>JAOPFQ010000002.1:25290335-26540335 GCA_030064505.1 Chouioia cunea
TAATTGCCGGCTGTAGAGTAAGCAAGCTGTTAAAACAAAGAATCAATCGACTTAGAAATCAAAATTAATAGAAACACGGTTTCTTTTTGCTCCAATCTACTTGAGATGATAATCTCAATAAACAAAGTGGGAGTTCTACAAGATTAGGGAAATAGTTTTCAAAAATAAAAAAAATGTTCGATCAAATTTTCATTATAACAATTACACCAATTATAGAATTTTATTACCTAAAAATATAGGCATCGTTTTAAGACAGCCTCTCTTATCAATGTAACTCGCTCTGCCAAGGCTTCCTTCTCTCCTACAGTTTATATCCAATTAACATCCTCTATTCAAGTCCAAGTAAAGCCAAGTCTCCAGGTCTTCAAATTTATATTTGATGATGATACATTGAAAACAATACAATTTTCTTTTGTTACCGAAAATTTTGTGACTCCAAAATTATCAATCATTCGGCCTTTTTTTACAGAATAATTCCTACTTAAAATGAATTTAAAACATTGAGCTTTTTGTGATACAAGTCAATAGATAAATAAATTATGTAATTTTCAAATTACGTAAGTTCTTGAGTTTTACTAATGTACAACAAAGTTCCGTTTTGGATTAATGCAACTCATTGAATACAACCAACGAAACTCCTATATCAATAAAACATTTTTTCTGACGTGTAGAATTGCAGAGATGAAAATAAAAATGGAAATTCCATAAAAAAATCGTTTTACCGTTCGAATCAGCGACATACCCCAATCACGCATCATTGTATTGGCGTTAAGCAATTTCCCCAAGTATTGGCTGAAAATTTAACGTGATTATGTTTGAGAATTATTAAGAGTGGGCCGTTCCTTGCGGTACTGCAATGCAAGGTCGACCCGCGGCGGAGTCGGAGCAAGCCCCAGACACTCCACCATTTTCCAAAAATCAGTTCGATATTCTGGCTCCCCAATGGGGAGCGTACCAGATATCAAGCTGATAAGAACAGATACTACACTTTGATCTTAGCCAAAAGGCCGAGAAGCGATACCAGTTGTAATCTTTCGGGCTGCTTTATGCTTTAAAAAACGTATTATCACTAGCAGAAAGTTTCCGACATCTAGTGGTGAATAGCGATATCATCCTACTGGTTGACTGTGCGTAACGCCGTATGTGGCCTTCATGTTGTCTGATTTATATGTCAATATTCAACCATATTTTAACATAAAAATAATTACATGGTTAAATATGCAATTTAATAAAACTGAATATTAATTTACAATTTTTAATTTTTTCAAATTTAAAAAACGTTTTGCTGATTTGAAATAATAAATGGTATATGAAAATATCTATCATGTACATCATGTGCTAATCCTATATAAATGAATTATACCGTAATTTTCAACAACTTTGATAAATTTGTTTATTTTGTCCCCAAATTTTTTTTTCTGAATTGATACTGTTTTCATATTTGGCGTTAATATTTGAACTTTTTAGAATAATCGAATGAAACTGCAATTTTTTAGCAAATTTTTTAATTCTGTAATAGATTCAAAATATACCTACGTATTTATTGCGATTGCTAATGATTAACTACTTAACGATTGCACGTAAAACTTACGTCACCAAAAAATAATTGTATTAAAAAAACCACGTTATATATTCTTGACGTTATAATACAATTAAAAGTTAGGAATTACATATTTATATAAACACGTCTCTTCAGGAAATGCTAATAGGTCTCATATAATTATACGTCTAATGATGAATGTTCATTTTCAACAAAAACAAATAAAATATTATTGGCAATTTTTATTTTTTCTATAAATTAGGTTGTAAAAACAATTATTTGATTTTAATATTCTCGATTTACATCTAAATATACGTACAGTTTGTACACCAACAATATTACAATTGTATTTACTCCATTTTTCTATTCCAATCATTAAATAAGGCAAGACTGCATTTTCAAACATTTTACAGATATAATATATATTCTCTATACTTATACAACTTAGATATTTCTATTGCATTAAAATTGATAAATTTGTTTGTATAAACTAAACAAATTATACAAATTATTAAATCAATAATAGGTATACAAACATTATAGCAGAACATGTATCTAACTACATGAATGATTTAACACATATTGCAATTCATGCGTTATCAATTTTTAAGTTTTATATTTAATTAATAATAATCTCAATATTTTATATTTAATTTTATAAAACATTTGTTTAATGTACTTTATATAATGATCTTATTTGTTGCACTTTACTTAAAATTAAAGTAATGAATACAAATTTTAGTAGCATTTTCTTAATAAAAAAATCGATGATGTTATACTTAACTAATTACTACATCATAAATTTTCACATAAAAATGAACATTTTCAAACTTCTAAGAAATGACATTTTTCAAATTATTTACAAAATGATACGGTGCATACTTAGCAATATCACAATTTTGCACTAACCAAATTGAGATAAATATATTCCAGTTAATATAATATTATTCATGATTTCTATTGTCTATATTGCAAACTATTATATCTGCATCAACCGTAGACTACTTTTGTTTAAATATATTTAAATATTTTCCTCTTGTCATTTCTTTTGCTTCCTCACAACCAAGTTGATAAGCAGTATCAAGAAGCTTTTTTGCTTCCAATATCAACTCATTAATAGACAAGTTGCCTAGTTGATACAACTGATTCATATCTTCATTTGTTAAATTTGTTGTCCAAACTGGAAGTTCTGGTTGAGGTGAATTTTGAGCTACAAATTTAGTTATGTTCTGCTCTGGCCACAAATCTGGAGAAGCTCTATCAAGTTTTTCAAGGCTAATCAAACTTTCTTCTGTGATAGTTATCTCGTTGCCTTCTATTTCACTCTCTTCTATAATAATTTTTTCCATTTTGTTCTAAAATTGAAATAAAGTTATGAAATTGAAGGAATTAAATAATTGTACGACAATTTGAATCTAGTTGTAAATGTAGAATAATGAAATAAAAATAGAGGAAAAGAATTTTAATGACTAATTTCATAGTTATTTAAAGTAAATAAATGGCCATTTCCATATATGTTTCAAATGTAGCCTTGATTAAAATACTGAAATTTGAAATGCTGAGTAAAATTTATTGACTGAACTTGAAGAATGATTATATTAACAAATATTACAATTAAAAAAAGTACAAACACTATTTTTATTGTTTCTTATAGGTTATGTCCTAAATAATCAGTGTTAATATATTAATCATATTAATTAATAAATTAGATTTAATTAATTTCGTCTATATATACTAAATGTGTACTTATAACTATAAATTATTACATTATTAAAGTAAAAAAAAATATATTTAAAAAATTTTGCACTACAGGTAATAATACGATTTATTAAATCTGTCCGTTAATTTTATCTATAAAATGTATTAAATGAAACCTTTTTTTTAATTTAATCTATCTTTTTTATTTTATTATGGTTCAACTTGTTTCCTAACCCACAATTTCCAAGTTTGTGCAATTGGCACCTCTTATATTTCGAAAAGTCAATCAAATACTAATAGTAGTCTGTTTTAATTGTATTAATATCAATCTTTAAATAATTAGTATTTTCAAATAACCAACATCAAACGCCACATAAAAGCGTCCGAAAATTAACTTTGATATTGAAGTCAAAAATGGCGGAGCCAAAAATGGCGGAGCCAACAATGGCAAACGTCTAAGCCGTATCCCGCATCCACACTGAAGCCGACAAAGTCCCAAGTCCCAACTCCTAGCACTGACGTACCTGAATCTATAATATACTTAGTCAGTTATACTGGCGCTGCAGTCGATTTTGCCGGTTGACGGCGCGCCATTGGTGTGTAATTTGTTTTGGCGTTTGAATTTTGTTTTGGTCTCTTTCACATTCGTACTTATATACCTATATTGAGTTATTCAATTACATCTTAACGTGCTATCGAATATCCGTATATATATTATGTATATGTATGTTTTTGCAGCGAGTTGCGAGAGTGGATGGTGGATAAAAGTTATATGGTAAGTATTATAATTTCATTAATTATATTTCGCTATTGGTAACTTATTAGATGTCATTAACGCGATCTTCGAAAAAAAAGTCAATCGGACGTGACTGTACATTACAGTTGATTGATATTGCTGGAAAAAAAATCCAAATACCTCGTCACGCCATTAATTTTTGTGATTGAATGAACAAAGACAATGCTTATGAAGGAAATATATTTCGGTTATTTCACACTGAATTCGTATGTCATCATTTATTTAAATTGTAAATAGCTGACGAGTCACCAACAATATATTGTATATGAAAATCATAATTTTTACAGTTAATCGTAAATTACATATTCTGGCATTATGTATAACAAAATATTTCGTCACGTAGAACCTACTTTAACGTAAACACTCGTTCCCTTTTGGTATTTTTAAATTACGTGAAATATATAATTTTTTTTTAAAGGGACTGGTTTTTGTAAACTAATCATCCATTCAATTTTAACAAAAGTATTTAATAATTAAACTTATTTTGTTTGCTAATTATTTAACTTACACTATATAAATTATGAGTTCTATTTTATGCCTTGCAGATAACTTTTATAGTAAAATATATATAGTAGATAACATCACCAATACAAACAATTGTCATGAGCAGCAGTGATAGCAATACTAGTGGCAGTAGCAACTATAGCTCTGGTAGATGCTCATGGCATTTTGTAGGCAGTCAATCTGAATCTGAAAAATATGAAACTTCATCCGAAGATTCATCCGATGATTTGTCACCCGAGAAAGTGCCTGTTGATTTGTGGACTGGTAGAAGAAATATATTTATATCTGTTTACAATGGTAACAATTATAAAGGCACAACATTAATAACAAATTACAGTGAGCTTCATAATTATTGGAATAAATATTCAAAGCTTTCGAAAAAAACTACTAGCAATATTAAGACTATTTGGAATGAAGTAAAAATAAATGTTCCAAATCTAGGTATTGTTCCTTTAAAATTATATGAAAATGAATTAACAGAAAATTCCAAAGATGAACTGAAAAAAAAGACAACTACTGTTGATAAGTTAAATAAAACTATTGTTGATAATATCAAATCACCACTTGTCAATTTAAATCTAAGTTGTAAAGCAACTCCAAATGCTGCAACTTTAAATCAAATAACTACTAAATTAAATACTAATGAAACGATTACAAGCAATGAAATTGATTCAAATATTAAAATCCAAAATAAAGAAAATGTATCAAAAAAAGTTTCAGAAAATTTAACCAAAGTAGCAAAATCTAACGAAGAAAACAAAAGAAGTCCAATAAAGGGCTCTGCAAAAGTTGACGAAAAGGATAAAGATATAAAAAGTAATATAGTAGTAGTCAACGTGGCAAAATTTGATGTAGATAAAAAAAATTTTAAAACACAATCAACGAATTCTACTGATAAACTAAATGAAAGTGATAAAAGTTCAAAAAATAAATTCAAAGAAATAGAGTTTAAGAAGCCTCAAATCAAGTCAGAATCTAATAAAATTAAAAATGGTAAAAATAATTCTAAAGAAATTATTTCTCAAACAAAATTAAAAAACCAAAAACAGACAAATTCAAATTCTCAATGTAGTGGAAATAGCGACATAGACAATCATTCATGTTTAGTGGATAGCCCTAAACTATTGAAGGAGAAAGCTATAAAGAAAGTTGAAGTTCCAGATACTGAGGCAATAGATAATGACGAGAATGGAGAAGAAATTATTGACAACATGGATATATTAACTGGAAATTCAAAAGCCACAAATGATGAGATGTTTGAATTTATAAAATATAAAGATAAAAAGAAAGCAGTGGAAACTCTGAAAGTTGCAGATAAAAAAATCAATCAAAGAAGTAATGACGAGAGTATAAAAATAACACCTGTATGTTTATTACCAATTTGAAAGACCACTGAACGTATAGCAATAAGCAAGTATAATTTTAAGTTAATATATTCATATTTCAGGCAAAAAATGATGTCAGTTTGTCAGACTCGGAAAAAGATTATCTTTGTTATAGTGAAAAATTCGCAGAAAATTCTATTGACATGATGATGAGCAATAATCTGATGGGAGCATTGGACTGTCTGGTTGAAGCTTTACAATTCAATCCTGGTGATGATCGACATTATTTGAATCGTTGTTACTGTTATTTACGAATGAATAGACCAACGTCGTAAGGAGATCTTCATTACAACGGTTTTATATATTTTCCTTGTATTGCAGTATCAAAATAATCGATTTTTTTATTGTTTTATGATTTCATTAGAGCATTAGGAGATGCTCAATATCTGTTGCAAACAAGTTCACATTATGGTCATAGATTTATTGCATATCTGCGAGCTGGTCAAGCTTCAATGGCTTTACAGGTAAAAACTGAAGATATATTTTAGTTGAGTGTGCAAATTGATAAGTTTATAGAGTCCTCATACCAATATAAATATATTCAGCATACAGGGATTAAAAAATTATTTGAAAACGACTTTTTTTATGTTTACCCTTTTTCGCCATAAACAAAACAGCTGCTAAGGCACAATTTTTTAAATTCTCAATAACTTCTTACTTGAAGTATCCAGTGACACAGTATGTTAAAATTCGCTACCGACCAAAGTCCATGTGTGTTATTTTCCATATGAATGTTTTATGTGTGTACCCGTTGAGCCGGGAATTAGAAATAATGCCGAGTTAAATGATCAAATTCATATTTATGAAAACACTTTAATTACGAATCAATCATTTATATTCATTATAAAATGTTATTACACAGAAATACACTCAGGCGGAAAATTACTTTAGGGACGCTCTTTCTATAAATTCAAATAATTTGTATGCTCAGAGAGAACTTGTACGCGCTAAAATTTCAAAAATTGTTAGTCTTGGGTACACAGAAAGAAATGCTGTCTTAGCATTACTAAAACATTCGAAAACACAAGTAAGTTTTCAAACAAAATTATACCTACTTTTCAATTAAATTAATTATGTTTAAAGGGATTGGCACTAATATGTACATATATTTTAAGGAAGCAATTAATTACCTAGCAAACAAAAATATTGCTAACAATGAAAATAAATCGGATTATTATGCTGAAAATTATGGCGATATCGCTGATTTTGATGATTTAGTATATTCGTCAGATGAAGACGAAAGACCTAATTGTACTACATTGATAAATAATATGATAAATTATGAACCTACAGTAACCAAATTGTTTCATCTTTTGGCTAAACCCGTTAATTTAACGTAAGTATACTTTTTTACAATTCCTGAATCTCAAAAGTCATTCATTATGTCAAGAAATGTAATTTCTTTTTAAGTACAAATACATTATTATTAAATAAAAATACAATTGGCAACAGTAAAAAGAAAAACAATACAAATAACAAAGTAAATACTGGTCAAGTTATGAATAAATCAATTTGGGTTGGAAGTTTGAACAAAAGTATTACTGAAATAGAATTGAAGAAATATTTCAAACAGTAAGTAAAAGTATTTATCATGCATTAGTAATTTTTACCAGCATTAATTTGAAGTAATACTGGTAGAAAATGTTATTAAAAGATATTGAATTATATTTATAAAGTGTTATATTATTTACTTATATCTTTGGTGAAAGAATTATTTTCTTTACAGATTTGGAAATATTGTTTCAATTTATTGTCCTTCAAATGAAGCGTATGCTTTTGTTAATTTTGAAAAAAGTGAGCATGTAATAAATGTTTTGAAAACTCAGTTGTCCCATGAAATAAATGGTGTTAAATTAGTTGTTCGTCAGGGGATCCAGAAAAAAATGATACACCGTTAATGAATATTCCATTCTATTACGTTTAAAATTTATAATTTCGATTTTTTTTAATATTAAAAACTATTGTTAATATTATTTCATTAAGTTACAAAAAATAGCATGTGCAAATTGTTAATGTAACTTTGAAAACATCATAATTTACTGCATTGTCACAATTATAAATTATTTACGATTTTTTATGCGATTATATTGTGAAGCATAGAATAAGTATGTTACAAAATAAATCTTTTTTCTACTGTTACATTTGTCATTTCATATATTCAATTATTTCATTTATATTGAATGTCTCTTAACGATAAGGGATTATATTATATTAAATAAAAAAACAATATATTTGACTAAGTGACCGAGATTTAGATAGTACGAATGCAAAGTTAATATGAAATATATAGAATGTTAGAATTTATTTGCTTTTGTATTTTGTATTGAAACTTGCTAATATGCTTTGTACATTCATGGTAAGTACACGTTGAATGTCTTTTGGAGGGATTTATAGGGGAAATCCCGACTGAATCCATGCGTCGCACGTATATCCGCCGTATCAGCGCCTATCTTGCGATTTATATCTTCGTAGTTTGGGATAGAAAAGGGCAAGGAGGAATTATTACAAATGTCTACGAAAAGAAAGTTTTACTTTTCATTCGACGATTATTATCGTAGTTGATTTATAATCAACAATTGATCGATCACGAAATCTGATGATTTTTATACATTTACCGAGGAATTATTAACTGAATTTTACATAAATGCTGTTTTATATTTTATGTCACGAGTGATTAAAAACCATTCAGTTGCGCAATTCAATTTTTTTTGTTTAGGAGTGCAAATATACATTTCGAATGTATTGTTTGATGCTGAATCTGAATTCGATATCGAAAATATAATAAATCCAAAAGCATCCCCAATAATGGGGTAAAAACGACCTCTTTTATATCTCATAGTTGTCAAATTGAAATTTTAAAGATCTGATGATAATTGCAATATTTGTCTTCATCAATACGTTAATTTCAATCATTTTTAATAAACGTTTACAATCAAGTGTTATAATAATTTATATAGACCAATGTTCTCTTCTCTATCGTCAAAGTTTACCATTGTCCATGACTTCAGGTTTAAGTTATTATTGGCGCGTCTAAAGGGCGGGGGGAGGGGGCATAATGGCAATCATTGGCGAAGCGGCAAGAAAAGAAAATGGCCCTGCTGAACCTGTCGTTTTGCTTGAGCATTCATTATAAACTAATATAGGCTGACCGGTAAATGTTATTGTCGATAGTCATGTCACATAGACCGAGGAATACGATGGAGTAAATATCTTTCAAATCTAATCAAAGGTTCATTAAACAAAAGGGAAACAACTTGAGTATTTTTCGTTTATCGTTGTTTTCAACTTCAAGGTTTCACGTGTATTTTTAAAAGTTCATTATCACCAATGGTCATAAAGTTATTGATTTCCTAACAAAAGTCATAATTTGTCTCTATTTGTATTCTATTATCATCTTATGACCTAATTGATATTTTTGTATTAAAGTCATTACAAATGATTGTCTCTATGCGTAATAAGTATGCCAATTTTGAAAAGAATCAAAAGAATCAGGGTATAAGGTATTATATTGCAAAATAATCTGGAATAGATTAATTGACGGATTCTTTGTTTGTCGTTAAGAAACCATTACCTGAATCAAAACCATGAATTATTAGCTTTAAGCACGGTTAATAGTTGGATGGGTAACCGTTAGGCATAATATGGGTCAAACGAAAGAATGTATTCTCAAGAGCATTGACCTAGTACCCTTTGATCGCAAGGTTGACGTGCCCTTCGGCGTATACTTTAATTGATGGCGGTAAAATATCAAAGTCAACGTCCTGTGCTGCCCATCACTGCACTCGGTTCTAACCACAAATGATTTTCTTAAAAATGTATCGTTTAATCTCTCTTTCCATCTCTACACCATGCAAAAAATCGGCACAAACAATGGAAAGGAAAAACGAACGTACCTTCCTTTGGCAATAAGTTTAGTTTTTTATCGTCACATTTTACGCCATCGCTTAAAGTCCGACAGCTACCTGGGATCAGTCCTCAAAGGACGCGAGAGGGTTTCATCCCTTCCTCTGCCTGGAACTTTCGTTCCCTGCCTCTCGCTCTCGTCTATGTCATGCGGTCTCAACGCCCGTGTAACTGATCTCCCATGCACACCCTCGATGATTCAAGAGGCAATCTTGAGTCTTTGGATTCCTCGTATTTCCCGATCCCTGTATAATGCGCCATGGCCATAGTTCCAGGCTAATTGCCCAACGCGACAGTTACGAGGGCCGGTTAGAAAGCATCGTTTCAATAAAAGGCTCCGTGGCGTGGCACGTGGTTATTACCTCTGCCGATCCTTTCGTGTATTCGCAAAAAATACACGTTTGTTTGACACGGAGTAAATAAACAGCTAACGACTTTTAAGCCTTTTAGTTGACGAGTAATTGGTCGATTAAAACGTCAAATTTCCGAATGTTTTTTATTTGCTTTTGATCGTTAAACCACGTGCTTACAATGTTGCTGTACAATATGATCTTCGCGCGAGCGCGGTATACTTCAATGATTAGCTCAATCTTACGCGTACGAATGGTTAGGTTCACCTTTCGTCTGCTGCATACCAAACGCGTACCTTGATTTTTCTCGAATAAAAGAAACTCGTTAAAACGATAAAAAGCAACCGCAACATGGGTAGTGGGCGATCCTTTGGGCTTCCGTCAAGTCACTTTTAGCAATGTCGATGTTAGGATTACTTTAAACAGAGACGCTCGTTGCAATATCTGATGTAGTATTGGCTGATGTGTATAGGGCGAATTGTGTAGATGTGAGAGAGGTACACCCTCTGTTGTACACCCACGTTACCTTTTATCAAAAAATAAGAAAGAACACTATTAAATGTGAAAACATCGAGATATGGGTCCTTCTCAATAGAGTCTATCCTGTCGGATATGAGAATGTAATCTATACACTATCGGAGTTCGTATTAGAAATCGATGTACATTTGATATTTAACTTTAATGTTACTGTACAGCTTTCACATATTAATATTACATATTTCTTGTTCTCTTTTCAGACTATACGACACAAATTAAAATTATGTTGATCGTATAATTTATTATTCCTAATATCGTACAAATCTTTAAGAAATCTACGATCATTTTGCCTTTGAAAATGTACCAAACTCTCGTACCTTTAAATACTCTACTATACTATATTATATACTCCGGTAGCATGGAGCTAGATTTTACGCTGTGGAAACACGCATGTACATACAGTATCCATGATCAACGCTATGTGCACACCGCCTCGAAATTAAAATTCTAACCTAAATGAATAACAACGTTGTTAAGTTTGATCGCACGCGTGTTTGATTTCAAACTAACAAAATAACTCGCCGCTTCTTTATTCAATCATACGCGTGCGTTGTTAATACACATTATTATCGTCAATTATTGTGTATAAGAATTGTGTTGTTTAACTTGAATGACATATCAAAATGGGGAAAGGTGCTAGATTTTTCGCAAAAAAACGAAAATTAAATTTAAAAAAGGATAATTTAGCTGAAGATCGACTCATCAAAAATTTGGAGAAGAAACTCAAGTTCAACAAAAAGAAAAAACATATACCAAAATCTTTTGCAAGCGATGGATTAGACTGTATGTTTTGATTTATTACCCTATTTTCAATAATATTGCCTGATTTTTGTTTAATTTATCAATAACATTTCACATATTTTCTTTTCGTTCACATAATTAATTCAATCCTGTAACATTTAATATTATTCTTTAACTTGAATCTATGAATTAAAATAGTTCTACTGGACATATGCGATGAGGATACAAGAAAAATAGAAGCGGAAAGTGAAAAGCAACTTCTAAAAGATACAACTTATGAGTCAGATGATAGCGAGAATGAGAACGACGTCAAACCAAAAAAAAAGTCTGATTTCAAGAAAAAAAGCACTAGTAACGAGAAAAAATTGGCTAAAAAATCGACTAAATCCAATGTGCATTTCGATTCAATCGACAGTGAATCTGATGATGAATATATCACAGAAAATAAGAAACAACGTAGATCAACATCTAATTTAAATAAAAAACGTAAACTTGAGGAATCTGATAGCAATGATGATAGCTACGACAGCGATGAAGAATCTATACAAGGAAAATCAAAGAATAATAAAAATCAAAAACAAAATAAGTCTAAAATTGTTAAAAAGATTCAAGCTACTGGACCAGCTAAAAAAAAAAAGCCTATGGAAGAAGTTTCTGACAGTGCAAGCGATGGCTCCATGGCTGAAGATGGTTTTGATGACTTTGATGATCACGATGGAGATTTTACAGATGACAGAGATTTTGATCTGACTGGTTCCGAAAATGACGATGAAGTTGATTTTAAAAAAGACGAAGAAATTTGGGAGGACATCTATGGTAGAAAGAGGAATAAAAAAGGTGATGTTATTGTAGAGAATAAGAAATACATTGCCCCTGCATTAAGACTGAAAGAGAACAGTTCTGAACAGAGTGAAAAGTTAAAGTTGCTAAAAAGACAAATGAAAGGTATTATAAATAGATTAGCAGAAAGTAATATGCATGCTATTATTTCTCAGGTATGTAGATAATAATGCTCTTATGAATGGAACATTTAGGAAACATGTGCATTTATTTGAATCACACTTTTCTATAATTTCAGTTGGATATCTTGTATATGTCAAATAGTCGAAATGATATGAATGAAATGCTTGCTAGCTTAATGTTTGAGTCTATTATAGCTCCTGTAATGACTGCAGATAGACTTGTGGCAGAACACATGATGTGTATTTCAATTTTACATGCAAATGTAGGTACAGAAATTGGAGCTCATTTTATAATGGTTCTGATAAGAAAATTCAACGAAATGATAGGACAAGTACAAAGTGTAGAAAATAAGGAACTCGATAATTTAGTTTTAATGATCTGCAATTTGTATAACTTTAAGGTAATTTAAAAATATTAACCTTCCATATGTATTGTGCATTTTAACACTTTAAAAGTGAGTAATTAAACAGTTTAAGATTAATTATATTTCTTTTGTCATAGGTATTCGGGTCGCAACTTATTTATCAAATTTTGGAGAAACTAGCAGAAAAGTTTACTGAGAAAGAAATAGAAATAATTTTGGTAATACTGAAAACAGCTGGGTTTGGACTAAGAAAAGATGACCCCCTTGCTTTAAAAGCATTAATTTTGAATTTACAACAGAAAGCTACTGCAGTGAAATCATCAAAGTAAACCTTTACTTAGATTTGATTAAAATTGTTGTCAATCATTCAGCAACTATTTAAAATACTAACATACGAATGTTTATTGTTATATTCCAGTTCACGTATTCAGTTTATGTTGGATGTATTATTGGCTATTAAAAACAATAATATGCATAAAATTCCACAGTATGACCAAAGCCATATTGAACATTTAAAGAAAGTTGTGAAAACTTTTATTAGAAAAGGAAATACTATTTCACAATTAAATTTATCTTTACAAGATCTGTTAAATGGTATAATCATTTAAATTTTTCACTTACACGATTGTTTATTATAATTTGAAATAATTATTGTTTTGTTTTTACAGCTGATGAAAATGGTAAATGGTGGATTGTTGGTTCGGCTTGGTCAGGGAAAGATCTACCAGACAATAAATCTAAAAAATCTGAGGATAACAAGCCAGCCTATAGCCAAAAAATTCTTGATTTAGCCAAAGCTCAAAGGATGAATACAGATGTGAGAAAAAACATCTTTTGTATTTTAATGACTGCTGAAGATTTTTTGGATGCATTTGAAAAGCTACATCATCTAGGATTAAAAGAACGCCAAGAAAGGGAAATTGTATATGTTATTTTTGATTGCTGTTTGCAAGAAAAAGCTTTCAATCCTTATTATGCAGTACTACTACAAAAGTTTAGTGAATACGATAGAAAATACCAAGTAAGAAAGAGTTATCACAAATATGTTTACTAAAAGATTCAATCGTATAATAATGTTATTATTTGATTTCAGATGACTATCCAATACACTCTGTGGGATAAATTTAAAATATTAAATACTTACACATCCAAGCAAATCATGAATATGGCTGGTCTAGTGTCTTATCTGCTCATTCAAAAAGGCTTACCTCTTTCTGTATTAAAGGTATGGATTTACTTATTTAATAGTTAATTATACGTAAGTTATTGAAAAAGTAATTGAATAATTTATCTAAATATAGGTAATTGAGCTTGGAGAGCTAGACAAACCAACGATGAAACTTCTAAAGAAGATAATGCTGGACATTTTGCTTCATGAAAATGCAGAAACGTGTCTGCAAGTTTTCCAAAGAATAACAACATCTAAATTGGACCAATTCAAAGAGGCATTAAGACTCTTCATCAATTATTTCTTGCTAAAAAATCTTAAAAAAGACTCATTACCAGATCAAAAAATGAAACTATTGGAAAGAAGAATTGAACTGGTTGATAAGTTGTTAATGACTTCAGCATCGAAAGTATCTTTCTAATTAAAACATTAAATTTTAATTAGAAAATTTCTTTATATTTACAATGTATAAAGAATTATATATTTTGTTACACAACATGTACATAGTTCATCAATATTTGTATAAACTAGATTTCTAGGTATTGTTATTTTATTATCGTTAAAATACGCAACAGTTGTGTATACTTTACGTGAAAAATAAAAAGAAAATGCGAATGGCAAATGACGATTAAATATATTATAATTGTACCAACGGCCCAAAAAATTGTGAACAACGCAAATTCATAAAACTGGCGTGTCCCGCCATACATTTGGTCACGAATTTCGTCACTTACCTCGTGTAATTGCTCTCGTCGTTTTTTTCTCCCACAACAGAGAGACAAGCTATACAGAAAGTGATATCGTGGACTTCCGGCAGTAAGAAAGAGACGGGAACACGTGTGGTGCAAGAGGAGAGATTAGAGAAGTCAGTCGAGTTTTGGGCCTTTTACACGCTGCGTGCAATATAGCAGTATATAAAAAAGTTTAAAAACCACTAAAATAGCTTGAGCTTATAAAATGCTGTAGCTAAGATAAAAAGGAAAAAGAGAAAAAAATATAGAGAGCGAAAACCATATCAGAGGAAGAGCAAATCGCGTAAGTTATTTTCCGTTTTGCATTGTATTTCTTACTCGATAGTATAGACTACGGTTACCCAACAAACGACGTGAAAAGCAAAGAGGACGCCGTTCTAATTGTTTGGCTTATAGTTGTCTAATGTTATGTCGTCTATTCGGTTTGACAAAAGGTTTGTAAAAAGATTCGCTATACTTTCGTTTATCTATGTGTCTGTAGTTTTGTTGTTTTTATTTTTGCAAGCGGAAACAGTGTGGATTAAGCCGTCGAAACCCCCTTCCTCCCCACCTTTTGGCCTTTAAAGGACAATAACACTGACGCGCATGGGTCTCCGATATACATGTATGCACTATATACATTTCTGTTACATGGTTTTAATAATTCTCGGAATCCACGGATTTTCAATTTCGATCAACTGAAAAACCTAAAAAATCGCGGGATTTGTTTTTGTTTAACAAGCTGCCGTTTTACCTGTAAAAAAAACTTCATCCTCCCCTCGTAGCCGGTCCACCATTCAACTTTCGCTCGTGTTTACGCTAAGATTCTCTTTTGGCGAATAAGCAAAAATTCAACGGAAGAGAATAAAAAGAGAGGGAGAGAGAGAATCGGACGACGTGACGACAATGAAAAATAAGACACAAATGGAGAGCAGCGAAACTACAAAAAGTATCAAGGATATAGAGAGAAAAAAAAATAGGCTGACTACAACCTCCTCATCCTTCGTGTCTCTTTATCACTGCAGGACGATCTTATGTATAAAGAAGGATTCGAAAATTTCTTTTGTATAAATTTCAAATTGCTAATAGAGCATATATGTAACCGACATTTTTCAAATTCAACGAAAAACAAATTTTAAAGCAACTGTTTTTACTTTATAATTCGAATTGCAAGTATGGCTATAGTAATGGCTATATATTGATTTGACTTTAAAACAGAGTCCAATCGGATAACTTTCAATGGTAGTGCTTAATACATGTTAGAACAAATTTTCAAGTTCGAAAGTAGCGTCATCAAATCCTCTTCGTATAACGAATCACATCCCCCCGCAACGATTACAAACACCACCATAAAGGTCCTTCACCCGCAGAACGCGCGCGTCAAATGCATTCTCAGCTAGCGCTCGCGCTTCACAATCCGCAAATTCTCTCGTACTATTAATGTATTAGACGCGGCGTTTTCTGTCCCTCGATCATATCGTATATCCAATTATTTGATGTATGCTTGCGAAAACTCCATCTTATAACGTCGAGAGAGACCATTTTTCTCCGGCAAAAGGTCACACACACACACACACACACACACACACACACACACACACAGACAAAAGCTCGGATATATAGATACGTGGGTAAACAAGACTGAAACTGTTGTGAACGAAGCCTTCGTGGAGAGAAGGACACGGCGATGGTTTCATTGCCCTTTCCCCACCCCTCGACTCGCGCCGCCCCCCGCTTGCTTGCCTTGTCTCTCGTTCTCGCTCTCTGGCAGCAGAGCGAGCCGACTGACGCCGCCGCCGCGTAGTTGCTTTTCGTTAGGAACCGCGCGAGCGCGCCTTTTTCATCCGTTCTCATTCTTAAAACATCACTATCTCTATCTCGTCATCCTGGCTGCCAAAGTGCGCACAGGTGAGTACATATTTGTTGCTCAAGTGATTGGAGTAAATCGAAGTTTTGTGTGTGTGTGTATGTGTATATGTATATATCGCACTTGATTATATACGTGTATATACACATGCACACACACACACATGCATATAGATATAATCAAATGCGGTATAATGTTGCACATTTTCCTTGTTTTCATTCGTTTAGTTTAGTGAATTGTCGCTGCTTTTGTTTTGATTCCGCACCAACATACGCTTCTAGTGATGTAGACAGAGTGGGGTGGGTGCACGAAAAAAAAATTACCCTATCGCGAACGATCAATCGGAATTGTTGGTCGTGTTTTGATAATAATAATGAGGTTTGTGAATGATTAGATGTCGATCGGAAGTCGGAGCAATTTGCCATCTGTTGTAAAAGTACGCGGCTCTTGCATGTAAACAAAGTGCCGCGATGCGTAGTCTCCATGTCGCTTTATTTCGCGCGTACATATTATGTGTATATAGCTCTGTCTCCGTCGCACTCGTAGCACGCATGCCGCCAGAGGTAAACGTCCTCGAGACAGTCGATATGTATATCTATATAGCGCAAGAGAGCCAACGCCGCGCCGAGAACGCTATATACTCACACAAGTACGCAAGCTCACTCTCTCTCCCCCTAAAATTCGTCGCATACATACACACACATACACATTGTAAGTACGCCGTATAACCCATACACAGGTTTACGCTCGCAATGGGTGTGAAAATTTTATTATTTTTTTTTTACACTTATCCATTACGCTCGATAAGAATATTTCAAAGAGAACGCAACTTGTCACTCGCGCAATAATCGGTAAACAAACTTGACCCTGCGTGTGTGTACCTGTGTTGTTCGTGTATTTGCGTATCGGTATATAGGCGGTGCGGGCTGCCCCGCGCATAATAGTTGCGCTGGTCAAGAAAGAGAACGCCCGTATGTATATGTACATATATACGTTTACTACATACATACACTTGCTTGGTGCGACCTGCGCACGAAGCGAAACTTGGAACTGGATGCGCGCGCAGCATCTTTTACCGTGTTGTGGGTGTGCGCGGGAGAGACGCCTTGCACTCATGAAGATAGAGAGAACACTAAACTTTTTGACCGTCACTTTCCAAACGCCTGCAGCACAGCCATGGGGAGCCAATGTTTTGGTTTTGATTCAACGACGAGGGGAGCGGAGAGGGACGTAAGAGTGAATACAGCTGATTAAGCGCGGCTTCGCTTTTCGGCAGCTGCGTATATACACAGCCTAGAATACACATGTACTGCAACGCGCAAAAAGTCCCTTTGTTTCCGTTTTACCGGCGGTCTGCTGGATATCAAGTGCAATGCATTGTTTTCATTGCATTGTATTTAACGTTCATTTTGGGCATTGAAACAATATCGTGGCGTTTTACGCTAATCATGCATTTGGAGCATTACAAATATTTCAAAGCACACACATTTTTTTAGTTGCCAGTATATTTCACTACTGTTGAATAAATTGAAAGTAATCGAATTTCAGGCGTCGACAACTTTGTTCGTCAATAATAATATCGTTACAATTGCATTGACACAAGTGAAGCTGCGGACCAAATCTTTGTGCTAGAAAATATCGTTATTTTTATGTTCAATTGCGCGAACTTACGAAATATATACGATTTTCATTATTTGCAGTAATAATACAATTATACGTTTTACGTGAGACTTATCTGAATATTTTTATAAAATTTGTCCACCTTTTAGTATCGTAGACAGCGAATTCGTTTTCAATTGGCTTCAAATGCACTTTGCATCGGAATTCCTCAAAATGATATTTCGCAGTTTTGCTGTATGCTCAATAATTTTTAGATATAAGTCCTCAATAGCTCGTGCTATCTCTTGTTTATTCAAACTTTCGTTCAACGAAAAAGCGACTCGTTCTGAAAACAGGTCAATCTCAATCGTCGCAACATGTCCTATTATTATTATAATATATCTATCGAAAGCACCACTCGGGGCCTTGATGCATAATCCATCGGCATAAATTCCGGTGTTCTCCAATAAATCGCTTACAGCTCTATATAGCACATTATACGCAGAGATGGTCACGCGACACTGGTTACCTGACGTCACGCACTTAACTCTAACTAAACTCACTCTCTCCGCGCGCCTATACGTGAAAAACACGTCTGGCAGCAGCCAGACAAAAACGTCATTGCGTGCGCCCTGTATTTTACTACGAGAAAGAGAGAGAGACGATCTTTCCTTCTTTTGCTTTCTCTCTTTCTCTCTCTCTCTCTCTCTCTCTCTCTCTCACGCTACTCGTTCGTTCGGGTTTATAAACGAAGGTGTGTCGTGCTTACTTGGAAATTGACGAAGAAACTCGTTTCCAAGATTCTATCTTTCCTGTAGAGAATTACGTCGATCAAAGTGAATCTCAGCGGCTGTGTGGACTTTGCGCGTGTGTTTCCAGGGGTGACTTGATTTCATGTAAAACTTGTACAATTACCCACTTTTACGCTATTTACCCTATATTTGGATTTTAGCATTGATATATTTTTATTCCAATATGCTTTAAGTACTGCTCTCACTGCCTTGCTCTGTCTGCTTTGCTTTGTAGTGCAATTAGCTGATTTAAACAAGTGATATAATTAGTCGCATGCTTACTCAAGTTACAGCTCTGTCATTGTATAATAACTATCTCTCTTATCTATGTTAGTCAATGTAATCATTGATAAATACTGTAATCAGCATTTGTTGGATTAAACCAACCAGTTGTTTACCAAAGTCCTAACAAGCGATTACTAGTTTGAAATAATACGTCCTATGTGATAATTACACATTTTCTTGTCTCGTCAATGATAGTCTCGTTATAAATATTTGTTGTTTCAGGTGTGATTCACACAATGAAATGGTCTCCGGAAGCTCTGTTTTGCGAGCAGGTGGGTGAGTTGACAAGAGTTTTCTCACAGTGGAATGAATGCGAGCAAACAGTTGTGCTGTATGCCCTGCTGAGGCGAATACCGGCAGTTCAGGCACGCTTTCTTGCCCAAGCTGTTCAACACTCGCTCCATTCTGTTTCTGAATTAGATTCCCAAGAATTAAATGCTAACAATCCTGGTGAGTTTCTATTGCTTTTTATAAATTAAATCTTAACACTCTTATGGAGATATTGAAAATAAAATGATCAACTTTAAGAGAAATTTAATTTATCGAAATTCAATGAATTAAATGGTTAAACCTTATTATTGAGTGAAGCAAAGAATAATTGATTTTAGATACAAATAAATAAATATCGTACGGAATTCACCCTTCATTCACTGTACAGCTTTGAATCATTATTTGACTCTTTTCAGCTTTCATCAACTCATTGTTATCAGAGTCAACAGAAGTTGCCATCAATCAACTACTCACTCATCTACCACTTCTTAGACCAGGGAATGTCGAGTGTAAACAATGCTACTTGCTGGTCATACCAGAATTACTCAGTCACTGTGTGACCACTGGTAGATACACTGAACGGACACAACAGCTACTCAGTTATACTCTTATTCATCCTGCGATCACTAGTCAAGATAGACGTACCCTAACCTTGTGGTTAAGACAACTCGAAGATAGAATTAGCAATTCCCAGCCTGCTCAGAATACTGATGATTATAGCCCTAGTACACCTTTAAGGTGAGTATTGGTAGTAATTAAATTGAATCGGCAGTTTTTTAGTCAGTCACTATGAGATGGTTGGATAGCAATATTTCATCGATGTGTACTTAGTATAATTGACATATTATTAATTAACTCAACAAAATAGTGAATCAATATTCATTCCTTATTTTTAAACAATCCAGATGGGACTCCCCGTGGCAAAAGAACGTCAAACAAACCGAGCAAATGTCTCAGATTTACGGGGCTCAGTCAGGTGCCCCGTTCAATTTTCAATTTCAACTGCCGGCGACCCGTCAACGTCGTTCGAACAGTTTGACACCACCTGTAGCATCGTCGCATCAACCCGAGTTGATCGAACGTGGTGGAAATATCAACATGTCATCGAGGCACAAGACTCGCAGTTACAGCGTCTCGGGAGATCATACCGGTTAGTGACAAAAAGTCAATATTTTCAATTGACAACTTGTGTGGAATGAGTGTACAATCTTACCGGTATATTTTCCTGTAATAGCTTTGGTCGGTTTGGGACCGCTTAGCCCGCAAAGCTCATGTGCCAGTAGCGGCAGTGAAGGCCGTTTGGATGAGGCTTCTACTCGACCATTGTCTACGGGAATGAGAGGTAAACAATCAATTTATCAATGAGAGCTTTGACGATTCTACTGATATTTCTTTGACTGATCAAAGTAATTTGTAAATGTCAGATGTGCCAGCATGGCTGAAAACTCTACGTTTACACAAGTACAGCTACCTTTTCACTAACTTGTCTTACGAGGATATGCTTGATTTGACCGAGGAAAAACTCGCCGAGCAAGGAGTAACTAAAGGCGCACGTCATAAGCTCGCCCTATCGATTCTCAAGTTGCAGCAACGTTATCATACTCTGCAGAATCTCGAGAAGGACTTGGTACAACCACAGACCAACCAAAGCGCTTCATTTGGACAGAAACCATTACTGGTAGGAGCTCTTGACGAGCTTAAAACTATACTTGCGACGCCACTTAAGCCCAGTCAAGAAAGTGACGCTCATGATATACCCATGCAGTTTACTAAGGTTCTTGGCAAATGTAAGCTTTTAATTGCCTTGTTCGCGAAGATATGCGCATGTCGATTCATTGAATAATTTTTATTTCTAACTGAACAGTGTGCAGCAGACTAGCTCTGGAAAATGTGGACGATGCAGTCTTATGCTCCTGCATAACCATTCTCGAGAAGGTGTTGCAACATGACTGCTTTACTCCCAGCCAAAAAGAAAAAGTGCAACAATGGCGCAGTCGTCTTGGCAATCCTAGACCATCTCCCAAGTGAGTTTCTCTTATTTTTTATAGCTAATTCAAATTCGAATTGATCGGAATCAATTAGTTGGAATCTCTATACGAGAATTAGAGATAAATATCTATTATTGTTCATCAGTGATTGATAATAATCGCTGTATTCTTTCATGCATTTATACGACTTGATTGTTTATATTAAAAAAAGCTTTGAAGTCTGTTGCGTAATTGAAATGTATCAGTATTAACGAGTAAATGTTTCTTTGCAGGTGGCAGCATAATCATGCATTCTTTAACAGGAGATACTCAAACTCACAACAACACAGCCGAAAACCCAGTTTAAACTTGGGACACATTGGAAGTAGCAAATCAACGAGCAACTTTATGGTGCAACCGCACAGAAACAGCATATCGACTCCATATTTACAATCGAGTTCCAGTCAGTCATCCAATCAAAGTAACCTTGGGCCAGTTCAAGCTCCTGAAAAACGACCCAGTCTTCAAGAGAACAGCCTAGAGGTGAGTATTTGTTTTATTGATACAAATCGTATTTCGATGAAAAGATTTTTAATTAATTTACGCATTATATGTGAATTAACGAACCACTTATTTCAGCAAACTGAAAACTTGTAAAATACGTTTTTTCCAATGATAGATTTTCTTTGAATTAACGTAAATGTCAATTACGTTGCAGCAATTGCAGAGAACGCTACAGCGCACTTACAGTGCTCCAAGGGACAATTTTCTTGGTCACTCGAGCAACGCGACGGAGACAACCGATCCAGAGATAAATTCGTGTTTAGAGTCGTTGTGTTTGCGCATGACGGAGCAAGCGATTGGTGGCTTCGGCGAAGTCTAAAGTATCTACGTCGATCGCTCATTATCCATACTACTCGTCGACGTACTTTTTCACGCAGCAGGTTAGCGCTATTTTTTATAATTTCAAACGACGACAGAGATATGAGAAAGACGGAGCAAACAAGCGGAGCATTAGACTCAACTTATTGGAGTTAAAAGGACAAAAAAGTAAAATGAACGATAGAATCGTGTGCGATTCGTAATTTTTAAAAGAGGAACAAAACGATTTAGGAGAGTGAATGTTTCTTAATATCAATTAATGAAAAATGTTGCCCACGGTTTTGATACTTTTTTAGCCACAAACGAACTGCTTACTCAATGCAACGATATATAACTGGAACGTATAAAACGTCGATGTTTTTGATTAATTGATATTCCTTGGTGGCGTAAGGAAAGGATAAACATAATACGAATGAATCATATTCTCATAAATTTTTTAGTTTATCGAGTTAAGTGAAGATTATAGGCTATTAAATGTCTACGGTTAAAAATATAAGCTACAAGCCCTTCGAAGAGTAAACAATTCATACGCAATGGAAGGACTGGAAGAGTAAATTTTCTCATACTTGTGTGGATTAGATATGGCTTTTTTCAGGAAAAAAAAACAAAATGAGTACATGAGAAAGTTTATTCTTGCTTTTTTGCTAAGGTTTTAGTGCTTATGTCTTTAATGAAAGACCTTATACATAAATATATCTATCGCTAGGACTCACGGGTATTTGTTGTCATGGACATGAGAATAGCCAATTCTTCTTATTTAGACAAAATTATAAAAAAAGTAATTAAAGTAAAATAAAAGAAAGACTAAACCTCTCACGGATCTCAAGTTGCAGAGGGAATGTGTTCAATCGATAGGAGAAATAGCACGACAATAATCCCTCGAGTCCTAAGTGCTAATTAAACGTTTAACGCTATTTATATATGGAACTGACAGAATTTGGCAAGCCAAATGCTACTAGAAAGATAGATTCTTTCCTTTAGTATTTACTTAATCAGTAATATTCATAAAATATATTATATACACGAATATATTATATATACACTTATTATTAGAAGACTTTTTTAAGAATTGCATTGAGACGAAATGAGCGATTGTGAATGCGTGAACAAAAATATTTCTTTGTGAATGAATGTACTACACCTTATTTTGCGAGTGTCTGAGTGAACGAGGATAAAAAAGCAAAAAAGTGAAGGGCAAATGTATTCGATATGCTTGCAATATTGTTTTTGTGTTATCCATTTCGGGAAATGGAATTATTCTGATTTTACGCTCTCAAGCTTATCATACTCTAATATAATTATAATGTTTCGTTTACTATTATTTTTTCCCTTCTTTTTTTTAACAAATGGACTGAATTTAATTACGTCTTTCTTGCATACGAACACACGATTTATATACTTGCATTGCTCTGTCTGTCATGATTCTCTCTAATGTCAGCTAAGTGTAACCCCTTTATTTTGTCATATCCGATGTTTAAGAGTTCGTGACCTCGTTCGTGTGCCTAGCTCCATTCGGTCAGCAATTGTATCAAGCAGGAATAATTATTATACGCGCAGATTCCCAGAGTTTGATAAACAAGTGCAATGTTTTGTCGATATGTATACAGATATTGTAATCGATTTATATCAAGTAGTCGCAACCGAATGTTGAACCTCGAGTAAATATGATTTTCTCTGGCTACATCGAAAAGTGAGCCGTTCACTCTAAAACGTGGATGTATCAATGTTCATCCGAGACGAGCAATAGTAGACAAATGAAACAGTACTGTCAATTTCAAAATCATCAGAGAGAAAACAAAACAAAAATCGAATAATAATAATAATAATAATAATAATAAAACAAACGACGATCTGTGTAGGACGCAGAGTATAATAAGTGTACAAAGGTAAATAAACGAACGTCAAACCTGGGAATGTGAGAGATCGACTCGAGCTAAGCGTGGGTACGCAGGTCTGTGATTCATGTGAAAGACGCGCTGAGCGTCAACTCTTGTAATTGTAAATGTTTTTCATTGGAGCTCCGATGCAGGATTGTATTATACGTACGATTAACTTAAGAGTCACGTTTGGAAAATCAGCAAAGAACTGTAACGTGTATGCTTTGTAGTTTCTGCACAGATTTCACTTAGTTTTTCCTTTGTTCTCTTAATGTTTCGCGTATCGTTCATCGTTTGCCCCATTTATATGAGACGTGTGCGTTTTTCCACCACCTCGATTCTGCATTTAAAGAGGCTTAAAAATAAAACATCGAAATCTGTGACTTAAGACTTTACAAAGGCATACATTTTTTTCTTCTTTGACGAATCTTTCGAAACGATCAAGTAGCGCTCAAACGAATCAATTAGGCAAAAAAAGACAAACTTTTTCAATGAAAGCGCCTTCTCGAACATGCAGGAATGAAGGAAAAAAGCTAACCCTACTAATTGTAAGACTAAATTTAATTACTCTTAATTAACGTTTAAAAAATACACTGAAAGACTGACAATTTCACGCGAAACGAACAAAGCACGAACGTTGGTTCTACGTGCGCGTGAATGCAAAAATTGGAAGACTGCAGATATTAGAAAAAGGGAAAAAAATATAAAAAAAAAATTGAAAAAAAAGAAAAAGGACGGAGAAGAACGAAAGACGGGCGTGTGCAACACGTCAATGGAAAGAAATAAATAAACAATGAACGCAAGTACTTTGTAGTACATTAAGATTTTACGCGTATAAAGTAAAAACAAGAATTGTAACGATTATTATGCATAGCGCTATTGATACGAAAACACACATACGCACGCGCACACACACATACACACAAACATGTACATTGTATTAGGTGATTAATTGATGTAAGACTACGTGCGGCTGCCCGTCACATGTATAAATACACAAAATACTTACACGTGAAGTTTGAAAGCGCCGAAGCTCGCTCGTGATAATCTTTTTAATTTCTATTTTTTTTTTGTTCGTTTTTATTATCGTTCAAACAAACGTCCTGGTGACCTTTTTTTATGTATTTTATAGCAAATAAAATCGCATGGAATTTTAAAAGCTAAAATTTACATGTTCTTTTTTATGTTCGTCGTTAAGTTTGAGTTTTTGGCGTAAAAAAATTAAAAAAAAATAAAACACGTGGCGAAGCTTGGCGTGTCATGCAATATATTTCAGTAAAGCACTGTCAGCCCCTTGGAGGATAATTTCAATCGAAAGCTAGTCAATCGAAACATTTTTGTAATACGTCACGTAAACAAATAGGTAGTCGTTTACGTATAATTATACGTTGCATTACACACTTTTATTGTACGTCTTATTAACTTAAGTCCATTTACGATACATTACACGTTCGCACGAGCACGAGTTATCATGAGTTTTCTTAAACTTTTCATCGAGAGGCATTCAGCTCTGTTGTTTGGAAAGATTGATTTTATAACGATGTCGAACATTCGATTGCGAGCTTTTTTTTTATGTCTTTTTATTTTCTTTTCGTTAATCATTGAGAATTCAAAGACTTTTATCGTGGCATTTCCTTGGATAGTGTTTTATTTTTAAACGGAAATTTTCAAATCTACGTAATATACATTTATCCTACCTTTCTATGACCAAATTAAAAAAATTAATTGATGGACTGATTATTTAGATGAGTTCCGAATTCGCTAAAATCTTTGTGATTTTAAATAACAAAAGATAGACTAAATTAACGTGCAAAAAATAAAATACATTGTTGGTTTAATTTTTATAATTACTTAAGGACATATATTTTAAAAGCTCATCGCCTTTTCTAAAATAATTAAAAACTAAGATTATACTTAGCTTAGCGAGTATTTAGGCTATTGCGTAAAGGATTATTTCGTTCGTGCGTACTGATAATAAAAATTAAACGAGCTTTTGCGCGACTCTAAATAGCCAACGGAAAAGTTGACGATGAGATATCAATCTTTCGAAACGATCATCGTGCATAATTTTGCCGCACCTCGATAGTAATTCATTTCGCGCAAGCATAATAGGATTGTGCATACGAGGCATACGAGAATAAAACATAAAACAAAAGGAAAAAAAAACAAAAAAAGCAACAAGCTAAACCCAACGATCGAATCTATTTTGTCCAAGGCGGGGCCTGCATGGGAAAAAAGTAAATTTTTTTATTCGAGAAACCTCCTTGATGGAGGTTACTTTGCATCTTTGTTTCTTCGGCGAGGACACGTTTGATACTGAATGAGTGAAATATGGAAAACAATAAATCTTCGTTTTTTGTTCTGAAAAATCAGTAACCGATAGTCGAACACGTGACATTAGTTTTCATATTTCACCATAGACTTGCCGGAGGAATGCCAAATTAGCTTTGTATTCCTTTTAAAAATTATTTTCCTCGGTTTTTCCCCACGACGTTCTCCCTCACGCGAGAAACAATTCGCTTCCCAACCACTAACGTACTCCCCTAGAAGTCTGGATTTATCCAAAGAGGTAACGCCTAGTGTTAGAATTCTTTGATAGCATCGATCGTTTTTTTGTCCGAGTAAGTACTTACAATAATAGCGTAGTGTGGCAGCTAATAGATCGCGATACAAGGAGTACAATACAACTTAGATTCTCTTTAGCCGTCATCTTGTACTTGACTGACCGATAAAAAAATAAGGTTGTGCATCTGTCTTCAGTCGTTTGCCATTGTAGTTTGTAGTACCTTTTTCGAGCTCGCGTTTTCCCCCTTGACAAGGTCTATTTTTCGTGGGAGTCAAATTTCGTATGTAAACTGCACTTGTTAAAACGAAACAGATGCACCTCCTTTGCAGTGAAAAGAAATATGATAACAGCGCACCGACATTGTTGTTTCAAGTGGAACGATTTTTTCCGAAAGAAAATTAATAAAATAACGAGCAACACGTATTTTCAGATGGAAATCGTCTAATTTGCGCTACAGAATCCTATATTTTCGTGAATTTACGTCGACCGAAGTGTTAAGACTATCTACGAGCTTGTGAAGTTTTCTAAAAAAAACAAAACGAAAAAATAAGGCGAATGAATAATAAATGTCGTACTCCAACGAAAACATTCGTACGATCGAGTCACAAAATTAGCTAGGCAAAATTAAATTTAAAAAAACAATAGAACAATGAGCTAGAAGCGTTGCATTTCGGGCGATTTGGGAAAAAAGGGAGAGGGAGAGTATGGAAAAAACGAGAAAAAAAAGTTTTTTTTTTTTAAGAGAAAGATTGATGAGAATCCGGTTTCTAATTGGAATACTTTAGTCACGTAAGCTTGGACATCTTGTAAAAATGCCATTTTTGTACTGTTACGACGTCAGCTAATTATAGATGACGATGGTACTCCGATGTTGTAGCATTGAAAACATTTTTTAATAAAACATTTTTCATACGGACACTAATTAATTTAAGTTGGTTGTTTTATTTCCCTCTTCACCTTACGTCCTTCCATTCTTCTCAAACCAATTCTAAAAGTCCATATGTTTATTACCAAAGCGTAAATTTTAATCATTTAGACGTTACAGTAAACAAAAGAAGTTGTTACATCTTAAAACCCAAAACCAAAACAACTTGAGAACACGTACGTTTCTTAAAAGAGACCAAAAAATAACGCAGAAGCTCCGTTAAAAAATGTCCGTTGTGAAACAAAAAATAAAAGAAACTCTGAACACGGTCCATCTTGCCAACGACTGAGTCAAATATATGCAGATGGGCCGAATTATGCGTCTGCTGCTTGCGGAGTTACTTGCAGGAAACAACTTTTGGGTATGTATGTCGGGTGTTCCACGTAAAGGTTGGCGATAAATTCAATTGTGCTCGAGTTTTTTTTCTCTGTAGGTTACTCCAGGAGACTTAATGGACTTTTGCGCTTTTCGAGTAAAAAGCAGATGACTTTGAATAAACGACGATTCATCTTAGTTTTTGTCCTTGCTCTAGACTGAAATATAGGATTGATTTTTTATTAAAAGCTTCGAGGATTGATACCTTTCCACTTTTATTTATTTATTTTAAAATTCGAATATTAGACAACGTTGCATATGCCTTAAAATAAATGAAACGGATAAAAGATATGAACGATTCAAAATTTATTATTATTTCAACAACGAAATATTTACAAAGCAAGACTGTAACTACAACTTACGAAAATGGAATTGAATGTAGGTGCTTTTTCACATTTTCTTTAAGTTTCTCTATAATTTATCACGTTTAAACAAAAAGAACTATATTATTAAATTGTACTAAGATGATGCGCAATTGGAAAGACTTCAACATAGTTTAACATGGATAACACAGGCCCACAAAATTTAACGAAAGTCCTCACCCAGAAACGGGACATTATGGACCCAAAGGATTTTGGTGCGCTGAATCCGAATCCGACCCCAGAAATAACCCTATACGTCAGGTTTTCGAGATATTCTAACCTAAAAGTGCAAAAAACACGCTTTTTTTGCTATATTCTTGGTTATGTACCATTGCGAATAAATTTTTTTCGAAAAACCGATAGTGCCTTCTTCAAGTAGTACTCTTACTTTTTCAATTTCAACACTGCATTTGCATTTATCCAATTTTTCAAACGAACTGGTAAATAATATCTGTTTTTGTTTAAGTTGTATCATCCAAATTAAATGTCAAACTACTGTAGAATCTCAATTTTTCCTAACCTCAAAATGCAAATAAGCACTAAACTGGATCTTGAGAAAAAATTTTGACGAGACAAATATCTACGTATATGAGAATATGAAGAAATTCCTTAGCCCCTGAATCCAAAATTCATTAACCCTTTCAGTACGTGAATTTGATCATAACCTTAATATGCTACCCGAACATTTTTGGCGTCACTGTTTCAATATGGCAGACCGACCAAACATTTGATATTTGATCAGATTTGAAGGAAATTTTCTTTAAATTTTTACTTATTTATATGTTTGAGGAGTCGATGAAGTCAGATTTTACGAAATTGAAACTCATTGTGAAACACTCTCTTCTTTTTTAGTTCAAATTCAATCAAATCAATATAGGGTTAATTCTGAGGTCGGATTTGGATTCAGCGTACCAAAATCCTTCGGGCAAAAAAGGTCCCGTTTCTGGGTGAGAAATTTGTCGGCCTGTGTAATTTTCGCGTCTATTGAATCTCGTAAAATGAAGAGGATAAGAGATAATAATATCGCAAATACAATCTATAATTGCCAGGATAGATTTTTGAGAAATATTTGCTGATTGGTGTATGTACAAATTGCAAAGTTGCGAATATGTAAAAAAAATGCCCAACTGGTAATAGTTCGCGGTCTTTGCTCTTATGAACTAGTAAAATTGACAAACGAGAGATAAAACAATAACACGAATAACAACGAGTCTCAAAGACGTGCCGATGCCGTTGATGTCCTCGAAGAAGGCCTAATTGAATCCTTCGAGTCTGTTTTCTTATCTAGCCTGAAAATATACGCGAATATATTAGCGTGAACTTTGAACGTGCCTTAATGTCGAGATATTCAAACTAAATGATGCATACCCATTATTTTTAGATCCACGTTTGAACATATTGGTCAATTTTTTCTTCAGATTCTTTTTCTCCTTCTTCATTGCATCGGTGATACTCACCTCGGAACCCGAGGTCTGTAATCATACGTTAAATGTCATTACTTAGTCGTACCTCCTTTTAACAGCGCACAAGGAGCAACATTTATGTTCAGCTACATAAGGTGAAACAGCGATTCTTATAGTATACTGTTAGTGTTACAAATAATTAGTGAAATCTCCCAACTTTAGAGAAACGTTAAAAACAAGTACATTATTCATTAGTAATCGCGATATTTTATTAGATCATTTGATAATTGATCGATATTTTATTATGCTCATTTATGGTGTACTACATCTATTTTAGTTTACTATGATTAAAGATAGTCACGACTATATTGAACGACATAACCGAGGTAAACGTCATTATTACGATACAGCTACGGCTTTTGACAATTAACAACAACGGGGTTAGACGATAAAGATGATTTTTCGTGCAAATTGGAAACAAGTAACCAATGTAAAAAAAAGCATACACATGTGAAAATAATAAACATAGTCCCGATAGATGTTACCTACACAACAGTGTATGAAAAATAGTTCGAAGATAGCGTACAAATTTCCGCTTACATTATCAGCTTGCGTTACAACTTGATTTAACGGTTGGTTCTCTTACGTTGAAGCCTAACTTCTCTAGTATTCAAAATTTAAGGGCATCTTTAGGAAACAAGTTCAAGCAATTTAAAGCGGTTAATTATTTCAATAGTAAATGCCATGAAAGAAAAATCCATGACAAATGACGTGATTTTTATTCGAACTTTTACAAAAAAAAATGTTTAAACGATTCGTGACAATATAGCCAGCTATAAAGGAAATTTCGTTATGTATCCAAGCGACAAGCAAAGTGAATGATCGTTCCAATGAGCCAAGCGAGCCACTTATTCCAAAAAACGCATGATACGTATCGACTAAAATGACAAAAGAAAATCAACGAATTTATCGATGAACAAGAAAAGGATAAGAAATGAGAGGAACGCAATAAATTCTTGACTACGAGATAGCAAATCCTTTGAACTATTATTTGACTTACCTGAAGAGTAGATTCGAACGAACTATTGGGATCATCTACGCTCGCGGATTTGGTAAGACTTTTCGTTATTTTTCGAATGATTCCTTTGCTGTGCTTCTTCTCGTGACGTAGGATTTCACTTTGGGTAGATTCCGTTGAAAGATGACTAAAATAGCATGAATTTGGACAATGTTCCATCTGCATTGTATATTCGAAATAATTCAACGAACCTTTCGATGCTGGAATCACGTTGTAGACTGAAGTGGCGTGTGTCGACTTCAGATCCGTTCAGCGATGTCACACTGGACACATTGCTGTTGTTACCCCAAATCGACTGCAATTTTCAAAAATGATCGAACTTCATTTACGCAAACAGTATCATGTGCGAATTAGTTTACGAACACTCCCAGAAATACATACCTGCTCGCCTCTGCCAGTGGTTTGCTCCAACGACAAACTCTTTCTCTTTAAGCTTGGTTTTGAGCGGGTTGGCGCTGTGATTTTCCCATTGTCATTATCAATAGACGATGAACTATGAAAGAATGAGAAAAATAGATGATCAAATGGAAAAATGTCCACGTAATACAGCATTAACAAATACATCTTGTTCCCACCGTTTTCCCATTTTTTTCGACCTAGTTGCACTTTCATCCGCTGATTTTTTTGATTCTTGAAGCTCTTTGGCTACTTCCATCAGCTTCTTGATAGTGTATTCAAGCTTTTCAGTCTTTCCCGATGGAACAACTGACGACGCTGTAGAAATTATTCGCGAAACAAAGTTCAGAGCGAATAATTTAATCGTTGTAATACTATAAAATCGATAAAGAAATATCTTACCTCTAGTCTCGTCTCTTGAATCTAACATTGGTGAAGATTCTCTCGATTTTGGTCCCTTAAAGCAAAATAATACGTACAATGCAACGATGAACAAACATTACTCAACGGTAAAAGAAGCTAAACACCTCTGTGAGTCAAATAATTTACTTAACCAAAGCAATATGCTCAGCGTTTCCAAGACTCATTTATTAAATATTTCAATTGTTTACAGTTCTTGAAAATGGAGGCTAAAAACTGGAAATGTCGAACAATTTTTATTGTTCAAATCAATTATTTAACTCGCAGAGATATTTAGCTTCTCTCGCGAATAAAAGTGCAACCAACGATAGTTTATTAATTGCGAGATTGCCTTGACGAACTGTTTAAAATGCCGAAACAACGAGAATAATACGCAATGATAATGGTAAAAAAATCAAAATGATTATCGAACGCAGAATAAAATCGTTGATACCTTGAGCCTTCTCGGTGGCGTAGGCGTGTAAGTCTCTGGTGGTTTGTCGGATCCATTAGTCTGAGTCTCGACATTCATTTCGGGGAATAGCCTCATGAGATCGTCTACCTGCTGTAGTAGTACATTGAGATTTCGAGCTTCGCTTTGTTCCAGGCGCCGCTTGCTTGCCAGAAGACCTCGCAGATCCTCGCGTTCGCGTTCGTGACGTTCTTTTTCACGACGCATCTTCTCGTTACTCGTGCGTAATTTCGCGTGGGCATCCCTTAACTCCAGTAGGTCACATTGTAGCTGTGTAGGCGCGTGCGCGCGTATTTTATTCAATTAATCGTTATTAAAACATAGCTTGTTCGACGTTAAGAAGAATTCAATAACGAGTAGTTAATAATAATTATAACAATCGTTGTTGATCCCTAGAACTATTGAGTTACAAACCTCTACAAGTTTCTTTTTGTTTTCTTCTTTCTCTTCGTCAAAGATTTTCTTCAGTTGATCCTGCTTCCTTTTGTTTTCTAGACGCTCCTTGTCACGCTCTCTTTCTACCTAAAAACCAAGAAACTCACGTCAATCCATAAAAATCGTTAAGATCGATTTATCGAGCGTAAATTGAAGATACCTCGAAGAGAGTTTGGCGAAGATCTCGAGCGAGCGTTGCTGTTTCTTGCAACAATCGTTGCTGATCTTCGCGCTCTTTCTGCCATGCCAACTCCATACGTACTTTCAAACCAGGAATTTTTGTTCGACCGCTCGAGAGAAGTCTTTCTTCTTCCAACTGAAAGTAACGTATCGATCCTTTGCCAATTATTCTCGTTAAAGAGTTCTCGTGAAAGAGAAATAAATAATACCTCATTGATGCGAGATTGCATTTCCGAAAGTTTGACTTCCCAAGCTGACTTCTCGGATACGAGTTCGGTCTTTAATTTCGATGCTTCGAGCTTGCTTTCCGAAAGCTCGTCCTCCAACGTTACCAATTGTTTTTCTAACAGTGCTCGGTTCGCGCTAGATATCTCTTCGTCCTTGACGGCAAAAACAAACAAAAATATATGCACCGCGAAAACTCTGTATTTATCGAGGTCTACTGTCAATTACCTCATCCGTGGATTTCCCAGTAGATGTCGTCGATGGCCTCCTCGGTCTAGTTTTTAACTCAGCAATGGTCTTTTGCGCACCCTCGAGCATTTGCTTGTAGGTATCGCGTTCGCGTTTATATCTCGTTAGCTGAGTTTGAATGGATTTGATTTCGTCGGTGATGGCTGTAACGCGCTGCTCGTATCGCATTTTACATTGAGCTAATTCGGACTTGCGCGTTCTTTCGGCATTTTCTAACGCTACTTTGGATTTACGGAGTTCCGATTCTAAAACTGAAGTGTCTGCCGAAAAGTTACGTTGAATTTTCGCTACGTGCGTGTAGTCCTGGAGTTTACTGCTCAGATCGTCGTTCTGTCACAAAGTATTTTAGAATATTGAATTATCGCATTGCTTAGATTGGTTTGATTTGACGGTTATTTTCGGTATAATTGTGTATCGAATGCAAATATTGAAAATTATCATTCGAAAGTTTACAAAAGGCGTCGATATAAAGAACGTTAGCGAAAGATTTATCCATCAGAGAGCGGACATTTAACAATATTTTACAAATCAAACTCCTCGATAGAACTAGTCGAAAAACGGATTAAAGTAAGGAACAAAGAGCTATGTCGCCAAACGAAGCGTACAAGTTTGAAATACTTACAGTTTTCTTCAAGTCATCGATCTGTTGCGCGAGAGAACTGCTTTCCTTCTTGAGCCTAAGATTTTCTTCGCGCAAATCACCTTGCGACATGGCACTGATGGTTTTCTCATACTCGCGTGATTGTTCCTACGATCAAACCGATGATTTTATGAAAATCCCCCCCCCCCCTCTCTCTCTCTCTCTCCTCGTTACCTGTCGGATTTATCTCTCCACTCTCGAGGCATTTCACACTGATTGATCAAAAGCGTCCTTTTTCACAAGGGTATTCGATAAACTAGACGAACGACAGTCGTTAACGATTGAATATTCATAGTCGTTGATTGCCGAAAAACAATGTATAATTCTACTTTTTTTAATTCAGTATCGCGAAGAAAGTAGCTTCATTACGAAAATACGTTAATGTTTGTTCGACCGGAAATATAAAAAAAAATCATACTTCATAAAAATGATTCAATTCAATGTACATTGTCGTGCACTTTCTATTGTCATTAATTGAATGTGTACATTTGACAACGTACCGAAATATTAGAAGACAAGTCCTCGCAGAAAAAAGAACATACAGATCAAATCAGTATGAAATCCTCGAAATATGAAGAAAGAGAAAACGACACAAGGGGAGGAACAGTTCGCTCGGTATAATCACCTCGAGTTTAGTCTTCTGTGTCGCCCACTCGGTTTCCTTGGTTTTATGGTATTGTCGTACCTCTTGCAATTCCGCTTGCAGTGTTATGTAGTCCTGCTTGTGGTCAATTGCTTGCCTGTATAGATTTGCGAAATCGATTTGCTAATCCATAGATGGAAGAATTTTATTTGATCGTTTCAAGTTTGTTTCTTACCCTTTCAACAGTTGATTTTCCTTCTCGACTTGTATTTTCGACTCGCCAAGTTTCTCGTGTTTGCCATTCAGCTCGTCGTATTGACGAGTCTGTCTCTTTATCTCGTTTTCAAGATCTGTAGGTAAATTGGTTAACGAATCACATTGACGTATCATCGATTCAATTTGAGAGTTGCTTAACAATTACGAAATGATAGCTCTCGCGTAGCTAGTTGCTCGATGATATTCTATAGTTTTTGCGCTGTTATAACGACAACTCACTTGCAATTTTCTCGTCGTAACTTTGCTTCAAGTCCTCCAACTTCTTGGAATTTAGGCCTGCCTTTTCCAATACTAAATTTTTCTTTTTGAGCGAAGCTACTTCCGCGTCCTTGCTTTGTCTCTCCTTCTCCAATTGACTTTTTAATTTCTCTTTTTCCTTCTTCAGTGCCGCCAATTCAGCAGTGACTTCTGACAACTTGAACGTTGTCGAGTTTTTCGTATTTTCCAATTCCATTTTTGTTATTTTCAAGTCGTTTTCTATTTGGATTTTCGCCGTCTCGACCTTTACCAATTTAAACACGTCTTATTGTACCGTTAATACGTGGTATCACTCTACGAACTACCTACTTGCAATCATTGAACAAAGTATTTCGGAAATCTACTTTTGTTTCATGCATCGTAGGACAAGTCGAAAGAAGCATTGGGGAAATATTATTTGATAGGTTTAACCTCGAAAAATGCACACCTTTACGTAACACTTGCGTAAAGAAAGAGAGACATGTACGTATAAAGCAACGACATACCGTGGTTAACGTTCGACTGAGCTTGGTCTCCTTATCGCTAAGTCCATTGACATCGTCCTGAAGCTTCTTGGCACGTTCTCTTTCCTGAGCAAGTTCCTTCCTCAGGTTCTCGAGGGTCGTCTCCATACGTTGAGTGTCCTTCTTAGAGGACGTTGCCGCTTCTGCGTAAAAAAGTATTAAATGCGATTGTTAATATGTTACTTTCTCTCTCGCTCTACTGCTGGCGTGTGCATAAATTTTGAGAATTTTTTATTTCTTTTTCTCTCTCGTCAAGAATTACCAAGATCCTTTTTCAGTTGGACGACTTCGTTGTAGACCTTGAGTTTATCGGCCGACAGCGAGAGCAATTTCGACTTGAGCTTCTCTTTTTCCTCCTGGAGCTTGACCTTCTCGGCGTCCCACGACTTGCGCTCCAACTCGCGCGACGCTTGACTCTCTTCCAAACGCTTCTTCACTGTTAAACAACGACAACAAAAAATACCATATGGTTAAAAAACAACAGCAAAATGAACTCGAGACAGGCTGGGGAATTTGCTTTGGACTAGTTTACGGTGTACGGTATTTTTTCGTTGTTGTTGTTGTTGCTCTCTGTTCGTTTTCTCTCTTAAGGCCCCTGTTTTCTTGGACGCTCTTTAACTTTATTTCACTATTCGCTTGGGCGAATTATGGCTCGGGGACTTTTATCGTCTATTCGTCTTTCGTAAAGCGGGGAAGGGAGAGGACTTTCGCAAATCCATTAAATTGCACTGTTTACTTCTTCAATTTTATATTTACGCGAGAATAATTTGATTAACGAGCTAATTTAACGTTGTAGCGTGGCGGCTTTTGTTAACTATGGATTTTCTACCATCGCAAGGTCCGCATTGATCAACGATATTAAACATTAAAGTTATGTCAGTGCGACGTTGAATAACCGCGCCTTATAAAGAACGTCGTTAACATCACTGACGAGTAAAAATCAGGTGTGTGCGTGCATTCGTCGGCTACTCTTTTGAAAGAGTAATCTGTGTCACGTTGGAAGGCAAAGATACTTGTAAACATGTAACTTAGTTGGCCGAACTAAGGATCAACAGAGACAACAACAGTAGAAGAAAAATCCATTTATAACTTACAATTGACTAAATCGTCGTTTTTGGCGTTATCCATGACAGTGGTGGTAGTTTTAGTCTTTTTCATCTCTTTTTCCTTCTCTTTCTCCTGCGCCAACTCTTTAAGCGTCTTGTCGAGTTTTTCTTTGAGCAACTCGTGCTCCTTGGACAATTTGTCGTACTTAAAGTTGGCCGTTTGCGGAATGCCGAAATCGCGCTCGTCCATCATGCTCACCATCACATTAATCACGTCCCCTGCGAATTTCCAACGCATACTCAGTTTTTTTTCTTTTTATTGTCCTCTTCCTACTCTCTCTCTCTCTCTCTCTCTCTCTCTCCCTCTCCATTTCTCTTTCTCCAGGCACATTTGTACGCATCATTGTTTCATTCTTCTTTGTTTTTTGTTCTCTATCTATCTTTTTTGACTTACCTATGTCTTTCTCCATACCGTCGACCAATTTTTTGATTTGCATTTTTTGAGCGTACTCAGTGGGCTTCTTTTGAGAGCGGTTTTTATATTCGGTTCCAACTTTCTTCAGAATGTCCTCTAGCCTTTTGATCTATATTTCACACGATAAAAAAATGTAATTTATTTTGAACGAGCGTACGTATCAATACAAAAACGAACAAACAACGTTTACTTGCATTTCGAGTAGCAACTGAACTAAGTCACACTTACTTGTTCGTACTTCTTTTCCACGTCTGATTTGTCCGCTTCAAGCTGCTCTGCTTTGCGCTCTATTTTCCTCAGTTTGAACGACAATATACGACAATTCTTGTTGGATTGCTCCAAATTCTTTCTTATAGTCGTGTACTCGTCAGCCTGTTCCTCCCTAACAAATATTACGCGTATTAAATAAATCGTGCTGGTTTATTTTTACGTGGCGTTTAAATTGATAATATAAAACCGATTACACAAGTAAAGCATGACAAATATCTCATACGTAGTAAATCTTTTTATGGAAACAAGCACGTCGCGTACTTATTTTTTTTCGCATCCGTTAAAACTTTTAACGATCATTACCGTGGCTATATACGATTGATGATCGCATGTTTCAAGATTAGTATAACGACCAACGTGTTCGCACCTAGTTTAACAGCTCTCTGTTTTTTTCAGCTTCTAGGATTACAAAAAAAAGTAACAACGAGGTTTCGCAAAGTGTACACTGGCAGTGTGATAATGACATAGGCATGAGAATACTTAAGATTTCATTTTTCAACTTTCGCCTGTGTAACGTCCTTAATCGAGCGCTAAAACGTATTTAAATATATAAATCGACTGACCTAAAATTATCCTGCATCTCGTATATTTCCTCCTCGAGCTCACGTATCTCTTTCTTCATATCCTCGTTCTCGTCCATGAGACTCTCGCACAGGGTCTCCGCGGCCTTGAGCTTCGAGCGTAGCTCATCGTTTTGGCGCTCTCGTTCACTTTTGTGTGTCTTTAGGTTTAACTCCTTTTCCAAGCTCTTGATTTTAGTTGCCAAGCTCGAGCGCTCCTCCGTCAATGCTACGTAAGGGATAAATCAATGGCGTCTCTTGAAATTTCGTTTCAAGGTTTACGACAAGGCGTTTTTCTTTTCCTCCGAGGATTACACGAACATTCTTTACATTTTTTTAACGAGGCTTTTGGCCATCGATCGAGTGACTTTATCGCTATTTTTCAAATTTGTCTCGAGGTGCTGGTTTGAATAAGTGAATTTTCTCGTTTTTTTTCAAATAATATTTGGCGTGATTTTACAGACATGGTGTTTCGAAAGGGATTTTCCTCAACGATCAAAGTATCGCAGAGTGCAACAAGTCGTAAAACTTTATTAGTGTAATTATAATTCGGACAACTCGTTAAAACAATGACGTCTCGTAAATGTGTACACAAGTGAGGGAAATATTGACGATCTCTGAAAGTGAAAACGAGGAGAAAAAGAGCATTAGTTGCAGGTATATATTGCAATTACCATCGTTTTTCCCTTGCAAGTCTTTCACGGTTTTCTGGAGTTTTAATACGTCAGTTCCCGGTGACTTGGGATCCATTGTTGACAGCCGACGAAGCAGAATATCGGCTTTCTCCTTTTCAAGCCTCTCGCACCTCGATCTCATGTCATTCAGCTGTGTCCTGAGTTTCTCGACATCGGCTGGCTATACGAGTCGATTCAATAGATTAGTTGTTATCATGTGGGCTCGTTTCTACTCGCAAGAAGATGCTCAAGTTACTCGATGTCTTTCGTATATTCTATTTTTTAAATAAACGCTTAAAAGTTAGTTTATTCGGCATCTGATTGGCCAAAAATAACGTGGATAGCATTTGCTTGAATTTCGGCGCGCGAAATGCATCGTTGTCTCGTATTTACAAAACTGCGTCACAAAGATATATAACAATTGCAACATTGAAAATGGTTATTCCCTCGTTTCATTTTGCTCTGTTTGCTGAGCAGTTGTAACTTTTTGCAATGATTTTGTTAATAGGAGGTCAACTCCTTCAGTAGCGAAGCAATATAAATAGCGTTGTTGCAGGCTCGTTTGTTTTTTTAATATTTGCGCACCAATGTCGGCAATGTCAATTACACCGAAAAACTCCAAACATTGGATGAATTGGGCAGACGTAACTCGTGGAAACATTCACAAGTGTACCATTGAAATATTCTAATCAGCTAGAGTGAACATCACATGACGCTATTACTACAAAATTGTACATAAAATTATGACGAGTTCAGCGTAACGAGTAACGGGTAGCATCTTCTTGGATTGAAAAAAAAATGTCAACGACTAGTGTTTAGTTTGTCTATATGTATAAAGCAGGAAGTCAAAATTACTTTTTCGGTCTTTTCCGTCTCTTTTTCAGTCGAGTCGGTTTTCGCTCCGTTTCGCTCGTTGATTCGCGATTTCCTTACCTTTGGTTCATTAATGCGAATGAAGACAGAGAAATAGAAATTATTAATGAGGTTAATATACAGTACAAGAAGAAAATAGATTATATCGAGTGAAGTGGAAAGTACGTTTATAAGTGCGACTTATTTCTGTAAAGTATAACACGTAGAAAAATGGTCGTTTTCATGGCTCGTCTAATACGTTGGTTTTAGATTGGCAATGGATACTCAAATAAATCACAAAAAACCATAAAATACGCACGAAATGTGTATACAGAGTCGAACGTTCAATAATTGCCGATGAATTAGTTTGGCTTGCTTTAACAAAATAAGTATCGTTCAAATGTTTACTCGTCCAATTTAGAATAGATACAACAAATGCGTTAGTAATTCTATTATTGATACAATAATATGCGTACACATTTGACAGCAAGAAAGAAATGACTGATTTTCTATCGTTTGAAAAATACCGATGCAATGACAAATATTAGTAATGACTTTGTATTCATGAAACTTGCCAATCACAGATTCCTGTAACTGTAGAAAGTACATTTTACGACGACATCTGTTACTGCCATATTATTCCAAATTCTACGAAAGCTATCGTCAATACCATTGACCAACACAAAAAAATAAGTCGCAACTTTCACATTGATACTTTCACAACAATAACAACATCAACAATCTAGTCCCAACATCCTATTTAAAGAAAAGGAAGAAAAATATACCTGAATAATAAATTCAGCGTCATTATCCGAACTGGTCCCATTCGATTTGTCAATCACACCTTTGATTTGTAATTTGTGCTGTGGTTTCGACGACACATTGTTGTAAGCGCTATGTCGATCCGTGACAGTCTCGTCAACGGAATAACGTCGGTAATTGAAGCTATCCGAGGATGAACCTGCGTAGGTCTTTGGTCTTGGTGGTTTCATCGTTACTGTCGTTACAGGTTCTGGTTCCGAATTTCGTAGGTCGCTCAAACTCATGCTTGATATATCCATAGCTGATGACCAACTTTCCGTTCGTGTTTGATAACCACTCGATAACTCGTCTTTTGCTAAATTTGACGTGGACGACCAGCTTCGTCGACCTTCCGAGCTGTCGGACGACTTGCTGTTCAATTTATCCATAGTGAGAACACATTTGAAATACGTAAAAATCATAATTTTATAAGAATAAATGTCTTGCGATATAAATACATAGGTTAAACGGAAAAAATCGCATAAAATTGATTTTACACGAGATATAAAACGAGAAACTACGCTAGTTCGTTAATGTTCAAAAATCTACAAAAGATGACAATTAATTGGAAATTCTCTGATTAATTATTCGGTACATATACAGTATCGGCCTTCGGACGTATATTTATACCTTATCAGCTTATAAAATCATTGGTTCGTGAACTGCGCGAAGCCTATTACCGTTACAAACGTATGTACATACATACACATTGTACATCGACAGTGCTGAATAAACTTATAGAACCTTTTATAATATTTCCTTTAACAGATAGAATCTCTCCCTCTCTCTCTCTCTCTCTCTCATAATTTAAGAGCTGCCGCTCGACGGTAACTATATATACGCGTATTTGATATTGTAACATACTAATTGGATATTTTGTCTTTTTTTTTCTATTACCTTCCGGAGCTTGGTTCCCATACCGTAAGACTTGGCGATGATGAAGTTGTATCTTTCGTGTTCTTTTTCCCTCCGTGGTCTAAGTGATCTTTGTAGTCTCTGTAACATAACGTACATGCTTAAACGTATCGCAAGAATTTAAGGTAACTTTAAAATCGTACTAATGCTATAAATTAGTACGGAAGTTGATCAAATAGAAATATCAATCTTCTTTCAGAAAACGTACAATTATTTTAGATTTATTAAATTTCTTTAATATCATATATGTTCAAAACCCATTATCAATAATCTAGTTTGTACTTGGATTTTTTTTATATTGGTCCCTCTATGAACATTTGAATTAATTGATCCCGAGTAATCTGTTTAAACTCGCTCTCGAAGTACGTGGGTGCCTCGTGCACAGACTTTTACTTCCGTTATCTTGAGCCGAGTAGTTCGAATAGAACTTAGAACTGTCGCTAATTGGCTTACGTAAAGTTCAAAGAAAGTATTGTATCACAATACTTGAGTTAACCTTTTTCTAATATAAGTTGAAAAAATACATGTTATAGGGGAATATGTAGAGACAACGCGCATTATTCTGATGCAAGAATACATAAATCTGAAATGAACAATGGTTCTCCATTTTTCAACGCTATTTTTAATACCTTAAATAAAAAATATTTGAAATACACCCATTAGGATTTCGGCATACGTAGTCAGTTACGATGTCAAAATTCATTTTGTGCGCTACGGGGAGAGAAGAATCGGGAAAAGAGATCTTGCATTCAATACTAGTAAGTCGTGATTGTTAAGTCGTAAATAAAGTACGAGAAATGTTTTTAAATCACTCTAGGCTTTTCATAGAGTAAATCAAGTTGATGTACAGCCAACGGCAATATCAGACTAAAGTATGATACATCCATTTTATATATTTTTTTAAACTACATAATTAATTTCAAACAGTAACGGAGTTTATTTCGTATTTCAAAATTTGTTTTTGTTTACTCCAAATACATAAAACAATACCGGGATATAAGTATTGATTTTTCGTAAAGTTGACATGTTATTACGAGTCTCTTCAGAATCGCTCCACAAAACACCAAATGAATTGATATACTGAACTCATTCTGTTAATAGATGAGACCATTTCCTAATAGCCATATCAGGCTGACGCCGATGGTTCTCATCCGATTCAACATACTCTACTCAAGAAACCACAACAGCCACGTTGAACACGAATTGCGCTGTAGCTCTCACGAATCAGCAACTAGAAATACCCTATCTCACCAACCCATAAGCATGGAATCCACACAAAAGCCCGCAGGATCTCCAACGGACTTCACATTGGTGAATGATGAGGATAGTGCAGATAGGACTAAGATGGTCGAGGCGCACAAATTCCATTTTGAGGGCGAGAATTCGTAGAAATTGTAAGCCACATCAAGAAAAAGAGGGGCGCGAAGGTTCAGGTGTAAGGTAAATGATGTATGAAAACTTCACTTTGATTTTCTCTCCGAGACAAGCAGGTCGATTCTCCATCAGTAGTTAGTGATGTGAAACAATTTGTGAGTAAAAGACTTTAACTGGAATTGTAGGAGATACTTTCAAGTTATACGAAAATGCCCATAGGATAGTACACATAAATTAAAAGCTCAAAAGTGAATCTTCAACGTATTTCTACTAAACCCCACCCCATATAAATCTCAAAAATAATTTACCATACATCCCAGCTAACAGAAATTGATCCAACCTCGAAATCGAAAAAGTAATTTAAAAAGTTGAAACTACCATTAACAAATCTATAAATAAAATATTACCTGGACACAAGTCCACAAACAGTGTTTTATAAAATACATCAATAAAAAAATAGACTCAATACAAAAAAAAACTTCCACGTATCGCGACTCAAATCATGTAAACGCACAAGAAATCCAAACCTAATAGGGAAATTCCAAGAAATAAACTACTTAAAAACGCTAGCAAACAAATTAGCGTCAAAAATATAAAAGAATTTGCCATTTCTTGCAATAAGTACTGGGTAAATAAGGTCAAAGAAATTATCCATAAAAATTCAAATACATTATTGTCATAATTGTACGTTAACAACATAGATGTAACAGTATATAATAGAAGGCCAAATGAGAATTTTCAACATAGTTAATAGGTACTACGAAAAAATTAACGCATCCAAACGCCCAAACAAAGAATCTATACTGGAAAAAATAGTTAAAAGAAGACTAAAACCACACACAAACAATATTCAACAACAAGATAATCTGCAAAATTAAAAACGTAAGCTCTAGAAACACCAATATTTTTTACAATTTTGATCAAGTTGAATAAATTTAAAAAATGAAAAACAAAATTTCCTCAGGCGTTGACAATATCCCACACATAGAACTAAAAAACTTATCAATCAAATATATTTAGTATTTTTGTAATCATTAATAATATCATCAACAATAACTACTATCCGAAATGCTGGAAAAACGCAAAAGCAATCCGTACATCTTAACAAAGACAAGAATCCTTCAGTTTGTACTAGCTTTAGACAAATCACCCTCACAACGAAATCAGGAAATGTACCAAGCGAAAAAGAAAACTCTTTAATCCAACTAACCAAAAGTCTAATTCAGACTCAAAACTAATAATGTACAAATAAGTCTTCGTTTAATACCCTGAAATTATATAATAAATTGACCGATCGTTCGAAAATATTTGTTTTTATTAACTCGAATTTTATAAAAGATGATTTTATAAATGTATTGTATTGTTTTTGATTCTTTTAAAGATCCGAAATGATAGCGTATATTGATCGGATGTGCACAAATATTTCATTTCATTTACTTAAAATTCATACAGCAATACGAGAATAAAAGCATCGATATTCTATAACACAGTGGTTTTATAGTAAGTATAGAGTAACTAGTTACACACTATTCTAAATCAAATGCCGAACGTATTCTGCTAAGAGACGAGACACTTCGCCAACGTCCATATCAGGCTGAACACACCGGTTCTCGTCCGATCACCGAAGTTAAGCAGCGTTGAGCGCGGTTAGTACTTGGATGGGTGACCGCTTGGGAACCCCGCGTGCTGTTGGTATTCTTTTTGGTTTTTGCAATTCAATTTGTTGGGTTATTATATTTATTTTGGATTCTTTTAATGCCCTGAAATTATATAATAAATTGACCGAACGTTCGATAATATTTGTGTCTTTTTACTCGATTTTTATAAAAGATGATTTTATAAATGTATTGTATTGTTTTTGATTCTTTTAAAGATCCGAAATGATAGCGTATATTGATCGGATGTGCACAAATATTTCATTTCATTTACTTAAAATTCATACAGCAATACGAGAATAAAAGCATCGATATTCTATAACACAGTGGTTTTATATTAAGTATAGAGTAACTAGTTACACACTATTCGAATTCAAATGCCGAACGTAATCTGCTAAGAGACGAGACACTTCGCCAACGTCCATATCAGGCTGAACACACCGGTTCTCGTCCGATCACCGAAGTTAAGCAGCGTTGAGCGCGGTTAGTACTTGGATGGGTGACCGCTTGGGAACCCCGCGTGCTGTTGGTATTCTTTTTGTTTTTGCAAATCAATTTGTTGGGTTGGTATATTTATTTGAGATTCTCTTAATGCCCTCAAATTATATAAAATATTGACCGATCGTTCGTAAAAATATTTGTTTCGATGTACTCGAATTTTATACAAAGCTGAGTTTATAAATGTATTGTATTGTTTTTGATTTTTTTAAAGATCCGAAATGATAGCGTATATTGATCGGATGTGCACAAATATTTCATTTCATTTACTTAAAATTCATACAGCAATACGAGAATAAAAGCATCGATATTCTATAACACAGTGGTTTTATATTAAGTATAGAGTAACTAGTTACACACTATTCGAATTCAAATGCCGAACGTAATCTGCTAAGAGACGAGACACTTCGCCAACGTCCATATCAGGCTGAACACACCGGTTCTCGTCCGATCACCGAAGTTAAGCAGCGTTGAGCGCGGTTAGTACTTGGATGGGTGACCGCTTGGGAACCCCGCGTGCTGTTGGTATTCTTTTTGTTTTTGCAAATCAATTTGTTGGGTTGGTATATTTATTTGAGATTCTCTTAATGCCCTCAAATTATATAAAATATTGACCGATCGTTCGTAAAAATATTTGTTTCGATGTACTCGAATTTTATACAAAGCTGAGTTTATAAATGTATTGTATTGTTTTTGATTTTTTTAAAGATCCGAAATGATAGCGTATATTAATCGAATGTTCACAAATATTTCATTTCATTTACTTAAAATTCATACAGTAATACGAGAATAAAATCATTGATCTTCTATAACACAGTTGTTTTCTAGTAAGTATAGAGTAACTAGCTACACACTATTCTAAATCAAATGCCGAACGTATTCTGCTAAGAGACGAGACACTTCGCCAACGTCCATATCAGGCTGAACACACCGGTTCTCGTCCGATCACCGAAGTTAAGCAGCGTTGAGCGCGGTTAGTACTTGGATGGGTGACCGCTTGGGAACCCCGCGTGCTGTTGGTATTCTTTTTGTTTTTGCAAATCAATTTGTTGGGTTGGTATATTTATTTGAGATTCTTTTAAAGCCCTTAAATTATACTGTTGATTGACTTAATGTTCACAGATATTTGTTTTTGTTTACTTAAAATTCATACAGTAATACGAGAATAAAATCATCAATCTTCTATAACACATACGTGTTATATTAAGTATAGTGTAACTAACCACAACCTATTCGAAATCAATCGCCGATTGAATTCTGCTATTAGAGGAGACATTAGAATTCAAAATTTTTACGTTATCAGAAACAATAGAGATAACACAGACGGAGAATGAGTAGTAATACTTATAAATAAATAAATTGTGTAGGAAGAAATTGTTCCACAAACGCCCTTCATAATAATCGAAATAGTAATTTTAAAACTTCACTTAAACCATAACAAAAATTAAGCCTAATTTGTTGTTACCAATAGGCGACCAAGTCCACTAATTCACAACAGAACTAAATAAGGTTTTCACGGAATTGCATTTGATTAATACCGATAATTACTTCATACTAGCAGGGGACTTGAACTCGAAACATACTAACTGGAATAATAAATACAGTGATATTAAGGATTGCGCCCTAAATAACTGGATACTTGCAAACGACGAAAAATACAGACTAAACTTAAAATTTACTAATGAACCTACCCTCCCCAAAGCCAATTTGTTCCTAGATTTTGGAATAATCTACATTAGGATTAACATAGTAAATTTAATCTATAACTTAAACATTCCGATAATAGTTACTGATTGTGACCATACAGCGATCGCAATTCTTATAGAACATCATTCCATAGACATCATTCCGTCTAATCAACCCGACGACCCACTAAACTACAATAAATCCGAATGGGATACATTTTGGGATTATATTGACCAAGAATGAACAACAAAAATTCCAGATAACAGAAACCGCTTAAATAGTGAAATTGATAATTATTTAGAGCAAATGAACGAAATCATACTTAAAGCTATAAAGATATTCATCCCTAAATTTGATGATTATAATTCAACTGAAATTGATATAAACAGAAACATTGAAAAACTTTACAAATTAAAGAAAAAACCATTGTCTAATTTACACAGCGTATGCAGGCCCTCTAAAATACTTTAAAGTAATTATTGCTGAAACAAAGAGGCAAATTAAACTCACAAAAAATAGAATCGAACAAGAATTCCAAACATCGTTAAAAAAAACATTGGCTAAACAAAATTAAAAAGATACCGCATAATTTAACTCAAATGTTCCCGAAAATAAATAGCATATTTAGGAAAAAAGACTCCATTGAAATATCTGACCTACTTATAAATAACAACAAAAGTGACTTACTAGGCAAAGCGCAAATTGACCCCTCCACGCTAAAAGGAAACCATGTCGGTAACTACATAATAACAGACGAAAAACATAAACTAGAAGTACTTGGACAGACTTTTGTAACCGTTAATATACAAAATACGGACATGGGAAAAGAAAGGCTAAATGAAAAAATTGTCCGATTTTACAACGAACATATGGAGGAATTCTATTGCGAAATAAATAACAATGAAACTTGCCTATCTTTCACTAATGAGAATTCGGCAGTCTTTCCAAAATAGCAATTTGACTAACACTATTTTACCTTCTCCTTGAAAACAACCAAAATCTTTAGGAGCCTAAACAACAAAAAATCTTCAGGCCTAGACGGTGTCCCCAACACAGCCCTTAAAAATCATACGACCAACATGATAGATAGCTACAACATACTATTCAATAATTGCTTAAACAATGGATATTTTTCAACTTCCTAGAAAACTGTAAAAGATATGCCCATAATTAAAAAAGGAAAAATTCCAACTAATTCACTAAGCTACCACCCCATCAGCCTCTTACTGAACATTTCCAAAGTGTTTGAAAAAATAATAAAAATTGCAATAAACAAGTTCTTTGATTGCAAACAACATAATCCCGGACAGACAGTTCGAATTCAGAAACAAACTGAGTACGACCCATGCCGTGCACACGCTTACTTCGGATATACAATATGTACTCTATAATAAAAGGAATGTAGCAGCAGAGTTAATTAACCTAGAAAGAGCATTTGATACAATACTGAATACGAAATTATTGTGTTAGGACGAGAATAATAATAGTAATAATCTGAATTCAAATAAATGCTACAGGTTCTGTTTCGTTTAATAAAGTGTATTGAATATTGTAAATTTTTTGAACTATAAGGGTTTGAATGGAAGTTCAGGTCGCTCATTATCGTTACTTTAGGTTTTATGTTATATAAGGTTATTTTGTGTTTTAGTATTTATCAAATTAACATGGAAAAAGTCATTAGAATAAATAAAAAATGTCATTACGGTAAATAGAGCTTTATATTAAGCAGTTGTATTCGATTTTTACTGGATTTCCAAAATATTCTCTAGTCATTTTTATTATAAAGTTGTCGTTTCTAGGAACCTTGGCCGTTTATTGCAACGCGTTCGAGCTTTTGTAATGGTTGTAATCCGTACTAGCGTCTTTATATAGTCCAGTACAAGCTCTTAAATATTTTCTTTCGAATACTCTAATTTGCATGGACTGTTGTTGTACTACATGGGACATCCATGTTAAAATAGGTCTGATTAGAAGCAGATAACAAATACATTTTACTCTCGGGTTTAAGTAAATCGAATAAAAAATTTTGCTGTTAATTTCCCAGGTATTTTTAGCATCTTCCAATTGAATGTCAATATGGATATAGTAATACATTAGTTCGTCTAGATGTATACCTAGGTATCCAACTATTTTTCTACGCGGTATAGGAATATTGCCAGTCTTGATTTGAAAATGTTTGTACGATTTCGTGAATATTATACTTTGACTTTTTATTTTTTTTCTGAAGAAGATTGTTTCGTACGTTAACGGGTAGACTTTTAGTTTACAGGTGTGGTAGAAACCATTTATTTTGTCGTACATATTTATAGTTTTTTTCTTTGTATTTCGGCTAAGGTTTTGCCTATAATATAGAGTATGAGGTCTTCTGTGAAAAATAAACATTTTGTCTAACCAAGTTATCAAAGCCGTACAATTCGGGAATCATGGCTGTGAAAAAATTGAACAAGAGTGGTGCTAATGCAGTGGCCCGTTGTAAGCCGTCCAAAATATCAATTTACGAACTTATTTCTTTACCTAAGATATATATGAAAAATTTTTTGTTATGAATCATGCTAGTTATTATTTTTAATAAGTGTTTAGGACTTTTTCCTTGCGAAAGTTTGAAGAGTAGCCCTTTATTCCATACTGTTCATACAAATATTCGATGATCGAATATTCGAAAAAATTTGTTTTCGTCTACTCAAAAACCATAAAGCAATACGAGAATAAAATCAACGATTTTCTATAACAAATATGTGTCATATTAAGTAAAAAATAACTATCAACAAGCTATTCGAATTCAAATGCCGAACGTAATCTGCTAAGAGACGAGACACTTCGCCAACGTCCATATCAGGCTGAACACACCGGTTCTCGTCCGATCACCGAAGTTAAGCAGCGTTGAGCGCGGTTAGTACTTGGATGGGTGACCGCTTGGGAACCCCGCGTGCTGTTGGTATTCTTTTTGTTTTTGCAAATCAATTTGTTGGGTTGGTATATTTATTTGAGATTCTCTTAATGCTTTCAAATTATATAAAATATTGACCGATCGTTCGTAAAAATATTTGTTTCGATGTACTCGAATTTTATACAAAGCTGAGTTTATAAATGTATTGTATTGTTTTTGATTTTTTTAAAGATCCGAAATGATAGCGTATATTAATCGAATGTTCACAAATATTTCATTTCGTTTACTTAAAATTCATACAGTAATACGAGAATAAAATCATTGATCTTCTATAACACAGTTGTTTTCTAGTAAGTATAGAGTAACTAGCTACACACTATTCTAAATCAAATGCCGAACGTATTCTGCTAAGAGACGAGACACTTCGCCAACGTCCATATCAGGCTGAACACACCGGTTCTCGTCCGATCACCGAAGTTAAGCAGCGTTGAGCGCGGTTAGTACTTGGATGGGTGACCGCTTGGGAACCCCGCGTGCTGTTGGTATTCATTTTGTTTTTGCAAATCAATTTGTTGGGTTGGTATATTTATTTGAGATTCTCTTAATGCCCTCAAATTATATAAAATATTGACCGATCGTTCGTAAAAATATTTGTTTCGATGTACTCGAATTTTATACAAAGATGAGTTTATAAATGTATTGTATTGTTTTTGATTTTTTTAAAGATCCGAAATGATAGCTTATATTAATCGAATGTTCACAAATATTTCATTTCGTTTACTTAAAATTCATACAGTAATACGAGAATAAAATCATTGATCTTCTATAACACAGTTGTTTTCTAGTAAGTATAGAGTAACTAGCTACACACTATTCTAAATCAAATGCCGAACGTATTCTGCTAAGAGACAAGACACTTCGCCAACGTCCATATCAGGCTGAACACACCGGTTCTCGTCCGATCACCGAAGTTAAGCAGCGTTGAGCGCGGTTAGTACTTGGATGGGTGACCGCTTGGGAACCCCGCGTGCTGTTGGTATTCTTTTTGGTTTTTGCAATTCAATTTGTTGGGTTATTATATTTATTTTGGATTCTTTTAATGCCCTGAAATTATATAATAAATTGACCGATCGTTCGATAATATTTGTGTCTATTTAGTCGAATTTTATACAAAGATGATTTTATAAGTGTATTGTATTGTTTTTGATTCTTTTAAAGATCCGAAATGATAGCGTATATTGATCGGATGTGCACAAATATTTCATTTCGTTTACTCAAAATTCATACAGCAATACGAGAATAAAAGCATCGATCTTCTATAACACAGTGGTTTTATATTAAGTATAGAGTAACTAGCTACACACTATTCTAAATCAAATGCCGAACGTATTCTGCTAAGAGACAAGACACTTCGCCAACGTCCATATCAGGCTGAACACACCGGTTCTCGTCCGATCACCGAAGTTAAGCAGCGTTGAGCGCGGTTAGTACTTGGATGGGTGACCGCTTGGGAACCCCGCGTGCTGTTGGTATTCTTTTTGGTTTTTGCAATTCAATTTGTTGGGTTATTATATTTATTTTGGATTCTTTTAATGCCCTGAAATTATATAATAAATTGACCGATCGTTCGATAATATTTGTGTCTATTTACTCGATTTTTATAAAAGATGACTTTATAAATGTATTGTATTGTTTTTGATTCTTTTAAAGATCCGAAATGATAGCGTATATTGATCGGATGTGCACAAATATTTCATTTCGTTTACTCAAAATTCATACAGCAATACGAGAATAAAAGCATTGATCTTCTATAACACAGTTGTTTTCTAGTAAGTATAGAGTAACTAGCTACACACTATTCTAAATCAAATGCCGAACGTATTCTGCTAAGAGACAAGACACTTCGCCAACGTCCATATCAGGCTGAACACACCGGTTCTCGTCCGATCACCGAAGTTAAGCAGCGTTGAGCGCGGTTAGTACTTGGATGGGTGACCGCTTGGGAACCCCGCGTGCTGTTGGTATTCTTTTTGGTTTTTGCAATTCAATTTGTTGGGTTATTATATTTATTTTGGATTCTTTTAATGCCCTGAAATTATATAATAAATTGACCGAACGTTCGATAATATTTGTGTCTATTTACTCGATTTTTATAAAAGATGATTTTATAAATGTATTGTATTGTTTTTGATTCTTTTAAAGATCCGAAATGATAGCGTATATTGATCGGATGTGCACAAATATTTCATTTCGTTTACTCAAAATTCATACAGCAATACGAGAATAAAAGCATCGATCTTCTATAACACAGTGGTTTTATATTAAGTATAGAGTAACTAGCTACACACTATTCTAAATCAAATGCCGAGCGTATTCGGCTAAGAGACGAGACACTTCGCCAACGTCCATATCAGGCTGAACACACCGGTTCTCGTCCGATCACCGAAGTTAAGCAGCGTTGAGCGCGGTTAGTACTTGGATGGGTGACCGCTTGGGAACCCCGCGTGCTGTTGGTATTCTTTTTGGTTTTTGCAATTCAATTTGTTGGGTTATTATATTTATTTTGGATTCTTTTAATGCCCTGAAATTATATAATAAATTGACCGATCGTTCGATAATATTTGTGTCTATTTACTCGATTTTTATAAAAGATGATTTTATAAATGTATTGTATTGTTTTTGATTCTTTTAAAGATCCGAAATGATAGCGTATATTGATCGGATGTGCACAAATATTTCATTTCATTTACTTAAAATTCATACAGTAATACGAGAATAAAATCATTGATCTTCTATAACACAGTTGTTTTCTAGTAAGTATAGAGTAACTAGCTACACACTATTCTAAATCAAATGCCGAACGTATTCTGCTAAGAGACGAGACACTTCGCCAACGTCCATATCAGGCTGAACACACCGGTTCTCGTCCGATCACCGAAGTTAAGCAGCGTTGAGCGCGGTTAGTACTTGGATGGGTGACCGCTTGGGAACCCCGCGTGCTGTTGGTATTCATTTTGTTTTTGCAAATCAATTTGTTGGGTTGGTATATTTTTTTGAGATTCTCTTAATGCCCTCAAATTATATAAAATATTGACCGATCGTTCGTAAAAATATTTGTTTCGATGTACTCGAATTTTATACAAAGATGAGTTTATAAATGTATTGTATTGTTTTTGATTTTTTTAAAGATCCGAAATGATAGCTTATATTAATCGAATGTTCACAAATATTTCATTTCGTTTACTTAAAATTCATACAGTAATACGAGAATAAAATCATTGATCTTCTATAACACAGTTGTTTTATAGTAAGTATAGAGTAACTAGCTACACACTATTCTAAATCAAATGCCGAACGTATTCTGCTAAGAGACAAGACACTTCGCCAACGTCCATATCAGGCTGAACACACCGGTTCTCGTCCGATCACCGAAGTTAAGCAGCGTTGAGCGCGGTTAGTACTTGGATGGGTGACCGCTTGGGAACCCCGCGTGCTGTTGGTATTCTTTTTGTTTTTGCAAATCAATTTGTTGGGTTGGTATATTTATTTGAGATTCTCTTAATGCCCTCAAATTATATAAAATATTGACCGATCGTTCGTAAAAATATTTGTTTCGATGTACTCGAATTTTATGCAAAGATGAGTTTATAAATGTCTTGTATTGTTTTTGATTCTTTTAAAGATCCGAAATGATAGCGTATATTGATCGGATGTGCACAAATATTTCATTTCGTTTACTCAAAATTCATACAGCAATACGAGAATAAAAGCATCGATCTTCTATAACACAGTGGTTTTATATTAAGTATAGAGTAACTAGCTACACACTATTCTAAATCAAATGCCGAACGTATTCTGCTAAGAGACGAGACACTTCGCCAACGTCCATATCAGGCTGAACACACCGGTTCTCGTCCGATCACCGAAGTTAAGCAGCGTTGAGCGCGGTTAGTACTTGGATGGGTGACCGCTTGGGAACCCCGCGTGCTGTTGGTATTCTTTTTGGTTTTTGCAATTCAATTTGTTGGGTTATTATATTTATTTTGGATTCTTTTAATGCCCTGAAATTATATAATAAATTGACCGATCGTTCGATAATATTTGTGTCTATTTACTCGATTTTTATAAAAGATGACTTTATAAATGTATTGTATTGTTTTTGATTCTTTTAAAGATCCGAAATGATAGCGTATATTGATCGGATGTGCACAAATATTTCATTTCGTTTACTCAAAATTCATACAGCAATACGAGAATAAAAGCATCGATCTTCTATAACACAGTGGTTTTATATTAAGTATAGTGTAACTAGTTACACACTATTCTAATCCAAATGCCGAACGTATTCTGCTAAGAGACGAGACACTTCGCCAACGTCCATATCAGGCTGAACACACCGGTTCTCGTCCGATCACCGAAGTTAAGCAGCGTTGAGCGCGGTTAGTACTTGGATGGGTGACCGCTTGGGAACCCCGCGTGCTGTTGGTATTCTTTTTGGTTTTTGCAATTCAATTTGTTGGGTTGGTATATTTATTTTAGATTCTTTTAAAACCCTCAAATTATATAAAATATTGACCGATCGTTCGAAAATATTTGTTTCTATTTACTCGATTTTTGTACAAAGATGAGTTTATAAAAGTATTGTATTGTATTTGATTTTTTTAAAGATCCGAAATAATAGCGTATATTAATCGAATGTTCACAAATATTTCATTTCGTTTACTCAAAATTATTACAGCAATATGAGAATAAAATCATCGATCTTCTATAACTCAGTTGTTTTATAGTAAGTATATAGTAAGTAGTTACACACTATTCGAATTCAAATGCCGAACGTAATCTGCTAAGAGACGAGACACTTCGCCAACGTCCATATCAGGCTGAACACACCGGTTCTCGTCCGATCACCGAAGTTAAGCAGCGTTGAGCGCGGTTAGTACTTGGATGGGTGACCGCTTGGGAACCCCGCGTGCTGTTGGTATTCTTTTTGTTTTTGCAAGTCAATTTGTTGGGTTGGTATATTTATTTGAGATTCTTTTAAAGCCCTTAAATTATACTGTCAATTGACCTAATGTTCACAGATATTTGTTTTCGTTTACTTAAAATTCATACAGTAATACGAGAATAAAATCATTGATCTTCTATAACACAGTGGTTTTATAGTAAGTATAGAGTAACTAGCTCCACACTATTCTAAATCAAATGCCGAACGTATTCTGCTAAGAGACGTGACACTTCGCCAACGTCCATATCAGGCTGAACACACCGGTTCTCGTCCGATCACCGAAGTTAAGCAGCGTTGAGCGCGGTTAGTACTTGGATGGGTGACCGCTTGGGAACCCCGCGTGCTGTTGGTATTCTTTTTGTTTTTGCAAATCAATTTGTTGGGTTGGTATATTTATTTGAGATTCTCTTAATGCCCTGAAATTATATAATAAATTGACCGATCGTTCGTAAAAATATTTGTTTCGATGTACTCGAATTTTATACAAAGATGATTTTATAAGTGTATTGTATTGTTTTGGTATATTTAATTTCACTATATAAGCTTTTTAAGAAAGGTATCGATATTTTCATAAAGTTTTGGGCTCTAATTAAATTATTATATTTTATAATAAGTCGATTCTTAAAATCTTGATCTTTATCAACACACATTTTATTAAATGCGTCTAAAGCGGAATTGATATAAACAAATAGTATTGGGTCTTGATGGAATACACTATTATACCAGCATTATTATGCTTGTCTCTCAACGGGAAACAGTTTTTAGTTGAAATGATATTTACTTCGTTAAAATTCTTAAAAAATGTTTGTGACGTAGGTTTATTTTTCAGTCGAATTGAATTTTATACGCTTATTAACTGCCTATTTCAATAAGATAATTGTTATTATTAGTATATCAGTAAGCGTACGTCGAGCAATATTTTCAACTTTTAAATAATCACAAATTATAATAATTGGTTAATACATTTTTGCGACAATGTAAGAATAATAAATGATATGTTAATATGGTTTTTATTGATCAACATTTAACAAGGTAACAAATATATTATTATTTCTGATCGCTCTTCTTAACGATAAAATGTTTGAAAATATACATATTGAAATTTCGACACACATACTCGGTTACGCTATCACCATCCATTTCACGGGCTTCGAGGTAAAACGAATTAGGAATGGTGAGCTTGCATTCGTTCAACTTGTTGGAGAAATCGAAAGGTACCGCTTCGTTGACGGACGATAGATCAGTGACAAACACTCGATGAAAATGTTGCATCGTCAGTAGCAGAGCTCTGCCTGGTCTCAAATGCTGCACGTACAAAATCTCAACCGGTGCTAAAAAATTTACGGTTTTGTTGAACACTAGTTCACCGTGACTGTCAAACTGCGAACAGTGTACCACACTCGAGGGTAATTGCACAGCCCAGCAGACGGTTCGAAGGGAAATAAACACGTTCTCAGTAGAAATGTTGTTCAACGAAAGCACTTCCTTACGTAGACTGATAGCACCATTGAACAACACTACTTTTAAAACATCATTGTCATCGTTACCTATAATTACGTACTCGTCGATCGCCTCGGTCGACGCAATTTTCAACCGTTCGTTCAATTTGAGACCAACATTGAATGCGTACGATAGTTCATGGAGCTTCTCTTTTCCTTGAAACCGAAGTAGGCAAATATCATTACCTTTTGCGTCACAGTTCGTGAAAATATCAAATCGGTCGTCACCAGCGGCATTACGAACCAAGTTAGTTGGACTCGTCCAATTGGAATAATGACGATAATACAATCCTCCGTCAACGTCAAGCTTTGTTCTAGTGCAATCTTCGAAATCCACTACGTAGTAGTTGTGCTCAATGATATTTCCACGATTCCATTTTCCGTACTTGTAGACTACTTTGTTATTGCTCAAACGCAATGCGCGCACGTCATTTCTGTAACTCGTGCCTTCCCAATAAGTCGCATGGGCTTGTTCTGGGAACGTACACGTGTTATTTATCCGTCCATCTTTATAGATTACCAAACGATGCTGACCACGGTTAACAAATTCATAAGAAAAGAAGCTATTTTGGCGAAACAGACCGGAAACGCCCAGTGGATGTATTGTTTTGCTGTCAATTGTATAGCTGTACTCGTTGATCGACATGCTTGTCACGGCCATTAACGACGATAGCAGCCACAGCCATTTTGACAATGCACAAATACTAGCCATTACGACTTCACTGGAATCGTTAAACAATATCGCAAATTAGCGCAACGGCGAAACACTCTCTATTCAGTTCAAATGAGAATAGCCTTTGAACATGTACGTAGACTATTGGAATTGAAATATTCGATCGTTACGAGGCCTCCAGTGCGACTGTGAAATTCCCATTGTTTTTCTCTCGTTTATCTCGCCCCTTATCGCGTATTCTTATCACTTTTTGGGTTTTCACGTACCCTTCCCCACGCTGTACACGAGTCGACATCTATCATTCTACCAGTTTATCGCAATTTGGTACGTATATACATAGTTTGCTTGGAGAACGACGTGGAGGAGATTGACAAGAATGAAAAAACGAGAGATTAAATAATACGCCAGCATTAAATTGCAACAACAAACACTCTATTCCCAGATAGATAACGAGTGTTATTGACGACGATATTGTTGAGAGCGCGATTAGGGTTGAGACTATGGCTAAGAGTGAACAATCCTAATGTTGTAAGTGGACAATTCTTGTCGATTCTTCATTAAAATAGACGATACGATATCTATTTTAAAAGATGCAGAAATGTTTAAAGCGAGAACTTGATGCAGTCCTTGTTTTGTTGCTGCAAATATCACGAGAAACAGTGCAAATCGAATATAAGAAACCACGGTTTTATGATGTTCAATAGCACGATGACGATATGTTTTGTTCACGAATCTCAAAGTGTACGATGAAATAAAACTATACCATTTCACTGTCGCAGTAGATCGCAATGTACAGCTCGTATTGGATAATCACCCAAAGAATGGACGTTGTGGACATAGTAATATTTGATACCTCGAAACAAATCGTTTAAAATTGACTTTGACAAAAAACACTCGTCAACATTGAAACGATGAACTATTAACTATTTTGGAATGTTTTCAGATTGATTTTCTTTCCCTGTTCGGATCGTATTGTGTTCGTGTGCCATATATTCCGCAAGGAAACCACGAGCCCAAAAATAAACAAGGAAAAAGGGGGTTACGGTCATAAAGTTCACGAACTCGTAGAGCGATACAAGTTCACAATACACGCTTCGAGACGATACCTACGTTCTCTTACTTTGTTATCTTTTTTCCCTGTTAAAAGCAAAAGTTCATACCTAAAGCATCGCTTGCACCTTGTTGGCCAGCGCACCTGTGGATGAAATCCAATGGGACACAATAGATCGCCCGTCGACGTTGGATAAAGATGATGCATCTTCTTCATCTTGCTCGCGCCTCTTTTATCGCAACAACAGCACACCACCACATATCTTTTGTTTATTTACCAGACGCAACGTAACGCGCGCGCGCACAAGCACACGCTGCACGCACGCACACACGCACTCTTGTATATATAATCACATCGTACTATTCGATCCAATTAATTCGACAAACGAGCTTACGTAATTGACGAATCCAAGCCCACTGGCAAATTAAATTTATCCACCCGCGTTCTCCTTTCGACGCTATCGAGCTTCGATCGTAGCGTGTCGATACGCAAAATTTGGCTGTGTTTTTGCGTCAGTTTTGACGGAGATAGTCGTTAGTTTCGTTCGATAGCCAGAATCGATACTGTTGTAACGCTTCCATGTTTCGCGCAGTAGCGCTCGCTTGCACGCGCGTTCGCGGACACATACCCTCGAGAAGCTTGCGACTGGTGTGTTACTTGGACTGGTGCTACGAGAAGCTTTCAACGAAATACTGGCCAAAGGCCAGCTGCCGTGTATATTTGTCTCTAGCTATAAATATAGCGCTACAAAATTCGCCACGGGGATTACGCTCGCCGGAAGAATTGCGTGTGCCGACACTCGTCTCTCCCTCTCTCTTTTCGTCTCGTTTCGTCTCGTTTCGTCTCGTTTCGTCAAACCATCTATCCGTCGTTTGACGGTTTTTTGAAGAGTAAGAGAGCCGTGTTTCGTTTCTCTTATTTTTAGTGTAGTCTCGATAGATCAAAGCAGCAACCAACGCGTATACTCGAGTCAGGCGCGATATTTATCGTGACGTAAGGATATATTTTTGGGACGAGTGCTTTAGCAATGTTTGCGAGTAATTTACAGGCGTACTAAATGCTCTTCGATCGTTCGCTCGAGGCATTCTAATTGAAATGGCCGAAGAGAAAGAGTGGGATCGAACGATTGGTCGTTAACAGAAATTTGGCAAAACTGAGTTTTTTGTTTACGTTCAAACACAAGCACGACATTAACACAAATAATCCTCTTTGAGTATCCCAATCTTTCAGACGTATATTTCGTATTGTTTGACGTCAACTTCGACGTAACGTGCTAGAAAATGCTTCAATTCTGTATTTTGACGATTGAATTGCTATTGAATTGCTATCAACCAAAAGCGAGGAATTTCAACGGCTCTCTTGAGAGCTTTTATCGTATTGAATGGGTTTGCATAGCACTTTGTAACGTGTAAAATCTTAATTTAGTTTGTTTTACGACACTTCCGTATCTATAAAATACGTGGCACGTAGCATAATCAATCGTACAGAAATACTCGTGTTATTTTTACGAAAACATTATACGCCGTGAATTATTCGAGAATCGACAAAAATCGATAATCATGCGGGCGCGTAACGAGACTGGCCAGATCACGAATATTTCTGAATCGTGTCAAGCTCAAGAGTCGCCGGGCGCGTACGCGAAATAAAAAAATAATACTCTCGCCGAGTGTAATGGGCGTGCCATTCGAAAATTAGGCCACACAGCTCGGAAATAAGCTCACGAGCGTGAACCCGCGCCAGAGACTCGAAGTCTCCCAACGAGCTTGGTTTACGATTTGCATCGCGCATGCACATTTGGCGCATTTTTCGTTGCGACAGAGTCGGTTAAAGCTCCAGTTATAGGCTTTTAAGGTCAACGATACGTATAAGGGTACGCGAGTCGAGATTAATTATCGACGGAGTGATCGTTTTATCATCCAGTCGACAATAGTTATCCAAATTCACTTGTTCAAACGTAAAGTTTAAAACTAGTGTAACGGAATGCAGCACTGTACTTGTTTGTTCGCTTCTTGTTCAAATATGTACTTAGATTAGACATAGGTGCACACAGTCTGTGTGCTCTCGGTCTATTTACGTTTTCACTTACGTTTCGTGATCTTTTCAAACAGACTCCCGCGAGCGTGTGTACGAATCGACTTGGAAATGACCGATAAATGAAATCAAAGGATGAAAATCGCATACGTATACGCGATTCGAGTGTTCGTTCGTTATTATTCTTTGGACGGTCAGATTCAAGTCCAACGTTGTTTTTTTATCGTGACTTTCAAATGAGTTTGCGGTACTCATTAGTCCGCGTAAATATGTGTACTCGACGTTCAAGTGGGTAGCCACTTGAACGAGGCGATTGCAATTCACTTATCAAACAAACGCGACAAGATATCCGGTAAAATGCGCGCTGTCTTGATTTAATTATATCCGCGATTAATATTTACCCAGTTAGTTATTCTTGCGCTCGAATTCAAAGCCACCTATACGAGCAAAAAGGGAGCATAGACAAGATTGTACAAATACGCTCCGTCAAGGCAGAACACAACACGAGATTACAGCGTTTCACGGAGACTTAAGAAAACGCCAATGACAATAATAGATCCAAGTCCAATTACGTAATTCCAGGATCGTATTCAAGCTGAGGCAGCGTATCGTATATTCCTTATGTAAACTCGGCATACCGTGTGGGTATCAATTATTGAATCGTAAAGCATTGGCATCTTCTTCAAATTTTACATAACAATATCGTTATTTTACATTTCCGCGTTATCGATTTCGGCGAAAAAAGACGAAAATGCAGGCGACTTCTGTAAATGCACTTTCACACTTGTATAGAATAACGAATTAGACGACCAATAGAAAAACAAGGTGAGTTGGAATAAAAGATATATATATTTTGAACGTACACGGCAATTGTCCTCCCCCTTTGCTTGTTAAGCAATCGGGATGCAGCTTATTACGCGATTACGATTTCGAGGATGCAATCGTAGCGTATAGCGTCTAAGCGCAACAGAGATATCCAGATAATATTCAAGCTCGACAGACTCGATGTGTTGCAATAATATAGCACGCGATTACATATCTATATACACGTATAGCTGGTTATCGTCGGCTATTCTTTCGTAAGATATCGATGCTCTTTTTTATTATTATCCTATATATACATAGGCTTTTACGATATATGTAGAGTATGTTTATTAATGGACGAAGCACTTCTGAACAATGAAATATTTAGGTTCGATCGGGTCTCTCGATATAGGATAGGCGTGCGCCGACGACGGCTTGCTCGGTGCACGTTCGTTAAAACGTTAACTCGAAAGGATCGTTTTCCAAATTAAAACATCCATGGATTTCCGAAGTAATCTTTCAAACTTTCAAACAAGTGGGTATTGTTAATGTTATTTTTAAATTCGAATGCCATCGATAAAGAATTGGTTTTATTTTATCAGAATGGTTGCTCGTATTAAACTTGTGTGCAAATAAAATTAGTAACAAGTCTGGCAGACGCATTATACGTCAATGTGACTTTGCGTAAAAATGTAAAACTTTGACAATGTGGCAAAAAAACGAAAATAGCAATGGCCATTTTTTAAATACACGTACGTATAACATACGTACATCGGCAACATCTTCATTTTGTCGAAATTCCACGTTTGTAGAACATTCCTTTGACGCGACAACGTTGTAACATTGCGATCGCTGTACGCGATACGTGCAGCGCTATGTAGCAGCCGTCGTCGTCGAAATCAACGATGATGCACCATACATACGTATATACGGCTTGCTATTGGGCGCCATAGCACAACAACAAGCTGCTGGAAAAGACACAGTGAAAGGACGCGTCCTATGATCCCGCGCTAAATAATTGCCATACGCTCGCTTGCTGAAGCTTGAGCGCACGCGTATTATAGGAATGCCCTTTTACGAAAGTGTTACGTCATCGCGCGCACGCGCTCATCCTTATTGTGTTACCACGATTTTTCGAGTGTGTGATTACTTTCGGATTTGTAAATATTTGCTGCTTTCGTTAGTCTGTTTTGATATTGTATAACTGGCCCGTTGATGCGCCGTTGATCGACGAGCTTCGTTCACAAAACTGATTTACTACGACTCGTACAGGAGATACGCGCAACAAGTATTACGCGGACGTTTTAGAAATAGAGTAGCTGCAAAACGGGACGTGTTTCGAGCCTATTTACATTTCAGCGTAAACTGACGAGAATCGATCGATCGCAAAGCTTGTCGTTTTTTTTATTTATGCCCGTTGTACCCTTAAAGAATTTCTTCCGTATGGCACAGATCAGTTTTTAAATTTAGATACAGACATCAGTTGTCGGAATTGGATGAAAGGCGTATCAATTTTGTTGAAAGCAGCCGAAAAACAGACAGCGATGAATTTTGAGTGGCTTATAATAAGCGCTCGTTTAAGCTATCGATCGTTTTACGCGTTCAAAATCGATTAAAGTGCGATCGCCGTACGATACGTAGTTCTTTTTTTCTTTCGAAGACCTTGAGCAAAACGTGCAGTTGCCGTTCGGAAATCGAAGGACTTTAAGCCGTGCGCGGTGGAGACGATCAATTCGATGACGCGACTCACACGACTTAACTTAATACGTCTTGACAAACGATTCTCCTTTTTTTTATACATTGCTTCTTGATTGCACTTTGGTGTTTTCGATTGAGAATAACGAATGGCTGTCGATTCTCGCTATGAATACGTCATCAGCTCTAAGGCTTTCTGTACTTACTGGTTTCTTTTCTCGAAGTTTTATCGCTAATATTTGAACAATCGCCGTAATCAGAGTATACGGAATTTCTATTCAAAGTCTCTTCAATAGGGTGTATGTTCACTGAAATGAATCAAGAATTATCTTTGCACGAGCATCTTTGCACTTGGTACGTAATTTCTAGTGTATGAAAAAGCTATGAATTAACCGGATTATCGTACCTGTTCAACGCGGTCTCAAAATCAAAAAACACTTTTTCTGCACGACTCGTCGGTTAGATTTATTTAACAACTTACACAAAGTCCCGAATTCTTGTCATATTTGAAAAGTCAACCGTTGTCTCCGAGACAGAGATCGGCGCAATTACACGATAAAAAAATGCCACCTGTCACCGAAATAATTCTGATTATTTTTGACGCTATGGCAAAAAAGTCTTGCACGGATAAAAAACAACTTTGACTCGTAGTTTGAAGGTTGATGGCCCCGGCATCATCGGCAACAGAAGCAGCAGCGGCAGCAGCGGCAGCAGCAGCAGCATACAACCGAATTCGCGCGTCTGAATCCAATATCTCTGATGCCAAGCATATACGTGTCAGTGGCCGGTCCTTTTCTTCTCTCTCGCTCTCTCTCTCTCTCTCTCTCTCTCTCTCTTTTTGCTTGTAATTCCTCTTCGGGTGCTCACCTCTCTTCTCTATCTTTGATCGGATTGCCTTTTCTCTGTATCGCGCGCGCGCGTGTGTGTCGGCTATTTATTTTTTTTATTTCTTCTTCTCGAATTCTCTCTACTACATCCAGGGATGCCGTCCTTTATTGGCTACGTCGACTCGCTCTGCATTATGTTTATCATTTTTTATCATTCTCTTTTTCTCGTCAATTACGGCGCAACGAGCTCCACTGTTTTCGCTTGTATACATATATACCTTTAGGACCCCCCTACCTTTTGTGCCGTTTGTTTCTGATATAACAAGCTGCCGTTCTCAATACAAGTTAGCGCATTTTCTCTCTTTCCATATTCTCGTTTTTTTCACTAACTCCCCCCCCCCACCCTCCTCCCCCTTCTTCTCTTCTTATTTTACGAGCGGTTGTGGATTTTTAAATGGGTATTCTTTATTCGATTATTGTGAATTTACGTAGCAGGTCATTACCCTCGTTCCGATTTAATAGTGCCACCGGAATCATGTTATAACTATATATATAGATCCGCCAATTTATCTCGTTGTTATGACAAAACTTCTTTGTTTGGAGGTATTAAATTGAAGCAGACGTAATTTCCTAAGCCGCTGTATGCACGGAATCCAGCTACGGAGTTTTTAACCGATATTGAGTAAGAGCGTGTAAGTGCATTTATTTTAGTGGTGTATTATGAGATATATTTAATCGCTGCATTCGTAACAGTATTAATTTTATACGACTGTATAAATTAGTACTCGTTTTAGCGAAGACCCCTGGTTACTTTCAACTTTTGTTTTGACATAGTCAACCATCAAGTTGAGTTCACATTCTAAGCTTGTCCATTTTTAGCGGAAAATTCAACGATACTGTACGATACGTTAATCGTAAATTGTTGAAAACAGTCGTTTAATAACGTACGTTCGATGTACGGTCCATCATCTACGTCGTTGAATTCGGCAAATTTTCAAACGAAAATCTCTCGTTGCCGAAGATGATATAATGCGCAGTTATACAGTTTTTTCTTAAAATGTAAATTACTGTAATCGATCAAATAGGTCAACGCTTTTTTTCGGGAGGATGCTGCAATCTTCATTAATTCGCATTATGCGTGTACCTGCGCGCTCTTTCTCTGACGTCACGTCTTCACAATATGCGATTCCTTTCACATCCATGTGTATATATAACTTCCGTGAGCAAAAAATAAACAAGTCCAAGTTGACCTTTTTTTCTGTCTTTCTTTCTTTTTAAACGCAAGGTGTAGTACCTGCAATCGGAAATTTTTGTTTTTGAGAGCGCAACCGGTTTTTCTCACTCGTAAATACATTCAAAAGCACGAAAAATTTTAAGTAATCCGATTTGTTTCCCCATCCGCAAGTTTCTTCGTTATTTGCGTTATCAAAGATGATATTTAAAGCCGCGAATACTGAAGGTAATACCTTTATCGAACTTCATTGTTGGTCCATTTCATTTAATCCGCGCGTTCGTAAATTCAATAATTTGCGCGAAAATTAAATTCTTCAATCACAATAAAAGTTCTGTTCATTACTGATTTTCAATGATAATTACGTCGTATAAAACGAAATTTACAATCTTAAATTTATCGTTATATCGTAACGATCAGAATTGTTTCGAAATTAGTTCGTCACGCTGTAATATTTTTAAAGACTTTAATGCGTAAAACTTGTCGAAATTACTCTTACAATCAGAGCCAAAGCCCACAAGAAGTAGAAGAACGAGTCCATTCACAAAGAGCACGGGGCTCTCTCACAAATGAAAAATACGCACGATACATCAAGCACACTATCTCGCACTCGAAACGATCTTAAAGATGAAGACGTAAAAAAAGAAGCAGTGCACCAAGATATGAGCAATTGTCGCAAACGAGGCGGCAATGGCATTCGGTACGATAACCTTTGAATCGTTGAAAAAAAGAAAAGAAGTGGATCTGCAACCCCCCCCCCCTCTCTCTCTCTCTCTTTCTCTCTCCACCTGTACGATCCTTGTCCCATATATCCGCGTGCATATGCTGACTGCAACAGCAACAGCAGCAACAGCAGCAGCAGCAGCAACAGCAGCAACAGCAGCAACAGCAGCAACAGCAGCAACAGCAGCAGCAGCAGCAACAGCAGCAACAGCAGCAACAGCAGCAACAGCAGCAGCAGCAGCAACAGCAGCAACAGCAGCAACAGCAGCAACAGCAGCAGCAGCAGCAGTGGAGTAGTGTCAGATATATCGGTAGCGGGTTGCGCGTGCGCGCGCGCCTCTTTCACTCTCTTACAAAGACGTTCACCAACGCATTTGCAGCAGTATGTGTATATGTACTTTTGGAGAGGGGCGTTCGTTACAAGGCTGTTCTCCAACTCTCCCTCTCTCTCTCTCTCTCTCTCTCTCTTGGCGATGGCAAAGTCTTTACACGCTCAGTTCGCCTCTTACCTTAGAGCGCCGCGGAGCTTCCCGGCCACTCTCTAACTGCTATCTATCTATTCAACCACTTTTGTTTACTTTCTCTCTTTCTTCAATCCCGTGAGTGTCTCCTTTATAGTGTAATTTTGATATGAAACAGTGAACAATTTTGGAGTTTCAGTGTCATGGACCACATGTTCAATCTGTGAAGTTTCTCTTTTTTTTTCTTTTTTTTTTAATATCGTCTCGCTGAATTACATCGTCAACTTGGTGTTGGTGCTGGTGATTTTCGGTGTTGTGTGCCGAAATCAGTACGTTCAGCCGGATAGCAGGTGCGTCTTCTTCTTCCTCTTCTTTTCGGCGATTTGTCATGTCGCGCACGTATAAAGAGAGAGGGAGAGAGAGAGGCTTCCCTCCGTGAGTGCTATAAGCGCTTGAGAAATTTCGAGTCGTCGTACCGAGACTTTCCCGCCGTTACCACCGCGCTAAGACTACTAAACACCAAAGCAATCGCATGCACACACACACACACATATATATATATATATATATATAAACTGAATTCAACTAAAAGTAGAATGAGATCCTTGACGCAAAAGAAGGAATTCCATTTTACTCTTTAAGACAACTACTGCATTACAATAGTTCATTTTTTTTAATGGGCCCAAGGAAAGGGCGACAAATAAAAAGTTTTCGGGGTAATCTTGAAGCTTTCGAAAAATTTTTTTAACTGTACAAGTAACCTTACTATATGTCGAAGCATCTTTATCGAAAGAAGGGGGTTTTATTAGGTCAAATATTTACGTTGGTATATTTGTTAATTTTTTTTTTATAAAAAGCTGGAAATACGAAAGGTTTTTCAAAAAGTATTAGTTTTATTTAAATAAGCATTGGTTTTTCAATGGAATCCGAATAAAGACACACTTAAACGCGAATGAGAAAAGTCGAAATATCGGTGTACTTTTGATATGATTACAGATGTAGTATACAATAGGTATAGAAAAAGAAAGACACCCACACACCCGCGCGTATCTGTTGTAATGCTAATCAAAACAAAGTAACAGTGATTACTCATACTCTGTAAAAGAAATAGCAGACAATCACCGCGGGTGTTTTCGAATAGGTAACAGTTCGCTGCCTTCTACTGGTTCTCGTGGTTATTGTCGCCCATATAATGCTGTAAACGACGCTACTTTCTACAATAAAGTAAACTTTTCGACTTGAGCTGGAAAAAATGTACCTCTTCTTTTGAACAGAATAACGTATATCAAACCAACCCATTGCACCCCCGTGATATTCGTTGTAAATAAAATAAAACCCTTATTTTTGGTTGCAAATAAATCAACGACAAATTTTCACCGAGAGTCAAGCCAATGTATCTTTTTACTATGCGTGCGCGTGTGTGTGTTGGACATTACAATGCGTGACCGTATAACTCTTATGTGCGCGCGCGAGGTCCATTGGGCATCCATGCAGGTTGCGTGCACTCGTGAGACGATTCTCGGAATGCGCAACAGGATTGATGAGCGTTTTGCGTAGTCGTTTTTTTGCCTTTACTTCTTCATCTTTCCCCCCTCTTCTTTCGATTATTCGACTCAAGGAGAAAGTCTAATTTGAATCTTTACTCGTGTATTTGTAAGTTTTGTGTTGGTTACGCTTATTTTCTTTTCTCGTGACATCGCGATTATTACGATTATTTTGTTGTTGTCGTTGCTAAACATCGTAAGCATTTCGTTTAGATTCGTGCCAAAATAAACAGATAAACGGATAAAACAAGTTAAAAAATCAAGGGTGTCAAAGAACTAACCAAGCGAACAAATGCAAGAGGAGTTTTTCAACCGGATTTGAAACAGTAATATTCTCTCGCGTTACCATCAAAGGTGTTGGGAGAACGACAGTAGACATCCGCGCGCGAGAGACGCATGACGAATTACTCATTGCAGTAAAGCGAGAATCAAGTGCCGTTTCATTATATCACTCTCGTCCTTTTCTTTATTGACGTACGCATTTTCTGTATATTTCCAGTTTTGCACACAGTGTATATGTAGTAGATATATCATTTTAGAAGCGTGCCTTTCTCTCTCTCTCTCTCTCTCTCTCTCTTAGAAACTAATATATATATATATACATACGTATACATGCATGCGTGTGTGCGTGTGCGTGCGAGTGTACGTGTATACACGATGCTGGCTTTGAATTAGAAATGTATTAGCTGTGGCCCTTAATTTATGTACTTGCATAACACGTATCCCTTGGCGAAAGGCTGTGCGGAATAGTTGTCTCCTGACGCCGACTTGACACTTTATCATATACGTCGCACATTGAATTTATTTTGATCTATTTGAGCTTGAATTTTCGCATATACGTTATGGACCTCTGAAAATAACGTATCTCGTACGTTTGATACATATGTACGTATATGACTAACTGCTGGGTCACGTATAACGCTAAAGGAGATTTTCTTTCGTTATTGGAGTTTTCTATGTGCGTCATCGAATTCAAATTTTTAACGAGATTAACGATTACTTTCTATTCAAGATAATCAAAACTGAACAATTGTTGAATTTATATAAAAAAAAGTGTTATTAGTAACCTAGTTCACGAGAATAGTCGATAAGATTTTAGGAGTTTGAGGGCACAACGACGTAGGCACGATAAGTCAGCAGTGAAGCCAAGTAAATCTAATAAAAAGGGACGAAACGCATCAGATCGAAAGTAAAACATCAGTCGCAACTCGTTTGCACCGCGTTCTCAATGGCTTTATAACCCAAGAAAACGCGTGTACGTGTATAATACGTTTGCGCGTGTATTGCACGTGCTTCCTTTTATCTATTCCTCGCCAAGTATCAGAGAGAAAGAAGAGGCTCGACGACGGGTATGCGTGTATGTATTTGTGCGAGAATGATAAGTCAAAGTGAGGGTCTTGAACGTATGTTAATGTGGACGCAACCCTTTCGACGACGCCCATCGTTGTTATGTAAAGGAATGTACATTCGCGTGACCCGCACGATTATTTTGCTTTGTCGATGATGTCTATCCACCACGAATATAGCGTGTGTGTATATATACATATATATATATAGACACGTACAAACGCGTAACGCGTTGCATGATGTTCGTAGTAGAAAAAAGAAGGCTGATATTAGCGCAGTTATCTGCTCGTAAATTTTTTAACCAAGCAACATTAAGCAATTAAGTTGCGCGTATGTATACGTATTTATACTCGAGCTCCTTTTTCGTGTGCCGAATGTAATTTTTGTAACGGTATCGTACACTCGCCCAACTTCGTATATCGCATAAGTAGTATTAACGGTATTGATGTAATAAATATTCATTAAAACTGCTCGAAATGTTATTACAATGATTCCGTTCAATGAGAATTGCATTACTCGAATAATTTTGTTACGTTTGATCGTTCAATCTGATATCTAGTTCGAATTATTGAATCGAAGAATGATTTTAAATAGATGTATACGTACATAATTGCACGGTGTAGAAAGCGAAAAGACGTATTTTTGCGCGAGCTTTCGTGCGAAGATCGAGCAAAGATTGTTTTAGAGTAATAACGTAGAAAAGTGTAGAAAGCGTCCTTAAGGAAGTAACGCGCAAAACTCCAATATACAGTCCACATAGTACGCACGCAAAAGCGTGTTACTTGTACTACTGCTAATTAATCATCAAATTAATTAAATAAGCGAGTCGAAGCGTATCCAAGAAAATAAGTCTTATTTGTCGATACGTCTTATTTGTAAATCCCTCGTACGTCGGCTGAAGCTACGTATGTATTTAAACGCCTATTAAATATCTCATAGCATGGAAATAACGTGAAAAACTAGCTTTTTTTGTAAATGGACTTTCTATGATACGCCCACAAAAACGGGGATGAAAACAAAAAAATCACGGATCTCATCGTTACGAAAGCAGCGAAAAACCGGTTTTCCAATCGATCAATTTTCCGCGATCCACGAGGATTTCACGCCTGCTCTGTGTCTTACCGAGTACGCGTTGATGCAGAGTTACGTAACAGTGCGAACCATATAGCCTGCTTGGCTTGCGAAAATTCGTGGGGTTATTATAAGTGATTTCGCACTAGTCAAGGAGGCAAAGTGAATTAGTTTTTTCTCGTACGCTTTCGAAAATACTGATGTTATTTTTATATAAAAATATATCGTAATTAGTAGAAGCCAAGAGAAATATCGTTCAACTGGTTTTTAATTCGGTACCAATCGACGGCTCTTTGGCATGCAGCTATTATCATTGTTGCCGAGCGTCGAACTAGCCAAGTCCGAGGTTTACTGTGTACGGGATTGAATATTATCTCATGGAAGAAGCGAAGGAAGAAAGAAAACCGCGTTTTTTCTTCTTACGAATTCCTCGGCAATTTTTGATTGGGAAAATATAGCTTCGTTGCGCAAAGGATTGTTCAAAGTCATAACTCGACGGAGAGTTAAAACTTTCACGCGAACGCACTCGTATAGCTTGTCGAAATGTAACACACTGTACGTTGAGTGAAAAAAAACCCCCGCAGGAAATCATTATCAACGTTTTCGACTATTATCGTTAGTGTCGCAGAGTCACGCGTTGACCAACAACGTATTTTGATTATTCACCTTTAACGACTGATGTATGTACGTACGTCTGGATTTGCGATTGCGTAAAACTACAAAATTTACACTTGTTATATACCTATTCGTTGTAACAATTTTTTAATCAAACCTTATAATGATCTCTCGACAAATACACGCATAATCTTGCGTAATTGACGATCAACTTGCATTATGCACGTCTTGTTCCCTTTTTTCAAGAGGTACTTGGAAAAATGGTCTCTTCACGAAACATCCTCGTTTCTATCGAATATCATACTTATACGTATAAAAACTCGATAAAGAACTTTCGTATACAGAAGCATGAATCATCATCGGTCCACGACTATATACAGCGTTACACACGCGAAAAAAAAGAAGCAAGCAACGACATAAGCGCTTATAGTATCGATGCAAGAAAAGCGCATTACTCATCGCCATGTCTTCCTCCTCTCCCTCTCTCTTTCTATCTATCCGTCTGCTGGTCTTCGACAATATCCATATAAGATTTTCTTATATACGAGGGAGGTTGTCACGTCATTCATTCACAATTGATCCTGTATGTATATATATATATATATATATATATACAGTTGGCTTGCGAAAAATTCGTGGGTGGTATGTATCGACAGACAGACAGAAAAGAGAGGGGAGACAGAGAGAGAGAGAACGAAAGAAATCTTTCACTCTCTCTCTCTCTCTCTCTCTCTCTCTCTTCGTAAGGCACCTACGCGTACGTTCAAATCTCCATAAAACGCGGCGCTCTCTCGGCCTTCGCGGCCTTTCTCTCATTCTTTCACGCGTTTTGCGGATTCGGCCATTTGCATTTTGTAATGTTCCCAGGCAGATTTGATGGTTCGTAACTCAAACTTTCCTTCGTATTTTCCCCCTTTTTCCTTTGCTTGATTTTAACAAGTTAAAGTTGCACGTTACTTAATTTATAATTAGCATGCAAAGCCTATAGTATATTGCAAGATCGAACGTAAAGTTTCACACTTCGGGTGAAATAATTAAAATGTTGCTCATCTCGTTGCGCAACATACAGTGCATGTATCTTACGTATTTTCATTTATAACCAATATATCCCTTGCAAAACGTGGACAATTTTGTAATTAATTTATACTTCTAGTTGTGCAAATACCAATGCGATAAAAAGAAATTAGAATCACGACGATTTTTTGTCGTAGTCATCTCGAAGTTAACTGTACCGATGAAATACCTCCACACGCAGTCACGCGGTAACTCGCGCAATACGTGTTATAAGCCAGCTGCGAATCATCCTCGATTATTACGCAAAAAAAAAGAACATTCTCTTCGTCATTGCAAATGGGATTATCTCTTCGAGGGGGAATTAAAAAAGAAACAGGCTGTAAAGACGAATGTTGCAGCAGTAGCAGTACTAGCCGCGCAAGGTGTTAGATTTTCGGTGTGTTACATAAGAGTACGCGCGTGCCAACCTTTAAAGTCGCACGTAATTAATCAGCATGCGAGTTTAGCGGGTTCTTATACACGCGCGCGCGCGCGCACACACGCGGATATATTTCTACGTGTGTAGAGGACGATGGGAATCGATCTTCAACGGGTCTTAATTGTACGGGCGCATCACGACCTTGTATAGCGGTATCTTTTTGCCCGCTGTCCACCCGTTAATTAGGTGTCTCGTCTAAGTACTTTTATTATTTTTTCGTCACTTGACCGTGAGAAAAACTATTTTTTTTTCGCTGTCTTGTTCGGTGGTTATGTCAAATCAAAAAATTTTCATTCCTATATAATATTTAATTGTACACGCGACGTTGTATTCAAAAGGATAACAGTTTATATAAATGATTCTATGCAATCATAATTGCGAACGTAATTGACGAAAGGTCTTTCATTAGAAAGCACTATTTCAAAAGTTTTCTCGTGAATTGTGCACAAGATTTTACAGCTGTGTTTACTTAGACGCAACGATAAAAGAAATAGAGATAGATTGAAGGTTAATATAGTGTTTTCTGCACATATATAGATGTATATAAACATAATTATGCAACCAAAGTTCAAAGACACAAGTGAATACAACACAACACTGTTTAGGCAGGGGAGATTTTCGAGATGTTTAACCGCGTGTTATGTGAAACTTAATTGCACGTCAAAATGGGATAAAGTATGATGCGCTAAAATTTCAGATGCACCTTGCTGCTACATTCTTCTTTACTTATTTTTCAGCATGGAAATATTCTCTCGAGTGATTTCAATTTATCTCGTTACAAATTGACGCTGTGAATGTAATGCATAGAATCCTTAAACTGTAAAAGTGTACATCTGTTGTGAAGCATTTCAAAATTACAAATTAAAAACAAAATACAAGCAATTAATGAGCTAGTGGAAATGAATAAACGATTCGAGCGACATATGGTAAGTGACTCGAGTATCTGCGGTGCAAACGAAAATTAAAGACACAGAAACATTCACTCTTGGTGCCTGAGTTGCGGCATGCTCTCTCTCTCTCTCTCTCTCACTCACTCCTGCTCCTTAAAGGTGTAGCCGCATGCACAACAGCCTTCGCATTCTTCGTGGCGGCGGTGGTAGGTACGGGGAGAGAGAGAGAGAGAGAGACAGAGAGAGAGACAGACAGAGACGGAGAGATAGAGAGAAGTGAAAGCCAAACGGTTTCAGGGAAATTCAATGGTATACGAAAATTTTTTCTAACCTATGAACTACATATTCATTGAAGAGGGTGGCTTTTATATTAAGAAGAATCGATTCTTTTAGGATGATATGCGAGTATCGATGAATTGATTGTTAACATCGCGAGATTTGAATAAGACGATACGTCGAATTATATTCAGTGGTTAATTCATCTTATGAATAGTTAATTCTTTACATCACAGTCTTAATGGAAATTGTTCATTGAATATATTTATATCATGACGGATGGCATTTTTTCCGTCGATCCAAACTTGTTAAAAATACTTTTCATAATCGTATTAAAAGTTTTACATCTGACAGCTCATTTACATGTTTCTTCGTTTGTATCGGAAGAATTTTTAACAAAAAAACTTATATCAAAACACATACGTCAGTGCGTATATTATTAATACTATTTTAATGAAACTACGTTAAACGTCCAATTTCCACATGAATATGTATACACGTTTCTATCTTCCTTAGATTGTATGTGTCGATGCAGTATAAAGGCCATTTACTTATACAAATGGTAATTCAATTAAGTCAATTTAATTAAAATCGAGACTATATCACCAACAGAGGCATCGCCTCGTAACAATTTATTATAAAGACACGGAGTTACCAATACTATTAGCCCGTCAATTGTCACGATACAACAAGAAATTGCACTCCAATCGACACGAACAACTTTTTTCGATGAAAACTGAAAAAACCCGGTAATTATGCAAAAACGAGTAATTAATTGGCTAGCGTATCAGTCAATTATTATAACTTTCTTAATTTCACCAATTGTAAACGTATTTCTTTAAATATTTCTTTTTACTTGCCTTTGCAAGTTATACGTATATTTTTCACTATCATCTACGATCAATTTCACCCGGGTTACTATCGTTGCCCAACAATGCGGGCCTCTAGATGTTCTTTATTGCATTATTGAATTACTCTCTCTCTCTCTCTCTCTCGTTCTTTTTTTTATCGATATATTGCACACTCACTATTTGAGTTATTCGACTTTATACTTTGTGCATTCGTTTGGCCGTGGGAATTTCACATTCCTCCAAATTACATTTGAATAATTGGCTAGTTTTAATTTCCATGGCTACTTTTTCTTGATTTCTACCGAAAAAAACATTTTCTAAAGAAAAAAGTGTCGTTGGCGAATCAAACAAATTTTTATTCGGGCTGTTCCGAATGTCTGGTTTAAAATCGTGCGCACGTACTCTCCCAAGCTTATTGTATAAGATTCGTTGTACGGCATGCTTAATTGGATACGATTAAGAACTTTTCGACGAAATATATATATATCTCTCTCTAATGCGTATTAAAGTCTGTATAATTACGTCAATTTTTGTTTGTATTACAGGTGAGTCACGAAAGGGAGAGGTTGCGGTTACTTGCAAAAAAAACTTATTATTACGTGAGTTATTTCATCAATCTTTGAAACCACGAAGAACTAGTCGATATAATTCATCGGTACCATTTGACTTATTGATTTAAACATTCCTTCATTATGAAAACAATGGAGGCATGGAATGGATGAAAACAAAAGATTGAAATACAATTGCATATTCCAGCGTCACTCTTCAATGTTATCGTGTTTTTTTCGAAACCAAAGTCATTAACGCCTACGTCAATCGCGCGCTATATATTAATAACGCGCGAGCAATTTAACGAAGAACGAAAAGAAAAGCGAAGAAAAAAGGACAGACGAACGCTTCGTTCCTTTGGTGTTTCCATTATTCTTGAAACCGATTGACGCGACCTCAAAAACAATCTGCGGCCGCAAAGTTAAATAACTCCGCGAAAGTTATTCAATTGCTCTTGTCGTCGAGAAGAAAGCTCCCTTCCCTTCTCAAAAAAAGAGAACAAAAATCAAATTAACAACAAAAAACGGTAGACGACCTCAAGCAAAAGATCCGAAAAGTATGCCCCTTCCAGGAAAGAGAGAGGGAAGGAGAGAGAGAGAGAGAGAGTGAGAGAACTCGACGACGACCTTCCTTTCGCCGCGTTCACTTATACGAAGTAAGCGGGACCTCGCCTATATTTTTCAATATCGCTGCCAAGATAAGCACGTACACATATGTGGAGCAGTGAAAATCTAATACGGGAGTGCCATGTTTTTTCTTTTTTGCATTTCTTCGACTATGTGAAGTAGATGTTTGTGCTACTTTTCGGCGAATACGCGTTTCCTTTATTAAGCTACAATAAAAAAAGGACAAGAGAGAATGAAAGGAAAAACGAATGAATTTAGTTCCGAGTAGCGCATAGCGACTTGAATGAAGTTTGTTTTTTGTCTATGGGACTGTTATTTTTAATTTCTTTTTCAAAGCGGTAAAAACACTTGTAAATGCATGAATTAGAGTTCATGGAAAGTTTGTTGTTCTTGATAATCCGATCGTTCGTGAACTGTCGAAACTCTTTCAAAACGCAAATATTTTTATACAGTTATAACCTTATTTTCAATAAAAAAATAAATAATCGTTCGATATACAAGGGAAAAAAGCGATCGCATGTACAGAAATCAGCATTCTTGCCTCATCCCGTGCGTGTATCTGTCTCTATCGTTTCATCGACAACTCTCTTGCTCTCCGTGCAATGCAACGATCGTTCGGTGTCTGCGTCTTCCACGTAGCTAAACTTGATTTCAAAAGCAAAAGTTTTATTTCTCGGAACAACGACAATTATATTGTTCTCGGATGATTTTTAAATGAACTTTTACTCCGTTTTGTTGCTTTGCGCGTATTAGGAAAAATAATAAATACGAAGGTATAAATTGTATGTTATTTCGATGATTATTTATGCCAATACGACGCGGAGGTGGTTATACTCGTTAAAAAGGCACGGATTGGACTACATTTCAGCGTTCTTGGTTTCCATAATGACGGGTTTTCATTTTGCGCGACAAGATGTCACGCGAACACTTGAAAAATAAAAAATACGCGCTGTTCAGCAAGTGTGTACTGCTTTGTTTGGTAGACTCTGCTCTATTATGTTGGTGAGAATGTTTCTCGTGATTTTCACATTGGAGTTATATTCCCAATATTATGTCGAGAGAATCGTTTCGTTATTTATTATACAAACGACTATTTTAAGTTTTCGAAAGTTTGTGGCTGAACTTGGCTTGAAAAAGTGCGAGAGAAAGGTTCGATCCGACCTTCGATCGTATCCGTTTTATCGTAAACACAAGTGCGAATTCACAACTATTATTGCGACGGCGAATAATTAAAAATACATCTAGGAATGTGCAATGTTTCTGGAAACGTTTGCCAATGGGCAAGCTTGCAAGCGCGATTTTTCTTCGGAACGGTATTCGTTAAAAAAAGGCTTAATTTGAAATGAAAAACGACGTTTAAAGATTTACGCATATTTAGATAAACGACAATACATTGTAAAATACGATTGAATTCGACATGGCTCGAAACAAGTAGAACCTCGCGTAGGCTTTTAGCAAGTCACAGTCGAAAAGTACGTTGCATCAGCCATGTCTCGCGCTTTCGTCGTCGCTTGGTATAAATGAAATTACGTAAGATTTAGCGCGAAATTCTTTTGCGTTGCGCGTAACCTGCAGCACGCAAAAAGTTGGTGTGCGTACATATAACGTCACGACACTTCGATTTGGGACACTTGCTTGTGCGTATAATTAGTTATTTCACACTCTGTGCATGTGTGTGTGCGACACTTTATAACCCAGAAAAAGCAACGTATGCATGTCGTGATCGTCAATGGAATCGAGCGGAGAGAGTGAATTCACAAGTGTCAGGCTTGATTTCCTTTTTTATTCCGACGAAAATGTTACTTGAGCACGCCAACGCGTTATCGATGGAGGAAAGTTGCGCGCTCGTGGTCGTTTGCTATTACACATTTCAATTTATAGAACGCAACTGATACCACTTTTTTGTAGAAAATCCATTGTTAGCTACTTTGAAAATTAAAGCTTCAGCCTAGTTACATCAAGTATGCCCGCAATTTTCCCGCGTGTACACATGCATACGTCGTCACGCGTTCCTGCGAAGAAAGTCGGGCTGGCGCTGCTGCTCTATCCATAATGCTCACGTGCGCACTCTCCTTTTTTTACTTTTCTTGCGTATACGTACAAGTATCGCCGGCCTCGATCTTCGCGTTCGCACGTTACCTCGTGGAACTTTTGGGAGGATAAACGAATGATAAAACGATGTTTATTTCGCGACACGCGTCGTGGATGGAGTTGATTATTTTTAGAAATCCATTGGAGATTTAGCAGACCGTTAAAATTGGACGTGGATAACGAATATTTCACGCGAAGAAATTGTTGTCACTGACGAGAAGTTGAGTAAGTGATCTTAATAATTTATTTTTATTTTTAAGAAAAACACGCGTATAGACCCAAGACGAACGGATCGATTCGAATGTGTTTTATTTTGACGGTAGAGTTTTCAATCAACTCGAAGCAAATAAACGTTATCGTTGAATCATAACGCACGTTTGCAAACAAATTTATTGTTGAAATTACGTTAATATGCAAAAACTGCTATTACTCTTGCAAAAATCAAACCATATCATTTCTAAAGCAAACACTCTCAAAATAGCACCTACGCTAAGAATTTACATAAAAAGCAAAAGCACGCAACGCCAAGATAAATTGTTGGCAAGGCGATGAATTTTTCACGCGCCGGAAAAAAAGGTTTCCCTAAAGAATGGCAGCAATCTTAATAACCAATTTTCACGCGGCGCGCGTGATAACGCAACACTTCCGCGCTGATTTTCCATTGTTGCTTGTAGAAACGAATTTGGTGGTTTTTGTCTACCCCGAAAACGGTCAAGAGTCGGTTAAAAAATCTCTCGATGGCTAATAGAAAAAACAAACGGAAGTTTTGAAAGATTTTCGAAAGATCTCTTGTTTGATGGATCGTTGTGTTCTCTATAATTGAATGATAAAAATCGACGATGCAAGACATTTACTAATTATGGCTTAATGAGAAATATTCATTAATTAGAACGCAATCTCGAGGATTTCTACAAGATGGATATCGTCGATCTATAAATAAATATGTTGATTTTTAATGAAAATATCATATTTCCAAATTACGTCGAACGATGCTCATTTCCATCGACATACATATACAATCGAAATAGAAAAACAATGTATCTAAATAAGAGAAACTCTTGCAACAAGAATTCGATAACGTGCTGTGCTTATGTGCACGTACGTGAGCGCATACACGAATTTCAAAGCGAGTGAAATTGTTGCAAAGCAAGGAAAGAACAAGATTTCACACACGGCGTTGCTTTAATTAGCACATTATCGTCATGAAAGATGACGAACTGTCGATTTCTTCGAAAACCTTCAAAGAAGCCACTTTTTTCTCCTTCCGCGTTATTTTTTATTCGTTGCATAACCATCCTCTTTACACGTGGAAACTTTAATTATCCCGAGAATGTTATTTTCCTTCCCAACCAACGGAAGCACTTCCGATGTTATTACATATTAAGTACAATGCACGCGCATTGATTACCCGATGTTGCGGAAAATTAATTTAGTTAAGCTATCTTTTCCTTCCATGTATTTTGATTACGCGAATTTTAATTTCCTACAGGCAGACGGTGTTGATTGATATGCATTACAAGTAATTATTTTCCGATAACGTACGTTATTGTTTTAGAGATATCGCTCAATTAAGAAAATTTACTTCCTCTCTATGGGAAACTTTACATTCGAGAATAGAAACGAAGAAAAAGGATACAGTCAGCACGTTTTTCGGTTTCATCAGAGATGCATGTCTCGAAAAAAAAATCCCACGCCGGAAAGGTTTGTCGCCGAAATCAGATACATGGTAACCTATAGAGAGTAAGACATGCTTATATATGTATATATAGAGAGAGAATCTCGATTCGCGTAAATACAGGTGAAACACACAACGAAGCAAGAGTGCAGAAACTTTCTTTGCATTTGTCGGCAAAAAAGAGGACACATATACTCGATATACAAGATATCGGATAAACAGTCACAGAGAAAATAGATGACCCTGCGAGACAAGAGCTTATCAAATTGAAGTAGGCCGAGCGTTCACTAGGGTTGGAGGTAGGATTTAATTGGTTTGGTTTTCACTTTTCGTTCTTTTTTTAAAAAAGCGAAGAACAAAAAAAAAATATACATCGGGTGGATTTTTCAAACGTGCGTGCGTGACCTAATTGAACGACGATTGTTTCACTCGTTTGAGAGATGCAAATTCGATTCTTTTGTTTTCTTCTCTCTCTCTCTCTCTCTCTCTCTCTCTCTCGGCAGATGTTAGTTGGCGCTGCACGTTATAATGTAGCTTTCGAACTCACTGGATGGATATTTTTTACTTTCTAAAAAGCGTTCGTCTAGAAAACGATAATTGACTTGCTGTCGTATCTTGATTATTGTATTTCTAGTGGCGCTTTGTGCATTTTTCAAAAATACACTAGGCACTAGTCTTATCTCCCTTTTTTCACTATTGTACCTGCTTTTAAAACAATACGTAGGTATTCGACACATTCGCACTATACGTTTTTCTACAAACACACAGGTCATACGCTGTAATTGTCGCTTTGAAATTGCCATCAAGCCCAACCACGAAACAGAATTCAAACGATACGCTAACCCAGTTCGTGCAGCTTCGAATAATATTCGTACGATTCTCCGAAAAATTCTCAATATTATAGTCACGCAAAAGTCGACAATGCTACATCTCGTCCCACTTGACCCGAATAAAAGGTCCAAAGACGAGAAATTCCGCTGAAATTCCGATTCGGATCAGAGAGACAAAAATTGAGATTCGGTGACCCTGAACCTTACCTACGTACATGCATATTTATCTTTCGGAGCAGCAGCATCCGTATTCCTCGCGTGCGTGTAAACGACGCGCCACACATAAACCGAGACCTTGCCACTTGGCTCTCGCACGAGCGCGAATCCCTTGCACAATCGCACGCGTCCTCTCCATTAGTCGCAGAGCTAACTCTACACCACGAGACGAGCCAAAGACTTTTCGCTCTCCGTGTACAAATCTGTGTACGGAGTGCGTAGGCTTTTGCGAGTTAGTACTCGATGCCGAGAGATCGATGCTACGTGTGTTTATTGGCTGATAGAGCTGGTGATTGAGGTTTTCCGTGGGTGCTGTTACGACTTGTGTTAACGTTTGTGCTCAAAGAGTGGTGATCTGTTAGCCGAGTACCTAGCGGGGGATTGATGCTGTGTATGCTCTGCGTGTACACGTACGAAGTAGTTGAGACGTAGACGGACAAATGCAATTCGACTCTGATAACGATTGATTGTCAGTGTTGAAATTGTAACCGATTATAACCGTATATTTTCACTGGAAATTAACGACTAAACGTTTGTTTTACGACCGCTACGATCATTGTAATTTCGAAGAGTAGCGACTTCCCGCGAGAGAAAGAAAAGGAACAAGCCATCCAACAAAATTGAGCTGTCAAAACGAATCGGTAAAGCTTTCGTTTAATACGCCAAACGCGCGTGCTTTGTTAAATCGATGTTGTAAGTGCAAACGAATATAACAAACCACATCCGACTTCAAATCACTTGGCCGCACTCGACTTCACAATGCTAAAAGCTGCAACAAGCCGCTTATAAAAAGCTATATCTCGTTTCAAAACTTCAACAAAACCGCAACGTTCTCCTTTAACGCACGATCGGAAACTAGTTTAGTACATCGTGTCGCAATAAGCCGTCACTGCTGCAGCAGCAAACGTTTCCGCGTGTATGTCAGTCAACAACGGAGAATTTCTCGATAGTCGTCGTAGTCGTCGTCGATTCATGCGTCGTCGACAAGTCAAAAATGCCGATTACGAAATCTCCATCGATCGTTACGTACGCCCCATTATATTCGATTTATAGTCAATTGGCATTTCTTTCGTCGCAAACCCTTTATGTCGCGAGCGGAAAAACTAGTCGAAATAATCGATTCGCGATATAGATACACGCGTGTGTCTATGTCTATAAATACCGACGGAAGAAAGTCTACGCAGACGCGAGCGAGTTGGTGAGAGGCTTTTTTCCGTCTGCACCAACGATTTTCAACGCAGTTTTCCGATGTCGGAAAAAGAGAAAGAAGCGATATGTTTTCGATTGTTACTTGTTTGGGCGATGGTGCCTGTTTCTTTTTCAATAGCGTTAATTCGAATGTCCGGCGTACATTTGTAAATGTACGATGACAAAGTGCTACTTTCATTGAATCTAACGCAGTCAACGCTAATTAACGAACGTTAATTATTTCTGCAGGACCAAACTTATACGTCGGAGAAAAGTGAGAAAAAGAGTAGCGAAAGTAGAAATATTGCGTAAAAGTAATCAAATGCAAAATCTGCTACAACCGCTTAGTTTCGTTAATTCACAGTCATTTAGAAATGTAAATTGCAATTTCCAAGAAATAACCAACCCATCGATTTCCATAAAAAAAAACTTCAAGATCAAGCCGTGCGCCGAAAAAAGTGGTACACGTCAACGTTTGCAATCGATGAAATCGCGAAGATTCAAGGTAATCCAACAAAAAATTTCACAGCGTTGAAAGTAAATCTCTTTCCCCTCGCGCATCGCATGATTTCTCGCACAGGAAAGAAGATTCACTCTCGCGTATCGGCGATTATTAAAAAAATAAAATCACGAGTTTCGCACGCTTACGAGTCTCATTCCGGAGTATATTAATATTTCTTGATGAATATTGGAGTTGGACGTACATGAAACTGTTTTCGTGTTTCATACCCTCTCCCTCTTTCGTTTATGCTCATTCGCTCTGTCGTGCTCTCTCATTTGGGTTAAGGTTTTCTCAAGCACCGATGGCTTGGATCAGTCACGTATTCATAATTTTGCACACTTTTGTACTTCGTTGTTGCTGTGTAGCTCGTAAAGATAGGCTTGTATAGAGGAGCAAATTATTGAAATTTTACGAGCTCTTGCGATATTACAATCTTTTTATCTTGTAATTTTGAAATTCAGCCTGTGTTTCTCTTTCGCCGCTTCTGTATACTTTAAAAAAGCGCTTCTTTCTGTAGAACTTTGTAGCGCCACGAAAGATTCCAGAATTCTTTGATAATCTTTAATAGACGAGTAAGAGTGTTTTCAAGATATTAGGTTTACTTACAAGTCGATCTATAAGGTAATTTCGATCGCGATGAACGTGTTTTTACTTGGAATTAATATCTCCTCGTTTCCAACTTCATGGGTTTCTGTTAATTATTCAAAACACTTAGCTACAGCACTCAGCGCTATTAGAATTCACAAGAGAAACTTTTCCGCTCAAATGGATATCGTTATTTATCGCTTTCAAAATTAAAAGCCAGCGCGCTTTTTAAAAATCTCAAGATACCTAACTTCGCGAAGTACGTCGTATCGTAAAAGAAAAAAGCTCGCCCCCTCCCCTAAACAACTCCAAAATACAGAGAATCGTACAAGAGCATAAAGCGAAAAAAGCCTATCGTAACCCTGGAGTTGTATCTAAGTTGGTAGAGTTATGAAACGTCCGTGCTCTCGTCGGCAAGCGTCGTCCTTTCTCTCTTTCTCACACGGGGCCATAAGACACTAACACATTTTCACTCGCGGTGGCTAGGGGGTAGGGGAGGGAGGGGGGGGGCTCTTATATGCGCGGGAGTCTATAGAATTTTATTCAGCTCGCTCGAGTTACATAAAAGGCCCCCGCGCATTCGCTAACGCTACCGTGAGTATACAGTATACTCGTAATTGAGCGTTGAAAATGCGAAACTTTTTTTTCGTCACTCTCTTGAAAAAAAGTCAGTTGGGGTGAAAAAAAAGTTATAACGATGCATTTATTCAACAACTACGTACAGCCGTTAACGATTTCATGACGTTTGAGTGCTTCGATAAATGTAAGAGCGTACGAGTTAATTAAATACTTGGCTTTAGAAAAAAGGCAAATAAAAAAAATGATCGGTTTGATTCCCGAGGTGCGCAATAACAATTCTCACATAAAAGTTTAATGATTCTTAATAGCTTCGGAACGATTTTTTTCATTGCGACAAAAAGATCGTTGCAAAATTGAGTTCACTCTCATTTCTAAAAAGCATAAATCTCCTTCCGTGAATGATATTACACCACGAGAGAAGATAATCGATCGAATAAAATTCGTCCATTTCGTATTACCTCGACAATGTCGCAATACTTGTTATAAAACACACGCAAATACGATTCGACGATCAAACTCTCTTCTCGCGCGTTGAATAAACAAACGCCAGTCAAAACCAATAATAACGCTGAATAAAAGTAAAAAAGACGCCAACATTGTCTGCGTGCGTATATAGGTGCGTGTGTGTGTATGCGTGCTGTTTGCCAAATAAATCGTATGGCGCGAAAGTAAAGTAACATGGGATGTATGGCCTATGGGAGAGTTGTTGTGCAAGTATACGAGAAGTAGGTTACGCTTTTATATGCCTGGCAGTAGTGCAATTTGTAAACGAAGCAGTAGCAACAGAAACAACCGAATTGATACTGTGTTATGTTAAAAAAAGGAGATAAAGCACCCTCCTACTTTGCTTTTCCGCGAGCGCGAGAAACCGTTGTTTCGTTACACACAGCACGGAGTCGCCCCTACAAAAGACTCCAGCGTAAGATTATCCAAGTTAATTCTAGGCCGCTTTGTTTTTTCGGTTTCTTTTTTGTTACAAAGTTCGACGTTGAGTTACACTGGGAATAATCGTAACGTGGAAACACACTTACAATTTGTCGTCGGCGATTTCAACGCGAGATAGAACACGCGGAAGGATAGTATCGAAAGAAAACAAAAACAAGCGACTTATCCGCGGTTGTAATAACAATACTCTAGATTGAAATTGTTGAATAATAATTGCAATTAGAAGATATGCGTACGTATTTACGTATAAAGTGGAGTAAGGCAATATCGTTTCCAAAGCTCCCGCATAGTTCACCGCAGCAGGCGCATAGACACACCGCAAAAACGAAAGTAACGGCTTTTGTCCACTTACTTATTATGAGCATTCAATGGGTTACACGCGGTAATTACAAACCGCGCTATTTTTTTTATTATCGTTCTCCGTCTCTGTACAGCAGTGCACGCGTGCGTTCGTGGAATATAGCACGCGTAATTCATTTGAAAATCCGTAGTTTCCGTACATATTATACATATTTCTGTTGCCGAACAATTCGTGCATTGCGAAATATTCCGTTGTACTTGTGTTGCACGTTCAACGAAGCGAAAAACCATCCACGCGGTTTACGAAGATAAAATACTCGTACGTATCCTTAGCTCACAATTTACACACTGCGAGAGTGTCTTCCGGGCGAAAAAGGATATATATCCACACCCATACGCGCAGGCTCGCGCGCTTACCTCGTTAAAGGAGAGAGACACACGCACCACAATCCGACGATCTCTCTAAGTCTTATAGTCGCACGTGTGCCACATTATGCCAAGTATAAACCAGTGCATAAACTGCGAGAGATCACCCCGCGCGATATATATTATACGGTAGAAGAGGGAGAGAGAGAGAGACTAATAGGGAGGAAGAATTCAAAAACGTTTCCGCGGGCGCGATGGGTGGGTGGCAAACAGAGAGGTTGTGTGTTGTAGCTTCGCGAAAAAGGAGGATATCGAGTTATAACGAACGATGCTTTTTGCGCGTGGACAATTTGTTTGGTTTCTACGCGATGAGATGTGCACATTGATTAACGGTAAACAAAAGGGAAAAGCCAGTCGTCATCTTGTGATCTTGCGAAAATTCAAGTTATCTTTCTGTCTCTCAAACAACGTAAAGAATGTTTTTCATCATATTTCCAAACATCCGTTCCGTCTTATTGCACACGTTTTATTCCAGCTCTGCAAGTATACCGATAGAAGCTATTCAAAAGGTATCAAATACAAATTCCTGCAAATCTTTGATTAAACTCACGGCAAACAAGCTCTCGTGCAGAGCGAAAAAACAACTCCAGCCTTTCTCCTTTGCGAGCTACTAGTTGATAATTCGTCATAAGCGTGGCCCAACATCAAATCAGAAAGTAGCTCCGTACGCAATCTATCACACACACGCGCTCGCGCGCACGCGTGTACTCGCCAGACAGAACTTAGATCAAACGCATAACAAAGTCGAAAGTTACATACGGAAAGTAACCGGTTAGTAAAAGCCAACGCATGGCGATAAATCCACGCAACGCGCGCACGCGCGCCTGAGATTACAGCTTCCTAAAATCAGTCGGCAAATTTAAAACTTACGCAAACAATACGGTACCTAATCTTCCAGACCAAAAATGAAAACCGGAAACGGTAAAAAGAGAAAGATTTGCTTGTATTTTTCTATTTATTTATTTATTTATTTATTCGAAGGCTTTGTAATTTGTCGCTGTAATTGGTTGTATGCCATGTAAGGTATAGTCGCATTTTTCTGGGGGAATCGAGAAAGAAACTCGTTTTTGTTGACGAAATGCACCAGAACGAGAAATTTCCAGAGACGCGTGCACAGCCACTGTTTTTTTTTTCGTCGGACAATAAATATTTATGACCGCACGCGCGCGCGTGCGCGATCGGACTAGTTTTTAATGGGATAATTGGCGTTGCGTATTGGCGTTATACGTGCACAGCTCTTGGCTGATGAGTGCTTGCGTTGTTAATTGTAAGTTGTAGTTTATGTAGATTCCATCCTTTTTGATTTATCGTTACCGACGACTGTTCGCGTGTGTGCAGAGGAAAAAAAAGGTAAACTGCTACATATGATTTCTTTTTTTCGCTTTTATGCTCTTCGTCTAGTTGTAAAAGCGGCTGTGTTATATCAGTCTAAGAATGATTTATGAACCATCAGAAGTGGCTTTTAAAAACTTTTTTGTTAGAATATTAAACAATAACGATGTTGTATGGTAAAAAATTGGTTGTTTGATGGTAGTGTAAAATTACCGTACTTAAACTTTATACACCGTCTCTTATACGTCCACGTGCAAACTACAAGTTGTTGAAGAAACAATAAATTATTCGTTTCACCGGAGAAAATTATCTAAAAGCCTGATTAATTCTAATTAATTGGTCAATTCCACGCTTAACGGCTTTCTAAGATAGCGATCGTAATGGCAGCTCCACGGCGAGAAAGTGTGGAGCTTAACGATGACAACAACGAACAAAATAAAGATACGTCGACAAACAATAACGTCAAACTCGTCTATCATACGAAACAAGAAAAAAAACAACGGAATGCAAAAATGAACGGTATACGAGCTGATTATCGTCGTTCAGCCGCGGCGATCGTAAAAGGCAAAACCAGATAGGAACTGCATCTCCCGTGTGTGATAACGACCGAGAGAACGAATCCAACTAATTAGGCGACTTGTCTTTCTCAAGGCCGTTTGATTCAGCCTTTTCTTTTTGCGCAAGAGAAAGAGGAGCAAGGAACTCGAATCTGCTTTCAAAATTTGAGCTTACGTGGTTTTTTTAATTATGCAGATTCCTGGGTATTTTTTTACTCCTCGGACTGCTTCGAGATTTTTTATTGAGGAAGTTTAGGAATTTCGAAGACTCTGAAAATACCCCTGACAAATCCACGTGGCGTCACGATAAAATTATAACCGAAGAGAAAAGGAATAAAAAAATTACGATACAGCAGCGTGGTTAACACCGACATAAAGGAAATTGCATATAGCGCGCTGTGCAGGTGCAAGAGGGGGGGGGAGGAGGAGGAGGAGAAGGGGGCACGCATAAAAGGGTCGAACAAAGAGATCCAAATTCATCATCCAATTAATGTATCCTTTTATTTTCTGTTTGCAGGTAAGCGATTCCACATTGCACATTTCAATAACAAAAGAAGCTGCGAGAACGAAACGTGAGTTCTCTCCCTTCGTATCTCGAATTAACTTTAGATCCCTTGCACACGCATGTGCGATGTATCGAGTTACACGCTGTACAGGCACAAAGATATTTTAATTGAATTTAGATCAATATATCCGGCAAAATCTTCACGCGGACAACGAAAGAAAAAGCAACGGTATTCCACGCAGCCATTGCACTAGGTTAATGGAATAATCGACAATTAAAAAAGAGATTCGATGACTAATTAACAGCGAAAACGAAAATAGCTTATGTCAAAAAACGAGGAGGAGTGGAAAATATAATGACCCATCGTAAATCAGGACTGGCGGATCGGAAAAAATCAAGAGAGCGAGCGGCATATAATGAAGGGGAAATCCTTGTGGTATCGCGTAGGAGAGAAAGAGAGAGGCAAGGCCGACGAAGGTCACACACAAGGGGGGATCCTTCTTTTATCTTTTTTCATTTTACTTCTCCTTCGTTTCTCTCTTATACCTCCTTCTTTATTTCTCTATGCTTGCAACCGCGGCTACTATGTTTCAGATTCTCTCTCTCTCTCTCTCTCCCTCTCTCTCTCTCTCTCCCTTTCTTTCTGTCTCTCTGGCACACGGGGTCAATGGAAGCCATAGGAATTTTATGGCTTCAAAAACGAGCAAAGAGTGCTCTACTGCTAAATTAACGAGCTTTCTAATTGCGAAATATGCGTAGACACTTTTAATCTTTTTCCAATAGTTGTCCGACTGCTAATGTTCGGTTTTGTTTGTCTCTTGGCACGTGGTATAACTATTCAAGATTGATTATCTATCGATAGTCTTACAAAAGTAAGACGATACGATTTGTATTTCCTGTACAAAAAGCAAAAAGCAGAGTTTCCAATTCATTATAATATCATTGCGTTCGGACATGTATTATATACACCGTATTACCAATATTATAACGTACGAGCGTATGCCCGTTTTACGTAATCACTTATAAAGAGATTGAAACACGAGGCTCGCCCCGGCGATGCATCTTTCATTAACATACGTCTACTGTTGCTATTTGAGATTAATATCAAATGAGATATCGCCTACCCTCTCTCTCTCTCTCTCTCTCTCTTATTTGACTAATGTTCAAACTTATCTTGTAATGCATTTCGCCAATAAAGTCGAAAATATATACATATATACGCAGGCAAAAGCATGTAAACTGTCTATTGTGTTCGGTAGCTATATACGATCTGTCAGCGTAGATAAGCCTATTGTGAGGCTTTTTGCTACGGTGCAGATAATGGGGGACAAATCGTTAAAAAATACCTCGCGTTAAAAAGAGACGGCTTATATTGTTAACCAAAACACGTGTTTAGTCGTGAAAAATCTCTACGACAGCGTTAATCGAGTTTCTTTCGTTGCAAGTTCACTTGTACGATACTCGTCTGCCACTTCGTTCTGCACACGTACATCCATCGTGCCTGCTTCTCTTCACTAAGACCTTTTTTGTTTTCTTTCGTTATAGCGACGTGAAGAAAACAAAGAGCGTTGATAAATCATCGTACATTATTCGAAGGATTACGTATATTTTTTACACGCGTTTGCAATCTTTCTGCTCGCGATATATACGCGTACATGTTTACACACTTTGCACCTGTACGAATCGTACGAATATCAAGGTAGGGTGAGAGGGCATTTACCGATAAGTTTGCTTTAAAATATATTCGCCTCTCCTTGCAATTAATTTCACTCGTAGATTACGTTATTTCGTGCGTTTTAACGAGGCAGCAAAGCAAGAGCCGCATTGGAAAGGTTCCAAGCTTCTCAATATTATCACTTTGCGAGTGCAAGTGAAGGACCTGTCGGTGTCTTGTTGTATATCTTTTTTCGTCTCTTTTGCCGTTCCAATTATCAAAATATTTACGGCGTTGATTGTCAGCGGCACGATCGACTAATTATATATTGGAACGACTATATCTCGTGAATTTACACGCGTTAAAAGCTTCAAGCCTTTCTTTTTTCGCAATCAATTTATTGCGTAATTATTCGTTTGTAAAATGTTAATTATGCATCGAGTATAAACATATATTGGGTGGGTTTTCAATGAGAAGGCACATTTTCTTTGCTCTGTTTCTTTTTTACAAATAAGGTAAATGAAAGGATCGCCAACGAGATATTCCCTTGTTAGTTTAAATCAAATCTCATTCTTTTGTATTTTATTTTGCAAGCTTCACTCAATTCTCTCCGAAACACGCATGCCTTATCTTCGATCTCCTCTACTGATAAAGAGATAATTATAACGAGGAATGTTGAAAATTATTTTTCTCGTTCTCTATTTTGACTGCCCCATAATTTGCAAGTAATCGTTACTCTAATAACACAATTTATTTTATCAGTGAACAAATTATTGCCTCGAACAAATAAACTGGAATTCGCCTACCTTTAACGCAAAAATTATCGGTAACCTTCTAAAAAAAATCTTGGTGTGAGACGTTCGCGTATCGAAGGCAAAAACCGAATACTGTAAATTTAATCAGCTCGTCCGGTTGTACAACGCAAAATAGCACTTTAAAAACAAACTTCGTGTATACTCGTCAGCTGAAGCCCCCTCGATAAAACCTGCGCGCGTATTCCCAAACTTGTGCTTAACGTCGAAAGGTTATATATACGATACATTAAAATTCATTAAAAGCCATAATGGCTCTTTGCCAGATTTCGTATGCACCTTTCTGCTTTATTTTTTTAATCCTTTCTCCTCTACCCCCCCCCCCCTCTCCCCCACCAGTCTCGACAACGTACACACGCGATAACGTGTAATTTCGTACGCGAGTATTCGAGTATTCCCAAAGAGAATGAAGACGTTTAAGGTGCACGTAAAAGTGGCCGATTTTTTTATGGATAACGTTGCGAGCTTTAGTTAAGTGGCTTGTCTGTCAATTCGCTCGAGTTACCCATTGACAGTGACTAAATATTGATAAAACGATTATACTTTTTTAAGGAAGAAGACAGGAATTAATTATGCTTTTTAAACGTTCATTTTTTTCTTTTTTGACCGTATGTAATAGGGCAAGGATAAACGACACTTTTCAGTGTCTTATTGCAGTTAAAACGACACTTACGGATTATCGAACGTATATATTCACATGGTGTCGTGAGAATATGTAGCGTTTAACACGGAGAGCTATTATAACTTGTAACAAAACGTAATACACGTATGGGAAACAAAGTAAGAATTAAAAAAACAGCCCAAAGCTCGATCCAGCGAAACAGCAAGGAATCAGAAATGGCGATTTAGATTACGAAACGGGATTGGCTGTTGACACTGCGAGAAACACGTTGTTTCTATAACAATCAAATCGTATAAAAGCCACATCTGTGTACAAATGTTTTACCCAATTAGAGTGCAATACGAGAGTTTGTAAATAACGACTAAAATTTCTAGATTTCGATCTCTCGGTCACTCTCGTCGGATGTTTTCCACCCGAGGGTAAAGCATAAGATCCAATTGACTGTCGATTCAGGTGCATTCGTGAGAATCATACTTGTAGTTTTTCTTCTTCGTTTCAGCAATGTCCTCCACTTGTTATTTTCTCGTATTTGTACGCCGAGTAGGGAGATAGAACTAGCGTCGTGGTTTCCGTGGGCTTGGTGAAAAAGAGTGCGAGTAATTGGGAAGGAATTCGCTGCTGACATCCGACCGTATGGGAGTAGCCTACATTTTTCCATCAAATGTGCGATCCATCAAAATTATTCTTCATTGACGATAATTATGGTACAGGTTCAACTGGTTTTGCGGTGTCCGATTAGACGCTTCGTGTTTACTACTTGGAAGACATCGACAAAAAAAACCACAAATACGTCGAACACTATTAATAAACATGCTTCCAAATAAAGTTCTCGGTATAGAACGAGATATTGGTCCATTTTTTCGCTGCAGGTGACTCAATAAATTCCATAGCGTAGTCGTTATTAGATCGTTGATCCTCGTGTTTTTTTCGCACGTAAAAATATCTTTAAATAAGCAAATATATGTTGCTTCTTTTCTTCCGCTCACCACGCGAGATCTCCCTTGAACAAAAAAAAAAAAATATCGTAAATTCGCCAACAGTGCGAACCCGTGTATGCAGCAAACGTTCCGTGATACCCAAAAGCAATAACCTCGATAAAAAAAACCATACAATCAAACGCACAAGTACATAAATGTAAAAGCAAGCGAAAACTGCAGAAAAAGGCAGAAATAAAATGGAGGTGGAAGCTAACAGTATATAATCAAAAGTATTTTCCTCCTACATAGCAAGTAGTATGAAGATGATGCTAGGTGCTGTCATAAGCGCATAAAGTAGACTAGTAATTACGGGCCCAACGGGCGCACGGGCAGACGAGCTCATTTGCGTGGAATATTACGAGGTATTTATTCTTACACCCTGTTCGCTCTCTCGCAGTAAGTTACGCTTTTATTTTGCATAAATCAACCTCGACGCCCACTCGTTTCTTGAAAAAGGTTTTATTTTGTGGTTTTGTTCGTTTCCCAAGATGAGTTTATAAAGTTTTGACTACTTCATTATTCGTCAAAGCGAAAGGGGAAGTCAAAACACGTTGCCCTGTAAATCGATCGGTCAATCCCGTTCGTGTATATTTCGTGAAAGTCTACGTTTTGGAAGCGACGACTGATGCTACTTCCGTGCGATAATCCTGCGCGTGTACGCAACGCTTGGCGGCGCGGTTCTAATTTATCAATTACCACAAGTGAGTAATCGCTTTCGAAAGTTTATACGTGCGCGTCGAACGATTCGCGAAACGTCGTACGTTCGTATTCACGCAGATAACTCGTAGCGTGTCAAATACATACGCGTAAGATCAATGGATTTTATCACGCGAATACTCGCGGTGTTTTTAAACGTGAAAGCAAAAAGAAGAAAGCCAATTTTAGTCGGTTTCCTCGAGCGGATCTTCGAGCATGTTAAAGTGTATTCGGAAGCGATCGACTCGCAACGTCGCTGTTATTCGAGTGAAATCCATCCAAATGCCAAGGAAAATAAAAGGTCCTAAAAGCCTACTTAATGGAAAACCTACTTGATCTATGTAGCGTTATACGTACAAACAAAACTTTATTTAACGTCCTTCGGATAATGTAAGAATTCGATTTGTTAACGTGTTCGTTTGCGCGTGTATGCGTGTGTTTATAAAAGTCTTGCATCTCGGACGATATTTCAGCCCGTACAGGTGCCGGCTATAACGATTTCCAGGCCATTGCAAATTCAAATGAGCCACGCCGCGCGGGATCCCGTTCTCGCTTCGTAATTGGAATACTCTCTCTCTCTATCTCTCTTTCTCCTTCTCCCTGACGTCTATATGGTAATGGAGGCGATAATGGAGAGCGAAATAGGTCGCGCGTTCCTTCTTGTTTTCCTTTTTCGAAGGAGATTTGAGAAAACTATTTATTGCAAGGCTCTGCTTGGACGAACAACGTTTTTTCGCGAGTTTCTCTCAGGATCAAGTAAAGATTTGGCATTTATACGCGAAGGTTACACGTACACGCACACATGGAAGTTGAAATCCAAGGTGATTTCAAGCGAACGCACGCTGTTTGCTATTCAAAGAAAGCGCGCTAGCAGTGCAGCGACTGCTCACGTGGCGCAACGCGTATAAATTGACTATTGTCGGAAAACCCGGATCGAGCCTTAATAACAGTCCGATCGGCAGTGGGACTTTTAATTATCCGCTAAATTAAGGCCAATGCTCGAGCTAAATGTAGCAAATTTGCTTGTCGAGATACATAACTTACGCGTGCTTTTTGCACGTGTGTCGAAAAGTAAAAATGTTAACGTACGTAACGAAGCGTTTGTTTTGTAATTTACCGCAATGTCAAGGAGCGACATTATCGTTGATATAGTCGTTCGATTCAAACCCTAAATCACGCGTGATAGAAGCTCACGATACCCAAATGCTTCGTTAAGTCGAGTGCGTGTACAATTGGCAAAAATGCACGTTGTCAGGCCGAATTCTCGCGTGCAAAGACCTATGTATATTCGTATCTTTTATACGCTGCGGGAATAATATAAAAGCCGCAGAGAAAATGCAAGCTGCGCGATACCCTTCGTGATGTGGTTTCGGCGGCGCCCCGCAATAATTGTGCCATAAACATGCAAATCCAAAGCCGACAAAGAAAACAAAAAAAATACAAGATTATACGTTCGTGTGTTTCCACGGAGATTCACCTCGCTCGATTCTTTCGCTTCTTTTTTTTCTCGGGGTGAACTTGTTCGATGATTTTTACGTTCGCTGATACTTCTCTGCAATCGTCACTAAACGACACTCGTGCTTGTAAACACGAGTCGCAACTTTCAAAGTCTTTACATTTATTCGTGTACTCGACAGAGCTGTTATATTTTTTCGTTAACGAACGAACAGGGTGTTTTTATTATATTTCCCTGTAACTGTGCGGTTGTGGTTTTCGGACTTATCCGGTATTGCACTTCACACCCTCGGATGAGTCAAAGGTTTTTTCCCGGAAGTCGACAATGAACTTTTAACCAATGACGCATTAACCCCCCCCCCCCTCCCCGTCCCTATGTGACTCGAAATGCAAAGGATGAATTGTGAAATTCAAGTTATTTTGAATCGAACCTCGAGCACGTAACACTTCGTAAGAAAAGATGCGCGGGTAATTCGGGTCCTTGTATATGATTCATATGTAGCAACGATAAAAAAATCAAACGGTTATCAATGGAAGATCGTTGTTTAACTGAAATTTAAAAGCGCCGAGAAAATAACAATCTTGCGCAACGTAGACGTAGTTTGTGCAATAATAATCGAAATGTTGTCGACGAAGAATACGCAAACCCAATTATAATTCACCGATATCGAATTAATACAACTGTTTCTTTATCAAATCTCACTTTTGCAAAATTTTAATTGCGTACAACAAACTTTTACATAATCTAATTAAATTGGCGCACGTTCGTATCGACGCGCGTGCGCGTTCTCCCCTGCTTATCAATTAAAAATTCCTTCGCAAATTAAATTGCATACTTTCTCTCCGTTTTAATAAAGGACCCCGTGTTATTTATTTTGCCTTTTTTTCTTTCGCTACATAAGAATTGCGCTCTACGCTCACTTATGTAAAGTATCTCATTCCCATAACGCCATCATTCGTCATTCTTCGTCGCGGCATCAGGGGAAATTCGCACGTGTATATATACGTTTGCGTTTACAACCCATTGTCAATTATTAAAATTGCCCTTTTCATCGCGCTCGTTTTTATCCCGATTTTTTCCTTAACGCGAACGAGAATAAAACGATTGTTTTCGTTTCTGTTATTTTTCGGTGAAATCTCTGCGATGGGCGCATCCTTGAAGCTGCAGCTTTGTAATCAAGCTATTATACATAAATTAATAAGCGACAAACATTTCGACACTTTGAAAAACAAAAGAGTAACGAGATTAATTGCACGTTTCATTCCGCGCGTGTCTTCATTATTGTATCTCGAAAGACGAGTTAACGACCGAAGAGTTCTTAATAAAGCGATGATGGACGAAATCGCAACGTCAACGCTCGTAAATTCTTTCGCCCGGTTCGGTTCAGCCTCTTCTTCGCTCCCGCACACATCTTGTCTCTGGGGGAGGGGGACTATAATTTAGTTTAGTTAGCTTCTTCTTCTGCTTCGCACGCGTGTGCCGAGTAGGGGAAAACGAACAAAAAGCGACAACGCGAGGACAAAAGAAGAGATCAAACTTCGCTACACGGCTAGTTCCTTGACTCCATTCCTCTCTATCGCGCTTTTTCGGCCGGAGAAAGGAGACGCCAGTTGTCACGAGAGAAAGACAGAGAGTGAGAGAGAGAGAGAGAGAGAGAGAGAGAGAGAGAGAGAGAGAGACTCGGTGTCTCGACAATTTAATGGGCCTCTCGAGAGACAACCGATGCAGTCTTTTTTCCTCAGTTTGTATTTTCAATGGAGGATTGCTCTTTAAGTGGCTGCGAATTAGAATTTTAAATTCACTCGCTATTATTCGACTGTTTACCAAGTTTTTTCGTCGAGTTCTTTACTTTCTTCCTTTTTTTATACAGTTTTATTTCTTGACAACAAAGAATGTTAAGACTCGCGTAATTTGCGTCGTGCTCTGCTCCTTTTTGTACTTTTAACGGTTTTTATTATTTACGTATGCAACCAAACTTCCCTACTTCCTTAGTTTATTATCATAAGCAAATTGGCACGAGGAAAGATAATAACTTGCAACGTTTCAGGCAATTAAGATTTCACGCGAGTCCATTTCCAACAATTTGTCCTCATCAAGCTACATTAATCTTACGACGAAGTTAAATTAAGCTACCGTGCATTAATAAAAGCGTTCGTGATTTTAACGCTGGAAAATTGTGGCGAACGACAAAAAAATGGTTATCGTTTGTCTCTCACCTAACATCACCTTACGAAACGCAACAACAATCTTACCAGCTTTATCCGGCGAGTGAGTCATAAATCAAACGGGTAACGCAAAAACTCGGTGAACTCCACCTTCGTAAAAGCGAAAAAAAACGAAACTTGACTTTCGTCCCTTGCCGATGATTTATCTTTTTCTCCCTCTCTCGCGGACACGTATACGCTTGGCTTGCGACACGTACACACACCGAGAGAAAGGTCCGCGAATTCCCGATTGCGCGTTATATAGAATGTACACGTACATTTGATTTGGTAAAATTGAAGTATACACCGCTAGCGATGTGACTATTCCCAATTACGTCCGCATAAATGTATTGGACGTATCGATCAACGATTGTGAAAGTGAAGCGATGTGGATGTTATACGATGAAAAGAAGAAAGGAGTTATGGGAATTTTTTCGTCCGTACATAGCGTGAACGCTCATTTTTTATTTGCCAGGCGCACGTGAGTTTGAGAACGGAGTTACGTATAATAACCTTGGTAATTACCTTGCAATTAAGAAGATATACACATATACCACGATACTTTCTCTCGGTACATGCGCTGAAATCTCTTTTTTCCATGTCCCACCTTATTAAAATGATCCTTTTGTAGGTCTGCCACTTGAGCCTTCGTTTCGTTTGTTTCTCTTCTTTTAGCCGAAGAAAGTTATTTCAAATTTGGAATATTCCGAGAGACAGAAGCGGACGACGACACACTTTAGCAAGGCGCGAAACAAAAGAAATGCAAAAACACGAGTAGAATAAAGTTGTCCGACTATCCGTGACATTTATCGTAAAATAAACGAGAAAGCTGCCGAGTTTACGACTTTTGGAGTATCTAAAAATCAGCATACAATAGCAAAAAACGAAAATCAGAACTATGATGTTTACCGTAAAAAAGTTGGACATCCAATACGCACATTCCAACGAATCCTCGGGTTCTTTCACCTCGCTGTCTCTTGAGTGTTGTCTGGCGCCAGAAATGGTCACGCCAAAAATCGTTAAGACAACGTTCAACACAATTATCAATAATTTAGATTAAATTGCGCTCCCGAACTTTGGATATAAGCTTGTTTATGGTTCGGTCGGCAAGAGTTTCCAAGCGATAAATTGCGAGTGTCGAGGTAAAATATAATCGGAGAAAAAATGTAAATGGATTGTTATTTTCAACCGAGCGACTTGTTGTTCGCCAAAAATGTTACGCCTATAAAAAAATCTCATTAAAACGCTGCAACTTGAACATTCTTGCAAATCCCTGATAATCGACAAATGTTTAAATAGCTATAAACCTTTTATCGTGCATTTTGCCACTCGAATACGTTTCCAGATATTCGCAAACGGCCGCTAGCTTGTAACAAAGCAGTGTCCATCGGCGATCGATTCTGAGCCTAAAAAAGGTCGAAAGACGTCTAAACGCGTAGAGAACACAGAGACATATGCGTCGATCCTCTCGCCTCTCAAGAAGAACGGACGAATAAAAGATTGTCCGCGTGGGAGGCGAACGAACGGCGCGAACCGTTAAAGCGGACCCGCGCGTGCTGCATACTAACCCATCTTATCGGTCGTCCGAAACGTTGCGCTGAGTTCTTGCTCTTATCTTTCCTTCCGTATATTTGTATTTACCGCGAGGTTATTCAACTTTTCTGCCGACGATCTCCCGCAGATTGAGCTGTTTCCTTTGCAGCGGAACCGCGTTCTTTTTATATTCTTCGTTCGTAATTTTATTCCGAAGAATTTTTTCCGTTGATTATATTTTTTTGTCTTTTCTCGTCGATTAATTGGATTGCGCAAATAACATTGTCAGCCAAGTATTACACAGCGCGTTTTATTATAGATCTTGGAAAACTACACGTCGGCGAAAAAACCACGAGCGAATACAATGGGCTAGACAATTAGCTTGGTCGCATGTGGTATATCTTTCCGCGTGTGTACGTGAGTGTGTAAGTCGCCCATGGGCGAATAAAAGCACCGATTCGGCGTCATGGGAAAGAATTCGCGAGGTCGTTCCCTCTCGTTAGAGGCCGATGGAAAAAGGGAACGTATAATGTGTATCCGAGAGAGCAATGTGTGTGTGTGTGTGTGTGTGTGTGTGTGTGTGTGTATTTCGAAATGATATCAGATTCGAGAAGTCTAATGTTAAAGCGAGAGAGGAGAGCTGAATGTACGGACACCGTTGTACGTTTTCTTTTCTTTCTTTTTTCAAAATCAACTTTTGCGCGACTATTCGCAACGTCATACTGTCGATATAAATACACGTAAAATTTGCTGCAACACGAGGCGTGTCTACACGCGATGCAAATGTACGTTAACGACGAACGACTAACGAACAATTTTTCTTTTTTTCGCGAAATCCCAATTACCGAAGTACGTTTAAAAGAATATAATAAAAATTAAATCGAAAAGTAGTCCAAGTCGACAGCTCTCGATTACAATTGTAATGCATACCTATACACCCTCCTTCTACCGGTATACATGCAAAAGTATAGCATTGCAGAACAAGCCCAGTTGAGATTTCACAAGCAGAGCGTAATGCACGCGTTGCAACGTGTATATGTATAATTTAGCCGAGCAGCAATGGCTCCCGAAACGGTCATTATGGAAAAATCAATGGGTTTTCACGTCCAATTTTCCGATCGACACCGTCGCGTGCCTTGAATGTGTATATAAGTCAGTTGGACAACCAAAGACCGAGGGGGACAGAGCGCAATAAAAACAACACTGAACGGACGTTGCGAAAAGGCGCGGGCGTTTGAATAAATTGCCGCTGTTTTTCCTCTTCTTTCCTTTCTTCTGCTTCGACGGATTTATGGAGCGAAAACCTAATTGTTTGGTTTGACCAAGTTTTTCATTTTATTTTTATATTGTTTGAAATCTTATTTCACGCAACGTCGTTTTGTTTTTCAGGGTGGTTTTTGTTTACCGAGCGCTCGTTGTACGGCCCATTGAAATTTAACGAATATTTCACGTGAAAACTACCTAGAGGTCCGTAATTATCGTACGTTATGCAACCTCTTAGGAATTCAATTTAATCACGCGTATGGGAAAATACACGCATTTATTTGGATTTTCTCGTGCAAAATACAATACAAAGAATTATTTTGGAATCCATTTAAGAGATATTATTCATCGAAATAACGTACGTCTGATTTGCCCTCCCCTTCCTAAGGAAATCATTTCCAACTAAAATTCGCATAAATCTTTGCTCTGCGTACATTGGTTTCGATAGATTTTGCACGCGTTCGCCGTATTTGGGCGTATTTTAGAAAGCGCCGAGCACGGACGTTGTTGCTTTTTTTTCTTAATTCTACAACTCAACTCTAATGGGGTCCGTGCCTTTTGCTTACTTGCCTATAATAAATTCTCCCGGGGGACGTTCTTATCGTATATACCAGACTTCATATACGTGGGCGCTCGATGATTTTTCGTTTTCTCGTATCGCGACTATAAACCGAGGCTTTTTTATGTCACACGGAGACACGTGCATCAAGGGAATAAGTAAACGACGCGAGTTTTGATCGATAGCGCGTTAACGAGGTATGAGCGACGTTTTTCACATTGCACGCGACTGCTTAAAGCAAATAAGAAGAGACGCGCGTCTCTTCTTTTTTTCGCGAAGAACGTACGTTTTACTATTATCGTACGACGCGTGACGCACGATGATTTTCCGCGCGTTTATTAAAACACTTGCGCTTATATTCCGTTGTATGTCTGTGAAAAGGCTCACGGAGAATGCTTTTACAATCTGCGATTGATAATTTCGAAGGTATCCTCGAAGGCTTTCTCCCGTATAACGAATTACATTTGGCCAAACGAAAACTGTCCGTTCTCAAGTTTCCACTAAGCGTCTTGATGCAGCGTTCAAAAAAATAAGAAGAAATATATGCACGTAGACGTACATGCATATATACGTACTTCTCTCGCGAGCGCGACTTTGGCCTGCTTGTTCTCTCTGCTGTTGCGGAGCCACACCTCTCTCTCTCTCTCTCTCTGCCGTTCTCCACTCTCTGCGAGCGGACAATTTGCCTCCTTTGCGCGAGCGCTTGCATGCACACGTAGAGATCTACCGTGCGGTGAAAGTGTACTATACTATACCCCCCCCCCTCCTCTCCCGGTGAAATCTTAATTGACGACCTTGAACTTATGTGTGTGTGTTTGCATATACGTACATCCTAGAGAGTGACAATCGTTCGTGCACACGTACGTGTGTGTGCTAGTTTTGAGCTTTGCCAGCTGTTGCTGCTACTGCTAATGGAAAGGGAAATCTGGGCCGTGAAACGAAAAAAAGGAAAAACAATTTTATGGGGTTAATGGATTAATTAGTTCCAAGTCTTTACGTTAATTTTTGTTTGATTGTCTTTTTTTTTATTTACAGGGTATTTATACATTTTTCTCGTTGGCATGTACTTGACGTGTTTCTTAATTGATTTGATAACGGGAATTCGCGATTTTGCAGTTTTCTTTTCAGTTTTGTGCGAGCCATAGCTTGATAATTATTCTAAATGTTTGAAAGTACGTAATTCCCATAAATTATTTTGTCTTCTATTTTAATTGAATAAATACAATTATCGCTATGTACTATTTTAATAGCTATTAAAGATAATCTACAGCTTAGCGTGAATTAAATACACTGTATCTCCCATACGTTATTATATGAGCTCGTATAGGAAGTCAGCTAACCGTTCGACATACATTATCAAAAAAAAAAGTAGTACTGAAAACAATCTAATCCAAGTATTCTCCCGTTGAAAAAAGAAAAGAATAGCAAACAATCTCTCTCTCTCTCTCTCTCTCTCTCTCTCTCTCTCTCTCTCTCTCTCTCTCTCTCTCGTGTACGTGTGTGCACAGATTTTCCTCTTTCGCAAGTACGGCAGCAATCTAAGAATAACTTCCAAGTACCACATTGTCCTGTCAGCCACACACAAACACACACACACGCAGACACACATACCGTAGGATTATCAACGATTCAGCCTCCGAATTGAAAAAGCCCCGCCCTACGAAACTTTGCGCAACTATTATTCTCGCTCTATATCATCTCATTTGTCGCTTGTCGCTCTCATTGTCGCTTTTATTATGTAATATACGAAACCTCGCGAGACTACAGCACGCCTATTGCGCGGCGTGGAAAGAAATCGTTGGGATATTCACGATGACGTACGATTAATTCAAATACTTGCACGGATTATTCGTTTGCGCGTACGCGTGGTGAAACGCAAGAGATGGAGATTTATCGCTACTTTTGAAATATTTTTGAGAAGCCCGTTAATTCAGCTATAACTGGATGGTGAAAAGAAGAAATTAAAAACGACCAATTAGAGTTAACGAGTCGTTGCCACGCACAATTACACGCTGCTCGTCTCGTTCTTCAATTTCTTCTTTCGATAGATCGAATTACTCACGGCAACAATTGAATCCTTTAAGCCGCAAAACTTTCACACCTCGTTGTCATTGCGCAGGCAAGCAAAAAAAACAACAGCAACAAAAAGGAACCAATGGGCGTGTCGATCGAATCTGGCGCGTCACGATTTCGCAATTTTCCCCTCGTTTTCCGCCCGCCGCGATTGCGATCGGATGCATTTCGATGTGCCTTCCAGCTAATTTGCTTTCACCATTGCGGCTCGTGTCTCTGCCAACGTGAGTGTATGCGGGTGTGGGTATGTGTGTGAGGGTATACGCTCGCCTTGGAAATTTCTCGTCCGAGTGCAAACAATTTTTTTACGGATGATCGATCTTCTTCCGTGAAAATTGAATTATAAGTGTACTATAGTCGCTTTAACAACGAAATACTTGTTCCAGCTAGAAAAAACCCCACATCGACTACTCTCGAGTACGGGAAAAACTTGGTAATTTTCTGAGTAGTCAAGTCAAGTTCTTTGGCAGTTTTTCTTTGGATTGTCGCACACGATGTTGTCCTGCTGTGCAATATTCGCGAGTCATCCTTGAAAACGAACACCAAGAACAATACCAAAGAAACCTTTTAGTTGTGTCATTTTCGACGGGTCAAATCAAGTTATATGCATTGCACAATCTTAAAACTTAAATTCCGAAAGAGAAAATGTACGATAGATAAATCAATAAGAGCAGAACAAAAACCAAAATCTTTCTATCTCAAAGCACATAAACCTTACACAAGCAAGCTTCGAAATTTTCTCGCTTTAATCTTTAAATCGTTAAGTAACTCGAGAGAGTCCCTTCCGAGGGCAAGTCGGAAGTCGGTGAGGTGTAGTGGTATATGATCGATCGTTTCCGGGATCGATAATCGATTATATACAAGGGAGGCCCTTCTGCATAATATTTACATACTCGGCGGGCGCGCAATATTCTTTTTTTTACTTATCTCGATCTGACTTTGCGCAGGGGCTTCTCTCGTTTATGTAATTGACTCTTGTGGTTTTGGCTTTTTTGGGGTCCTCCTTTTTTTATTTTCTTTCGATCGTGTTCACGACACAAGTTTATTTATCGTTTGATATGTTTTATGTTTCAGGTGAGTTCATTTCTCAAAGCTACGCATTATCGGAGCCCAAAATCTTTCGTAAGCGAGTGCACGTCTTTTTATTTACGCTGATGAAAAATCTTGTCGAGACGTCGTTTCTTGCTAAAAGTCTTACCACGCAACGCTTTCGCATTGGAACGAAAAACGTCCACGCGAAGTATCTATTCGTTCACGTCACATTCTGTTACTTGTAACAAACTATCGTTCAGCGTAAGAAGCTCGAAAGCTTAAAACCCATGACGAAAAGCTTGTAAACATCGTTGCGACAATAGCGATTAACACGCATAACGAAGCGACGTATCGACTTTCCTCGGCTCAAACCTAACATCCATCGTTTCTTGGTAAGACAATCACTATTCTAGAACAGCACTATAATGGCGATGATCGTTTCGCCTCGTAAAAGCGGAAGAAGCACAAAAAAGAAAAAACAAGGAACAGTCGCGCGCGCGCGCGCGCTTCATAGCCAACTAAACACAGCCGATTTCTCCTCGTTCACGCGACTATATAGTCCCGCTTTATTGTTCGCCAGGCTGTGAGCGCGCGAAAAACCCTTAGAGACGTTTTAGATATTCGCGTTCTCGTTGACGGTTTTACGGCTGCGGTTATCGTTTGCGCGATTGATAATATCAAAGTGAAGTTTGAGTTTAAGTACCTTTGTTCCGTAATCACATTCGTTATACGTACGATTTCTCACGGAATAACAACAATAAGAAAACAGTATACTCTGATGGATAATAATCGATGCAATCTGATAGTTAAATGCCCGAATTAAATGGAAGGCAATACCGTAATACGAAAACTCCCATTGTTATAAAGTCCGTGACTCTTGCTGAAATATCTTGGGAATGTATAGACAGACGCACGAACGCTGACGTTTCTCGCTGTATACATCTCGTGGGGGATGGGCCCAATTGCTGAGCCTAATGGACTACTCCTTGCCTCGGCTATCTCTTTTTTACAACGTTTCGGCAATAGCTTGACATTTTAGCCGCTGTGTTTTTTGTTTTTTTCGTGCATGGCTTGCTCTATGGTGGGCTCCATGGTGAAAACGCTAACAAATTTTTTGATCGTTAATTATGCGATCGAGTCGTGGATTTTCAGCACAACCGCGCACGCGCTATAGACTCTTGGGAAAGGTTCGCATTTTTGCCACTATTTGGAAACGTTAAGGTTGATTCCGCAAGTAGCCGACGAGAATAAAAAAACAAAGCATGCAACTAACAATGTCCGAATGAGCTATTAACGATCGACAGACGACAAGTTGTTTTGTACAACTCTTCAATTTATACGGGTGATAGCTTGATCGAGCATATTACGCGGTACGGATAAATGTTTGTGCTGGCAAACGAACGAGAAGAAGGATAATATATATGACCATAAGAAAAAGTTAGCCAACGCGCGCAATTGTTATTCGACTATATAGACGATGGCCGTCGATGAATGCACGGAAGATGCCTCTCTAGTCTCTGTGTACCATTAATGAGGCTGTTGTGCGTTCTTTTTTTTCGCGCTGAGTAATACGTGTGTGTGTGTGCGTATACATATACACATTGATGATGCCGCAATGTAGCAGCCGTTCGATTTCGAAAGTCTCGCCTAATTGATCCTTGGTTTCTTCGACAATAGAGCATTCGTCGTTTTGATTTATAGGTTCGTTCGCGTATATATATATGTGTGTGTATGTGTGTGTACATATTCTTTTCTGCTTCATAAAGTTTCTGAATTAGGTTTCCTTTCTCTCTTTCCTCTATGTATGGGCTTTCTCGACTCTGGATGAGTAATGTTTCCGTATATATATATACACGCGAGTTAATCATACGAGCAAAAAATTATCCGTTTTCAAAGAGGATATAACTTTTCTCTCGCATATATATGCGTATATATTTATATACGATATCCGATTGAATTGACCGTTACGCGCTTGGACGCGGATGCATGGGAAAATACAAACATTCAGCGCTTGTGTATGTGACGAACCTTTGAATACTTCTGATTGATAAATTAAATTCAGTCTTGAAAGAGAAAGTCTATAAAAAACAATATACATGTATAGCTTGGCGTTTCTATCGATACTCGGGAAACGAACGAAACTACACTTGAGTCTATCGAGTTTTCATACTTGCCAGTTACGTCGCATAGACGTCAAATTGAAAGAATATTTAGCGCAAACTACTTTCGAGTGGTAAATATATAAAAGTACGATTAGTGACACCTGTCTTCTCGACTTTCTCGCAACTTTTACGCCAAAGTAAAACGCACGAAATTAATTATCAGCTCAAATAATCGCAAGTGTGCGTTTGGAGGTCCATTTGATTAACCTAAGCGACTTCATTTTCATTGAACATTTACGAAGAGATAAAAAAGTAATTCGTCTCTGTCTTTCGTATACGTGTGTGTTCTACTTGCGATGGTTTATATTTTGAAAGGTGAATATGAGAGGGAGAGAGAGAGAGAGAGAGAGAGAGAACGATGAAAAATCGGCTCCTCGTTGGGAAATGATATGTGCGCGCGTTTTGCGAAAGTCCATAGCGTGCGGAATGCGACGCTAATGACGCCTATTCGGACCCACACACACGCTTATACACACGTAATATTGCCATTGATGCGAGAGAATACACGCGTAATTGATTGCTCGTCTGTTAATTGGCACGAGAACACGTCTCTATTTTTTGTCTCCTTCTCTCGTGTTTGTCCGTGTGCGTGCATCTATGTCAAACTCAGAACTGTTTCTGTTGTACGTTGATTTGTGTTGCTTATTGCCAAGGATTTATGACACGCCGTACTTGTTCTTAGCAAAGCGTCACGAAACAAAACAACAAAAAATAAAGCAAACTCAGGTTTGTAGACGCTAATGAATTTGTCGAACGACGTATAATAAATTCACGAAGGTATATAATACACAATTGCATTGTAATGAGCGTGTAATAAATAGTCTATCGATAATTGTATAGATCACACGACACCCGAGACTTAAAAACGTATAAATCGTTTTTATCGTGTCGCAGTGAAACTATATATAGCGCGTGTGTTCGTGTGTGACATTGTTCTCCTTATTTGCTCGCTGGAGACGAATTGAAAGTGCCAATTGTGCGAAGTACCTTTTTCGAGTGGCGCGCAGTTGAACTTTTCTCACGGGTTTTATAGAAATACATTCTTCGTTTTCAACGTGTGTATATATATGTGGCTTAATCAAACACACGTATAAAACAATTTCCCGTAGAACGTTAACAGAATGCTTGGCTCGTTTTTCACACTGGAAAATCACTCGTCATTGGCTTTTCCGCCGTTAATATTTTTTATCGATCGAGGCTATACATTTACGTAGTCGTTTGGAAGATTGCGTTTGTCTTTGACGATGTCTAACCGACAGTGTGAATGGTCGTACTGTATCGTGTGAAAAAACGAAAATATTAATAAACTGCAAGCATTGGCAATCGTTCTGTTGTACCAAATCATAAAGACTCACGTAGGGATATTTTCGAGCTTGATCGATGGTTTTATACGTTATACTTGTGGTACGGTGAATTATCCGTTTTATTTTCAGGCAAAAGTACATCATACTTGCAGTTGAGTTGACGTTAAAAAGTTTTCGCGAATAAACGCACAGTTGGGATACAATACGTACACAATGATCCTCATTCTATACGATACTTGATAATTGGAAGATCGAACATATCGTATACACCGTGCGATAATTAACGTCTTGTTCCGTCGTTTGAGCATGCATAATTGTCTAGAAAAAGCGAAGTCTATAGTACTAAACTCAAGCTGGAAGATAAAGTTTTCACATTTTTCTCGCAATAATTTTCGTGCAAGCGTATCAGTCGGTAATTTGCAACATTGTCGATCTCACGTGCCGTTTCGTAAATTCAGCAGCGACAGAGTGACAGAACGTTTGATGTAACATCTGATCTAGAACAACGAGTACAAGATCGTGAGTTAAAAGACAATCGATATTCCACTACAGCTCATCAGCACTTTTGACACATTCGATATACTCCAAACAAAAAGAAAAGAAAAGTTAGCTTATATATCCGCATCTGATTCATTATCTATGTTGTAATAACCTTTTATGTTGTAGCTTATGTAGCCATCGAGATATATATATATATATAAATGAGACAAAATCCAGGTCGACAATTCCACGCCGCTCTTATTTGGCAGTGACACAATATCTCGAGAGCAACAAACACAAAGCCTATCAATCATCTCTCTCTCTCTCTCCAACAATTATCGTAAGCCCAGATACCACTCACCCACGGCTAGTTATAACACATACATACACACATACACACGTATAAAAGAGATCGTTAGCGCGCGTAATAGATAGCGTTCTTTCGATCGTTTCTTTTTTCCCAGGTATATCTCGCGTTGTTTTTTTGTCGTGAAACTGTTTTTTTTGTCCGTCTCAGTCGAAATTCAGACAAAGCCAGTGTAGATTCCGCGCTTAGTACGAGAGACTGGATTATGCAAAAATTTCATAGCGTTCGTAATTCCCGATTGAAGGTTACAAGTGAATTTGTCTTACACGTATAATTGTAAAACCTTTTGGTTACCGTGTACTCGTTTCTCACATTTTTGGGATACTGGCTAATAATACGTATAGAGTCTAAAAAAACTTTCTTCGACCCTCATCGCTTGCGTAAACGTTTCGTAAATATTGTTGCATTATATTGATATCGCAAAAGGAGAAATGCAACGTGTTTGCCGACTAGTTAGTATTCTGGTAAAACGACTATTAAGTAATATTTGGACAGTATTAAACGGCTATTAACTACGGAACCAGTTGTTTTTTTTACCACACGCACATTCAAGCCTTGAACAATGCTCGAATGTTTCGAAATGATTGCGCTCGTTTTTTAAAGTTTGTACATATAACTAAAAGAGCATTTTTTACACAATCATAAGCAGTGATAACGAAAACATTTTACACTCGTCGCTCGTGAGTTTTTTGTCTGGGACGTAAGAATAATGGTCGTGAGCGTAACATTCCTTAGAAGCAATATGATTGATTAACAAAAACCCTTCAACGATCGTTTTTTCTCCTTGTTCCCAATCAATCATACACCACAGATTGAGATTTCGATTTTTATAGTTGTACCACTTACGTTTCCGATCCACAAACAAACGTGCAAGCTTACGCAGTCACGCATTACACGTTACAATCTCATTTACCAAAAGAGAGTAGTAGTATTTTCCCCCGCCTAGCAAAAAGAAAAGAAAAATCTCATTCTTGAGAGTCCATCACGTAGAAAACCGCGTTGCGGTAGCAATACGAGGTAACTCCAATTCGGTACACAAGGATATAAGGTCCCATCGAGCGTTCCTTACTCGCTCCTGTATCTCTCTCACGTGCATATACCGCTATACGAAACACACGAGGGGTCACACGCGATTAGGTTGTAACCCGTTAGCGCGGTATTTCGCAGTGGACGCTACTTTTTAATTCAATGGCGTGCGGATTAATTCCAACAAAATAAATTGACTACCTGTTGTTCGCGAGATACTACTTTCGTAGATTTTGTAAAATAGACCGAATTAAATTTGCGTTTCGATATTACGTTACACGCGTAACGGGTTGAATCATCGATGACTCACGAACCGAAATAACAAACACTTTGCTCACACCGACGATATGAATTTCCTTGGGATACCTCGCTTGCTTTTTCATTTTTCATCAAAAGTACGTCGTTATATATTTTTCTCCGTTAAACCAGCTCACCGCGAGCAAGTGCATACGATAGCCCCACCACCCAGTAAGAGAAAGGTACACGCGCGCGATAAAATTTATAGTTTGACATTGTTATTCCGCCCCTTTCTCTCACTCGATATTCATCCACGTATCCGCGTATATACATATATATAAGCAACGCATTGTGAATTGAGCACGTCACACCAAAAGCTTCTTTCTGCTGCCGCTACTGCTGCTACACGCGCGCGTTGCACGCATGCCGTGCGTTGAATGCCTTTAGATATATCGAGGACACGACGGTTTTTCTATGCACCGAGGTTTCCGGTCAAACGGAAGTATGACTAATGGCTAAGACGTATGTATTTACCGATGGCTCTCTCTCCCTCCCTCCCTCAGGCACACGCTCTATTCTTGGATAGCGTACACCGTTTGCTTTGGAAAGCTTGCAAAGTAAAAAGAATCGTTGGAAAAGTATTAGGTCAAGTATTTTGTTTGTTGGATTCCAATTAATTCAATCTATACTTGTATACACTGCAATGGGTACTTGGTTATCTTGTCGAATATAATCGATCGGCAACCGATACATCTTCGGAGATGACGCGCATGAGAACGTGCATTGCGACGTTAGTCAATATTGATACAAATTTAACGTTGCACAATATTGTTTTGCGAATATCGGCGTTGAATTGGATAAAAATGGCGCGTCAATTTGAATACGGTCGACTTTCAAAGGTACACAGTGACGAGCAAATTGCAGAGTTGGTGCAATCGTTGAATGTATACACCATCGAACAAAACATTCCTACCGCTAATTTGCCTCGTCGTACATTCTCATACGTACAATCGTACAACAAACCCACTCTCAACGATTCATAATATCCGACAATGTTAAACGAGCTATGCGATCGCACGTGGACAAATCGTTGGAGATGATAAAATTTAAGCACTTTTCAATGGTCAATATCTCAAGTTATATCTACCGTAGCCTTACTATATATGAGCAACAAACAAAAATATATAATCCTCGTCTTCTCCCTCTCTCGCGTGGCGTCTTCCGGAGCCCTTGAAAGCGATAAAGCAGCAAACGAATAACGCAGTTCAAGTATAAATACACAGACATGACTTCCTCTCTCTCTCTCTCTCTCTCTCTTCGATGTTTATCGATGGGCAAAGTTCCGTATCCCATAAGCTTGGCTGTTTTAACGCTTGCTCGTGCGCGCGCGCGAGACGGAGGATTTACAGCCGCGAACTCGGGAAATCGTCGCATGAAAGCGCAGAGAGCAGGCGTGGCTCTCTCTCTCTCTCTCTCTCTCTCTCTCCCTGCCCTCGCATGACGCGATTTATGGAGATGGCACCATACGCGAAAAAATGTTTTTTTTTTCGTTCAACGGTAAATAAAACACACGGCCGACGTGTAAGTAACAAAACCTTCCGAAGCGAGGCGAGGGCAAAGTTGGTATGTGAGCTTAAATATTTTAGTACTTTGCGCGTGCGCGTCTACTTGCAAGTCTACGACGGTATACGTACAACCAAAGGAATAGAGGATTGTAAAGTTCCGAAAGTAAATCTCTTTGTCTTATTATCCGTGGCGAGGCTTTTATTTTTCTATGCCAAAGAGATTTTACCGCGAGTTACGTCAACTTTGACGGAGGAAGGGATGCTCGTAAATTTTACGCGTTGGTTTACTAAGATGATAACGAATTTCGCGAAATAACGCTACCGAACCGTTCGAGTACAACGATTCGAGAATTCGACAACGTACGCAAGGAAAAAGCGTATTTAGTCGGTTTAAACAAGACGTGTTATCAAGCAATAAACCCATCAACAAGCCCAACCCAAAATCGTCGCTACTTTAAACGAGTGTAAAGTAACGGAAAAATAAAAGAAAAAAAGTACAGTGAAAAGAAGCAGCCACGAAAGAGAAAGCAAGAGAGAAAGAGAGGCCTTACAATGCACAATGAGCTACTCACAAGAGTCGTCGTCATCGCGTAAATCAAGGCGCCACGCGCCTAAACCCTTTTAGCTCGCTTCTTTTTTCGTTGTGGTGTGACGCAGGTGACTCGATTCACCGTATGACGTAGTATTTTTTAAATTCAATTTAACGACCCATCAAAGTTTGAAAACTAAACGATAATCGCGCTTGTATATCACACACTCACGCACGCAACACGTAGAAGAGCGCGTGCGCGCCCACACGCGGTTAAAAGTAATACAGCCGAATCCCAAAGCCAAATGAAATAATAATAACAATCCTCGTCATTAGGGATATAGTGGGTTGTATAACGATTTCCGTTTGGAAATCCATTGCCGATAACGCCAACTCTCATAAATCGTCAACGAGGATCTCTCGCGCAGCCCAACGAATTAGCATTTAGAAGAGCCACACTCGCACGCGAGAGTATTTATATCTTTGACATATCGCTTATACGTGCTCGTACACTTCAACCTGTGCGATATTTATGCCTTGTCCTGTGGTTCGATTCTTTGTTTTATTTGCGATTATTTCAATTGGCCGCTGATGGACGCGTGATTGTTTTTATTTCGTTTACTCGAAGACGTTAAAACGTGGATTGCAGTACAGATTGTTGGTACATCATGCTACCACCAGGAGAACGATTATCTGCATTCGTATGCCCATTGTAGTATTCAACGTCAATTCTGTAAAAATGACAGAGAGACCAAACTTGGCTGTACTCTCGCAAAGGAATAGATATGTTGCAAATATTTAAGTGGCTCGATAATCGTTCGATCATATTTGTGTATACTTATTTAATTTCCATACAGAAGAAGTTCGCGCAGTCGCAGATTCTCCGGCGATAGGATTAAACGTACGCAAAGAAAAACTGTGAACTAATTATTATCTTTCAACGCGAAGTTCTACAACGAGTTCGTTTCCTCGAAGCTTGATGCCATTTCTCGGAACAAACTCTCAAAGTGAAAATAATAAAAGGAAAAATATAGAACTATCACTAAAATAAAGCTTAAATCCTTGAAAGCGTCGTATAAATCGTAGTGGTGTGCCACGCAATATCACACACTATAGCGCAACACAAACGCTCTTTTCTCCGAGAACGAGAGAGAGAGAGAGAAGGCCTCGAGAGACAAGAGCCGCAAGTTGTGGGAGTATATATCCCTGTGGCCATGTATCATACGGCGGCAGCAGCAGCAGCTCAGAAGTAAGCGCGAAAGGCGGTCATGCTCTCAAGACACTGAGTACACACCGCAGGAGGTACATATATATAAGCTGGGATTTCATCCAACGAGAGGGAATAGATCCGTAAAAGTAAATTCGGAATAGAGCTATCGACGATTCCTATCTTTTTTCGGCCGCGCGTTTTAACTTTGAAACAATCCGATCGGCAAAGTTGTTGCCTCAAATTGTTTTGACTATGATTAGAGTCAAGTCAATCAAACGGAAAATCCATCGCTGACGTTGCAAAAACGAAAGAGAGCGCGTGTACGATGAGTTTAAAACGCGCGCGAATCGAAAGAACGTGAATCAAAATAACGGCAGATTACTTCGTGTATACAATGATACATTCCGTAAAATTAATCAGCTCGAAAGACAATTTCCTTCTAGCGAGGCGGCGTCGGCGGCCGAAATAAGCGCGCAAGCGTGACATAACGCTCTCTCTCCTTCTCTGTCTTTCTTCCGTAATACGCCGCGCGCGCCTGAGAGTAAAAGTGTAATAGCTTGCGAAAACGCCGCGAAAAAAAAAATTAATAATCTCTCTCACAAAAGGAACGATTGGTGAAAAGGAAGAGAAAAATCAATCGTACGGACGATAACGATATGCCTGACACGTGTTTATACATGCATGTGTCTTATTGATTTTTAACGTCCACTAACGATTCGTCTTTGTCGGTTGGGCTATTAAAACGTTATTGAGTATTGTTGGGCGGCTCGCGAAGTAGCGTGTTATGCATCTTGCACACGATGACTGCAACAGCGCGTTGGTTTTATGAGCGGATGGATTTTTTACGGGGCTTTATATGACTTTTGTAAGCAATAAAGAAAGAATCAATTGTACCGCGATAATTTATTTATCGCACTGGAAATTCAATCGAGTTATATTTTTGACGAGTTCGTAATATTTGACTAATTGCAATGAATAACAAGGCGACTTTTAATACGGGATCGGCGCGAAAGTTCGTTAAAAAGAAATGTAACGCGCGAAGCACATAAATTTTCACGAATAAACAAACAATAAACTTAATCTTAATCGCGCGCAACAAGCCATTGAATTCAGATAACGTCGTATTCGCTTAACAAACGCCGTATAAAATAGCATCAGTTTTGCCGCGGGGAAAAAGATAAGAGTAGCTCACTCGTGGATGTCGCGGTAGCGAAAGACAGAGATAGAGGGAAAGCTGATGCTTATCTCCGTTGCGATTAAGCTCGACCATTGACAAATTGCGCTATTAATTTAGCTTTTATTTACCCGTACAAGCGTATTGGAAAGAGTTTTCTACGATTGATTTTCATCTTGTCAAGGCCATCTTTTTACCGGCGATCATCCGTAGATATATTTAAGCGAGTGATCGATACACGACGTACGCGATGTCGTTTTACAGGCTAATAACGAGCTACCGATAATTGATCCGTGGCACTATCGTCGAATTCAACTACAAAACTGCGGGCTACTTTAATCGAGTGCGCGCGCGCGCGCGTACGACCTACTGCGCAAAATTAAAAAAAGATCAAGGTGCATCCGTCATCGCATAATCGTTCACAAGTGTTAATTGCGGCGGGACGCGCTCGCAATTTATTACCACGAGATTTTACTGTTATACGACCTACGTGTTTTTTCTTTCTCATAGCCGCTTGGACACGCGTTATTTTTATACGAAACTATCGTAATTGGATTCTCCGCTAACGGTGATTTATGAATTAAATTCGTAAATTTCCACGAGGACGATGATGTTTATCCTCGTGTCATTTTTAACAAAGAGTAGCTTCTTTTTTCTGAAAGATTAATCTTCGCGTTTGGAATAAATTAAGGTAGTTTTATATTAATCGAAAAGCACACACGACGCGACGCGTATAAAAAATCGTACCTGCGTGTATATTCAAGTGAAAGAGCCGACGTATCGAGGGCAGCAGAAGAGTGAGAGCACATAACGATGATTATCACGGTATAAAAACGAATAATGCACGCATATATACGAGTACGTTAAACGATCGCGCCGGTCGGAGAAGCCGAACGTGCTACCGCACCAAGTGTTTGTACCGAAAAATAAGAAGCGATCGTTTCGTTGCAGCAACGGTTAATTACTTGTGAATGACTTTTCTTTACACTAACGAACATAATCGTACGACGGCGTTTGATTTTTCCAAGATTAGTAAGTCCTTTTCTTCGTTTTCCTTTGATCTACGTATTGGTAAAGATCGTTATAGACTAGCTGACGTTTTAAAATTGATCGTGCAGTCGGCATGTGCGCGTGCGTGATATTTATTGCCCCAAGAGAAGTGTGTTTGACAAATGAATTGTTTCTACTAGCGCAACGGACCAATTGATTCCACGTAGAAACGTGTACAAAAATCCCTTCGGTTCCCGACGTTGGATCATATTTAACAACGTCCAAATCTCTTTCAATAGTAAAATGAACTTTCGAAAATTTTCCAAAGCATCATCACCGAAACAACGGAGAAGCGTATGAATCTAAACGATCGAGAGCGAGCGTGAATACGTACAGTATGCTTAGTCACGAACTTCAATCTTTAATAAATACAAATCGATCAAACGCTCCAGACAGACGTTATACTGACCCGAATACACTTTGCGACAGCATCGTCAGCGGTGGCATTCAAATCACCGATCGAACGCCACCGCTCGACTCCAACGCGCAAACGCTTCCGACGGAGATCGCGTGTATGGATCGAGAGATTTTGTTTTCATTGTCAAAGTTACACTCTCCCCCTCCCACGTTGTTCGCTCTCTCTGGCGCAATATTCAACAGCAACTGTGACTATATTAATTTCGAGTTTGAATTCAAATTGTTCTTTATCTTCAACGTAGCAGATGCTTAAGCGCGAGTTATGGATCAATTATGCCTGTCGTATAGGTGCACTTTCGTTTTTCTACGCCGGCGAGATTTTCACTAGTAAGCGATTATCATATAAATTATATTTTACACAATCGCTTGAATTCAATAGAGCGCCTTGTGTTATTCCAATACGTTAAATTTCTCTTTTGTAAACTAAGAAATTTAGTTAATTTACTTATGCATAATCCGGTGTTGGATAAGTATACGTTAAATACATTGACTATGGAATTATTTTATAGATAGACATCCTCTATTCGCTATCGCGTATCTTATCGTTCACCGATCTCATCTAATCTCAACGACTTTCCTAAGCTATCATAAATCGTCGGTGCTGTTTTACCCATCGTTAGATTATTTAACAAAACGTTGCAAATATCAATAAAAAACACGTTTGTCCAATACACGAACTTGCGAGATACTCTTTGCGATCGAATAACCCAACTTAGCAGTCGGAAGACTGAATAATTCATCGAAAACAAAGGATCTTCCCTCCGCCCAAAAAAGAAGAAAAAATCTTTAACATCATAGGAATGTCGTTGCACACAGCCGAAGAAGAAAAAAAAAGAACAACGCAGAGATGCAAGCGACAGCGTTTTAAAACACGAGTAATAGCACCGTTGATGGCGGATCGCTCGCGCGCTCTCTGCACAAAAGAAGAGAGAGAGAGAGAATCCTCCTACGCGAGAAGGCGTATATACACGTGCATACAAGTGCATATCCTGCGGCGCCGTTCTCTCTCTCTCTCTCTCTCTCTCTCTGTCTTACTTGTAGGTACACTCGGGGCCAAAAGCCTTGCGCATTTTATTAGAAGTGAAAGTTAGCGCGTCGAGAGGCGGATTGCACAAATCGCGCGTTATCGCGCGCACCCGTCTCTCTCTCTCTCTCTCTCTCTCTCTCTCTCTTTTCTTAGCTTTTCTAATTATCTCCTCCTCCTGCTCTTGTGTGTGAGGTCCTCTCATTATTGTGTTTATTACTAAGGTATTTTGTATTTGCCTTTCTATACAACTCTTTCTCTCTTTCTCTTTGGTTATTCGCCGTGCGCAATTGCGCGAATATAACGGTCGCACATGCCAAACGACTTCGTTATATTTCGGAAAATCTATGCTCGCGGAATATTGTTATTGATTGCGAAGGGAATTACAGACACGCGGAAATAATAAAGTTGGCGAATTTACATTCGACACCCTTGGAGAAATCTTATGCACGCGAAATTTCATAAGAGAGAAAGAGAGAGGGAGAGAGGGAGAGAGGGAATGGGCTTATCTAAAATTGCAATTATATACCCGTGAGCTCGCTTTATAACTGAAGCATATAGTTATCGAAAATAACCTGCGCGGACTCTGTATGTAACTCGTACAAAACCATAACGTATTAGTTTGATATCGTTGTTACGATATCGCGATAAGACGGCCCGTTAATCATACGCTTTATTTCGTACGTTATTTTTTTACAACCGTTGTATTAATCGATTCCGACGATGTTTATTTGGCTTTTTGTGGGATACTTTGCTATTACGCAACTTTGCGTGATTTATCACCTTTTCTATTTACGCTAATTCGCTTCGTAGCGTTGATGTGTCTTTGGTATGTTGCACCATTAACTTCCTGACACAGAAACGAAGAAAAGGACAAGAAATAACCAATGTCGGTACAAAACTGGAATTAGTTTGGGTCGAAACGATGATTCGAACACGAGGATACTCGGAAGAATAAGTGGTTCGGCGTGAAAAAAGCCAAGCTTACAAAACAAACGTCAAAAAATGTAATAAACTCTCGTGTAAAACGCTGTTACCACACATCACCGTGTACATGTACGTACGCATCCCATTCATGCAGCAGTGAGAGCGCGTCTTCCACTACTACATCATCGTCATCCTCTCGACGCCTTTCGTTTCTTCTTCTTCTTTTTATATATACACCTTTCACTCTAATTGGACCGAATATCCATTCCTAGTTACAACCCATTAGAATTTCTATTGGCGCTAATGTGTTGGTAGCGCCGGGCTTCTTCTTTTTATTTTTCTTCATTTTTCGTAGGTTCTCGCGCTTTCTCGCGCGGTCATACAACGACTCTGCTGTGTTTTTGTCTCGATAGCGAATTTCTCGCGTAGCTATATCCAAGAGTTCGTTTATTCGTGTGCATTAACGACATTTTTTTTCTTGCGTACATTTGTTGCGTGGAATTAGAATTTCACTCGCGCGACTTGTTTGGAATTTACTTATTTTCTCGAGTACGCGGTGCCCGCATCGCCGTAATCTTGTAAGCATATCCAATTTATACCAAACAATTAGACTGATCGTGCGTGGATGTATATTACAAGTTTGATTCCATCTTCACTCTATTGTTGTTGACTCGATTGCTTGCGAATCGCGCGTTAATTATTATTTATTATCTGCTCGATCAAACTTGCAAATCGTCGGTGGATGGTTATCTCATATTTACCGGATCTGCGCGTATCGTTACGGTTAAAGTGTACATCTTTCGGTTGTCCATCGACGATCCAACTGTTGTATTCTGTAATTGGTTAGTTTGTCGAACGCTGTAACGCATCGATCGATAGATGAACGTTATCCTAATTTACTAACTGGCAACTGTGGCATTTGTAAATAACAAATAGTAAATAAAGCGGTCGAGTAGGACTTGGTTTGCATAATATAGCTTTTTCATTTTAACAAACGTTGTAATGTCGCGTTTGCACGCTATTAATAACGATCGTGCAATATTTTAGGAACGATCCGACAAACGATCGTTTCGACAATACGAATCAGATCGGTGACTACTGCAACCTCTTGGAAACGTCAAAAATGAAACTGCTTCATCGTACTTCCTGCAGTGTTCCGCAAACCTCGCACGCAGTGCGGTAAAAGAGAAAAAAGAAGGAGCAAGAGAGCGTTTAACGAGTCGCTCTTTAAAAGTGATTGATAACTCGAGGGCTTGAAGTTTATGAATCCTTAAAAAAAAGGAACGAGTTTGTTTGTACTGCGCCCTAAACTTTATTGAGCGTTAAGCCTTAACCAGCTCCAATTGGCTCAATGCTCATTTTTACAGTTGTGAATTTGTTATCTTTACTGCCTCGTGGGCGATCAAAGAAAAAGCCTTTTCAGCAAATCAGATTAAACAGATTGAGAAGAAAATTCGTGTTTCCAAGGTCGCTTCCCCGGCAACCTTGGAATTTTCCGAATATTTGTAAAGTGACATCAAAGTAACAAAAAAAAAAAAAAAAAATTTATAAATAAAACATCGCAAAAAAGTATCCAACACAATAGCGACACTTGACATTGTTCGCTGTTTTCTCAGTGGAACAGTGACAATAGAATGCAGAAAAATAAATGGGCCTCCCATTATCATAGTATCTCTTGGTGCCTCATACGAGAAACTATATCGCAATCGTATATACACAAAACGAAATGCAAATGATTAATAGCGTCTGAATGAAAAAGCACAGCAGCAACAGCAGCAGCAGCAGCAACACTTCTGGCGTTGGTATATTAAAATTAATCACACGGACAACGCTCACGTTTCATAATTCCATCTTATACTTGCGCTACGCTATATAGCCGCGTCATTAATTAAACTTTTACGGTGCTTACACGCGTATGTATATATATATATATATATATATATATATATATATATATATATAAATGTTTTATTTATTCAATCCGCTTTCAGAGCCTCTCGGGAATCGCCAATTTGGGCATAAAAGTAAAACAATACGCTACAGCGGTTACAAGCCAGAATAACGTATATATATCCAAGATAAAAGTGAAACAAGGAGAAAAGAGCGAAAGTGAAAGACAGAAGGACAGCTATGAAATTGATGAACTTGGCTTTATGGTGCAAAAATACGCGTGACTCGAGGGCAGATTTACGAGCGAATCATCGGGCAAACAATTGAACGTGCGTGCCTATCGTATGTACACGTAGGTCTAGTTCGTTTTATTTGGCATGCGTGCCGGATTTTAATAGTCGAAAGGGGGAGAGAGAGTGAAAATTAGTTCCGTGTCGGCGCTGAGTAATTGAAACGATAATTTAAGGAATCATAGAGGCCGAGAGAATAATACAGCCTTTTGTTGTTTTCAGTGTTTACGTAAGGAGCTCATTTAGACGCATTAAGATTAGAATAACCCGGGAGGGAGGGATCGCGTAAATTACACGTCCAGAGTACAATATGCTATAATGTACAAATCGCTCGAGTAGAGCGAACCTCTTCTAGTATCTAATTAAAATTTAATCGACTTGAATTAGTTGCTTAATTATCGAGGTTGGTTCACCTCGAAAGTTTAATATTGCTTCGATACAACTTTAGAATACAAAAATCAGTTAACATATCTAATTAGAAGTTAAATACCTTCTCGCGTTATTTTTGCATTTTTTGCCGTTTCAGGTGAGTCGTAGGCAAAACATAGAGGAGACTTGGACCCATCGTAGTACGATGACGCAACTCTTTCTCTCTCTAATTCCACCATCTTGCCTTTTTTTACGCGCAAGCTCGCTCTTTTTTTGCGTTTTCTCGAAAATGACAACGGGGGTTACTAAATAGAATAAAACCGACGCACGAAGAGAAAGAGAGAGAGAGAGAGAGAGAGGGACTCTATGGAGAGACACAAGCGCGAATAAATCTTCCTCGTTAAAGGGACGCGCGTTGTGCACAGACCCATACAGACCCCCACTCACACACATACACACGTACAGTGAGAGAGAAAGAGGAGAGAAGCTGAGCGCCGTCGCCGCTGTAAGTCGCCGGCGAGTGGTATTTGACCTTTTCCCGGCGGCCTTGAAACTCTCCCCCGAAGTAGGTAGCCGCCGCCGCCGTCGCCGCCTCATTGTTTTTGTATGCCTTTGTGCAATACGCGCTCGTTACATGTGTGTGTGAAGACACGTCTATAGGGATACGCTACGCGAAGCTTGCGAGGATCTTGGGCAAATCTTTGCATGCATGAAACATGAACTAGTTCCTACACGCTGCATCTTGCTCCGCTCTCTTTCTCTTTCGTTGGTCGATGCGATATTAACGGATAATTATAACGAACTACTGACCGATTAAAAAACTAGTTTAAAACTACCCTCTTTATCGCGCACGCGCTCTCTTTCTCTCTCTCTCTCTGACGCGTAATGAATTACGAAAGGGCGCAAATAATACGCGAGTTTTCACTTCTTTGACTCATAAATTCAATTGTACGCGGCGAGGCTATTAAGCAACGTCGATCAATCTCTCTGCTGGGAGATTAAGATGCAAAATCCAAAGAAAAGAAAAAGAAACGAAGCGTATCTACGTGCGTGTAAGCAATCAATTGAACGAATGTATTATTGCGCGCGAAGGGGGGTCGCACATACTTATGTACCATTCGCTTGACATTCCTTCCCGGTAAATCATTCATTTTCCATACATAATTGATATACCCTTAATGACAGCTTAGACGTAATACTTTGTGGCAACGTCTCTCTGTTCCTCTCTCCCTCCTTCTCTCTTTTTTCAATAATGACTTCTTTTAAAAGTGCCATATTGTCAGGCTGGATTATAGACATTTAGAGCGACGCGCATGTAAATTTAATTTGCGCTTACGCGAATCGTTGCGTACACCAGGTATACGTATATACGTATATATAGATAGAACGGGAAAAAAACCAGGCTCGCGTACAAAACGCTGACAATAGAGTTATGCTTAGGCATCGACTTTCGAAAATGTTAATGTCGTGCTGCGTGGCTTATAGGCGAGTTGCTTTTGTTATTGTTTTTCTCGTTGGTTGGAAAATGCCACGCTAGCACGCTCTATACGCCGAAATACGTATATTGCCAATCATTCCGTCGTGCCAAGTCATAAAGTCTCACGTTGTTATAAGGCTATACTTTTGCGTTGGGAAATTATTAGGTTTGGTTAACGTTTTCTTTTTTTGTTACACCGTACTTGTGATACGCTCGATTGTCTGTCTTTGTTCGGAAAGAGCGCAAGATAATTACGGTTGTTTTCGAGTTAAAAAATTTGTACGAATACGTGTTTTAACCAACTACCCATTAACTCACGGTCCAACTCAAAAATGCCACGTTTTTACGTATTATGCGTATTATACGATAATTAGCGTCTCGTTCGTTCGTTTAAGCTCGCATAATTCTAGAGATACAATAACCATTTTCCAAAATTGAACGAACGCTAGCGAATACAAAAAGCTTTTTCCGAGCGAGATGACGCTGTATTCTTGCGTCTTGTAACGACGATCCGCGTGTAAATGTCGCGATAAATTCGCGACTCGTTTAACCCATCAAATGACAAAATCTCCTTAAAAAAAGGAGCTAGCACCTACAATGCAACACCATACAGTCGGCACCAGCAAAATTAGGTCTTTTTTCACAGACATGAACGTTCGTTAATTGTTCGACCATTCTTTCTTTCGCCGTGAAGGTATAGATGAAGGTATAGATACAGCAAAGCGAAAGTTGCTCGAGGCCGTTATGTCACGTTTTGTCCGAGGGAGGGTGAGATACACACACACACACCTACACGTGTATAGAAAGAACCCTCGCTTGCTTAACGTTTGTTAATGATATCATTGCCAAGACTAAGATCATTCGCTTGGCGTTTAATTTTGCCTCTTTTCCTTCCTAAAACTATTCGCTGAAACGTGTCCTTTTCGAAAGCAAACGAAAGAAAGTCGTCGCATTCTGACTGTCTGTCCATTAAATCGGATTAATTGATAGGAGTAACAATCGAATCTTTACGTTCGTCTTTCTTTCTCCTGGGTTATTTGATATTTATGATCAGAACTTCACGTATCCCATTGAGCGGTCAATCGTTACGTAAATCTGTTCGAGCGTCGCCGTATAGTGCTTTTTTTGTATTTAATAACTTTTGATCGATTCCTTGTTACTGTCCGTAACTCAAACGCTCGACACTATACGCAGACAAATCTCTCGTTGCGTAATTCGTTGATTCGATTTCATTTTCAAACGTGTATCATTACTACAACAACAATTTAAACAACATTTTTTGCAACATCGTCGTGGGCGGTAATAGTAATTATCGCACGACGAGAATTCACGACGGAGTTTTTATAAATGATCAACTGAAAAAAATTTGAAGTAACGATCGGTATCCATCCCCGAAGAACAACGATAATCCATCGGAATCCCAAAAGTCAGATTATTCAGCAGCGACGAGCGTGGCGTTTCGAATTTACCCAATGATTATTTCGTTGTTTTTTTTTGTAAGTTCGTGACTCGACAATCAGGGATGAGAATCTGTAAGCACACGGTAAAACCGTTTATTGTAGTAGCGTAAAAAATGAAACATTTTGCAACATTGTCTTTTGCACATAGAGATAAATCTTCTTATTTTTAATCAACTGTCTATGTACGTAGGCACTTTGGTAATAAACACTAGTCGATTATAAGCTTAACGATACTTTTATCTGGCTATCTAATAGAATCTAAAAGCTAATAACAGCAACGTTCTTTAACAGCCTTGAATAGGTTAGGCATGTAATTAACGCGAGAAATAAATTCGCATCTGTCCCCAATTTGCCAATCGAAATCACGTTCCCATTATGTACAATCGTGCGTAATTTGACCGATTAAACAACATAACAAAATACGTAACCTCGGTCACTTCTATAACGTCTGTTTCGGTATCAATTTTCTTACAATTACAGCACCCGCGCGTAAGAGCACAAAAGCCATACATCGACGTCTTCGCCTGAACGAACAAACGAAACAAAAAATAAATAAGAAGGAAATGTAACGCGATCACCGTACATACTGACCGGTGCGAAAAGGAAAGTAGCCGGTATCCGCGTGTAACCCATTTCACTTTTCGAAAATACCTGGCAAGCTGTTGCGCAACATCCAATATATATATATACACGTATTTTTTTACACCGTCGGCGAAATAATTTCAAGTTACTTTTCGTGCTTGCGGGTATTTGTTCGCGTGGGTTGACGTCTGGCGGAAAGGTTACTTCGTTCCCGAAACAAAATTCAATATCCACTTTACCGTTGAGTGATAACTTTTGCGCGATAAACGTCTACGATATTGTCTTTCGTGCGATCAATTTTATTACAAGGCCAATAATTGATAATGAACGTGAAGCTATATTAAAATATCGTTTGCGACTGTGTTAAACAATGGTTAAACTCTTCTTGGAAGAAACTTCGCGGCAACGTTCGTTGTGTGATTAACGATTTGGCTGGAATACTTGAGGAATCTATAACGCTGTTATTAAATGCATTTTTAAACTCGAATCGTTCATGTGACATTCGAGAATTGCACACGCAAAAGAGAGCACATCAATCATTGTGTATACAGCTACAATCCACTGACGAGTCAATCCGTAGTGAACAAAAATTTTTGCAGAGAACGAAAGCTCTTGAAATCCCGTATGCTAACGTACATGGAGTCAAAGAGAGAGAGAGAGAGAGAGAGAGAGAGAGAGGGGCGAGGCGGGGAGGGAGAAGAATGGTCGCCGAGTCGATATAGCAATGAAAACGTGACGGAATGTGTGTACATTTGAAGGGACGCATCTCTTCTTGGTCGCGTGTATCTATGTCTCTTCGTATAGGTGTGTATACGTGTACGTGTCTCGAAGGAATAAGTCCGGTGATTTTGCTTTATGATGCGGCTGGCAGCAGCAGCAACAACGTTCGCCGTATAATATACAACTTTATATCGCATGACTTTTTCTCGAAAATTACGTAAGGTCGCGCATACGTACGTTCTTTGAACGTTGTTAAAATTAATCATCGAAACGTCGCCGTACTTCAAAATCTATGCGACGCAGAAAATGGCAAAAGAGATAGTTAACAAAATTCAAATGAAATATACACTTCACGATGAATCTACATTGCGACAAGACATTGAGATTGAGTTATACGTAACTCAATTTCTTCTTTTTTTTTCGATAGAAAGAAAAAAACTTTCTAACGCGCGTGTGTGACGGAATCCCTGCGAATTTGTCCGAAATTTCTATACAACTGTCTACGATTCGTATCTCGGTATATACGAGAAGAGCATTACTAAGCAGTATTGTCTGGGAAGTAGCCTCGTCGCTTATTTTCATTTCGAGCGATCTCTATTAAAGATTAACGACGGACCATATCGAAATCGACTCGTTGTGGCAAACGACACGTAATGAATTTTTAGACAAGTGGAGCGAGCGCTCGATTAAACTCGATTAAACCATCTAACGATCTTATCGCAAAAATTAAAAGCTACGTGCTATTTTGAAATACGGGATACATTGCAATTCCTTTAAACACACACACACACACTCGAAAAGCTTGCGACATTCGAAAAAAAAATCAAACGTTTCGTTGCAAAATGGCATTCAACACACACGTACACACGTACGAGTCTATAAATACAAAATTCTTCCTCCTCATACTCGCACGAATTAAGGTGCGCACGTTATTCTCGCGCTTCGCATAGCTTTTTTTCCTCGACCCAAGTCGTGTAATATATAAGTAACTATATAACACACGCGAAAAACTACCTAAGCGACGATCGGAATAAATGAGTAGCTCTTGACGATTACGTAATAAAACATTGGCATTCGAGTTTGAGAATGCACTTGGATGATTTATCGACTTTTAATGGTGTTTCCCAGCGTCAAAAATAATATATAAATCGCATTACAGCTTCTCGTAATATCTATAGATACGCGTACGCGCGCAAAACTTAAACGACAGTTGAATGGATTTTTGGACTCGTTACTCATATACACATATCGATATCGATATTTATTTGCGCGACGAGAAAACGTGAGAAAGCGTCAACGAGAAATTGGCGTAGTACGCGATGTTTGATTGTTTCACGAAACACACAACTACGCACATACACGGTGTTTTTTATGTAACTCTTTTCGTTTTCTCTCTGTCTCTCTCGAGTGGATGCACGGATTCGTTTATATTGTTCAGCGTTACACCGATGAGAGAGTTTACACCGCCCCACTTAAATATATATCATGAGAAAGAATTGTAACGAGACGCGTGTTCCCTGGTAAGCAGAACGCGCGCAAGTGTGTTTTTGCCGTTTTAACGATAATGACAGTTTAATTATTGTACTGCGGCTGCCGCAACATATGTATGTACGTTATTATCTCGACAGAGAGAGAGAGAGAGAGAGAGAGAGAGAATAGAGAAAGTCACAAAGTATCAAACTTATATTTGAGAGGAGGATGAGATTTGGAAAATGTTTATCCTTATGCGTGCAAGGGATAATCAATATTTTTGCCGTTTGCCGCTGTTGCGTAAGTCTCGGCTCGCTCCGTTGAAAGTGAGATTATTTAATCGTTAGTGCTCGATAATTGATAAATATCGTGTAATGTCGTGTACAGTAGTGCGTGATTGCATAAGTGACAATTAGATCGAGTACCGTAAACCTCGGGAAAAAAGTTTTAATTTATCGAATGAGATCGAATTAATAAATTAACGAGAACACGTCTAGATTCATCAATGACGCACAGATGCCAAATCGATAAAAATAAGAAATGCCACTAATGAAAAACTAGGCATTTTTTTCATTCAATGGAATTTACAATTAACGAACGTCACATCGCCAATCCGCTGCAACGTCCTTCGAAGGCTACACCGTCGACTACTCGTGACTCACCAAAGCTTTCGTTTTTTAACGTCTCGCGTGCGAAAGAAATCGAAAATCGACGAGAAATACCCCCAAAACATTCGCTCGCGTCTAATCGTGAACCGCGGTACCAAACGAAAGAATACCATGGCGCGTTATTACGAACCAGCCGATCGGAATCTAAAGTACGCACGCATTATACACGAAAGAGAGCGAGTCGCGCCATGCGTACGATTGATCGTTTATCCTTGGTTGTTTTGGCCGCTAGGTAATCCACTGAATTATACACGTGTGACTTTTGCCGAGTACCTTCGAATGACACGGGTGGAGATCTGTTTTTAGGCTACCGATAGCTATCGTTGAATTCTAACGAACTCGTCAATGAAGTTTTGTAATAACTCGAGAAAAGTAGAGTACGTTGCGTTTGTAACAAACGTCCAGTGGCAAGAGCCAGGTATTGTACGACGCATGAGAATTTCAGGAAGTTTTAACTTATTTTATCTCGTTTTAATCCGTACTTTCCCTTTGCCATAATCTTTTGTGTTGTAAGAAAAACCTATATATATATTATCGTCTTTTTTTTTAAATCCTTGGTGCTACTAGACACATTGACATTGAAATTCAACATAAATTAAAGCTCGAACCGATGGATACACTCGAAAATTACTTGGCCAACCGCGATCAACAAAAAATACTAACCCATGACATACCAAAATACGTGAGTCATCGTCGCACTAATCCTTAAAATAAAAACTACGTATCGGAGAAAAAAAAGTCGGTCAATAAATCGGCAGAGTGGAATACAGGAAAAACGTCTTTATCGAAAAGTGTATGCAGAGAGAGAGAGAGAGAGAGAGGAGGTGGGCGGATGGAGAAGAGGAGGGGGGAAGGTTCATTCGAAGAGAGAAAGAAACCGGCTGATTTTCAGTCTGCTCCCGTCCTTTCTCACGAGTTGTCGTTGATCCACCAAGGCCGGATTGGAAGAATATACCTCCTTTGCGCTCGCTCCTTACTCTCGGTCGATTTATACGTACATACGAGAGAAGAGTGCAGCTAGTGCGCGCAACCAGAGAGAGAGAGAGAGAGAGAGAGAGAGAGAGACAGAAGAGCTTCGAATTCGTCGCGCGCTCGCGGCAAGCCAAGAGAAAGAAAGAGCGAGAAAGAGAGAAAAGTTGTAAGCCGGATCTCTTCGCGCGCGCGCGCTGCACAACCTGCAGCACACAGTATTTCCATCCGATCTCACTCGCGCCGCGCGAACTAGTAAATTTTCAAGCCAAGTGCATTGTGTGTCTGTGTCTCTGTGTATTTGTGAGTGTGTACGTGTATATACCTTCAGTTCAAAGCCAAAAGTGTTTAAACGTCTATTTGTTCGTGCTGCAGCTACCTCGTTTTTCCTACGTTCGTTGCGCATCTAAAAAGCTCTTCGACGATTTACTCTGTCGCGCGCCGCTGTGCGGAGATCGCTTTCAGGATTTAGAGCAGTTTGGCATGGTGAGAATACTTCTTTGTTGCTCGCTTCTTGTTTGTTTGTTTGTTTTTCTTTTTCGAGGGGGATACCGGATACGAGACACTTGCTACAATGGACTTTTAACGCGTCCATTACAACTCATCGTGTCAATTTATACAATAAATAACCGAGTAGCAATAGCGAGAGGTGTACGCTTTCGACGGATTCCCAATTCTCCAGGGAGGAAAACCAAGCGATGTAACCTCGTTACGATCGCGCTTTTAAAAATCATCCAACGAAACGTTCACTCGACAACATATCGAGCTATAAGCAACCGATCGCTTTTCAACGTTGTCGCTAAACTGTTTCAATACTTGCAATGGAGCAGTGCAGCCTTAGACTGATATGGGTTTTCGATAAAAATCTACAGGCTAGTAATCGCGCGATACGAAACTTGGCGAAATGACCAGTTTCAAGGTGTTGTTCTTTTTATACCACGTATTAGTTTCTCGAGGCACGAACGCCGAAAGAGAATTCGCCAAGTGAAAGCTCCAAGTAAAAAAAGTCGTAGATCCAATTGGTCATAAGTCGATTACATCAGCGATCTCGCGAAACGGTTGAAACGTCGTAACTTTCTTATCTGCAAACAGAAATATAGAAACTTTGCTACGTGGCAAATGGAAAACAATCCAATTTAGTTATTTATATTAATTACACGGGCATTTTCGCGTGCGTAAAGCCCCGTGTACAACCGAGAAAGTACGGGGATTTTTCCATGATACCATATGCACGAGAAAAAAATCACCAACCAACGTACACATTTGCAGCATTTTAATTGAAACAAACGCTGAATTAACAGTTGGGTGCTTTCACCTATGGCGAGAAAGTTACATGTACTTAGACACATGTATACATATTTCGATAAACGAACGATAGGAGGACACGTATAGATATATGGCGCATGTAACGTCGCGTGAGAAATATGGACGACTAATCGCGTGTTAAATTGACGCATTACGTGCTCCTCATTATAAATAACGAACAAAAGACCTTTTATCGTGAATCAAACCACGTAGCTTCTAATTTTAGTTGCACGTGATACAGTCACAACTCGTATATATGTATATTTATAGTTTCGTCATTTTCTTTGGAGATTTTGTCGTAGATTACGCGTACTTTTTTCTTTTTACAATGAAAAAGGAAAAACTGCCACCGACGAGTAACGCGCGCGTTCCTTACGATAGCTTTAGTAATAGTGAACTTTTTTCCGTCCCCGTTATTGACGCACATTTTACGGTATTTGTCGTGCTGAGATTGTTGGTATTTTTACCATCGAGTGAGCGCACGCGCGCTTGCTTTTTTTTAAGGACTAACGGTCAATTATTGGAATTCGGTAGATCATTTACGAAGAATGTCCGTCTGTTCTTCGAACGATATCGGATGTGGAAAATTCCTGCCGTTTGCTTCCGTTTTCATCGGATTATACAAAAAGGAAAAAAATTGTTACGTTTCGACTAACGGTCAAAGCGTTTTCACAAACAACCAGATGGTGATTTAAACGTTATTTTATACAATTGAAATATCAACAATCTTGTTGCGTTATGTGGAAGCATCGAACAGAATTATTGAAATCCCATCTCGCCTTAAAAGAGCGCAAACGCACAAACAATGTAATACGTAAAAGCCGCATCCGATGGGAAGCAATTTTTCAACAAGAAAGGATCTCCTTGACCCGTCGCACGCTTGCGCCGCGTATCATATCAAAACATTATCGCCCCCTCTAACTCTTGTCTTCGTTCTAACGTCGCGGCTTTTTATCTGCCGACTTTTTCTTTTACCGGGGATCTCCTTATAAATCAGTGCTATTGATGTTGCTGTTACCGCGAGAGAGAAACTTTAACGCGAACGTAGGCGAGGAATCCCCGAGTGCGTCGAATCACTTTTTTTTTCGTAAAAAAATTAGAAGGATGCACAGCAACAGCCGTATCTTTTTGATTCATGAACTCGCAAGTGCAAGTTTACGAGTAAAGTTTTACGATTACACGCGCGCACACACGCACACACAGGGGCAAGATGGATAAAGCTCTTTCTATTGTTCGATCGCAGCAGGAATGCCTTTGACGATGATTTTATTTATTGGAGTAAGCAATTTTCCTATCTTTAGAAGGATGTGACTGGCAGGATGAGTGATGAACCTGGGCGGGACACTACTGCGTTAATTTATTTTTCCAAGTCGACGAGTATGATTATTGATCTCTTTGACAGTAAAACATTGCAGTGTTTCTGTTGAAACGTACAACAGTGAGAACTCAACAATTGAACAATTTTAAATAAAGATTTATACAGATACGTAGTCGTTATGAGTTTAGCGATAACTACAATTCGTCGATAACGATAATCTAAATGTTATTGATTTAATTAAACACGTAGTTAATTGATGTCGTGGCTGCGTACCAGGTGTCGGCTTATTACTTTTTTTTATTCCCGCATAAAATCCGGGCATTACGTTATATATCGTTTAGTTGAAATACTCGATGGCGTTGACAATTGTAAGCTTAACACCGAGTTTTTTTCGCACAGTGCTTTCATTCCCAACAATGAAAATACGAAGTTTCGTAGCATTGCATTCCCATGATCAGAATAGTTGGGATTTTAGGAAAAGCCCTTATTTATAGGAAATAAAGCGAAAAAATATAATTTCTCTCGTAACGACACGAAGAAAGAGTCCTGGAAAATATTGTTTTTAATGGATCGTTAAAATGTCACCTTTGCCACGCTTGTTTGCGATAAGTTAAACAAAAACCTGAAAACGCAAATTTGCACGAAATCAGAGCTTTACATATCGAATATTTTGATCAAGCAAGCAAGCAAAAAATGAAACAACAATTAACTTTTCCGCGGATAACAAGTTTTACGTCTATTACAAAACTCTCTTAATCGAACGTATAATTATCCAACTGCGTGTAAGCCACAATTAAACTATATCCAATTGTCGATCACACTATACTCGACACTCGAAACGTAGACGGCAATTATAAGCCGTACGAGTGTCAAAACGTAGAAAGAAATAAGCGATCCTTTAATCAGCGTCGTGTCCAAGGCAGTATATATAACCGAAACGCGTGTTGGGCGTTTCGCAAGTATATTATACACGTTGCCACTTACATCCGGGATCTCGCGGATCTAATCCGATAGCCGTTGTTGGCCTACTTTAGTAGCCGTCCCTCTCCACCCTGCTACTGGTACTACCACTACTATTCGAGAGGCACACACAAGCGTTTAACGCTGACCATTGTTTATGGGGTGAGCGGGCTCTGATTGATTTTCTATAGCCAAAGAGACACAGTTTACGTGCGCTTCAGCTTCGTCGGATATATATCCATCGATAACGACGCAATGAAAAAGATCGCTACACGTACCTTGCTGAATTTACCGGATGTATATTTTTGCAAGTTGACTTTTTATTCGGCATTGACGTGTACCGATGTTTTGTTTTTATTATCTGCTACTTTGATCAAATTCAATAAAATTCAAAGTGCATGCAAATAAAAGTAATTTTTGGAAGAAGACGAGGTATACTTGGACGTTCAAAAGATGCGTTTTAAGCGTGGTAAGTCAACTTAATGCAAGACCAGATTGTCCGTTTACTAATTATTCGTTACAATGCTCATTTTTCTCCGATACCGTAAAACTACTACGACATCCACCTGACGGTAATTGTAGACACCTTGAAGTATTGACAAACGATTATTACTGACCGAGCATCGATATATTCGAGCTTTTCGATATATTCTTTTGAACGCCATAAGAAATACAAAATATCAGTTATTCATTTTCACGAACAAACACTTCTCAAACGGCCTCGACCAACCTTTGAAACAATCAAAAGACAAATAAATAAAAGCTTTCGAGTTGACGTGCCGGTGTCGGCCTACCCCGTATACGTATCTTGTTTCCCTCTGCCTGCAAAATGGCTATTGCGCGCGAAGAAGAGCCGCTTATTATTCCACAATATAAAGTGCACATAGCGACCTTCGCGCTTTGGATTACTTCATTCCCTCTCTCTCTCTCTCTCTCTCTCTCTCTCGTTCTCTTTTGCGAGCGCGAGGATTGAGCCGTCAAAGCTCAGCTACGTTGACGTTTCCAACACCGATCTGTATTGGGTTGCCATATCTATATATATGTATATATATATATATATTATAACGCGACTTTTGTGTGTCAAGTTATGTAATGTGGAATGGCGATCTGGTTACCCGTCTCTCTCTCTCTCTCTCTATTCAAATCGTGACGTGTTGTTAGAAGATTTGTTATGGCTGTTGGGATGTTCAAAGGGACATTTGCATCGGATGTTTCAATAGAATCGTAATTTATCGGTTGGCGTCAATCGGTATGGTTTCGTTGGAAGCGACGACTTTAGCAAACTTAAAATATCAGCCGTGCCTTATTTACTTAAATTCCACCTAACTATATATCCAATAAACGAGACTATCTTTGTGTGCAACAGCTACGTGCTAACTGTACACTCGCGCAGAGAACAAAGAAAAAAGATACTTTCGTTCAAAGTAGAACGAAATCAACCAAAAATAATTATAATTTTCTCACACTTTTCCTGGGTAGCATACACTCGTAAAGGATCCGTGACCACGGATTATCTTTTTAGTCGCGAAAAAAAGAGAGAACGGACAATTGCTTGTAGCTTGTGCATAGAATCGTGAAAACTTGTACTCTCCGTTGAGGTGACGATTTCTTTCTTGACGAATTGAGATTTCGCTGGTGAAAGTGACGATATCGAGTGGAGCTAATTGTGCGTTCGTAATTGTCAGTCGACTGATTTTCATCGATCGATATAGTTAGACCGTCGATTCACCGTGTCGATTGGTTACCCGTAAATTTGTCTTACTCGTCAATTCATACCTACAGTACTAATTTCACTTCTTTCTTTCTTTTCTTGTCAGCCTTCAAACTTTCGTTCGCAAAAGAGAATAGTCAATAACTCGTGGGATTACAAAATAATTGACAAGAATCGTCTTACGATTCAGTCGTATAAATACTTTTACGAGGACGTTGGTTTCACTACCCAATTATTTTTACAAGAAAATCGGCGCATTCGTCGTACGTTACCGTTTCACGGAAAAAAGAATCGCAAGAAATACCTTAGCCTGATTTTCAATGTCAAGTAAACGTATTTGAGATTTTATCACTTGAGCGTATACGTACGTACAAGTACGAGAAAAATGTTGGTCCTTGCATAACTCGATAATTAGATAACGATTATGTATACATGCGTGCGCGTTCGTAGCGTTGGACCGTTATTTGAGTCCCGCGCGAAATGAAAGGTGAACCGCCGCCCGCGCATCAAAGGATTACGTAATGCTTACCGTTTTTTTTTTTCTTTTTTCGGTGTTGACATAGCGGTATCGTTGCGCGCGCGCGCGCCACTCGGATTATCGTCAAAACGGGAATGACTTGCTCTAAAAACAATGGTGAGCTTTAAATATACTTCAATCGATTACCGCTTTCGTTTTTCAAATCTGAAAATATCGTCCGTACAGGGAACATGACTGCAACGTAATCGCTTAATATAGCGATTTCGCAAAAAAATGATCTATAACATGAGTTAAAAAACTTATTAATTTAAACTATTATCTATTGGCAGTTTCATCTTTGTCGCGTAAATTTCCATTGAAATCCCCAAGTATTAGTTAATTATGATATTTGTTATCTCCGTTAATACGATCTTGAATCGCCTTTCTCAATATCATGCAATCTGTAACCGATAAAAGTTAATTTTTTGTACTACTTTTCAGTTTAATGGCCGCGTTCAAGTATTTTACAGTTCTGACTACCTTCAAACTAACTTTAAATTAGTGACATTCTAAATTTGACGATTACGTATCGTAAATATCGTATAAGATTCGAGATCATGTTGTCGTTGGGCTTGTTATTTTATCAAAATGACTCTTTGTTTCCTTAGTCGTGCAGTATTTTTCCCGAATATAAAAATCATAACTATTACTTCGTTGCGCCATAACTGATCTCTGTAATCTCGTCAAAGTTGTTCACTGTCTCTTTCGAACACAACTTTGACGACCAAACCACAGCACAAGAATATAGTTTTGCGCTATTCGACGTATTTGTTAAAACGTTATCGATGGTCGCCAAATTAATTTGCACATTTATTTAACCAGTTACGTAGCCTTTGAGCCCTTTCGTAGAGATTTTATTCGCTGAGAAAAATACGAATTTTAACGATATTATCAACGATTTCCTATTGTAGACCCTCAAAGGATTTTTCCCATCATTGACAAAATATCACTCGACGAAATCTCGCTAACTACGATAAAGTATGAAAGTGGATGTAATCGGTACAAATTGATTTTCACGTCGCTATTAATAATCGTAGAATCTGTTTGACACGCCCCATTATCAGTGAGACAAAATCTCTTGCGGATCTTCGAATCTTCGGATTCACTTTTAGGACTCATTTTCAGATACCATTGTGACGGCATTTCGTTTTCCGCACTCTAAACTTCAATCGCACTTTCCCCATTTGTTTACGACTCTCGTGTGGATAACCACTGCCCCTAACCGACGTATCGTAAAAAAAAATTTTTAACGAAGCTCGTTACTGCACTCGCTCGTTACTACTCCAACTAGTGTCGTTGAAAAAATAGTTGGTCAAAAAGAGAAAAGCCTTTGCGCACCCGTTAGGAAATGTACTATATCGTATGGTATTGCGAACTCCAACGATGTCTAAGACCCTCTACACGATTTGAGAAGCCCGAGCGGTAAGATGCTTTAATTGAGGAACGATACTGCAAAAGATTCGTCTCTACGCTGCGTATGCTAATCCACACTTTGTTTTTAATTACTTTTACGTAAAATTAAGGTTAACTCGTTATTTGACAAAGTGACGAATGAAAAAGTGAAGTAAATCACACCGATACCGATTGGTTAAGGCGAGAAAAGCGCGACACAGGACATTTAACTTTTGTTATATTTTGATAAACGGATACTTTGCAAGCATCGTCGTATACACGTTTCAGCTTAAATTTGAGAAAAAAATCTACAATTCGTGTAAATTCGCATGGATGACTTCTGATAAAAATGGATAGATTGGAAAGTGAAGCCAGTTTATTCACGATCTGGTTAGTTGAACGAGAATCAAGCGAGATACCGATATGATGGATAGACGTTGGTATTGCATACCAACAAGTCTAACTTCAAAATTGCATTTTAAATTGAACGATGTTATAATTTCATAGAAAAGTAAAACGAAAAGAAACAGACAGGCACGCGGGGTACTTGTTGAGTATTAGTTAAAAATAGAAATTATTTATGTAATATTATACAACGAATTAAAATAGAACGGGTGTGTGGACAGCACCATTTTATGAGTTATCAATCCCTCGTATCAATGGCCATTAAAACTACGATATCCGAATTTGATACTATTTATACTTGTAACGTGTGTTTCTTGAATATTTTACACAACTTGCGAGATCTCCAAGCCGTAATACTCTTATGATCGAAGGCAGCTTGTATTTGGGCGTTTCTTGAATGATGCGTTCACTCGTAACGATAAATCACCTGAAATTTGAGGAAAAATACACGAATGAAATTTAAAGAAATTTCACCAACTCCAATATCAAAAAATTTAACGAATCGTTTCACGGTCAATTAAGTTCCTTCGGCCTGTAGCCATTAATTAGCAATAGTGCTCTGCTGTTCCCAATTCCCTCTTGTTTTATTCACAATTACGCCCGAAAAAAGAAGCGATCCGGCAATAAAAGCTATAGCGCTCACCGTCTTTCGACACTACTACAATTATTCCGCGGTGAAATCACCGTTAGACGAAAGAAAACGAATACGTCATTGTTGCGCTCGATTTAGCATCTTAATTTATTGCTTTATCTCTTTTTTTACGCAAGCGTACAGTAGTAGAGTCTGTGTTATTTATGTGTACAATTAGATAACGACATATTTAACGAATTTTTGTTTTATTTCCAGCTAAAAAACTAAAGAGCTCGGTATGGTGTCGAGGCGGAGAATCCTGTCGCGCTCGCGAGACAATCTCGCGGACGCGCAGTACGAGCAAGAGGAAGAGGAAGATGTCTGGTACAACATGGATAAATTGTACAAGGTGAGTTTTTTGTACCTGTGCGAAAATACATGCAACGTAAACGATAATTCTTTTCGCTAGGTTGACTCGGTTAGACGCGGTAGCTCCTGATTCGAATGACCGATTTTCAACGCGAACCTAACTACAACGATTGCTTTGTTTGATACGACAGTAGACTGTCCTGCAAGTCTTCGACGATCCATTATATCGGCGGTTTCTCTCGCTTTTTTTTCACATTAATGTACCATTAATCGATCTGTCGGACAGTTGTCTTTTTTCTAAGCAGCAATGAATGAGTGTAAACTATCCGTGCAAAAGCTTTAGTGACAGTTGTTACTTTCACGTATTTAAAATTGAAAGACATCCGTTACGAGAGATCTGTTTAGATATCCATCGCTGAATATGCCGACGTTACTTTTTCATCTTTCTTTATTGCAATTCATATTCCGTCGCCTTGCAGTATACTCTCGTACAAAAGCGATGTCTATACACTGATAAATTCAATTCACGTAATAATCGTTATACTCGTCGCGCCATTGAGAGGTGATACTTCCTGGAAGAGAGTTTTCAAAATCAAAAAGATAAAGACGTCATTCGAACTACCTAACGGTATATACAGCGGCGAAAGAAAAAAAAAGAAATAACAGTTAAATGCGCGCTCCTTTTCCCTCTTTGATAAATAACCCCTTTCTCTATCAAAATATATATACACGAACGATCCGTCAGGATCGTCTCTCGCTTCCGGAGAAACAAAAACCTATACGAAAGAGAGAGAGAGGAGCAACAGACATCAGGGCCTCTCGATAAATGGCAACAACGTAACTTATGCAACACGCATCGTTTAAATAATGACGTGAACGGCTTTTTTATTTTCGTCGACAACGATGTTAATTCAGTGCAATCGGATTAATACGAGCGATAAAGGATTTTTTTTTCTTTTGCTGGTGTTTAATGACGGAATTATTGTTGCTCGTTATAAAAGACATCTTTCGCTCGATGTGTGTACGTTCATCGAGGATCTTGATAAATCGATGGAATTTGGCGTGCATTTGTGTAATACAATTTTCTTGCGATAATGCCAGACGTACATATCGTTTATAAATCATCACTCAACGAAATTATTTCAATCTTTGTACAACTCACTGTAACAGTCGATCGTCGAGGAGAATTATGCCGATGAAATTTCATTTAGAAAATCTTTCGCCCTTCATCGTCTTCACCTTTGGTCGATGGTTTCCGCAAGAGTCCGCAAGTCATGCAAAAGAACTGTACAAACGATCGCGCATTTTTATTAAATTATCACGTAAAACTGATTCCTTTTTGTTTCAACAGCTAACAAAGTGATTTGTTTTCTCGTGCGTTTTGCTTGTCATTGAAGACGGAAGCACAAAAATTGTATCAATACACACTTGTTGGCTTTGTGAGATTTTTTCCCTTGATAATTCATAGAACGTTTGTAAGGAATTTGCAAAAGAACGGAAGTAGCCGGTAATTGTATACAAAGGAAACATTGTCGTTGCTTATGCAAATCATAAAAAAGACGATAACGCGGCAAAAAAAAAGCGCGCAAATAACAAAAATATACCTTATCCGCCGGATGAATTTTTATCAGCGAGTCGCTTTGTCTTGTAATGTAAAAACATGAAATCAAATAATATAAATGAGAGCGAAAAATTGAATAAAGAATAAGCGACAAACGCTTTTTCCCTGCTACTATACTTTCATCGTAAAAGTAAAGTAGTTGCGCCGCCGTTACCTTGAACGACGATAAAATTCACTTTCTATTGCTTTAGTATAGAAGATCACGTTCAATTTTCTCTCTCCCTCTCTCTCTCTCTCTCTCTCTTTTCCTTCTCTACCGCCCTGGGTGATAGATTCGCACGCGTTCACTGATTTTTCGTACCGATCCGACGCGATATAAGTGTAAAACGAAAGTCGCCATGACTATCAGGGCGTGCGAAAATGAAATTGTTATGCAGAATACTTGTATATTTTTTCCCTCGTAAAAGACATTTTGATAAAATTGGTCTTTGTAATCTGTTGTATTACTTCTCGCGTTCGTAAATTATTTCCGATACTCGCGCTTATCAGCAACTTCAGTTTTTCGATTTATCGCACAAATTGTATCGCACCAACGGAATAACTTTCGAGATTCGATAGCGTTTTCGTCAATTAGTTGATCACTAAGAGTTTTTTCGTGTAATGTTCCGACTTGGTGATATCATATATAGCAGCAAGCATCATACGACAGGCGACTGTTAACTCGTGTTGTCTAATTTTAGGATTATCTACCGCAAACGCCGGATCGCTTTCGAGATCGTATTGCACAGTGGTTTCAGTATCGTTGCATTACTATCTGTTTATCGGCACGCATCGTAATATTGGCGGTTATAGCCTCGTTGTTTCCTTAGTCTTGCAGCAGCTTGTTCACTTTTCCCGAGTGCAAAAATCACAACAATTACATCGCTGCGCCGTAATTGATCTTTTTAATCTCGTCAAAGTTTTCCACTGTCTCCTTGAAACACAACTTTGACAGCTAAACTGCAGCAAAATAACATGGTTTTGCGCGATTTGAAATAATTAGCCTGCAGCTAACTGTTACGTTGTCAAAACTACCGCTCTCAAAAAGGTGTTCATAATCGCCACTTTGATTTCTAATTAAACCTTTAATTTTTCTCTCTACTCTTGTTATCGGGGCGAATCGTAAAAAAATAAAATAACAAAACTTTCGTACGGTGATTCGAAAAAGGCGGAGTTAACACCGGCAATAAGCGCAGCGAAATGTTCGTAATTGAAAATCGTTACAATTACAAATAGCACGTCATAAAATCACTTTCTTTCGAGAAAACGAATGCTACAACGATGGATAATGTAAAAAAAGCTTCGCGATTTCTTCTCTAGGCTGTTGCAGTTATTAAAGAGCAACGTTCCTGATTGTGACGCACCGATTGTTTTGCTATAGTCTTCGTAAAATATCACATACAAGCTCATTTGTATAATATCGTTTTCGGAATAGTTTTCGAATTACGCTTGGGCTATTGTTTGTTTGTCAATAATTACTCGACTTTATGACAAACGTTTACAGTAAATACGCGTGATCAATGATAATATTTAACTTATTGCCCGTCAAGAGCATCAAAATGACGTTTACTTTGCGTGATCTTATCCTTTGAAAGCATGACAAACGATACATTTGTTCTTCAACATTTCGGCCCATTTTCCAGTGATCATAGCAACATTCAATTGTAGATGTAAGAAACACGATAAGTCGTGTAGAATACTTTGCAAACGAAAAACTTTCTTGATTAAGAGGATTCCTTGTATCAACGAGAAATAACCTTGCTCCTCTCGGTGAATCCATTCCTTTGAAAGGGATTTCTTTTTGTCGGCGCTTCGTCAAAAAAATAACGATCTGTTGTTGAAAAATGATCAGTTGACAAGGCGATTAAAACCAAAACAAACATCAAGTTTTCGTGGTAAACGGGGTGATAAAAGGCGTTCTGTATACTCAATTAGCATATGCCTCGTTCGGAACAAAGTATAGCCATCAGAAGTCAGTCGAATTCCAAACAAAGGTGTGCAACTTTCATCCGAATGATAACTGCATCAGCAGCAGCCTGAAAATTAGCATAACCCATAAAACGCGGGTGTAACATCTCACTTTCGAAATTTCGCGCGTAAAATAGCCTTCAGCCTCTAAAATTAGCCATCTCCTTTGGCGAGTGTAAGTGACTGAGAGAGAGAGAGAGAGAGAGAGAGAGAGAGAGCGCGTTAAAAGCGGTGTATATAGAAGATCGTGATTTGACGACGAAAACACGATATGATGCTCATGCATCATCAACACGTAACGCGCTGCTGCGGTACTTTAAGCGATGCGTAATTGACGGTTATATATACACGCCGACGGCCAAGCACTTTCATCGGCGTTTTAACGATGAGTTTTCTCTTTTTTTCCTTTATAGGATCACATACAGGAAGTGCTGGATAAGTGGAATCAGATCGACGATGAGATTTGGGCGAAGGTCATCGTCTTCGAGAGGAACAGACGCGTTGCTAAGGCTTATGCCAGGGCACCGGTACTCACGGTCAATGGCTCCGACGATGGCTTTGATGGATTTAGGTAAGTTTTTCATTGTTTCGTTTGATTTCCATACATCGCTTGAACGTGTTTTTTCGCGTGGAACGGTCGAGTTATTTCGTACAATCGCTGCCACTGTTTTCAAAATCATCAAATCTTTGTCGCAAAAAAATCGAATAATGAGTTCGGTTTCACTGAGACCGAAGAAAACGAAAATAAATTCAAACTATTCGGAAAATTCAAAAGGCGCATTATTCAAATATCCAGGAAAAGAGGAAAATTCATTAGCTCGCTATTTAGGCGACGCATATCTAATTCACGAAAACACGCATAAAAATGTTCACAGTTAACAGCGTCGCAAACTTACGTAAAATTGTCAATAATAATCTCTCGCTAGACGTCGCGGATAATATATAAGCCTCTGCCCTCCCCTCTTACTGACAGCTATTCGCCAATAAATCGGCTGACAAAAGTTACACCTCGTCGTAAACGCCTCGCTCTCAAACTACTATAGAATAACCAAATACTCGAATCTCTCTCCCTCTCTCTCTCCCTCTTTTACAGCGTAATTAAATCGACGTTGACCCGTACGTTACGTAAAATCCAACGGCGACGTTTCATAACGCGCAAGTATACGTATATTATAATCGCGCGCTCGCGTGAATTTCCACGCGCGTACAATGCGCTCGATTTCTCTCTCTCTCTCTCCGCGGTGATCAGCTTCCGGGCTTAGATACACACACGTGTGTGTGTGTGCGCGAGTGTGTAACTGGGGTATATCGGGTGACGCGAAACAACGGTAAAAAATGATAGAAAAAAAAGAAGAAAAAATGTTTAGGTGGGTGGGATATATAAGCAACGTAATGCAATTCAGTCGTGACTTCCCTTCTTATAAAGCTTGCGCGAACCAACCGATCAACTTACGACTTTGTCGTTGCGCTGCTTATAAATGAGACTATCGCTATATTACGTTATACCGAACCGTATTCCCGACCGCGTTATACTTCTCATTTTTCAGTTTTGAAAGTCGCTTCTCGCGTACTGTTATTTTTTCGGTGAGCTACGTAAAATTTTTGCGAATAATGGAAATTCGACGCAGCGAAAAAACGATGTATACGATGGCGAACTGATTGGACGTTAATTCGGTGTCGTTTCTTGTAGACACAGAGTTGTCGCTGTATCCGTTGATGTATTAAGAGTAGCGCTTACGAAACGAACCACTGACGACGGAAATCGCCAACTTCGTGGAGCAAAAGTGACACACGTTGTATTAATCGAAATACGAGTGAATATTGTGATGCAATAATTGTATTTGTCACTGAATTTTAAAGTATTTATTTCATTGGTTTCATCGCGCATACGCAGCTTCCACGCCGACCACCTAGCAGTGGTTTATAAACTACAATTTGCACGTAAACGTGCCACTCGGTTGAAGGCGTGTGTAGCGAGATAAACGTTTGGACATTTTTTGAAATGTTGCTACGAATGGCCGAATTCAGCAATTGTCTCATAGTGCGTATTGTGTAATATTGACCCAAAACCCAAAATAATCGTAAGAATGTACGTTCAAGAGATTGATTCTGAAGGCATAAAAGTTCGCTAAATGTCCATGACTGAAACGTTAATGGAATCAAATCACGTCTCGTCGCTTCCACCGTAGGCTGCGTATTAAAAGGTACTTCGAAGGAAGACCCACAAGTTATAATACAGCTTTTATGCGTATACAAGTGGTCCTTATATTACATAATCAGCGCTACTTTCATGGAGAATGCCGTTTACTTGTTGGAAAATGGAAACGGTGTCGACTAATTTTCTTTTTGCCGAATTATTTTTTATTCGGCAATCTAGGATACTTTTTACTTTTAACATTTATGGTTATGAAGTTTCTACTTTCCATCCAGCTCGTGTTTACATCGAAGAGTTGATGGTTTTCAGCGCGTAACTAATGGCGAATTCTTTAACGCGAGCTCGCGAAATTTCGAGCGTGTAATAGCTCGGCGCATTCTTTAGAGAAAATGAAAAAAAGGAAACGATGTATATGCATCGACATAATTATTTAAATTACTTTTTTGCCTTTTTTGAAAGTAAATGGAACGTGAACGATATTTAAATTGTAAAACAAACAAGAATTCGAGTCGTTATGTTGTTAAAATTAATTATTCTAATTTCTTATCTCTTAGCTTTCGGCGAAAAGATGAGATTGTATCTTAAATGTACAGTGGAGCCCGAGACAGTCTAATCGTATATTTAAAATGTAAAGAAACATCGAAAAATTACCGAACAAACAACATACTTGCACGTGTAAGATGCATCAAAAATTCCTGCATGCCAAAGCGAAGCTTTCACCAGGATAATACAACGAACCTTTTAAACATGACAAAAAAAGAATCTCTGGCGAAATCGATACCACTTTTTCTCGATCTCTCTCTCCCTCTTTCTCTCCGCGCAGCGCATTATCGGCTTTCCGTTATTCAGTTGGAGGTTCCTTCTCGCACCTTGCGTTTTCGAGGTGCAGTAGCTGGAGGCGTGAAAGGCCGATTAAAAGCCTCGTGTACGCGTACACACGGCACAAAAGGTTAACGACTTTGTGCTTTCTTTTTCTTTTCAGCAAATGTATCAACTGTTCCCTTCGTCGTCATTATCGCTGATGAACGTACACATACTTACTAGGAAAGAAATCAAGATTTTACGAGTAAAGTTGCGTAATTTCTTTCATTGCTGGCGGGTTCAAGCCTTTGTTTTTTTCGCGTACTCTCTGCTGCTGTGTGGAAACTGGATTGATTGTAGTGGCTTTGCTTCGTAGTGATGCTTTATCATTGATTGACGATAATTGGCGATGGGTTGCTTACTAACTTGCACTTTTCTTAACGTTCGGTATTTTAAAGATGTGTTTGACATCCAAAAGAATTCAACACTGATTTGCCAAAAAATGCAAAAAAACTAATTATTAGTGAATTTTTAAGGATTGGTCACTTTTTGAACGCGGAAGTCATCGCTTCTATATTTACTTGTCGCGTAACATATTTACTATTGGCTAAATGTTGTCTTCTTGCGTAATAATTGAAAAAACGTCGGGCAGTAAAATACAAATGAATTATCTCACTGATTTGCATTTTTCTGTGAAAATAGTTTCGAATAATTTTTTATTGTTCGCCTTTATTTATCCGTTGTTTGTCTATTACGTCACGACGCGATTTAAAAACCGCGAGCTATTCACCTTTGGAAACTGGCGTTATAACAATAATTGTACAAACGAGAAGAACGTTAAAAAGATGCGAAAAACTTCTTTTTTTCTTCATCGTGAGAAGTATTAACGACTTTTAAAAGTCAGCTACATAAACATTTTACAACGCTCACGGAATGCTGAAAGTTGAGAGAAATCTGAAATGATGTTAAAGCCGAGAATTTCTTGAGGGATTGAATATTCATCTTTTGGATTTCGAAATTTACGCACGTTAAAAAATACATCAAATGAGTATATATTATTTTTTTAAATAAGGTCAATTTTAATGTTTCTCGCGTGTCAACTTTGGAATTTCAACGTTTACTCTGGCTCATCTTCGAGTTGAAAGAACAGAAAAAAGCCATCTGCCGAGTTTTAAATGCCGATATCAAAAATTTAGCTAGAAACGCAATAAACGTTTAGCAGGCATCCCCAGGACAACGTTTGACTATGTATTTATGGGTGCACGGTACGCGAACGCCCAATCTGTTTTTCTATTTTACCCCCGTTCGATTAGTCGCTCTTCCTCTCGTATACGTCTCGTCTGCAAGAATGTTCGTCGTCACGATTCAAAAGTCGCCCAAACTTTCAAAGCCATCGAATTGCACAAGTTACATTGAAATCTCTGCACAGCTGAAGCGCAAACAAATAAACAAAAGAAAACTTTCGTTTCGAGTACATAATTCCCCCCCCCCCTCCTGCTCCTCTATAAACACTCGAACGTTAAGCATACAAGTGCAATCGGAAATCTCGAGAGATATTTGCCTTTCGCATAATGGAAATTGAGCTTATACCTAGGTGAAACTAGACTCGCGAGTCATCGAAAGTCAGCGTGTCCTGATTTCTATAATTATATTCCGAGCTCGAGGGATTATCATTCGGTCACGTTCCGATTCCGTCTCTGCACGCGCATACGTACTCCGGCTATCTTTGCTACGTTGTATACGAAAGACGCACATCTCTCGGTCCAAGGATTTCTTTAACGACACAAGTTGCTGGAGAGAGATAGAGAGAGAGAGAGAGAGAGAGAGAGAGAGAGAAGCAATAATTTTGACGATCGTTTGAACGATATCGAGACCGATGGTTTCGACGGGGATCAACAAACCAACGAAACACGTTGATTCATCGATTTCCCTTTTGAAAAAATGTACAGCTTACAGCTCGTTATAAACAACAATTATAAACAAGCAGGAATCTTTCGCCTCGCTACATTATGGACAGCTAGACGACGAGTAATCGTTGCCTTTTATAAGACACCGCACACCGATCAAAAATAAGAGCCGGTTATCCGATACGTCTATCGTTTGAACAGTCACGATTTGCAATAGAATTCAAACTGAAAAAGCTCGTTGCTCGATTAGCGACGAAAACGCGTCCAACGAACCATTCGTTTGTAAAATTGCCTTTAACGTATTCCGTTTGATACGTTCCCTCCCTCACGATAATCGTAATTTAATCAATCGAATTATTTGACCGAACGCTTTACAGGATAGGACTGTGCGGCTTTGACAACCCGATGCGCGACGCACGTACGGAAGAGGCGAAAAAGCACATAAACCAAGGCGTGAAAATCAAGATGGACGAGCAAGGAAATATATTGATAAAGAGGTTGTGCAAGAGCAACGTTTACGTGAAGGCGACCAATCAAGAGGACAACGCTATTGGCCCGGAAATCGTACGCAACTCTCAGGGTGCACTCGAGCACGAGAAACCCGGCAAGGTGAGATAGAGAGATTTTTTTCTATAATTGCTCTCTTGGAGTTCTAGAAAGTTCTTCGGATTCAAGTGTTATTTCAATGGATTTCCACGTAACGGAAGTTAACGGGTACACAGTCGCAGCTATTAATGCGCTAACGCGTTTAATTTATACGCGTTGGAGAAATTTCCATTAGGTGCAATTTCTTTGAAAACCAAATCGAAAACGAGGGGGCTACCGATCGTACAATGCTTGAACTTCCTCCGATAGATACTTGGACAATGACGTTTGTAATGCTTTATTTCGCTTATAGCTCTTCGACATGAACAAATACCAAACGAATTTGTCGCGAGAAACAAGGAGAGCGTATCCAGACAGGCGACGATTGGAAACGCAGTGTCTTAGCGCTGTGGTGTTCGTACGCACCGAGCCCGACATACTCCAGTGCCCCGTTTGGGTGCTCATCGTCAATGTCGTTGGCCTTGACATGCTCAAGTCAAAACTACCGCCAGGTAAACGTATACCTTCATTTTCGCTTCATTTTCGCTTCATTTTCGTTTACGCGTTAGACCTTTAATTAACGATCTTTTGTCTTTGTCCGATATCGCCTACACCTTACATTTTGTCTTGTTTGTGTAATCGTGTATAAACAGTCGAGAATTACGGGAGAAATGCGGATCTAACGTTGGACGAATTAAAGAAATAATAAAAAAAATAGAAAAACGTTAATAACACAGCAGAGAACAAAACAATGTTGCCGTTGACATGACTCGCTCTTGGCAACGATAATCGTATAGCTCGGACCATTTTGCGCACGACTACGACTCGAAAAAAGTGAAAAAAGAAGCAGGTCGTCGTATAATGACACAGTTTGTTTGTTCTGCTAGTGTTGGCGTTACAGAGGCCAGTTGACATAAAGAACCGGCCGCGTATCCCAATTCCGGACGAAGACCCGTACAGCGTAGCGACGACGTCGTCAACGAGCGAAGCACGCCACGAGCAAATATACGCCGCTTATCAACGTCAACGTGCTAACGAGAACGGCAATCAACGCGCTTCAGCGACATCTTCATCGTCGGCGGCGACGTCGCATCGACGTAGTATCACTGGTAATGGCACGGCAACCGGACTACCTACCGAGAGACCACCAAAATTACCACCCAGAGAAAATCTCTACGGTCATGACATACCCAAGGTGAGAGAGAGAGAGAGAGAGAGAGAGAGAGAGAGCATAATGCGCGTCCAACGGATTATTTTCGCGGAACGAATGAAATCTCTTCGTATATTATACAGCACGCGGTTCAACCTTGATAGGAACTTGAGGAATTTTAATTGTAGAGGAAACCGTTGTTACTGTTGTCGTTAACGTTGTTTATTTACTCGCTCGTCATTTTCAAGATATAGTTTTTCAATTTAAAATTAATTTGCAACCTCTTGGAACGGGCTTGAAATTAATTTGAATCTGGCCATTGTACGCAGTGAGGGTGAATGATGTTGAGAAAGTTAATTTGTTTTTCAACCTTACACGAGTGTAAATTATAAAGCTCTGCGGATCAAACGTATAATTTTCAGCGAGTTACGCGCTTATCTGGTTTTATTGCATTGTATTATTGAAAGTCATAAATCAAGGTTCTACCGTACTCTGTGTCGGTAAATAGAACTAATAATATACACGCGGATACAAGTTCGATCAATTTGTTATTTTTGCGCGTGTTTCGTTACTGCAGACTTCCCAATTTATTCGCGATATTTTAATTAATCGCACAGCGTTGCATAACGCCGACGAAACGAAAACACCACACGCCTCTCACGTATATATAGTTGTCAAAAACAAAAACGATCCAATCGATTGCGTTGTACAAATAATTCCCGCGGTGAAGTAAGTCTTATCGAATTAACATATAGATTGAATCGTCGCTCAACAACCAACATTTTCTACACACCCGAGCCAAACAAAAACATATACAAAAAAACCGGTGTTGCACCGGTGCACCGCTGCACTCCTAGAGTAGAAGGCACACAGAGACCGCGAGAGTAAATCGTCATTGAAAGGCCCATAAATTGTCGTAAATTGACTCGTATACGATGTCCCGCGGGCAAAGAAAATAAAAAAGAAGACAGGCGATTGCCATTGATGAAAAGTCAAAGACTGGTTGACGTTAATGAAATTTCGCGCGTGCGGCTTACCGAATTTCCAACGTAGTTGCAAACTTACGATCCGCGCTTAACATACTCGTTTCTTACGTAGTGACATAAGCTCGACTACTTTTTCCGTCTATGGAGTTTGTTTGTAATTCAATGATCTGTTGTATTTTAAGATGCCGAGGCAGGTTTACGTGAAGGTACGTTCTCCACTTTTTCCAATTCACTTTGTTGTTGTTGTTTTTCTCTCGTTATCGCACGACTATTACGCTATTGTTTTATTTGTCGCACACGAGATATTGTTGTAACGATACTTGCACGCGTGGAATTGGTTTGATGTGTTGGCTGCAATTAATATGGTGGATGTGACGCACTTGTTTGACCTGCCTCGAATCGTTAAATCGAGTCTGTTCTTTCATTGGTCACACGACTGATAACGTGTTTCGATTACAGCCGGATTACGATGACATCGAGGACGACTACGTATCGAGTCCCGTGAGAGCACCCGTCGTCGAGGACAAGAAAAGCAAAAAGGAAAACAGTAAGAAATACGGTAAGTCCGCTGTACTTCTGTAAACGACTCGATTGACGAAATCGAAAGTTGATCATCTTCGTTTTACGTGCAAAGTCAAGCGCACGAGTACACGCGACATGTTTTGTCAGTCGTAGACGCGGCTAAACGAACGATCAATCGAATGCGTTTTTGACGTTGTTAGTAGAAATCATGGTGGGTGTCTTTTTATCGCGTTGGAAAAAGTAATTTTCACTTTGAGCTATTCCATAAGCAAACACTTTCACGTTAAAAAAACACGCCGAGAGCTCTTGTCCGTCGCTATAAATAACATCGGATGCTCGTCACGGTATGCGTGGTATCAATTTGATCGTCAAAAAGAAAATGCGATCGGAGTAAAAGGAAAAGCTACGAAAGAAAAACAATCAGTCACGAATAATACCTCCGTAGACCTATTACTTCAAAGCGACAAGGAGAGTCCTCTCTCCGTCTCACGTTTCTTTCACGTGTCACGATTTCAAAATCACGAAGCCGCCACATTGCCAAAACGCTTCGTCGTAAATACTTCAAAAAGAAATTTCAGAGGCTTCGAATGATAAATACGCGCTACTTGAATTTCGTCGTCTTACAAAATCCAAAGGATGATCGTTAAGCCAACGTTGACGATGCATAATTAACGACGATGTCTCTCGTTCTTTTTTCTTTTTTCAAAATTCGACGATAGTCAAGTTGTTGTATTAATAAACGCGATCCGAGACGCGCGACAATGCAACGTCATTTATTTCGCTTTTCTCTCGCACCAGCGCTCTTTTCAATCCGAAGCTCTTGAGAAATCTTTGCAAATAATTTATCCTCCGTTTCGTATCGTTCAAAAATTCACTCTACCGGTTGAACAGCCTGTACAAATAATTACGTAATCGTCGTACGTTTCCAAACTACCGAACACGTGTACATTTCTCGTCGAGCAGAATGCTAGATACGATTGGTCGGCCGAATATACGAGTTGAATCGCAGAATAGTTGGCGTTGCATCCGTCGACCGTCGCGTCAAACGCTCACTGTAACGCAAGAAAAACTCATCCAACTTTTTATTCTCATCCAACAGACGATCCGTACTACTGCGGTCTTCGAGCGCGCGTGCCCAATTTCGTGAAGATGGCTAAAAGTTTGACCAGCAACGGTCATTCGAACGGACACTCGAAACTGCCGTCGAACTACGTACAACGTACGTCGCAAGTTCAACCACCGTTGCAGCAGCAGCAACAGCACCAGCAACACCATCATCATCATCATCACGCTGCTGCTGTTTACGGCCACGGTTACCCTATCAGCCACAGTCAGTCGTCTCAGATCTACGGTAGCGCTCAGCCACAGATGCTACCAAATCCCACGAAGCGAACTTCGGTTATGTACCACGCGAGGAGCTTTGAGAGTGGACTCGGTAACAATTTTTTTGGACTTTAGAATTGTTTTTGTCGATTGGAGGAATGGCTGTTGCATACCGAGCACTGGCGGATATAGATTTGACATGTCCGATGCAGACGATACGGTCGTCGTAACGAAAACAGATAATTGGCGAGTAGAACCGTGAGAAAGTATCGTCAATCCCAAACAGTATAAACTAGTTTTAAAACGGACGACAAGGAGTACTGTTTTGTTCGGTTGATGTAAATCACCTACTCTTGATTGGGTGTAAAAATGGCTTTCTCGTCGTTTTTTTCACCAAGTTTTGCGTCCGTTTTACAAAAAGCTACAAGACGCGCAGTAACGCTTACGTATTACCGTCACGTGTCTGCGTTTACGGTGATTATCTTCTCCGCGAAGAGCGGTAAACGCGCTGGCGTCAGGCGTTAAATTAGTCAAACACTACTACTACGAGCATTTTCGTACACTTTATACGCTTTTAAACGTTGAGAGAGAAACAAAAACTAACATTGCTTTCGCGAAACATTGTTTTACCGTCGCGTTAAAGGAAAAAAAAGTTATTTTCGTATTTGCTCGTTTTTGTCGAACACCTATACACACGCACACCTCCGCGTACATATGCACGTACGTAGCATTTAGGCAAATCAACTTTCTCTTATTTAATGCTTTATGTAACGCGAGATACAGGTGTAGAATGCTGTCATCGCCAATGAAACACAGTGTTTTTAGACGAGGGTCATTGTAAAGTAGGTCATCAAAAGTGTTTTACTTGTCTGTTTTGTTGAATTGATTTTCAAACTCACAATCGGATAATAAACGCTCTCGTAAGTACCCGTAACGGTGATTCAATTTCGTTGGAATATACGTTTTTATAATTGTCACGAGTATTCGTGTAATATGGGTGAAGAAAACCTGGAGAATATTAATAGCGGCCCGTAATAAGTTCCGCAATAATGAGATGCAAAATTATCCAATGTTTACCTTGTTTCTCGGATATCTGTATTTTTACGTAGAATATCAAATTTGGTGACTCAAATCTCACGACGTAAAACCTGTATGCCGCACGCACGTACGAGTTTTTTTAATATAGCGCTAGACTCCAAATAAGGGAATATCCAACGATGAAAAAGTATTTGTTAAGATGCTTCGTGTAAAAATACAACGTACAGCGATGAGGAAAACCACGTAAATAAGATAAACATCGCGACGCAACGTACAGTTCTAACGAGTGCAATTGTTCAATTTCAGATTCGGACGACAGAATTGATTCTCCGTACAATCACATTTACGGAAGGTTACCCATTCCAACGAGAGGCATGATACCACCAACGCCTCGCGGCATGTACATCGGCGAATGGGACTAGGACATAAGACAAACTTTGCCTGCGACTTTTATTATTTCAACTTCGCCTATTTCCATCTCAGCCTTTATCGATACTCTAGCCCCGTCCTTTTTTCTACCTCCCTTTTCTCTCGCTCTATGTAATGTTTACTTATGAGTACTTGTATATTGTTAATTTTACTACATGAATATTCAATCTCTCTCTCTCTCTCTCTCTCTATCTATCTGTCTCTCTTCTTTATTTTTATTATCTTTGATACGATAAACTACTTTGATTATTTGTACTTGAGTTTGAGCAGGAAATTTGTAAAATACTAGATGTAAATTGTTAATCGTATTTAAAAAAATGCATTATGAATATAAAAGAACAATCGCGAAGATTAGTGTGCCATGTCAATGGAGAACAGTGGCAAGCGCGTGTCGACTCTCTCTCTCTCTCTCTCTCTCTCTTTTTTCTTCTCACTTTAGCGAGGTCGGCATGGAAAGTTTTATTTTATCGGAATACATAGTAAATATGTTAAGTCAGCCGAGTTATTTTTTAATTTAAACATTATCAAAAAATAAATACCTTTGATTTGAAAAAGAATTTAATAAATGCAATACTGTGCGTTTCAATTGTGTACGAGGATTGGATGATGCGTATAGGATTAAGTAATTTTTACTAGACGGTAAGAAAGGTAAAACAAAAAAGAAATACAGATTTTTGAAAAACTCGTTGAAAAAGTTATATTTATAATTGTTAAAAAAATCTTATTTATAGCTTAGATTACTTGAGATTGTGCGTGGTGCGATGGACAGCGATATGATGATCACTTTGTTTTTTTTTAATTATGTATAAAAAAACATATAATAGAAACTTCTTTCTTTTTTTCGTCATTGGAAGTTCGACAAAGAAACCACGTTAGTACAAGGAACTCGCGAGTCGTCAGTTGCCTCGGTTTCTCAAGTCTTTCACTTTGTAAATGCGCACGAGCCAATGTTCGGTCGTATAGGCTTCCTCGAGAGTTGTCAGCTCGAAATCCTTGTTACCGATTTCCATGTTCCTCACTCGATCGTAACCAGAGGGTTTTCCTAAATTCACAGACGAAAAAACGAATGAACAAAACCAGTAATTGTTGACTTCATTGTACTTTCGTGAGGACGAAATTCAAAATCTTAATAGTATTTAGTTTTCTAACGTTAACAATAACATATTTTATCACATTATACTCTACGTTATGTAAATAGACTACCTTTACACAATTTTTATGTACTATTAACTCTATTTCAATGTAACTTTTTTGAAGAAAAAAAAAGGTTGATCATAACAGTTGTTCAAACATTCTCACCTCCTTCCGTATAAACTTGACCGAATCTATAGTAGCACATTTTATACATTAGACAATTAAGTAGCGTAGGAGTTCCCTCTTTATCGACCCTGAATTCTCCTGCGGGATTGTAATAATCCCACTCCGATATTGACTTTCCTTTCTCCGTGCTTCCAGCGATTCTCACCATCCATAGGAATTTGTTGAGATCTTTACAGAAGCAATTTTGTAATTAGATATATAAGTTCAGATTAATTGTAAATAACTATTGATACTAACAAATATAAAGTTATAAAGTTCAATAAAAATAATGTTCTTTGATAAATTGCCATAAAAATGTTAGTCATTGCATCCACCAACAAAATATCAAATTTACCGTCGGATGAGTATCCAGTCAATCCGCCAAAAATAACGAGAACATAATCTACGTCGAGTTCTCGCATAATTTCATAAGATTTTTCCTCTGAACTTGCCATTGCTTGGCCAACCCTTGATATGTGTGTATTGTTCCACGTATTGTTATCCACCAATATCGTACGATTGGCCATAGCTGTTATTTGATATCCGTAATCCCACCAAGACATCACTCTGGCATCCTAAACGTTAGTTATTAAATTATTATCAAAGTTATAACAGAAAAGAAGGGGAAACGAACAGTTAAACCAACCTCTGGAGTATTCATGCGTAGCCAGTAGTAAGCTTCTCTGAAATCGTCAAAAATCATTCGACCCCCGTCTGGAGATCGAGCAGATAGTACAATACTTGGAGAACTGTATGCTTCTACTGTGACCCAGGTGCAATGAACGGTATACGAGGCGAATAAAACACACATCACTCCAATGAACAAAGTTGCAACCTAGAATGATAATTAATACTGTTTTATTTGCAGATGTGGTTGTCAGGTTTCATAAAAATAATTTGTAATTAAATATTTGTAACTTTGATAAAACGAATTTCACTGCACGATTATTTCAAATCCGACCAAAATCCGTATTGTCTCACCTCTTTTCTTAAGACGTAATTGTTTTCAAACTTTTTTGACTTTTTGTCAACAGTTTTTCCACTATCTAAATCTTTCATGTACTTGATAAGCAAAGTGGAAGCACCAATGCCCCCTAAAATACACATTACAGGTGCTAGCACCAACATTAAGCGTACCATGACACCCTAAAATAACAAAAAAAAAGTTGAAACTTTATTTTTCAATAATTTTAAAACGATTCAATAAATCGTTTAATTAAAAAGAATTACTCACAGCAAAGTAAAGACTAGTTGCTCCATAGAGAATTAAAAATATATTCGAGTCAGTCATGTTTGAAAAGCAAAAGTACAGACCAGCTGGGAATAGGAAAACCAATATTTGCAAATCAAAATAGAACGAACTCCAGGAAGTAGGTTGATGCTCTGAGACTGATGCTATAATTGGAATGTGATTCTTGGCATAAGAGGGATCTAATAATGAGTAGAATCTTCCAGTCCATGGCGAAATTTTTCCAGTGATCGTCAAAACGGCACCGATCACGATTGATACGGTCAATGTTGAAATAATAAGACCTTGGAAGAGCACATCAAAATCGTTCTTCGACAATTTACTGCGCAAGTAGTCAACTAATGCGTGTATTTGACATAAACCAAATACTACAATTGCCTAAAAAATATAAATGAAAAGCTTGTTATTATTTATTCGAATATTTATCTTCATCTATTCATATTTACAAGCATGTGCTCCGAGCTTTGAACTGGCTGAAATCCCACAAATGGAATTTGCATAGACAATATTGTTCCCAAACAGTAAAGAATACTGTAGGCGACGTAAATTCGATGCGAGAATCTTCCAGTGACCATTAAAGTTAAGACGTGTAGAGGTATGAGGTTGATTAGGAAGACATAGCCTCCCCATGAAGAGACCATGTAAAAGTAAGCAATAGCAGTGCACGTTGACCAAAAAATTGCACCAGTTTTGACAGCCTTGATCCACATATAGTAGGTGAAAAGCATGCAAAAAATTGCTATGCCTTCATTATCATATGATCCAGCAACTGATCTAGATATGTAACCGGGAACAATTGAAATCATAGATGCTGCAAATAATCCAGAGGCAGAATCCTATGAAAAACAAATTTAAACGTTAAAAAACATTAGAATACTGCCTCACTCTATGTATAAATTTAAACATACTTTCAATTCTTTCGTAAGAAGGTAAGTTATTATAGTAGTAAAACTAGAAAATAGTGGCGCCAGAAATACACAGACATTTCTTATATCAATAGTGATATTTAACATCTGTGCTAAGTGATAAAAGGTTGCTGATGTCACCATCAATCCAGGGTATATAGTTCCTATAATAACAAATAATTAACTAAAATTAATGCTAAGGAAAATTAATCAATATGTTATCTCCAATTGCTTCAACGTATTGAATCAATGCTGAACTCGATTTTTCTAATAAAAGAGATATACCCATAAATCGAATGCAATTTCAAAAAGTAGCTTTAAAAATATATGTATTACCTCCAATAATCCTTCCAAGTGGATACCATACTCGATCATCGAACCAATTAAGGAAGTTGTAAAAGCCTTCTTCCGACAAATATTTAGTTGTTCTGTAGTTGAAATAAGGATCGAATTCATGAATAACACTTTCAAATCTTAACACAGAAAATAGACGAGTGGCAAATGCTGAAAATAAAAACTTGTTTTATGGATTGATACATTTTTGGGGCAAAACTACTCGATAGGTGCGTTACTAGCTGGAAACATACATAAGATTGCTGCAAATGAGAGAATAGTCAGTTTCAGAAGAGTCTCTTGTTTTTGCGCGGACATACGAAGCCCCTTGGCTTTGAGAAGGACTCCCATGGTGAACCTAGAAATACCAGAAATACAAGGAAACAACATTATTTTCAGGCAAAAAGTATTTAATTATTATCTTTTGATTGTTCAATAAGAAAGAGATGGGATTCATGTAAATAATTAACGAAGTTCTAATTTTATTTGCTAATACGCTATTAATTAAATCTACAGAAAGCATTATTTAACCAGTTTTAAGTTGGTTTAAAGAAGTCGAAGATTATTAACAGCAAATTCATTTCCCTTCAAGAAAATCGATAAAATTAAAATTCACAGAAGTATAATTTCATTACTTTTTTATGTATATAAATAGCCAAACAATAGCGTATATCCGCAATAGCGTAACTTGACCACGTATACGTTAATAAATGCAAGCACCGGCCGGCAAGTCGTCGTTTTGCGAAACAAAACTCTTGGCAAAATTCAACGCTAGACGATCGAAAGCTTGTGAATAAAAGAAACATTTGTTTACTCACAGCCTCTTTTCGCTCTCCGATATAATGAAAACCACTTAAATCATTAAAACGAAAATAATTCAGGCACTTGTCGAGGTTGCATGTACCCCAAATACTGATCAGTTTATACGACACTACGACAACTTAGCATTTCCAGACTCTCGCCGCGGGTGACGAAAGAAATCCTGCGATAGTCGCGCTCCATTCGAATAGATTCGGAGTTAATTTTCGAGACTTGATTCTCGGTAGCTTCGAGATTAATCGATTATTTAAACGACAAAGTCGCGCTAAATTGGAATTCATCAAATGATTCTCGAGTAACTATTGGTATACTCGAATAGATTGATCGTCTTCAATTGTTATTATATATTTAAACTCACGAATTCGAATTTATTGATAATTTGATTGGATCAACAGTCGAATATCTCTGTTACCGATACTGTTATTACGATGGTTGTGGGTCTTATCGCGAGACGCCGATATTCCAATGTTGAATATCTCCATTCATAACGACTTCGTTATTTCGCGATGAAAAAGCTCTTCTTTGAAATTACGTCATCGCAACTTTAGCACACGCACTCTAGTATATACTCGCGTTGTATAAAACGGATTCATTTTTTATGAAAGTTGACATTCTTTTAACGAATTCAAGTTGTTGTATCGGTGAACATCTATTAATAATAACAATCGAATTATTCGGTCATTTGTTAAACTGTGTGTTTTTAACCTCACGGCTGGAACAACGTTGGATTGTCGTAAAGCTACGCTGCTCTTGTCTAACATTTTCAGACTTATAATTTTATTTGCTTTTCCTCGAACCGAAATCAACGTTGTCCCATTTGCCTAAGGGCGAGCGCACCCCTTAATACCATTAGTTTCTAATTTTGCAGGGAGTTTTGCCGAAAGAAGGAGGGCGCTCGCAAATTGCAACGATGTTTTAAGGCAATGACTCTAACGAGGATGTAATTTGAATTTGTATATTAATCATTTTCCATGAAATTGAGTGCGAGAAATACGAGAGACTATATCTGATTTTATACGGATAGAGAGTTTGAAAATGTCCATCGAGTATTTGGTTTTCACGATCGTCAACGATAATGGTAATGATTGTTCTATTTTATCAGAGTATCTGGCAAATGAGTCGATAATCATTTAAATATCGAATAAAATCATGACTGCGCAATTTAAACAAACACGTTGATATTTTGCTCTTTTTACAGTCATTGAACCATTTATTATCTTCAAAGCTCGCATTATCGAGAGAGTATCTATTGTGACAAAACGTGCTCGCGACGTACGGAATCGTACAAATGTTTGTCAAAGTAGCCTCAAGTCAACCACGCGTACATATATTATATAAATGATGGAGAGCCGTAAGTACAATATAATATAGGTGTATGCGAAAGAAAGCAAGACAAAAGGAGGAAAAATCGATGGGAAAAACGAAGAGTCGAGTTTGTACTTTTGTGGAGATTTAACTTTGAACGCGTGTGGGAGGCAAAAGAAAAATCAAAGATCCGGTGTCCGCCGGGCATATACGCACGCGCCCTCTCTCTCTCTCTCTCGCACTTTACTCACCTCCCGCTTATCTTTTCTCACACACATACACGAGAGAGAGAGAGAGTGTTAAAGAAAGAACAAAACAGATGCGCACATATAAGGACAAACTACGAGAGGGAAGGGGAGCAATGTCAATCTTTGGAATATCCAGCGGTAGCGGCGCTATCTGAGAATTCACATCAGCGACAATCCGCGGCCAAAGACTCGATTTTACGACGAGCCTCCCTCTCCCTCTTCGCAGTATTATACATGTGAGCATGTGTGAGAAGGAGATCGGCAGTTCAGTGTACCAGTAAGTGCGTGTATGTGTGTGTATGTGTGCTGCAGCAGTCAGTCCGTCATCGTATTAGTAGCAGTAGCACCAGCAGTAGCTTTCGACGTTTAGTTGGCGTCTTCCACGGGGCGCTCTCGCCGCTCTTTCTCTCTCTTCCCAGCCAAGTTAAAGGTAGCCCAACCCTTCATCTTCTTAACCTACTGTATCGTTTCCCATATCCCGTTTTGTACTCGTGTCCGCAACAGGAGCATTGCTTTGGAACTTGACAAGTGCGCCGTATTACAGTTGTGTTTGCGCGTATGTGTATGTCTGTGAGATGGAGTATATGCGTGTATGTGCTGTAGGTTAGGATCGAACTTGCGGTTATTTTGGAAAGGTGTATGAGCGCACAGCGGTGGCGCGCGGATTTTGACCCTAATCGCCAGTAGATCTGGCACACTTTTTTTTCACCAGAGAGCGCGGAGGGATCAATTTTCAATCACGTGAATAACCCACAAAAATGCGCGCTTTTTCTCTCTCTCTCCCTCTCTCTCTGCTTCTCTCTTACTCTCTATAACTATCGGTAGTGCGTTTCTTGAAAAAGAAATAAAAAAAACCTCAGCAAACCCCCTTTTTCTGTTTGTGTGTATCTCTCTCTCTCTCTCTCTCTCTCTTTCTCTCTCTCTCTCTTTTTCTCTCTCTCTTTCTCTCTCTCATTAAAGTCGGTCTTTCTGATGAAAGTTTGGTGTGTCTTTTTTTAGGCGACGACATCGGGACACAGGATTGCGCGTCTGCCGCTGTGGTATACGCACATTAGGCCAAAGAGAACAGCTAATATAACGACGCAGGCCAGGCGGTAAGCAGGCAGGCAGAAGAGAGGCGAGGCGTAATAGTGCGCGTGCGCGGCTCCTGCGCACGCGGCCGTATTGCCAGTTCGAAAAACGTTGGCCATCATCGCCAAGGGAGGAGAAGAGTTGCGAACGAACGAGAGAGAGAGAGAGAGAGAGAGAGAAAGAGAGAGAGCGCGTACGAACGAACGAGCGAGCGATCTGGCTACGACGACGACGACGACGACGACGACGACGTAGCTTGTGTGTCGTGTGTCCCCGGTTAACATCATCGTTTCCTTCTCTCATCGTGTAGAGAGTGTGCTACGATATTTATTTATCATTATTTGTTGCTGTGCGCGTCGACGACGATGTGATAGATCGTCTTCTCTCTCTTTTTCTCTATATATCCCTGGTGTCTTTCTCTCTCTTTCTCTCTATCTCTATCTCTATCTCTATCTCTATCCGTGTGTTTCTCGAGCAAAGCCAAGGCACGCATGTCCAGAGATCGTCATCTAGTGCGCGTCCACAGCTTTGCTACGACGTGCTACGTGAGCCTGCGCCAACACCTTACGAGGCTGCTCAACCGAGGACTAACTAAGTGAACTTAGTAGTAGTAGGGAGAGAAGTACGCAAAAAGCTTCGTTTTCCTCTCCCTTATCCTTCGAACGAATCGGTAGTGTACGAACGAGTGCCGACGACCACGAGAAAAGTGTGGCCCAGGTGGCGGTCACGTCAAAGCTGAACGAGCACGATGAGCGGCCGACCCAGGACTACCTCCTTCGCCGAGGGCAAAGACAAGCCCCCGGCTAACCTGCCGCTTGGTGGAATGAAGATAACCAGTGAGTACCATCAGATAATGCGCTATGCGACTCCCCGCAGGTCATTGTGCAACCATTTTCTTGGATCTACCCTGTGTGGCTTGGTGAACTGTTAGTTATTTATGTTAAAACATATCCCATTGGTATTGAATTGTTTGAGTAGTATCAATCAATATTCGCTGAGCAAATTTGAACGATACATTTGATACCAATCTTTATTCTCTAAAGGAAACAAAATATAGATGCTCATCGTGTTATGTTCTCAGTTATATTCAAACTGACCCAATATCATGATTTATCGTCAACTCTGAAGGTTACAAAGTTTAGTCCGTAGAGTGCTATGCTTCATACGTTATTGAGTGACAATACCCTTTGTACATTACTTTAAACTTTTAGTTGGAAATGTTCTATTTTATGTAATCCAAAGTACAATATATTTTCATATAAAAACTCACTAACGTAGAGCCAGTTTTATCAATTGACTTTTCTGTACAACAGATATTCTTTCAAGCATGACTGGAATTCAAACAATTTGTGTTTTTTAACTTCATATTAGAATAATCGTAAAAGTCCACATACAGTTGAACATGCACGAACAAAGATATTGATATGATTCCGAGCTAGTCTGTTCTATTTTTAGCTGGAAAATAGGGAAACGGCATCCAATTTATCGTATTTTTTTCTTTTGAGAGCTTTGAGAGTATGGTATCTCTAAAGCTTTGATTTATAAAATTAATACACAAGTGTATTTGTTACTTGTACAGAGCATTTTTTGAACAGCTTAAATATTATATCTAATATGTCAAAAAGTAAATTGAAGTTTGATGCGTAATATTAATTGAATGATTGATTGATACAAATTTCAATTCGCATGCAACGCCATTCTCCATGTGCAAAGATCGGTACAAAAGTGAGTTTGAATTTCGATCGGTAGATCCAAAATGATTGTCCCACAAGATCCTGTAGTTATTCAATAAGAACATGTATTAAATTCCTTGTAAAACAATGCTTTTTAAGGTTAAGTGTAGTGTTCATTTGACAGTGTTCTAAACAGCTGTTGAGCAATGAACATCAGCTGTTACAATGCTTGGAACTATACTGATTGCTAATAAAGTTTTTTATTAGTCATGGAACTTGACAAAGGCAATCAATAGTTTTCATACAACTTGAATAATGCTCCTTTTTCAAATATTTGATATCTTGAACACTCAACATTGATTTACAAATGAAAACTTGACATTTGAAAATACACAGCTTGAATGACATCATCAGTCTTGATCAGTGCGAATAGAAACCAGCAGAATGTTACAATAAATCTCATGCAAGGAATAAACTATTTAAACAGCAAAGTTTTGCACTAAACTGGAGAGGTAGCTTTGATTTTGCTCCATATTATTGATTTATCAGAAATCAATAGGGAGGGGGCTCATGTTCCGTTACTCGGAAACTCCTTAATTATTGCTGCAGAAAATCACATAAATTTTGCAAAGCTGCCAAGAGCAACGACCAAGTGCGCCGTTGCACACACACACACACACGCGCGCGCGTGCGCACATACTACGCCTACGTAAGAATTTTGCTTTGCCAAAGTTCAAGGGTCGTGGAAAAAATGTACCTCTCTCTCTCTCTCTCTCTCTCTCTCTCTCTCTCTCGCTTGCTATGTTATACGCGCTCTTTCGCGCTATTTCTTTTCTTTCCGAAGAATTTTTGTTCGGTTCTCGTTAAAACTTTTCTATTCTGTTTCTAGTTGGTGTTTGATTTGCCATTTACTTTTATTTCCAAATCTACAATAAAAAAAAAATACAAAAAAAGTACAAAAAATACAAAAAAATACATTGTTTCACAAACAATTACGCGTAATAATGTTGCTTTTGCGTTCCTTTATTTAACGTAAAAAATTATCGATTCCCTATAAAAAAGCCTTTATCTATCATCTCGAGATAAAGAGGAAAACAAGAGAAAGATCCTAATGAATATTTATCTATTAACGGCGTAGTTTGCCGGTAGAGCATCTATCTCCACGTAGCATCTTTCTGCCCTTTTTTTTCATTTACGTCCCCCCCTACGGACGGCAACCCAATTTTTTTTTATATCCTCCCCAATATTGCAAAAATCAAGTGTCGTTGTTGCCCTCCCCCCCCCACCCCACCCTTCCACTCACCTTGTCGTTTTTCCGGGCTACCGCGCCATTTTCACGCCGTCGTGCCACACCGACAGAGAGAGAATCATCCTAGGGCGTATGCGCAGGTGATTCCTCTCACACTCACACACATACACTCTCGAGAAAGTCGAGTTTGCCGCTGCTTCTTGTTTCTCTCTTTCTCTCTCGCTCTCCCCCTTTTACTTTGCTTGGCTCCTTTGAGAGATGTGCTCCGGGATTATATGGGTGCGCAACACAGGTTAAGTTTCAAAAAAGGATATTGCTCTGACTCTTGGGGGAATCTAGACAATTTTTTGTATGTCCTTCCGCAAATTCGTTTTCCAGAAATGTCCTGAAACAGAATGTTCTTGTTTGTTTAAATTCAAAAGTCACGTCGCTTGCTTGTATTTGTCGCATTGTCGTGCAAATTTACGTAGACGGAAACACTTTTTTACGTTTCGTTTGAGGTTATGTCATGCTAATTTATGAATCGTTAATTATAGCCAGCCGTTAAGCATTGCGTAGAATCGAATCGATTTGCTCGCGAATAAATAACCGTTATTGGATTTTCACGGATTTATTTCAATTTTTTCAAGTATCTCGATTGAGTCGCACAATGTTCAAATCACTTTGTGAAACGGTAACAACAACTTAGCAATATTTGTTTACGCCGATGATTTCTTTCGTCCGTTGTTTTCACTTTTATCGAAAAGCACGTGGGAGAAATTAGTAAGAACACTTGCTAAAATTAGCATAACCAAATGTGTTAAAAAGCTCGTAAACGTAAGTTAAAGTGCAATTGCTCGTTCGATTCGTTGTACATTTTAAACGCCAAACCGAGCAGCGTTTAAGTCGCAAACTAGCACAATGTCACGATAATTTAAAATTTTACGGCTAAAAAGTTATTTATTTCTTAGCCTGCGCTCGTTATAAATTACGTTTCATTGTGCGTGCGCGTGCGCACGGCACTTGGCATTTCAAGAAGAATTCATTCGTTTGGTCTACTCGAGATCATAATTCCATGTACGTAAAGCCGAAAAAAAAATCAGCAATTTAGCGACGAGGCAAACTGGGCCAACCAAGAGTCCGAGATAAAGAGAAGGAGGCTAATAACGACAGCTCGCGCGTGGCATTGATGGATGTAGCTTATGGTGTAGACGTGGGCGACGGCGACACGCTTTTTGTCTCTCGTACATGCACCCACGCACGCTCTTTGTTGTGTACAACACGAGTCAAAAAACGTTGGCGCAAGTTTTCTCGTTTTCCAACTGAGATTTTCACGTTAAAAGTATACGTATACACGCCTGTATGTACACAGACAGATGGAAGTTCTTGTTTTTGTCCTCTTTTATCGCGTCGAGGTATGTTACGCTTTGAAAGTTGTTCGGCGGAAAAAAGCCTCGTGTTTTATATCGCGCGACATTTTTTTGCGGCTATCGTACGAGCAAAGTGTTTTATAATTACGATAAGTTGCTTGAACGTGTAATTGGAATTTTTGTTTTTTGCTTTATAAAAAATCAACAAAAAAATCCGTCGAGAGCTCGACCGCGTGATATCGTGAGCGCGTTGTTTCTCTATAATTGATCAAAAACAAAAGTCTTTCGCTCTTCCTCCAATTGGAGACAATACGCTGGCAAAATTCACGCGTACAAGAAACGTCTCACCTTGACAACTTGTATCGATTTAAAAGAAGGGAGAGAGGGAATAGAAAACCGAGCGTAGATCGAATACCCTCGAATGCTAGGACTCTTTTCGGCACGAGAGGAGAGCGTACAACTTCCTGGCTCGCGGCTTTGCAAGTCGATCAATCTATATTTACTTTGCGGACATCACCATATGCAGAGCGATCTATACTGCGACTCTTTGCAAATAAATAATCGTCGTTTTCTCCTCTCGTTCTTTCAAATAAAATAAGCGGATGAAATTCGTTTGATTCTCTCGTGCGTTTCACCGTGTAAATAGAAAGCCAATTGGTTTTCGCGCGATTGCTTGGCTAAAAAATGAAATACATTCACGTGTGCATTGAAAACAAGCGACCTTGTGCATATGCAGTGCCTATCGGGCTAAATAAACTCGGTTCGCCTCTACGGTACAATCGTCGAATTTTCACTGCGTCAATTCGATCGTAAAGAGAGAAAGAACTGGAAAAAAAACACCCGAAAAGTACACTCCCTTTGGCGTGAAACTAGGTCAATATCCCGGAGTCACGCGCCATCTTTCTAAAGGTTTGCAGGTCAATGCCTTAACAGCCCTTTCCGCGCGCGCAAAAATTCCATGCCTTTCGCTTACTTTCCACTTGTTCGTACGATTGATGCGCCCGTATTTGAGTTGTGGAGGGTCCCTTCGGTATCGATTCGCGTGGCCAAAGTTTTTTCGATAGGTCGTTGACTTGGTCGGTTGACTCGAGAGAACGGGTCTATCGTTTGTTGACTCTTCCTTGCGCGAGATTTCTTAATAATTGACAAAGCTGAGGAAGTGAGCTGTTGCGCGAGAGCAAGTCAAGTTGTAGAAGCAATTTTGAATTTCCTTAGAAATGTGTTGCGACATTTCTTACTGCGCTCGAAGAATTGCTCGTCGTTACGAAATTCCAAAAGAGATTGCCGACTTTCGAAGGTTTCTCTATCGTCTTTTTCAATAAACGTTCGACGTTCGATATCAACAATGAACGTTGCGAGTCGAGTTTCTTGAAATTACCCGTCAATAAATCGTCAATATTTGATAGACGTCCAAAGAAAAAATGGCTCGTTGCTGTACTTTACATTCATCGATGTATTAGCGCACGAGTATGTTGATGTATACGTTTATACGATCACTCACGTGACGATAGATAACGACGCGAAGCGTTATCGTTTATTTTTCAGTAGCAATTACAACTCATCGCTGACGTAGCGCGATTTGCTTTCCATTATACCCATACGAAGTAGGAGGAGGCGCGTTCGACAAATCTACAACTCTAACGGTTGTACACCTTGACGTTCGTTTTACGGCATCGCGAATAATATCGGCTCATCTTCACGATTACATCTCCAAGTGTTTTTTTTTCGTAAATTGCATTTTGTACACATAGTATACGCATGCCATTTTTATCGAGTCTTCAATGAGAATTCGCTCTGTGAAAATAGCTATTACGAAATAGCTATTTCCGTTATCGACGTTTGCGATGAACGAAAAAATTCCGTTTATACACATAGTGCTTTCGACGAAGCCGTACAAATCGCACGATACTCCGTGTGATAAAAAAAAATTTTATCAAATGTGAAATTCAAATATCTCGAACGCGTAACAATGTCCAAAAACGTCAAAAAGAGCTTTGACACTACTGATAAATTGCACGTATAATCGAAATCCTATCGCGACGCACACATACACCGGCGATGCACGCTTATGCAACTTGTCAAGCGGCTCTTGTACACCAGGAGCTTGGTTATTTACCAAGTCTTATGCACACTTCCAGTTCTTCCGCCTTTAATTTGATCGCTTGTAGCCGCGTGCGTTATAAGATTTCCATGTCGCTGAAAAACACTCGTTTTACAAATCTGACTTTTCCTTCTTCTTCGTTCGATAATCGAAGACAACAGCGGATTGTTGGTCGTTCGTGTGGGTTTCACTTGTTCGCAACTTGGTTAGGTATTGATGTACCCTCCTTCATACTTAATAAAGTCGTCGAGTTATTTGTCTAGTACAGCTCTAGCTCTTTCTTTCTCTCTTGCGCACGCGTAAGAGATTCGTCTCGGACGAAACCTTTAATTATTCGTAATTATCTCGCCGGAATTATTGTCTTTAGAAATGATAAAATCGAACGTTAATTTTTGCAAAACTTTAATAAATCACGTAACGCAACGTCCATTTGCAAGCCATCTAACGTTACGTCGATTAAAAGAAACATGAGGCTCAAATGAGAGAGAGAGAGAGAGAGAGAGCGAGCGAGCGCGCGAGCAAGGCCAATTAGCCATCAATAAAGCCGCATTAAGAAATAATCAATTTGACAATGAAAAAAACACATCAAACACCTGCTCTCTTGGAACACATCGCAACGCTAATAATTACGTCGTTATTTGGCGAGTCGATGATTTGGCGCGTGTATACGTCTGTCTGTATCGCCCGTCGGTTACCAGGCGGTCAGCGCCGCACAAACCTTTGACACGTTATCTTTTGCTCTAACCTGCACGCCTATAATATCGATTTTACTCCTTTTCATTTGACAATACTCCTTCGATGACGATCGTTACGTCAGCAGGGTAAACAAAATTGTTTTTTTTCACTTCGAGGCTATGCATCGATGGTTCCTTTCTAGGCGTTCGATCAAATCAACGTTTTCTTTCACGGTAAATATATGGATGTAACCTCGAATATTTCTCGTTTGAAGCGATGGTATGTTTCATAGTCGGGTTCTGCGAAAGAACAACGGTAATCAACGAACGTATCTAACGATATTTTTATCGATATAACCTAAAAAAGAAATCGAATAAGAAAACTGTTGGCAGCCCTAGATTTCTTTTCAAACTTGAAAACGAACAACAAATAACAAGAATGTCGCGCTAAGACACGACAAGCGGTAATATTAATCAACAAAATAAAACACGTTAATCCTATTGATTAACCTAAAAAACCACAAAGTAGACGTAATCTACATCGGCGCTTTATGAATGAATCAATCGATAAAACATACACGAGCAAATATATACGTTTGCACAAGTAAAATTACACGCCGTTATCCGCATAACGGTTGACGGCTAATGTAGGACATGCCAAAAAATCGATCGTTGCTTTTTCAATGGCCAACTATTAAATGGGCTTTATCCGTCATAGGATCTTAATGTTTTACAAACGAAACAAAATTCTGCCTGTACGCATACAAACGGCGCTCGTTTTTTCGTTTGGTTCGATTGTCGACCGAACTCGTATTCTTGTAGAGAATTTTTATTTGCGCGACTCGCATTTCAAAGCAGTTACAAGCCCTATAACTACGTCTATTTCCAATTGTGCAACTCGGAATCCCAAGAGAGAGAGAGAGAGAGAGAGAGAGAGAGACCTGGTGCGTTTTACACAGGTTATATCCGAAAACAACGAGAATGTTAACGTTGGCACCGACAAAAACCACCGGTAATTTGATTATTATTCAACGTAGTACACAACACGTACTCCGTGAGATAGCCAACTATTTAACAATCTTGTTCAAAGCTGCATCGAGGGTATTTCAACAAAAGCTTTTTAAAGCATTGTTCGCCGAGTAAATCTCCTTTCCATTTAATTAGAGAGTCCGTACTACTCTTCGGCAAGAAAACGTATCCTCTCGTCCAATCCCTATAATGCAATCGATCTGGAGTTTCTTATTTATTAAAGCGTCCGTACTCTGATAAAATAGAGTGTTCGTACATCAGGAAGTTACGAAAGGGAGAGGGAGAGAGAGAGAGAGAGAGAGAGAGAGAGAGAGAAATGAAATTGCATTTCGATTAGTTAAACAAATTAGAGGGAGAGAAAGAGACTAGCAGAAGCTGCACTGGTATATCGACCCCTTCAAGGCCGGACCTCGTCCTTGAAAGATAATAAGTTCAGCGAGCGCAAGCAGCGAACGATCAGTGTCGACGCGTTTTCGTGCCAATGGCAAGGCAATTTCGCGATGAGACCAATTGTTCGAATTTTATTGTTGTTAACCAAGCAGGAGGGGTATATCCATTATTATATTGGCTTTGTCTTACGAGTCGACAGCGTACTGCTACGATTGGCCTTGCTTTTTTAAAAATAATTTCGGTAATCCGTCTTTTGTACAGATCGGCTGAATTCGCGAACGCAAAATGAGACGGCGTTCGTTTTCACAAATCTAAAATGCACCAAGAGTCACGTAGAACACTTCTATCTACTTCCTGTGCGGTTTGACGCCGACATTGATCAAGCGTTACATTCGTCAACTTTCGTCCAGTCGACGTGTGATGCATAATCGTTGAATTTTATACGAGCCAACCCAACTGTTTTATATTAGAACACAGTTTTAGCTGTCAATGTAATTCTGAACTTGTAGTTTATATTGTAACATAAGTGTGTGTGTTTCAATTATAGATGCTTCGGAAAACTCGCTTAAAGAGGAAGTTAAACCGAGCGAGCCGTCTGGCCCACATTTTGGTATGATTATTAATTTTGTTTGAGTAGTACAAATCACATAACAAGAACTCAACGAAAAAAATGCAAAATCATCACCAAGCAAATGTGGCAAAACGAACGACAATGTCATATATCCCGATCATCGATTATACGTCTTCGACAATCATTGAAAGGGTGTAAATGTTGTTGTTATCGTCGTGTACGACCACTCGAAAATGCAAAAAGTTAACGAACTAACCATTTACACCCAAACCACAAATACGCTCGTCATAGTACTTGTTCATTCAGTAGTTGCATACAGCATACAAGCGTATCATCACCTCGAGCATACCAAAGAATTCTCACCACAATCGCTCAATCACCACTCTTTCTCTCTCTCTTTCGCTTTCCACTGACACTTCACGTATTAAGTGTTGTCGTAGTATAAAAATTTAGTTTGTTCATGTGGTGTTTTAACGTTTAAGAATGTTTCTCACACAGTAAGTACGATAGCGTATGTCAATGGAAAAGGGCTGTTTACTCGTGGTAAAGCAGTGGACGACCGATCGCGTCTTATTTATATGTACATGGAGAGGTGACGCAAGTTGGATACTTACTAACGGCAACAGCAGCAGCGAGGAAATGGCCTTGAGGAACGGCAAAATAGGCGCACGTATTGCAATCGGATGATTTTTTCCGTCTCTTTCATTCTCTCTTTGTCGTAGCGCAATCGACGATTCACATAAATTCAATTCGTTGGAGGAAAAGCTTCGTTTATTTTTTCGTAACAACGACGAATTCTTCTCGTTTTAAGCGTTGATTTGTTGTCGTCGTCGTTGTTGTTGTTGTCGTTGTTGTCGTCGTTAATTATATGCAGCGTCGGAGTTTTAAACGTTTCGCAGCGCATTCCCGTTGTTGGCTTTCGCGTTACGCAAAAAGAAATTAAAGCGTTATATTTTTGTCGCGCAAAGTCGCAAAGTGGCAGGAACCGCCACAGCACCAGCGGCATAATTCAATTTAGACGTTGAAAGCGTACTATTTCAACTTTGTCCGACGAAATATCAAGTTATCCGTCGAGCGCGATATTAACTTAATTTTGTTATCGTCTCTCGCTCGGCTTGCACCTAATAGGTACGGGTCGACAATTAAAACGATACAACGACTTGGAATTCCGTGGTTCTTGGCTAAAGGTTAGATTTTTGTCGTTTGGTTTATCATCGGGTATACGTAGATATATATAGACGCATGCGTATCGTTGGGTTGAACGTGGTTAACGTTGTCGCGATAGCTAGACAGAGAGTCGAGATAGCCTTTTAATTTGAACTTATAAACGTATACGTGTACACGAGAGCGTGTAGGCGGTCCGAGAATCGCAATACCGAGCGAGTTCCTTGCGATCCATCTCTGCCCGTAAACGATTTAAAATTAACTCTCCATTTGCATAGATTTGCAATTTGCAAACGCTCGGTGGCACGCTAGATATTGAAATAGCAGGAGAAAGCAAACGACAAGTTGTCCTCCGAGACGCAAACTTTTGTCAAATACGGCTGATCGCGGCAAACGAGAGCTTTTGACATTTGATTAATAATACTCGTATAGCATACGGCGCGTCGTTAGCCATTTGCGAACGATCGACGACGACGTTTTCGTTCACTTGGGTAAGCTGTAACGAACAAACGTTAACGCGTCGTCGATAAGCGTACGACGGGGATATTTATCTGGACTCTAACGCATCGAGAGAGAGAGAGAGAGACGGATGAAATCGCAACGATTAAATCGTGTCAATAGAAACGTGTTCCGAGTAGAACTCGACGCTGAAATGGCCAGGCGCGAAAGAAAGAATTTATATAGGTACGTACATAGAGGACACGGTGCGAAAGAACCAAGCTATATAGGCGCGCTAACACGTATGATCGATTTCGCGCTTACTCTGCCTACGGCTTTTTCAGTCTCAAGTTTTTAACGAGTTCTCCTTCGCGTCTACCTCGCGACTTCCCTTATACTGGCGTTTTTCTGGAAAAACAAACACTGGATTCGCGTATAATTACCGTGGCACAGTTTTGTGTGCGCTCCTTTTGCTTATTTCGTAACGCAACGAAAGTGCTCTTTGCAAATTGACTTTGCCCGAATAGGTTTATCAAGACGTTTGTGCGTTACTTTGGATTCGAACGGAGTGTTTTTTTGTTCTCCTTGTTGCGTTGGAATTTACGAGAGTGTCCTCTTTAGGAGCAAATTGCCCTTATCGAAAATCGATTGGACGAAGTAGCTCGAATGCCAATTTTCCGAAAGTGCACTCGGTCACTTTCGAGATAGTGCTTCGTGATTGCCACCTCGAAACAAAGGATATCGCTCTAATCAACTTTTAATTATCCTCCTTCTCTATCCAAAGCGACAAACTATCATCGCCTTTGAAAACGATGAAAACTTAATTACGTAGCCGTCTCGTTCTCTCAGCGTCACTTTGACGTTAATTTTGTTGTTGTTGCTTTGGATGCAACAGTTTCGTACGTAGATTAACCTTGTTCCTTCAAACTGTAATTGGCGCAGCGAAACATTTTTCTTGCGTTTCGATAATAAGGACGTGCTCTTGAATCAAACTCGAGTAAAATAAAGAAAGTACTCGATCGTACTAGTGTGCGATTAGGAAGGAAAAGCTACGCGAAAAAACAACGCGAAACAACGTCGAAGCGAGAAGAAAGAAAAGAAAAAGCGACTCGGCGTAGTCTATTGATCGGACGACAACAAGGTTGAGGGCGCGAAAGCGAGAGAGAACGAAATGGTGAAAAGTGGGCTTCAATCACATGCCACGTGAGTAAATAAAGTAACACGCGATAGCCACGTGAATTATTTTCAAAGCTAAATTCTTCAGCGTACAAAAGCTTTAAATGCGACCTGCACTTACTTGCTCGCTCGTTAAAAATGGAAACGTCGAAATGTCGATTCAGTCTATGATTAAATCGAAAGATGAAAGGATGTAATAATACTTGAAATTGATTGACGCAGTTTGATAGTAATATTATTACGTTTGCGCAAACCTTTTTATAGAAATTAAAATTACAATTGGGTTCGCTCGCGCTCCAGACGTGTTTTTTCATACGCAAATAAACATCCTGTCATTCGATATTTCCATTCGAGCAAACAAACAACAAAGAGAAGTAAAAAAATCAAAGGAACCCACGACATTCCAGTTGAAAAACGATATCCGCGACACGAGAGCGTTAACCCGAAAACCGCGAATAAGAGAGCAGCAGTAGCAGCAACGCGGAAGTGAGCGAGAAAATGGAGGGGAGCGATTTTCTGAAAATCACAACGCCTATAATAGACGAAGAAAGCGAGGAATCCAAGAGAAACGGCGAGGAAGAGAGACGCTGATCGATTAGCCTTTTTCCCTATCCTAAAAATAAACTTCTCGCGGCTGAGATCGATTTGCAAGCTCCGCCGAGAGCGGATCACGTATCGATACTTTACACAGACTTGACTTGCTCTCTCCCCCCAAGGCGGCACCCCCGTTTGATATCGTCCGTGTGAAAAAGAACGAAAAGTTCGGGAAACCGCCTGATTAAGCACTTGGGCATTTCAACGAATCGGAGTTGACGCAAGCTCGGACGATGAGCCATCGAGTGAGAGAAAGAGAGAGATGGCGCTAGTCGTTTGGCTTGTAACGCATTTTCCTCGCGCGCACTGCATATTTTTTCTCGTTGACGTGCCCAACGCCGATATAGCAGTTAACTGTTCTAGATCAATTTTAGTTTCGTTTTATCGATCAAATCTCTAATGCGCCTGCTATTAAACGGAAACGATCAAGTTTATTAATATTTCAACAATTCGTAGGAATCGTATAAAATGAGCTAATAACGCGTGTACGAGCAAAAGCGCTTACGTTCGATGCCGTGTACACGAGCACACGGATAGTTAGATGGCGACGGGGTAATTAAATGCTGTTAAATTACCACTATCCGAGGCATGAATAACGCAGTTACTAATGCAATCTGGTCGACCGCGCCTCAACGTGCATTGTTCTTGTTTTTTTTTCTTTCTTTTTTCTTCCTTTTTTCTTCCTCGCGAGTGGACCAATGGTTTGATTTGACGCGCTAACAATCACTGCCAAACCAGAATGTAATTGTATCGAATTTAATACACACGGATCAAATATTTGACGCATGCGGCCTAATAAACCCGATGCAGTTATCCGACGACCGGAGCTGAATTTTAAATAGATAATGACGCGAACGGAATTCTAAATTTAGAGACTCTACGTATATAGGGTTTTGAGAGGTTTTTTTAAGGACACGCGGATTACGTGTAGGATTTTATTAGGCAATGCAAACAAAGCAATAACTTGCAACTTTTGATGTTGGAAATGAATAAAAGTCGTGAGCTCTATTAATAATCGTCCGTTTATAACGGACAAAACGAAATTGATCATCCGCAAACACTCGACGATGACAATATCCTACTGTTTCACGTTACACGTGCAAATTAATTACGCAAGCTCTTCGAGCTTTTGTCTAAAATTATTCAATTCTTCATCTTGTCCAGTATCTCCGGACAACACGTCGAACACGCCAACACGCTAAAACCATTTAGAACAAGCGCGTTTGAAATCCTCCCAAAAAAGAAACAAGTGGACACACACACACACACACACACACACACACACACACATGGTACGTGCATAGTTTACTCACAAATTTGTGCAATTTCTCGCTTAACGCATCGTCGTCGTCCATAAACGGGAGAGAAAAGCTCTTTCTTCGACTCCCACGCTGGCTATTTCGAGCCACTGCAGCAACGGTAACAGCAGCAGCAGCAGTAGCCGTGATTGCGACACGTGCGAACGCACATGCTCTGGTCTTGTCAGCTGCGGTAGGGAGGGATAAGTAACGACGCTTGGTAAAAAATAGACCACGTTAAATACGAGTTACGACAATTCGTTTTCCTACGATAAGTTCGTTGTTACGGATCACCAACACCGCAAAGTCACTTGAATACCTCAAAATAGCAAAACAAGAAAGAAGCGCTCTTATTACGACTGCTCTCTTGTGATCGATTGGTGCAAAAAAAATTTCGACCTGCCGTTGAATTAATGGATTGCATCCACGTGGTGCGTTTGAACTCAATCCGGAAATCGATATCCCAAAAGAGATCGTAAGTTATTTGTCGAAAACTCGTAGTGAGATAGCAATGGAAAAGTTGTGTACAGTCGTAAATTTAGAAATTGAGTCAGCAGCAGTTAGACAAGTTGTAAGCAACGATTTATCTAAGCGTATATATACCAATATTCTCGCTTGCTCGTACAACACTTCAGTGACGTGTACGAGAGAGAGAGAGACGCGTCATTGGAACAAATCTCGTGCGCGTAGTGGTCGAACATTGCCGACTTGATCTCCGTCTGTGTATTTTTTGAGATTCGATTTCGCACAAAGTAAAAATATATATACACGCACACGCAAGGTGTCGAATGTTAAAAGTCACCGAGGCACTCTAATTGCCGTGGCGAATCGATTAGGCTAACTTTAGCATTGCCTCTGAACTCTTTCTTTTTCTCGAAGCGCACGATGCGAGTTGCAACTTTTTTCGTACGTATTATCTCGTTCACTTGGACGTGGAAAACGAAATTATGGACGCACAGAGTTTGAAAGATAACGTTGCAACAATATCGATTGTTTCCGGAGTAAATAATTGTGTCGTTATTTCGCGATAATATTCGTGTCATCCGAAAAACGTATTTTTCTTAGAGTTTGCCAAACCAACGCGAACTTGATTTTCATTTTTGATTAGTGGCTATCAAATGTTATTTCAATCTCGATAGAACATTGCCAAGTGCACGAGTACGCGTACGTATATTTATAACGCAGTCTACGTTTAATAATTCAACAAGAATATCGTTAAATTGAGTAACAGACGAACAGACGATGTTGTACGCACGTCGAACGTTATAAAAAGACGTTAATATGTTTTTCGCTTACAATCTAAAAGCAAGCAATACGCAAATTTCGCAAGACAATAACAATATCGTTTATTCCCACCCACACATAGCAAATATACGCCCATACACACTAACATTCGACACAATTACGTACCTAGTCGATCAAATTTGTTCGCGTGCAGTCGCTAAAAAACGTTTGTACATCACGAGCGCTAATCGCAAATCGACTGAGTTTACACGCATTTCGATTTCGAATCTACCCCCTGCGGACATCGATTTGAAAATGAAAAAAAAAAGAAAGAAGAAGTAGCGAATGAGCAAAGAGAGTTGGATAGGTTGGCTCGGTCGTAGACCTGCGCGCGCGCGCGCGTGCGTTTTAGTTTTTGTATCGCGACCGCGACGCTATTCGTTGGTTAGTCGGTGTCGAGAGAGTGTAGTTGTTGCCGGTTGTTTGCTTGGTTATTATACTATACAAAGGATATATAGTTGAACGATTGAACGACAGAAAGAGAGAGTGAGTGAGTGAGAGAGAGAGAGAGAGAGGGATAGTATTGAGTGCAGTGTGGCGGCCGTTATAACGGAGCAGATCAACGTATGGAGGCCGCCGCTGCTGCCGTCGAGGAGGAGCAACCAACGCGGACGGATAATAACAACAAAACACCACCTGACGACGACGGACCTAGAGAAGTACTTTTTCTGTGGTCGGGCATTTGGACAGGTCCGATTAATGATTTGTTGTTTGTTTTTATCGTGTTTTTCTTTTATCAAGAGTCGCTGGTTTATCGCAAAAATAGCTGGAGTAGCTAACGACGACACATTGGTAGATCGGAAAAGCAAAGCGAAAGAAGCTTTTGATAATGTTCGTTGTGCGAAATTATAATGCACCTGGCCGTCGAGGAGCACGCGCGGTGGTGCGCGCTTACGCAATGATTTTTCATCGACTACCTTCGAGTTACATATATCAATATACGGGTGAAAATGTTATTTTCCGCAGTTCTATTTCGAGAGCTACTACTACTACTGCTGCTGCTACTGCTGTTGCTGCAACTATGGATACCGATGCGCGCGCTTTTAACGTATTTTTTTCTCTCTTTTTCGGAAGTATCGTTGACGATTGTCAAAAAGACGAATGACAAATCTATGAATAGCCACAAAATACCAAATCGACACGTTCGTCGCAACGTCTACGTTGTGACTTGTAAAAAATCTATTTTTACACCTGCGAGCACGCGGCTCAACTTGGGCGCCTTTTTCCGGGGCTAATTTTCACGGCCAAAGCCACCGTGTCGCTTTCCTTCGATTCGCTCTCGTCAAAATTAATCAATGTGTTTATGACAAAGCGCGCGCAACGCCTAGCAAAAGCTGCCAAATTATTTTTGAGATACTCCTATTGCCTGCGCGCAGCTTTTATTAGAACTAGGCAACGAACTTAACCTTTGTCGTCACCACTCCTCGTCTTTTCTTTTTTCTTTTTCTTAGGGTATATATGCTTATTTTGCGCCAAAAGGAGTTTGCAAAAAAACTTTAAATAACGCGAATGACAACCGATTACCAAGTTTCAACGTTTTGCTTGGCATCAACTTTGACGTCTATGATTGAAAAATAATCAAAACTTTGATTCAACAACGGCAACAAAAAAGTTTCTACGTGCAACCCTTTGAGCTCGAACCACGCAAATAAAGCTGTCACGCAGCAGCTGTAGCGTCGAAAGAAAAAAAAAGTACAGGCGCGTAACCATGACCTCGAAATCGCAAACCAAAAAGAAAAGAAAAGAAAAGAAAAGAAAAAGAGCTAGACGCCTTCTTGCATGCTGCGAAAGCACAAGGCCGTACTATGTGCACGCGCGCGCGCGCGTGTGTGTGTGTGTGTCACGCACTCGCGCAATGTAATTTCCGCGTTCGTCGTACGCTTTCTTCATTCCAATCCTCTCGCGCGTGCGAACGTCTAGAAGACGACGGCCGTGCATCAGCTTTCTTTTGATCTCTCTATACCTCTCGCTTGCTCGTACGAACGTACGCGCACTCGTGTCCTTATTTCTTCGCTGTTTTTCGGTGTTTGTTGCTTCTCCTTTTTTTCGTTTTTCGTTGCGTTGCTCAAGCGCTTCTGCGAATAGTAAGATAAACAACGAGAATTACGCAATTACGAATGTGCCCGTGCGTATGTGTTGTCGTTGTTAATATAGCGATAGAAACGTAGAAATTGTTGATGTAGAATAGTTTATTTTGAATCCGTTTGCAATTAAAATCTAGTTGTACTCGGGCATCCGTCACCGAGCGCGAAGATTAAAAAATAAACACGATTGTTATAATTACCGTACGAAATATCTGCACGGCAAACATATCGATTAAAATGAATTAGTCTAGAATTCTATATCGCGATGGACAGCTTTAAATTATGCGAGAGACGGAAGAGCGATTTAGTGCACGCTGTCGAGAGCAAAATAACTCTCGGATAATTGAATTAATGATATTTCAACGAAGACCCTCTTCGTTAAAAAATATCGTATCATCTGCAATCCTCCTTGAAACGCCGTGCAATCGCGAAATTTCATTTTGATCTAAGAGCCTGGTAAAAACGAGTAATCGAGTGTCCGTTATCAAGTTCTACAATTGTGCCTTCTATTTTCGTCAAATTGATGATTCGATCAAACGATAAATTGAAAGCCAGCTCCCGCGATACGTCGATCTATTTCAACGCGAAAAGGGAAAATCGTTGACACCTGTACAACGACAATCTGGTTGCTGTGTACTCCAAACCGACAATACGCTCTTTCTCCTTCCATCTCCTTTTCTCTCTATTTCTCGTCGACTACTTCCTTTTGGCGAATGCTTTTCGAAATGTGAATATACGCGCCGGTCGGTCGATATATATATTTCCCGCTCTCTCTCTCTCTCTCTCTCTCTCTCTCTCTATCTGTCCCTTCCATGTACTTTGAATCGCAATTTTCCGCAAAGATCCATCTTCGGCCTGTGATTATAGGTTTGATGCTCTTGCGATTGTTTTGTTATCGTCGCATTCTCGGGGGCTTGTCGATGGTAATTTGCCAACGAACAGTGTTGCGCGTTGTCAAAAATCCAGAGTGGCTTTCCATTCCGTCCGTAATAGATTTCTATTCTCTGAATGAATCGTTTGTTCGTAAAAGACACTGCGAGATCATTGTTTTCAGTAATTATGCATAGTACCTAGAGTCGATCGGCAGATGAATGAGTCTTTGTGAATTGTTATACGTGACGTTGGTTTTTATTGAAATTCAAATTGGATGCGATTTTAGCTTCGTTGCGAACAATTCAACGTTGGAACGATTGCAATGCTTTCGTCGTTGAATGCTAATTGTCGACAAAGAAAAATTGCGCGAAACCAAAGAAAGTGTCCCATCGTCCAACCTCATCGCGGTTATTCACACCCGGCTGTAGTTTGTATATCAGCAGCATCCAAACGATGCACACGTCGCAGCGCGATAACCCCCACACGCGCACATAACGTCACGCGATCGTATAAACTTCACCTGTTATCTTTTTTAAGGATTCCTATACAAAGTTATATGAATAATCGTGCCAAGTATACATTTTTACGAGTCTTCCATGGATTGATGGTCCGTTCGCCGAACGATACCGGCTTTTTATTGTATTTTTATTTTTTTTTATTTTCGTTCGCGTAAACTACGTCAGGGGCTCTTAGCGGCGGCGCAACTGATTTTCGGCTAATCACTTTCAAAATAACAATTGTACCAAGTTGTTTTGTGTCGTTTGTTAGCGCGCTAAAGTCTTTTAGCGTATTTGAAAGAAAAAGACGACAAAATAAAAACCAAACGAAAATCACGCAATAGAGAGAGAGAGAGAGAGAGAGAGAGAGAGAGAAAGAAGAGTACTTTAAAACACATATATTTCCACCAAGGCGCTTTATAATTAGCCTCTTGAAAAATATCTCGACGAAATAGTGGGAGAGCGAGGGACTTTGCGAGACTGCTAGTCTAGACGCACCTGCTCTCTCTCTCTCTCTCTCTCTCTTTCTTTTGTCAAGCACATCAGCACATAAACATAAATCATCGTGCGGCGGTTGATGCATTTCTTGCGAATTTTTGCTTTACATCGTGGCGAGACTTTTATTTGTCAGTTTAAGCCGAATATGATCGATAGATTGATTATCGACGTAGACGTATCTCGTACGATCAATCATAAGTTTGTCAAATTATAAAATCGATTTCTATTCAACATTATCTAGTACTCGTCGAGTGCTCTTAGTCAAAACAAAGACAACAAAACTGTTTTTCACATGCACGATACTAGTATATAGTTGTGTTTGCGTATCGTCAACGATGCAGTCGCGCCGATTAGTCACGAAACTGCGAAATCGATATATACGATAAAGAATATTGTAAAAACGTATGGGTGCGAGAGTCGTTGCACGCTCGAGTGTACGTATGTATGCGTGTATGCGTGTATGCGTGTATGCGTAAAATGCACGTGTATCGCAGCAGTCAAAGAACTCTTTCTCTTACTCTCGTTCGCTTCGTCTTTGCAAAGTCGAGTAGGCATCGTCATTCGTCGTTTGTTGTTATACTTACATAATTTGTTTGCTCGGCGTACTGCGGCTTATTGTTACCGTTTCTTTGTGTCGAGCGTTGCACGTATCTGTTGTTTTTTTTTGCGTGTCTTCTTCCTTTCGATAAATCTCTCATCGACGTTGATAAATGTCATCTGAATTTTGAAAATGAACAATCGCTATAATACACTTCGATTGGACATTATCCTGCGTCAATTAATGACTTGGCTTTTAAATCGGAAACTATTTCGCGTTATTTCGCATTACGCACGCGAACTTTTCTGCTTTGTCTCACGCTTGCACGCAAAGTTTCGCTTCTTTTGAATGAATGACCAATAATCAAACTATTTTCGGACGCTCGTGCGTTTAACGACGCGCTAATTTTCGAATAAATATCTTATTCGGAATAATTGCAGTACTGGATATCGTTGTGTGTGCGCGCGCACGCGCGTGTGCCGCCAGGAAAGCATCTATTTGAGAAAGATTTTTGGCCGGTTAATGGCGAGATCGAGCCAACGCGCACGTCAAGCGAATAACGTAAAATATGCTTATTATTCATTGGTGTTGTGTCCGACTTGGTCATTTATAATATACGTCATATGTTGCTTATCGAGGAAGAAAACAGATGGTGTGTTCCCGAGTACAATTTCGTTTACGAATTTATAAAAAAAGACAATTTAGTCTTATCGCGTGTTTTTTTTTGCAATGTCATTCAAAATTGATAAGCTTTGCAGATAAAACGTTGGTTCTATTTGTTCAAACAAAAAAGGCTAATTTGCCCTATCACGAAACCGTGGTCGTAGGAAGCATCGCGTTCCTCTTCGAACGTATACGCGAGGAAAATATTTCCTCGGCAAACATTGTCTACGGGTGATATAGCTGTTATTCAACGGACTTTCTCGTCCTTAATCGTGCCATCGTATATCAATGCGTTGTACATCAGCGATGTATTCCAAATACTACCACCTTACAAATAACAATACCCTTGAATATATACATCTTCCACTCTACCAATTCTCACGAATTATTCCTTTTGTCAAATTCGTAATAGTCTTCCACGAATAAACAAGTACGTTTACGCACCGATTAACGCGACTATTTTTCTTCGCTAACCGGGTGTGTGCAAACGATAACTAACTCGTTGCTAATTGCTTGGGATGCAAATTTTTTTTCCAAACGGCCAAAATGTTTTATCAGTCGCGTTTTATCACAACTAGCACGTGTATCCCTGCTGCTTGCGATAATACCATTTCACACGCAAAAATATTCAAATTTCTGTTAAACGGTATCTTACTTGTTTGTTTTCGTTTAAACATGTCCACGAGTTCGCGTGCACTTGCGTAATGCGATTTTTTGCGACATCGAGAGTAACCACGCGTCAACCTAGCAGAAAATCGCTTTATCGACGTCGCGACTTAGTTCGACGCATAGCTCACAGATGCTGTTGCACGAGTGAATTTTATACAATTCGACGATTATGCTTTTTCGTGTCAACATCCTCCTTTCAGCTAGCTATTCTCTCCGGCTATAAATACATTTTAACGACTGACTTTTGTTCAGCGAGGCGCGGTTATGCGAATGATTGCAGGACGAAAATAGATAAATAGTACTCGAGCTTGTGCGAAATTGAGGCTTATTTAGTAAAAAATATCAAATGAAATAACGTACGCCTACGATTCTGATGCAGATGACTGAACTTGCAGTTCAAATTCGAATTATCTCCTAAGTAAACGCGAATGCACCAACGACAACATCAACACTAACAACAACAACGTTCTAAAAATAGCTTTACCGAGAGTCGAAACGAACCAAAGATCGGTCGAGGAAGAGCGATTTTTGTTCAATGTTATAAGTGGGTCAGACGCGCAATAAGCAAGCGTAAAGTCTCGAAATTGAAGAGAAGTTTTATTCTATAAATGAACGAGGAAAAGCGACAGAGATGACTCATCGTATCCCCTCGTTCGTTTTTTTTTCAGTTATTACGACGATTTTGCAGCGAAATAATGGAGCTGTTGGTATTGCAGTCGTTATTAACGCGATGCTCGATCTTAATAAACTTTTGCTTTTTTTTCGTTTACTCGCGACGAGCAGCCTCATGGCGCTCGCCGACGTCACGTTAGGGTTGTAAGCGAAGTTGACATTTGTTAGAAAGTAGCATTGGTGTTCTTTGTAAATTTTATCGCGGGAATGAAAAGAGAAAAATATCGCATAAAAACCACGCGTAAGTGGTATACGTTAGATATAATCTGGCAGCAGAGAACAATTGGGATTAAATTTTCCTTCTGACAAATGAATAAATGACGTTTTAAGTGAAAAGCTTGCGAACACACATACACACAAGCTTGCCTCTCGTCAGCTGATGAATCTCTTTGCGTCTTTAACGATGCGTCGTCATCGTTATCAAACAAGCGAAAAAAAGTTTGCGCGGAAAGTTTTCGCGATTCAGAAATCGTGTATTTGCGATACGCAGTGCTCAATATTAGGGAATAACGAAGAAATTTATCGATGTCGTTTTGATCAAAATTTGTTTCAATGGAAATAATTGACTTATTATCGTTCGTCGAGAGGTCGTGGTGAAGACGAGTGAACTTGAGGTTTGTGGGATTCCGAAAAATATTCGTGTCAAATATTTGTAGCGAGTTATCTCGATTGTCACCGTTGCTTCTCAAAACGAACAAAGTGCAATTTTAATAGTATCGTAGAAAAAACCTCTTCGTCGACGCAGGTGCAGATTTACTCGCGACGACAAATAGCTTCGCAAGGTATTGTCGTATTGTCGCAGGACGTTGACTCATTGTGATTTATCGCTGCAAGGTCACCAGCTTCATTGGCGATTCGGCGGTGTGCACTTTCCCTAGCTATTCATTGACTTGCACGACCCCCATGTACGAAAAATTCGAACCAAAGTCAATGACGATTGTTTCAATGACAGTTACACGCTGCGAACGATATCTCGTTTTTTTCCGATTCCCAAACGAATGCTTAGACTTTCACGGATCTCGCGATTATCGGTCGCCATCGACACTCGTGCATGTGGATTGTTACGATTGTAGGTGTCTTCGTTAATTTTTGGAGTGTTTGTGTTTGAAAGAATCCGTCAAGCGGCGAAACTGCTTTGCCGCTCGTAATACCGTAGAATGTTCGGTGGAAAGTAAAGAACGTAATCTTGGTGTTTAGTCATAATTTGTTCTATTAAAACTGTTTGCACAGCGCGAGCTTATGCATAGTCGTTCGAAAAAAATTTGGATCAGAAATCGTTTCGGCGATCGCGTCATCCTTATGCGAACGAAAGCAACCGTCTGTAAATAATTAATCGCTCGGTTAGCAATTCGAATTTCGCATTGATTATCGTCAGAAACTGGAAGAACCAGTTGCACGAAAAGAAGCCGAGCTAAAAATAGCCACGAACCAACAGTGTCGTCGTTGTAATTGCGTTCGACAAACAAAAGAGACGCTTACAAGTGGAGCGACCAAAAAATAAAAACGGTACGCGCTCGAAGAGCGAAATATAATGGTTTAAACGCCTCGCCAGCCAAGATTGGTCGAGCGATTTGTTGTTGATGTTGATACAGCGGATGAAACTCGGGTGTGTCATAAGTTACGTAAAAAAGAGGATCATCCGTTATGTTTGACTAATTAAAGCACGTACAAGAGACGTACCAGGAGAATCTTTGCTTGTAAATATTGTCGGTAGTACAAAAGTTCTTTGTGAACGCCAATAAAAAGAAGTATACGTCGGTTGAAAGCGTTTACGGTCATCGATAATTGTGACGATCAAAACAAAGAGAAAAAACGTTTCCAAATATATCCTTGGTTCTCTCGCAAAGCTTCCGGGCACTTTGACAGAGTCGGTCGCACTTTGTCAGTTACTTTTTTCTTTTTTAACGAACAAACGTGTAAAACGTCATTGGTCCGACGTCATGCGAATTCATGTGGAAATCACGAACGGAGGCGTATGTTTTTTTCTCTCTGGTGATTTTATCGAAAATTTACGTTTCGCGTTTCCGTTGAAAGATGGTTGTAGAATCTATTTTACACGCATGCGTCAAACTTACGATTCTTATCAATAACATCTTTTCATTACAGCTGATTTATCGGAGATTAATAATAATAGTCATAGAAATAATCGTGCAACGTTGACGAGCAGCGGTGAAAGCGCATGCTCTAACTTTGACATGGAAAGCTTTTGCGTTTAACGTGAAACACGAATCATATTTTCGAATTCGCCGATGATTAAATCAACATAATCGATCGAGTAAACGTTGACGTTGCACAAAGTCACAAAAACAAGGTTTTATCATTAAGCGCGTTTTACGAAATTTCCAAATATCTAAAAAAAGTAATTCCAATACAATTTTTTGTTCAATTAAATAAAAAAAAACCGTACGTTCTTCGCGCATTACTCAAGCGCGTGAATGATAGTGAGCTAATAAAAGAAAAAAATTAATCAAACAAACACTACACATGGGGCAAACTTAGCATAACCGATATTATATCTTGTAACAATACAGACGCGCACAAATATTTACAACAAATCGCACGTACGTAAAATTCACCCAACAGTGTTTATTAATAACAATTGCAAAAGGAAAGAATTCATTTTTTTCACGAGCAATTCTAATAATAACCCAAAGAAAAATCCGACACACTTGACAAAACAAAAAAAAAAAACGCGTAATAAGTCATCATCTGAAAATGCAAATTGCAAAGCTCACGTGCGTGCTCGAGCGAATTTTTTTGTGTCGTTGGCCGATCATGTGAGCAGATTTTCTTCCTCGTAGTCTCTTTTACATCATGTTTGCTCGGCAATTAACGATGCTATAGGTGCAAAATTCCAAGGAATTTTCTTTCATTTGTTTGTACGTAAAACAGTGAAAAAAAATATCACCAGTTTAAAAATAGATTCGGCTAATCACTCTCTTTGTACGAAGTGCGCCAAAGAAAAGTCGTTTGCTTATTTTCTCTCTCTCTCTCTCTCTCTCTCTTTTGTACGAGCTTTCTCGAACGAAGAGCAATAAATCATTTATCACTGGTTGTTGGAGAATTCACGACGCATACTCGACTGATAACGGATACTTTTTATTTGAATAATGTTCAAACGATCGTTATTCATGTCAATGTTTCACTCGTACAACAAAATTCCCAGGCGGATGACATTAAAATCAGTGTCGTTTCTTTTTTTTTGTAATTTATTTTCCACTCGAACGAATAAAAAAAAACTAAAACTATTACGCGCCAAAGACCTCGTCGACTATTCGTATCTCCATGTTCGTTATCAATCTTATGTTTATCATATATGTTCTACTAATGATAAAAGATATCATCTCTCAAGCTTCATTAAAACGCTTTTTTTTTCTCAAATCTTGAGCACGTAATTCACAGACATACAATCAACCTGGCATATGTCCCGCTAAGGATATGCGTGCAGTGCATCCGCGACGACAGCACCAAAGTGTCGCCGTCGTCGTTCTAATTTTATTGGACCAAGCGATTTTCTACTTGTTGCCACTACTATATACTTTTCAAGTCTAAAAATAATACCCGACACCCTTGGGTTCAAAAATGCATATGAATATATGATGACGCGTTATCGCTCGCTTGTATGTGTTTGGTTAAGAATTTGTTGCCTGAGCTTGCAATACTCGTTTCGTTTTTTAGCTAGGGACGGGACTGCTGCTAATTTTTTCAATTAATGCGTGATCTTTTTCGCGCTCTCGCAGAAATATAAGATCGCACAACGCGTACAATGGTAAAGTTTCATGACTGTTTTTCGGCCAAAAAACAGTGTATTTTTGATTCGCCTGTGACAATATTTCAACGCTTTTATTTTTGTTTTTCCTTCTTCTCGAGCGATTTTATTCTTCTTCCAGGAATTTATTTAATTTAAAAGCAAAAGAGCTTGATCGTTACCGAGATCGTCTTCGAACGTTGTATCGTCACACGTTATTTTGTATTTGTTTTTAATACAAAAGATCAAGTACAAAATTACCGCGACACGTTTCGCTTTTTCGCTTTTATTCAGTTGAACGATTACGCGCGATATTCGCTTTAGTAATTTTCAACATTTTCATCAGCGCACGCGTGTGACAATGCGCGCAGTTTTTCCGAAAAATTGCCAATCTAAACAGCAACGTCGTACGTGTATACAACGGCGTGGGTGGAGAGGAATTACGGAAATGCGCGCATAGCGCGTGAAAGCGACGACGATTAATTAAACCGATGGAGTCTGGAAGTCGGCCAGCCATTGATTGCGTGTGAACGAACCTGCAACCTCGCTTCTTTTACTTCTTCTTCTTGCTTTTTTTATTTTTGGCACATCTGCACCTTTTTTCCGTCTCCACCGTCGTCCTTGACATTGGCTTTTTTTCGAAATACTTAATCGCTTGTAAAAAAAAATCATTGTTTTTTTTTTCAATGCTTTGGATAAAGATCTATCGTAATAACCCGCGTCGCGATAGGCGGTTGTCAATAATTTTAATTGGTTAACAGCGACGAATCAAAATTGGCGTTATCGAGGAAATAAAAACGATTAATTTATAGAGGTTTAGAAGAGAGCGACAAAGGACGACAATTGAAAATAAGTTTTGTATCGGTACAACGCCCGCGCGCACCTCAAAAATACACACGCGAGATTGGCTATACGAAAAACACAACAAAATCGTGCCCATTAGCGTGTGTATTTCGAATGGGTTGCCATCTCCATAAAAGAATCTTTCAGCTATAATTAGAGACGCGTCTGTCAATTACCCGTTCTCTCGGATAAAAGGAGAGAAAGAAAGAAACGAACGAACGAACGAACGAACGATAATGGTGATACGTGACGCGTTTATTCGTTGCCACTCTTCCCGCGTTTTCGCATTGCGTATAGTGGAAGAATACCAAACAATTAGCGTGGAAATCTTGTACATTTTCCATGCGATTGGGCGTTTATTTGTTATTACGACGACGAGGGTTATCCGTTTTTCGGATTAGCTTAATTTAATTTGTATTACTCAATTGAACGCGTGTTCCGGTAGCATTGATTGGCACGTAACACCGTCATTTAAGAACGACATAAAGGCAAATTAATCATTACACAAATTTCATCGAAGGATATACGTTGCATGTATTATGCATGATTTAACGTCGAACGTGACTTGTAGCATTGATGATTTCAGTTTCGATATCTCTATAAATCATAAGTTTGATTTTCAACACGATAGTCTTATCGTTGAGTGCAATGAAATAAAAAATATTTTGAACGAAGGGAAGGATGATTTACGAGCCAAAGTCGTACTTTTGAATATGTATTTTTTAGCGAAAAAAACTAAACGCACGATAAATGAAAGCTATATTATTGGATCAGTAGCGTAGCGTATCGTTGCAATTATAGATCAATATTCTCGCAATGTCAACGTTGCTGTAAAATTTCATCACGTTTCTTTCACGTTTTTTTTTCAGTACCAAACTCCAATTTGTTATTGCGCCTAAAGTGCTACTGATGTTGTTAGACGTGTAATAGCCGTTAGTTCTATGTGCAACCCCCCCCCCCCAAACCGACACACACTCACACGTACATACATATGTATAATCAACGAGTCAATCAAACGGATAGACCGAAGAGATGAGCAACAACATTCGGCGAATCACGTCGGCAAAAGCTATTTGGCTTTCCTATCGAATTTCGTTTAGTCAAACGCAGATCAATTGCGTAGCAATAGCAACCCACGCCACACATACACGCTTTAAAAGGAAAAACCAGAAAATTCTCGATCGAGAGATAAAAGTATCGAGTATTTTTCTACAATTTTTTGTTCCATCGTAATCAATAGCTTTCCTTGTCATTCTCGTCGTTGCGTAAAATTGAGATTGCCGACATACGTCTGCATGTATGAAATGAACAAGGAGCGATAGCAACGTGGAAAAACGTCAACAAAGTCGAGTAGAAAATAGTAGACGTTCGATGCACTGCTTCTTTTATGTAATCAATCGCAATATTCGTAGACCGCCAATGCGTAGCGACGAAAAAGTCGCGGATGCCTTGACACGGCTACGTAGAGTGTACAAGGAAAAAGAGCAAATAGGAGATGCATTGGTTGAGAGGGAAGGGGACAAAGTGGAAGAACGGATATCCGGAGGGCTTCCACACACGATACGTAGACGGTTACGATTCAACTCGAAGCGATGTACACTTTAACCTTGACTGAATCTTTACTTTAACAATTTGCCGCGCGTAACACTTTTTACCAATGAGCAGAAACCACTTCCTAAGAAACAGATCTCTTATGTGATTGGGCAATTAACGACTCAGCTGATCGTTTAAATCGTTGAACTTGAAGCTATAAATAACGAGGATAAAAAGAGAAAGAGAAGAACGTAGACGTGAATTTGTTTTTTATTTGTTCACCTTCGATACAAAAACCGATCGTTTCTTTTCGCGAGCCCGCGTAATCTCCTCGCTGCCGCGATCTACGTGAAAATATAAGACAAAAATTCTGCGTCGACACGAGAGAGAAGGTGTCGTTGACGCGCGTTTAAAGTGTACACTGTGTTATCTCGCCGCCCGCGCGAGCTAAATTTAGCCCTCGTAGTACGTATTATTATGCACCTTACGCTATCGGTATTTCCATGACTTTTCTTTTCTGTTTATTCGTGCGATGTCGCAGCAAGAGAGAGAGAGAGAAAGAAATTTATCGTTCGTTTACTATGTATGTGTATGTGCAACACTCGCTATCAAGCGTCTAATCCGCGAAGATATGCGCACGGCGAGTATAATGTATGACTGATACTTTGAGTTGTTTATAGCTCGACGGAACAAACAGAGCAATGAAAATTATAATATAAGATGAAGAGAATCTTGCAATCAAATCTGAAATTAAAACGAACATTTCCTTAAACGGCTATCGAAAAAAAACAACGTATAACGATAAAAAAAAAGGAAAAAAGAAAAAAAGAAAAAAAAAGACGCTTGTATGGTTACGTGTCGATGATCGCGTACCATAGTATCGGCCGTTGCGTATAGAACCTGTCGTGCATCGCATGCATTATCAATTCTCGTTCAACTCTCTCTCGCTCTCTCGTCTAGATCGTCTGACGTCACGTGCACACACAGACAGACGTACTCGGCGATTGTAATGGTGACGAGTACACGTGTGCACTCTCGTCTGATTCATAATATTTCCGCGTCCAAGAGTTCTCTTTTTATTTTCTCTCCGTCTCTCGTTCGCTCGTTCTCCTCTGTGTGAGAAAGATGCCGCTAAATACATCCGTGAAAGGGGACAAGTTCCCTCCTTACAATATAACCATATATAAGCTTCCGGGGGAGAGATTATTGGGATGTGAACGAAAATAACGCTTGACAATTATTGCATAGTCGCGTGAATATTTTTTAAACGAGCAAAATACAAGCGCGAAAAGGTATCTCGCGCGTGCATTGTTCCTTTTTCCAAATCTATTTGTCGCTTAGAAAGGTGTAATCCCCATTGAACGAACGACGCACACGCGTTCCATCCATCCGTTATTAGCCTCGTTGACGATGTATTTTTTCATCGCTGCTCAACGGATCTGTTCGTATTGATTCGACTTGTGCATGGGCGTACAAAAGACTCTTTTTTCCAATGCCGGTGCTCTTATTTTAGTCTGCGCACGCACACACCGCGCGCATCGAGCAAGGCAAATAATCCTTCGCTCAAAAGTGTGTTCGCGAAAAATATTACATAATGTGTTTGGTATACTTTATCTGAGTGACATTACAATATTATCAGATAGCAGGGTGAAGACATTGATATTTTTTTCTTTCCGTTTCACACTGATAAAGAAAAAAACCCAGAGAAAGAGAAAGAAAACCATGTGCCGTGTGTTTACAATTAGAACAGCATCTCTTACGTTATCAAGGCGCGTCGACGTCGGAGCAGCAGTAGTAGCAGCGACAGAGAGATGCTTTCGTACAAAATGACATTTCAAACTTTCAACCGAGCAACAACGAATGCGAGCTCGTATAAAGACAACAAAGTTGTCCGATTCACTCGGGAAACGTATGCGACGCTTGCGCGTTATACGTTATTTACGTTGAAATCATAATTATCCTCCTGTCTTTTGCCTAAAAAAATCGATTTCAAATTCTACACGCGAAACTGCGTGCAAAGGCGTTGAGCAACTATACAAGCTCCAAAGAGAAATATACTTGCATACGTACATTGCGTTTGTAAAATCTATTTCGGATTCGCCAAAAAAGATGACCCACTTTGCAAAAGCCCGTCGCCGTCGTCGTCGTCGTCGTCGTCGGCGTCGGCGTCGTACCTAAAATAACTTTCGTGCAGTCAGCGCGGAACGAGATAGAGGGCTAAGTAGTGGATGCATCTTCGCCGTATCCACAAAATCTACGACTTGACTTTTATTACGCATCCACGTGCTTCACCAAGTACGTATATCGTTCGTTGAGGAAGATATAAAACAAAGAGAACGAGAAGATCCAAGCGATGATATACGTGCTCGTACACAAGAGAGCGGTATACCGGCGTGATCCCCACTCTGACGATACGGCGAAGGCAGCGGTGGCAGCGGTGGCAGCGGCGGCGGCGGCGGCGGCTCTCGCACATATTTCTCGCGTCGCACTCGCGGCACACGAGTTAGTCAGTCGTGCGTTGTGAATCCGAAGAGACACACGCGAGATAACAAGATGATTATAGACAAGACTGAAATATATTATTCGTTCGTTATTCGTTCCATTAAGACTGAGCGTATTAATTATACGTACATAAGTAGTGCCGTTGTTTAACAAACGTGCCATGTGTGTCTTTTTTACCAGTGAACTAGAAAGCAGTATTTAGTGCGAACGAAAGTATATATATCTATATATAGTGATTTTAGGATTCATACGCGTCAATGAAAACTACTCGACATAAAGATTACCAAACAAAACATAACGATTGTGATAATACGAAAATAATGGCACCTGCAAGCGTGTTAGACTGGTCGGAACCGCGACAAGACTGGCGATACCCAAAGGGTAGTAGTGCCAAGACGAAGGAACACCTGCAAACCCAAAGTACCATCGAGCTTAACGACAAACAAGCCGACACAGCTTATAAAAAAATTTGCAAGTTTCTCAGGCGGCTGAGGTCCAAGAAATGTAAGAGTCACGACGACGCGTGTCGTTGAACCTGCACAGTGTCTATTTCCTTCGCTTTCCAGATAAGACGAATCTTTTTATTTGTTATTTCAAAGAGCCAGTTTGGTCAAGCGCTCTTTGCGGTATTTCGCTGCAACCGCGAGTAAACAGGGCTAATTGTTGTTCACGCGAGCGAGCGTGTCTGACCCATCTCTGCAAAAATAGACGAGTAACTATATAATCGATTGTTTCATTATTTATAGATTGTTCGCTGCATAAATTAAAAAAAAATTTGCAAAGAGACACGCTCGATCGACCGATAAGACTCTCGACTAGTCGTCGTTACAAGAAGAAAGTCGATTTCTTTATATTAGCCTAACTATAATTGGCTCGCTGGAGATACATATTATACGTTCGTCGTGTCGATGCGAAATTCATACACACGAGTCGAGTTTATCGAAAGCGAGGAGATTCGTGCATGTTTTCCGTTAGTCGCGAATGTATCCAATGACCTTTTCGTTTTTGTTTGTCAACGCGGTATCTCTCGATTGAAAACTATACGTACATCGCGCACAAAGTAACGAAGGCTCGGTTAAACCTTGAGATAAGATTTCGCCTCGTTGACACCGATTTATCTATTGTGTTTTTTTTTATGATTTAATACATCGATACTTTGGATTCGATTGATTTATTGCCTGAAAAAAACGTCGTTTTACGAGACCACTTGGATCGTTGTACTCTGAATTAAAAGCTATTACTTTTAGACGATATCGAAACTATTAGTAGAATCGTTGGGGGATTTATTGACTTTCACGGTTCAATTGTGATATTTCAAGCATCTTCCTTCCATCTTGAAAGAACGTCTTTTTTTTCGTCACGTTGATCATCGCCTATGAGAAAGGTCGTTGACGTACGTCACTCTTTCAATTGTCACCGCATGTCCACAATAACAAAACTCACCTATAGACACACGCACACACGAGTAGTCGGGTCAGGGCAACGCGTACATGGAGACGAGGAGACGCCGCGACGGCAAAGCAACTCGCAGGAAATATCACCGTAAGGGTGTATATAATATTCATTCGTACGTTCGCCTTTGTACGTCAATCGTGAGAATAGCGCTCTCGTCTTGTCGCTCCATCTTAGGGGTTAGGTACGTATGGTTACGTCGCGTTACAATTCCACCGAGTTCTCCATCGTCGTTCAAAAGCCTGTGACGCTAGAAAAGAAAAACCCAATTCACGAGTCGTTCCCTCCCTACTATCTCGTTCGGAAACAGGTATAAGACTCGGTCGGTCGAAAAAATGCACCTCCAACACATCCAACATATCCACTCACGTGTGTTTGTCGACGCGACGAGCGCGTTTGGACATATTCCGCCTTTGTAAGCTATTTATACGGACGGAAATTCGTTTGCGGATTTCATACTTGTACGAAGCGCGAACGGCAGCAGCTGCACCACCGATACGTATATCCTGGTCGAGGCTTCTGTGTTGTTTTCTTGGTTTTTTTAGCTTGGAAGTAAGAGATCGATTCGAAAGAAAATGTTTGACAATGCGCGGGAACGCTTCCAAAAATCCGAGCTCCTCTTCTTCCACCAGCATTGCGGATAAAAAGTTGGCGAATCGTTATTGGCTCTTGGATAAATTCGCGACCGCTCGCTCTTGAGAACGTTGAATTTTCGCGAGGGAAGGCTTGGCTCGGACAGTTATTAAGGTCGGGAACAAAGAAGCGCGGTAGCAGGAGCTTTTCCCGAGCATTTTATGCTCGCGCGGATCATTAGTTCGTATCGAGCGATTACGAGAGAAAAAGGAGTTGCTGGCTATGTGCTCGATTTATCGATGCACACCAGCAGGATTTTCAGGTTTTCGAAGGTTGCTACGTACGCGATGATGCTGTCTTGATCGTCGATACAAAACATTGCGTCGAAAGCCCCACCAGTTCTCACCAGGTTCTCCCCCGCATTCGTCGGAGCGTTATTCTCGATTGAATTATGCTTCGTTGAATTATACACATACGATGCATTGTTGTAGCTGTAGAGGAAACAAGGAGAATCGGACGATGAGACGATCAAAGTTAACGTGCATTATTGTCGTTTGTTTTCTATGGGCGGTGCGACGTATAACGCAGGCAAAGATGGGAGCAAGGTGACGACAGTGGTGGCGACCCCCGGCGCCGGACCGGACCGCCCCCAGGAGATCGCCTATACCGACACCAAGGTCATTGGCAACGGCAGCTTCGGCGTCGTTTATCAGGCCAAACTCTGCGAGACCAATGAGACCGTTGCTATCAAAAAGGTCTTGCAAGACAAGCGATTTAAGGTGATTTCTCATCGATATATTACATTTTATCTATACACACGTACGTGTACAAAGTACGTCGCGTAATAAAATAAACGTTATAACGAACCTTATTACACAGACTTGCTGCGTAATGCTCTTACTCGATCGTATTTGCGCGATAAACGATCAAACAAATTGGAACGATTAACCCTCCGTACAACTCTTTTCATTTTGTTTTTCTTGATTTCAGAACAGAGAACTGCAAATAATGCGACGCCTCGAACACTGCAATATCGTCAAACTAAAGTATTTCTTTTACTCGAGTGGTGAAAAGGTGAGTTGTCGTTTAAACTAATCTTCGAGCGTAATTAGCCCGTACGACATGAGACGAAAGAAGAATAAAGACAATTAAACGGACGGGAAATTTAACGTTCTTCGCTAATATATATATATATATATGTGTGTGTGTATGTATTAGTAGATCGTTGAACGTCTCCGTACAAGAATGCGCGAGAGTATCGCTCGAGAAAATTATGTAATTTTGCAAAGAACGATAATACATAATAGTGCAAGTTTCTGCGTTCTCACAATTTCCAAGACTTTTGAATGTAATACTTGACTTTGAGCAATTTTCCTAAATAGAATCTCCTTCCGCAACTTTCTTTCGTTTTTCGTTGTGTTACTAGTGTCGCGTTTGAAAACATGACAATGACGATGAAAGATCAAAAGAAAGCGAAGAAATAAAGAAAAATAAAATAAAACAAGCCACATTTACGTTATCCTTTAGTTTCTTTTAACGCATGCGTGACTGTTATGTATGTTATTTTGTAGAACGCCTTAAACGCGACTAATCCAGTTTTTCACGTGGACGTAAGTTAAAAGCGTACCTAGTAGTTTACAACAGTGAGACATTCCTTCATTGCCTTTTTTTTTGCGAGTCTTTTAGGCAGTCACGCTTCTATTATCTATTACTGTATCGGTAGACGGTAGGCACTAACGATGAGCAAAAATACAACAGTACCCAATGATAGTGACAAGTATTTGAACTTGTACGACTGATAAGTATTTCGAGTAGCTATATAACGCTGCTTGGCTAGTTATAGTTTTTCTTCAGCAGCAGTATTGTATAACAGTGCTTGTGTCTTGACGTTTGTGACTAATAACAAAAACTTTTGTTTTCATTCATATACTCACGACCAATAACGACGACTTTCAAAACTTTCACGCAAAAACAGAGAAAAGAAAAAAGTCAAGACACACTCACCGCCCATCATTTGTACAAAAGAAATAATAATAAATAAATAACACGTAAAAATGTACACTACTAAAGAGTTCTCGTTCGTTGTGGGTGTTTACAGAAGGACGAGGTTTACCTGAATCTAGTTCTGGAATACATACCCGAAACCGTGTACAAAGTAGCCCGACACTACAGCAAGAGCAAGCAGACGATACCAATCAGTTTCATTAAGGTACAAATAAGCAAGTGTAACTAAGTATCTTGCGCTGTATTCGAACATCGACGGTTATTCAACGTATATTAAAATGTATTGCTTGTCATGTTGTTTGCAGTTGTACATGTACCAGCTGTTCCGTTCGCTAGCTTATATCCACTCGTTAGGAATCTGTCACAGGGACATCAAACCGCAAAATTTGCTGCTCGACCCGGAAACCGGCATACTCAAACTTTGTGACTTTGGTTCGGCTAAACATCTCGTTAGGGGCGAGCCTAATGTCTCGTATATATGTAGCCGTTATTACCGTGCTCCCGAACTCATCTTTGGTGCTATTGATTACACCACAAAAATTGGTTAGTTTTTTTTCGTGCCTTTTAACGTCTACGTTCGTACTTTGAAGTTTGTAGCGAAGACGACGGGTTATACACGAAATCCTATTTCTGGCGGAAGATAATCGAATTGCGTTTCTCGAGGTGTCACTTTCTCTCTCTCTCCCTCGCTCTCTAAGTCGTATTCGCGTTGTTATTAAATTTCTTAATTAGTTGAATATCAACGAGTTAAGTCGACGGTTCTTATTAATATCTCAAAGATTATATTATTTGTAATATCCATTTATACATCTCTTACGGAATTTTGCACAAGAAATTTCTTGACTTAAATAATGCTCGTATAATTTCATCAACGACGATTTTTTATTTTAAATCGTGTATTTTTTTGCAAACGATCCTCGGTCTTTTGTATTGCACAATTTAAAATTCCAATTATTCTGGTACTAATTAGTAAGCGACATATTACGTAAAACTCAAGTTTCCTTTAAACGTTCGCTTTGCGAGTTTATGCTCCTGTTATTATTTAAACGCAATATACAAAGTTGATTGAAATTCCAATTAAGGAACAATAATGATTGTCCGTCCATCTGTCATTCACGTTGCTAAAAATAGAAACAAACGAGAACTTGACAAGATAGCATTGAAAATCACCGACTGGAAATGTAAAGTAAAGACACGTCGTTGTGCTGAGTTTCGCGAAAAAAATAAGACAAAACTGATTTCATCCAGTAATACGGTAACGGTAATAACAACGAAATAAAAGTAATAAATGACGATTTGACTTGAAAATAGATGTGTGGAGTGCTGGTTGCGTACTGGCAGAGCTATTACTGGGTCAGCCGATTTTCCCAGGGGACAGCGGCGTGGACCAGCTTGTCGAGATCATTAAGGTTCTTGGCACGCCCACCCGCGACCAGATTCGCGAAATGAATCCCAATTATACCGAATTCAAATTCCCGCAAATCAAGTCTCATCCCTGGCAAAAGGTAAGCGGATCCATCATTTTTCGCTATTGTATATATATAAATATCACCTACGACGACTCCCGCAAACATTTGGTGCCATTATTTGTCTCAAATTCATCCGATACATCTGGTTTTGCCTAACTCTTTATGTGACTAAATTTGCTCGTTCTGTCTACGAAGATCTGTAAAAAAAGACAAGAAAAAGGAGAGCTTCGTCGTGCATTTCGCAAAGAATCATTGATTTATCTTTCAAATAATTGTAATTAATGAAGCTTTCGAAAAAAATATAACTGTACGTATACTTCTTGACGAAGCGATAGGTAGACTAAATAATGATAAAGAATCGTAAAGAAAAATGAAAGACCATCATTAATATCGTGCACTTATCAACGACATATATTACTCATGGTTTACAGTACATGCTTCAACGAATGAGCTTGCCAAAGTGTTCCACCGAGCACCAAAAAATTAGAGTAAGTCGTGATAGTATTAAAAGGTCTTGACGTTGCTGCTACACTATACGTTTGTCTACGTGTTCTTTTCTCTCTCTCTCTCTCTCTCTCTCTCTCTCTCTATCTCTTTCTTTCTTTCTTTCTTTCTTTCTTTCTTACTCTCTCTCTCTCTCTCTCTCTCTCTATCTCTATCTCTATCTATCTATCTATCTATCTATCTATCTGCCAACTAGGACACACTAACAATACAATAAACAAGTCTTGACAAGCTTGTCGAATAAAAAAGAAAAAATAAAAAAGTTACTGTGAGCATTGAGTACCCAGTTGAGAGAACTCCAAAATTTTAGCTTCTAGTGTCTCGGCACCGTACGAGAGTATATTGATTTGTTGTAATCATCTTTACCGTTGATCGCATAAAACAGTGCTTTACGGAACTACAGCTAAAATTGACTTTTTATCTATAACTGCGGCAGACCTAACATTACTAATCTGGTTAATCACAACTGCAAATGTCTTGAATGGAAGTATTTACTTACTCTAATATTTTGGTGCTCCTCTTGTTTGGCACAAAGACTTGCGGACGAAGCATCTAATATCGTTACATTTCCGTTCATAAGTATCATCAGCATTTCGACTGCATTTAATGTTTAAATAAATATTCATATTCTTAAACAAAAATCATTTATAATAATTATCGTAACTATGAAATTGCTTTTTTTATGGTTCTATTCTCGTGATAATAACATTCGAAAGTAATTTACTAAAATATTTGTTCGACTCTGGTGTGCGATATATTCCGTAGGTCTAACTGACGTAACGTCGCAATAGGACATACGTGTTAATGGTCGTCACAATAATAATGTTTCCATGTCATTCACGTTTGGTTGTATTCAAAGTGAAATTCGGAACATGTGTTCTAACACAAGTTCGACGCATTCTACGAAGACTAATACCATTCGATTAAAAAGACAATTAAAAAGAAAAAATGGACATTTCATTGTCGTTTTACGCATTAACAAAAATTACTTGGCCCAACCGAAATCCCGTAATTTGCGCGACAACCACAGGCTCCGTTCGAATACGATGGAATATGATAATAACGGCAGTCGTGGGCAGTCGTGACAGTGCGTTAGTCTTCCTAAAATGTAAACCGAGCAATGATGGCGTACCACCACGTGTTATACGCGAGGCTAAAGACATTTCAACGCCATGTTTACACAGGTGTTCAGGGCGCGCACACCGGCAGAAGCAATGGACCTGGTAGCCCGCCTTTTGGAATACACGCCGTCGTTACGTATGACGCCGTTGGGTGCATGTGCTCACAACTTCTTCGATGAATTACGCGAGCAAGGAACGCGGCTGCCAAACGGCCGAGAATTGCCGCCATTGTTCAATTTCACCGAGCACGAGATCAGGATTCAGCCAACGCTCAATTCTCTGCTCATACCCAAGTACATGCAACCGGCTGACGGCTCGCAATCAGCTGGTGCTACTGGTAGTGCGGCTGGAACTGGTGGTAATCAGGCTGAAGGATCAAGTGCTGCTGGTGGAGTCTCGGCGACTAACGAGGCTGCCGGGTCGCAAGCGTCCGCCATGGCTGGCAATTCTAACGAAGCTACGTCGCAGCCCGCGCAAAATGCTGATCCCAACCAATCGAACATGGCTTAAGAAGGGTAAACGAGCGCATCAATCTTTACATCAGATCTTTGCAACGTTCTGTAAAACCAGCGCTTTCGCTAGCCTGACTCATTCGTTATCTCTCTGTTCTCCAGGTGAACAATCTTCGGAGAATTGGCTTCTTTCTAGCAAATTCTCATCTTTCTTTCCACCTGGCTCTTGTTTCATTTTCCTCTTCAGCCACCAGCTCAACAATCGGCGAGTTCAGTAGCGGCAGCAGCAGCGGCAGCAGCAGCAGCAGCAGCAGCAGCAGCAGCAGCAGTGGCAGCAGTCCGACATCGAGAAAGAGAGCGAGAGAAAGGAAGATGGACAGGAAAGAGAGCGCGGACGAGGAAGAAACTCGCCCATCGTCATACACACACGCATACGCGCACGCGGACACACATACACATACACACGTACACGTAAACACAAACTCAATGTGCGCTAGTGGCGTCGACTGCAGCAACTTCCCTTCGGACATGTCACACGCATTATCATCAATAACAGCAAAAACAACAACAACTACAACAACAACTACAACTACAACAGCAACAACATCGTCATCATCGCCACATTGTTCACGAGTAATATACAACTTGACGGGTGAGAGATGGTTCGTAGGCTTTACGAAATGACAACTACGTGCGAAAGAAACAGCAGGTGCAAGTGCGCGTCAAAAGAGATTACGGAGAAACGACATCCGATCGAGAGAAAGAAAGGAATCGCACTAAGCTAGCACGCAACTCGCCGTGTCAGCTCGTACATGTGGTCGGACTTCTTTTTTTAATTGTATATAGAGAAGAAACGCGCTCTACTGATAGTTTGTGAAAAGAAATAAACGAATAGAAACTGCAAAGCTCTAATGTCGGTATATATGTTATTATATATAATATTATTATCATTATTATTATCAAACTGAAAGGAACAAGGGGAATGGTTTTAAAAGAGATAACGAGGAAAAAAGCCCACGCCAAGAGGGGATAAATTAGAGCGCCGCTAGTAGTTTCGGCTGTGTGCAAGAGAGAAAGACATGTGTTCTATATGTGCGTCTATGTGAAAAGATATTGTCTAATAATAGCGTTTAGTCAAACAAGCTCGCGCTTTGGCCTTGCAATTTTTTTCAAGGGCCCCTCCTCTTCTTTTTCTCGTCTTTCAGCCCACCACACCACTTAGATGCATACCCATATTACACGTACACTTACACATACACACACACACGACACACGCTCACTTGCGCGCTTCGCTTGATCAAACGCGAATCACAAAGCGTGCGACTTTGTTTCGTTATGACATTGTACTCGGAAAGCTTTTTCTTCTAAAAGATTCACATCGATAGCTCGGAAGCTCGAGAATCTCGCGAGTCAATGTGACAAATAAAGAACAAGAGAAGGGCTGCTTCTTCTCTTTCTTCGTTTATGAAAAAAACCTCTTGCGGAGCGTATATATACATTACTTCGACGAGCATACAAAAGATCGAGATTGAATGTCAGTATCATCGTCTGTTTTGTTTTCGCCAACTTTATCTCGGATTTTAGCCACTTCTTATTCTTTTTTTATTGATTTTTGGTTTTTATAAACCTCAAGACTAGTTTGAACAAATATCAGTCTCATTAGTAACACTTAATAACATTCAATGATGGATTATCTCTGTTTGTGAAAAATTTTAATAGTAATTTTAATAAAGCGACTTGAACGTTTAATCAATTTTATTTCATTTTACATAAAGTAAATCAATAGTATCCTCATGTGTAGATTCTCAATATATTTTCCTTAACTTGAACTCTTTGATTAAATTAAAATGTGCGAAAACAAATCTAGTGCTGGTGAATCAGACGCATTTGTGTATAATAGAAAAGAACTTTTTAACGCGACGAAACTCACGAGATCGATTTTTTTATATTTTTGCCTTGACTCGATAAAGTCTCAGAATTAACAATTGGCTGGTACGGGTCTTATAAATTGTTTAATTTCTATGTTTTCTGTTCGCATTGGACATTAAACGTAAAAAAAAAATAATGTAAGCCGATCGATAAATTGTAGCGAAATCACGAATATTTACTACCACCGGCTGTAGAAATATTTTTAGAGGATACGTGTATACATTTTTTGAGTGAAGTTATTTTTTAAAATAAATTGGTATTCTTTGATTGTAATAAAATGTCTTTTTAAATTTATATGATTTTTTATTTTACATGCACTACTTTGAAAGGTAAACGTAATTGCGTACAAAAAAAACACAATGATCAAGAACTATCACTGTTTTTAATTTTGTTCAGAACTGTGTCAATCACTTTGAAAGTTTGTAACAAGTATGGTTATTTAACAGCCATACAAACAAAACAATTATAGCAGAACAAAATAAACATTGCGCAGCTTCCGAGACTCGTATATCTACGTATACAAATGCCTTATCTTGTAAATAAGTATATCCTTTTCACTAATCTTAACTCTCGAAATCTTAATGAAGTCCTGACTTGCAGCGGAAAAAGTTACATAAAAAGGCTAAACAATAAATTAGTAATACGTGAGTGGATGCGTACAAAAAAAACTAAGAAAAACTTAAAAAAAAATTGATAAGTGTGCGAACGAATGTGAAATCTCGCGTCTCTGTTGACTGCCGACACGCGCCTACATATCACATGCGTCCTTGGCTACTGCAGCTTAACGAACTGGTAGAGTTCCTTCCTTCAACGTAAAGCAGTTGTCTATTTACGCTATTGAAGGATGCGTGCACATAACGGAGACGGGAATGAATGGCTATTTTTATTAAAATATTTTAATAGAAATTTACGTTCGTCGATAGTCGTATTAAGTTTTTGCTCACTATAATGCAAGAATCACTACGTTGTTTATTTGAAAACTTGCGTTTTTTACGGCAACGCGTAGAATGACTTTCGTCGATTCAATCAAAAGCCTAATCGTAATGGTCTTACTGTATAGTTTAATAAAACGTCATTTTGTTTATCTTGGTTAATTTTTTGAAAATAACCTACTATCGCACACCTTGAAGATTGTGTCGACGAATGTTTGATTCGGAAGAATCAACAAATTTTCGCAAGTACTTTTGGATGTTGTATCTTTTCGTAAAACTTTTGATTGAATCGTTAAAATTTCAATTGACAGTGAAATGGTGAATAAGTCTACAAGCTCTGGTAGGTTGGGCTTTTTTTCTAACTCTTTGCAGGACTGTGTGCGCAATGAGCAAACGCGTTGAATGTGATTGATAGCAACACAAAAATACAAGAACTTGACGACTATAATTTATTTATTTAACTCTCGGCTGTAAATCAGCAAACGCGTGGTACACGTTGGCGAATTGTCGTTCCTGTACTTTTTGCTGCGATTCCCCATTCAGACGACAATCCGTCAATTCTTTCGATTATCGAGGTATCAAACATTAACCGACACGCAACTACGGCATAATAAGTTGAACAAAAGTTTACGCAAAAGTGACACGAGGGATACGATGATTCACGTATGTTTGTATGTAAAGGATGAAAAAGAAACAAGATAAAAATAATTGTTAGCGGTACGAACGCCTTTTACGACAATTTACCTTCGTAACAACAAGTTATAACACCTTACTCAATTAAATATTCAAGCAAATAAAAGTAAACTAATTTTCCAATCCAAATAGCGTGAATTCACGGATTGGTGGACTTCTAATAGCGAATAAAGTAATGCCAGGAAATTCATTGAAAAAAAAAAAATAAAAATACCTGTTACGATGTTATTTAAGCCCAGAAGGACATGAGCAATAGCTCAAATAAATTGATACAAATTTTGTCGTTCTCTCATGTAAAACAAACAGGTAAACAATCACTTTTATATAGCTCGCTTGCGTCCTTATATACATTGTAAAATAAAGAGATTAAAATAAACAACAGTGTAGCACCGAAAAAATGGAAATAACCGCATAAATATCCTGTACGACAGCGTTTGTATCATAGACAAAAATCTTTGATGTCGATGATGTTCGTTCTTTTTGCAGTCGATATATAAATAAACGAGACAATTTTTTATTTATATGACTTCGAGATGTTGACCGTTGTTTATTTAAAGCGACAGTTAACTTTGTGTATCTCAAAAAGTATAGCTTCGCAAACAACATTGAGTGGTTATTTGAGCTTTAGTTGTATAAGAATCAAATTTTTAACAAAAATTTCAAGAACGTCGTAAACAAATTGAGACAACCGATGAGACATGTAACGAGAAGGGAAATAATTAAATTTCGTTTTGAGTAAGTCTCGAAGCCACGTGTGTTGAGAAGTAAACCTATTTTAGAAGTAAGCAAACCCGTGTAAAATACCGAAAGTCTACGTATAAATAATTATATATATATTATATATATGCAAATTATACATACATATATAAATATATATAAAATATTAATTTACGACATATATGCAAATTAATTTTAATAACTATTAAGGTTTATCAATAGGTAAATAAACTGAAAAAATGGCGCAGCTGTTAAGGAAAGGAAAAAGTGGAATGATTGTAGCGAGGTACCTATCTATACGTGGAAATTTCAAGGAAAGGCAAAAATTAACGTAGTCGTAATATCGAAATTAAAGAGTTTGTGATAATGCTACTGCAACACACAGTCACACCATTTCTTCCCATTTCTTCTTCTCTGCGCGAGGTCGATTGATTGAAAAAAAAAAACTGAAACTGATATATTAAATAGAGCGAGTGAATATTATACAAGAAAAAAAAACAAAGATCGCCCTATTCGCACTCTTAATCCACGATTTTCATGTTCGCTGGACCAAACGACTCGTATGTTTTGGAAAATGTTTCTTTGATTTGTAGAATCTCAGTTCTTTTGCAAGCGTCAATTCTGCTTACCAAACGATCGATTTTTTGTTTTTTCTTTTTTGACAATGTTAGACTCATTGCGCAAACTTAGAATTAGCAATTTTAAGAGAGTGTTTGTATATATATCTAATGTTTTAAAAAGTTTTCACGCGGTGCTTCCAAACAAGCTCAGCGTAAAGTGTTAGTTAATGTATATATTATATATGAATGGAAATGATAAAAATCTCATTTAGCCAGAGTCAGAATATTTGAAAAATTAATGATTATGTAAATAAAATGAAATTGGTAAAACTAACTAGATACAAACATTTATGTAAATACATTTTGTTTTTCGAGAGTTTTTTTTCAAATTAGTTACCCTTGATTTGATCCGTATCACTACATTTTTATGTAATGCAATTGACATTTGTAAAAGTAGGACATCTGTCGACAAATCAAAGTTGCGTTATTCAAAATGTCTTTAATGGCTGTCCAAGCTCTGCTTTCATACTTTGACACAAATCTGGACGATGAAGAAAGGCGATAAGTGTAATAATTGTTTACAATATGGGTATAATTATCAAGTAACGATTTACAATAATGATAATAAACAGAAAATTAGCGACGACGATATTGCGTATGTGTATAATTTAATCTGCGAACGAGAGTGAGTGAGTGAACCGAATGAGGCTTGTTAAGTGGGTGCATATACTTGTAGATAAATGTAAACGAGCGTGAGAATTTCATTGTTTAGTGCACCGCATGCAAACAAACAAAAACAAATTAGCGACAATTGCACTGATTATAATGAGACGAGGAAAAACAAGTAAACAAGAATAATAAATAATACAACAACAAAAAAGCTATACGTTTTCTTGCTTCGAATGAACATTCGAGTGTCGAGTCTTTACAATGATCGGATCTATCCTCCTTCTTTTAGTTGTTTTAGTTTCCGTAAACGTATCGTTGCGACGTTTTTAATTATAGCCAATGCCTACGTAATATTAAAACATACGTTTGATTGATTAATTAGGCGAAATTGTTTGTTTTTTCTATGCGTTCTTTCTTTGTTTTTATCGTATCGTGTAAACGTCTTTTATTAAGTAAGAACATTGTGTATTATAAATAATAATAATAATAATAGTAATAATAATAATAATAATTAAACGACGATTAAAAATTTTGTGAAGACTCATTAGCTGATTGTTTATTTGAATCTAGATGTTTCTTTAGTCAATGTTCGCGACTATTTCAAATGCTAAACTGAATTTTTTGTAGAGTGTGCGCGCCTCTATCTAGATTTTTTTAGTCTGATGCCTGCACATTTTATCAATTTTATTTGCCGATTCGACGAGATGTGAAAATTCTGTTAGCGAATGTCCTCGAGCTACATTTTCCAATTCGCCTATTACTTACGAAAAGCATTCCAAAACTTTATTTTCGTGGACCTTTGTACTCTCTTTTGATTTTCAAACAAAGAAAACCAATACATTTCTAGACGTGTTTACAAAAATGTTTTACTCTGAGAAAATAACAAAAGAACATTTTTGGAAATGCCATCAAATATATTCCATCGCTTTAAGTATGTAAATTTTATATTTGTAAATTGGCATCAACTGTCTTAATATTATTTGCAAATTTGATAAAACTATATTAGGTATATTTTTATTACAACGTGTCTCATAAGACATTTATAGTAATAATCACCTTGATATTTGACGATTAAGCAATACGCAATAGCTGTTAGAACCAAATTGTTCGGACAAGTGAGCTCAAAACACATACTATGAAACACAATAATTTAGAAAGTTAATCGATAATAGTGAACGTCGTTGAACTAATTAAATATTCTCTCAAAGTTACAACTTTTGATTTCTTCAAAGATCCGTTTTACCGCGAATGGCAAAAATTGAGCATATCGTAACGATGACAAATGAACGGTAAAAGATCATTCGATCAAGGAAAAGCACGTCAGGAAATGAGCTAATTTCTTCAACTGTACAATATAGATAGAGCACACAGTTGATCGTTGTCCGCAAAAGTACGATGAAATACGTAGCCAAGAAGAAGAAGAAGAGAAAGACGAGTGAATGGCAGAGTGATGATTGCATTATACATATTGAATATCGATCAAATAAAATATATTTGTAGTATACTATATGTGTGGTAAATGCGAGAATCGATATCGCGGCGCTTTCCGCATCGCTTAAAGCGGGCGCGCTATATATGATGATATTACTGTACATTTTTGTGGTTTATTTAACAATAAAATATTAACAACAACGTTAGAACTGGTCAGTCAATTATCCTTTGCTACAACACTTGGGCGTTGGTGCAGTGGCTATCGTATAAAAGTGTCGATCTAGAGAGTCAAATTTGGTTGCATCGAGTTTGTATCAATGTGCGTGTGTTTGTAGTTGATTGATTGGCTTGGATCGAAGTGCGAAAAACCCACGAGATCAATATCGTGAAATGATCTTACGTTTACTAAGCGTACGTTTTTTTGTGGCGTACTTGCGTGATTGCTCGCTTGTTCCCGAACACCACGGTCAAACGATCAATTGTCCTCTCCTGCGCAATTGGTACAATCTCGCTTGTTTCAGATTCCTGATTTTTCAACCAAGCAAAACTTTTCTGATCATTGCACCGCTTACGACTTCCTCGTTGCCTTCGCGTGGCCCTATGCACTTGCTGCTGCACAGATATTGCAACAACGGCAACCTGTATTTACCACAAAAGTCGACAAACTTGACGTGCTCCACCCGATTGTCGAAGAACACACCTTTAATCAAGAGTACAGCGTTATTAAGCGTTATTAAGCGTTATTAAACGTTATTAAACGTTATTCGCATTTTCATTGGGGCGCGTCTATCGACACGAGCGATTTCAACGTGATCGTTCGGTACCTGCGCAACGAGGATTGACACAGTGATGAGCGCTGTCCAAGTAAACGAGCAAAGTCCTGGGCAGGTCTTCCTGCTTGTACAAAATTTGACTAGTCTTGACCACTCGAGCAGCTAATTCTAAAAGCGACGGAGGATTGTGCGTCATGTCCGAAACGAATCTCACGACCAGTGGATTATCTCTCAACGAAAGCTAAAATCAATAGCAACGTTAATTATTTATCGACGAGTCTTACACCTTTGAAGGGACAACTTTGAGCGACGATCGTGCTACCTCGGTCAGATTTTTCAGCGTGATTATTTCCGTAGGCAGAGTTCTCAGAACATTTTTGTGCAACAATAAGGACTTTAAATTCTTAAGATTGGCTATGGAATTTGGAAGACTCTCGAGTCTATTATCACAGAGTACTAAGGCTTGCAAAGCCGTAAGTTGGCCTAATGCTGATGGAACTTCCGTCAATCTATTGCCTCCCAAGGATAGAACCTGTAAACTAAACAACATCCTTAATACATGTTTGTTAATTGATCGACAAGCAGTGGAAATGTCGCTCGATACGAGGAGCGCGCGCGAGTGCGACTTTGAACAGAGCGCGCCACAATCGAACCGAACCGAACGTCATCGTGGCTTCTTGCTCCCCACCGGGTGATGGATTGCTTTTCGACCGCTAGGTGGTCCGTCGCGCGTTACTTCTCCGCAAGAGGAATAGAAGCCTCGAGTGTATATATCGAGCACAGAGAGCTCCACTCGGCACTCTGGTCTCCCTTCATTCCACGTATAAATCTTTCGCCTTTTACTAAAGATTTCCGTGGAGGGGGACACTTGATGAGTCTAACGACCAATTTTTTTGCCGGCTCAACGTTCTGTTGAGCCAATAATTCAACCCAAACATAATTGCTCTGCGCTCCTGCTTGTTGTTCGCCTTGTTGTTATTGCAATAACGTTGAATCCGCTCGTTTCGTTGGCTACGTCCCGATCGTAACGGCGGCTGTCGTTACAATTTTTCCGAGGTTTCAGCGTGTTATTATTAGTACAATTTTTTCCTTCGACGCGAAGCGACGTTGTGCTGCGCGTAAAGCGTCGTCTCGGAACAATGCTTTATCGCGATAAATTTACGAGATTTTGATAAGAGATTTCTCATGTGAACAAATTGAGTTTATGCGTATAAAGAAAGAATTAACGACACGGTGTTGCTTGTTTATTTTTTATTTTATCGTCGTTCAAATGTTGCTTTTGAAATTCAACACACGTCGACGGAATAACACGAGCAATTGGCCTAATTATGTACGAACAAACCATCTGATGTTTGATCTAGGTGAACAATAACCGAGCTACAAACGTAGCGAAATAAGAAACATTGGTGAATTCTGACGCGATGCTTGGAGAAAAGCGTAAAAATATTATACCACGCAGCGTTATGAAAAGCCTGGTGTAGCTTTATTTACAAATTAGCCCAAGTCAACGTGTCGCGACGACGAGATGATATTTAATGGTCGTCGAAAGAAGAAATTGTCCAAGACGCGCGAAAACGTTGCGATCCAACGTGGAGTTCCAGGGAAAGAAGCAAAACTGCGGTCAATGAACGATCGTAAAGAGAACGATGCGCAAAGCATCTCACCTTTGTATCTTGCAGACATCCTTTGTGATCTCGCCGATGAGATTGCCGCCTAGATATAGATACTTGAGTCCAGGTAAGTCGAGTACCTGCTCGGGAAACTCGGTGAGTCTGTTCCCGCTCAAATTAAGTTCTCGTAAATTTGGCAAACGCTCGAGGCTCTTCGGCAACGAGTCGTTTGTCAACCCGTTATTTTTGGCCGACAAACACACCAATTGACCGAGTTCGCTCAAAAAGTCGGGTAACCTTTGTAGGCCGCAATTGGATACGTCCAGAGTGACCAAATTGGAAAATAGTACCACGCTGTCGGGTAGATAACTCAGTCTGTTCTGGTGCAAAAGTAACGTTTCCACGTGTTCGGGCGAGCTTGTACAGATGAAATGCTCGTGAAGCACCTGCGAATCGAGCTGTAGGTACGACAGATCGAGTGTTTTGCCACTAGAGTCCGAGTCACTCGAATCCGACGTGTAATTCTCCATCGTGCGGACTTTTCTGAAGAAGTCAAATAAAATTAGCCGACGATTACGTACGTGCCTACGTATATCAATAATATTCGACGAAATCATTGTCTTCGTTGCGAACGCTTATCCGATATTTGACGTTTCCTTTTGCCTTGCCGACAACTTTGCCTATTCGTCGCGATCTTTTTTAATCTTTGTGTTTCGAGGAAAAAGTGCTGCGTAATTGCGATCGTTGGTCGGCAATAATCTTTGAGCAATATTTTGTCTCTACTCGCGATAAACACTTAGCGTTCGTTGCAAATATATGCAATAACGCGATTTTTACGGCTCTTAGTACAAAGTGTACTAAGACCTTTCGTAGGCGGGTAAATAAACTCGACAATTGCACAATGTGCTCCAATATTCCTGGTACGTTATTGGATTGTTGAAAACGATGCTTTTCTTTTCGCAGCAGTACGACTGAATGCGAGTCGAATAATCGAATAATCGATAAAAATGCAAAGAAAGTCTAGACGTTACCTCAACAATGTCGCAGCTAATTTATTACGATCGGTTTTTATTGTTTCAGCAATTGTTATCGCTCCGAATACGCGTATCTGGAGTGGTTATGACAAAATAACTCGGTTAGATGGAAAAAAGGTTTATTTAGAACGATAAAGCAATTCTATTTAACCGATAACAATTTTTCCGCGTCTACTGCTTCAAAGATCTTTCTCCGATGCACTAGTGTACAACGAGTAAATGCGATTGTGTGTATTTTTGCAGATAATAACGATCACGTGAAATCTACGTGATCGAGGCTTTTGTGTATTTTCGACAAAAATGTGCTACAATAATCAATATCCGTCGATACCGAGACTAATCTGACTTGCAATAACGAATCGCGCTTTCTCCGATAAAAGAAGTAGAAATAGAAAAAAACTCTGATCGATACGCGAAAATTAACAAGCTCTTTATGTTTTTTTAAGTCGATTAAATGCTCTTATCTAACGAGGAAATTAAAGGCGTTGCGATGACATGTAACGTTCGGGACATAATGTTTTGCAATAGCTGTTAAGGTGTGGGTCATTTGTGCGTTGTCTTACGCTGCTCTCGTTGCGTACAGTTACATTCGCGACGCATGTACCACGTACTTCTCGTTAATCTCGAAAACGTATTTACGTATGATCTTCGCAAGAGAAGCGTAGCCTCGTTGATGACCCAGATTTACGACAAATTAATTTCTCTCGCTGAAATGCAACGCCAACCCAGCGCGATTTGTCGGAATTCAAGAAAATACAAAGTATCGCTACTTCTCGAAAACCGGCGCGTCGCTCAATTGCAGTCGTTCCCGTTGGTTCGAGCCCAGAAAATAAATGGACAACTCGTTAACAACCAAAGTGTTCACCGCGACGCGTTCTCCTTCAAATCAGCTTTCGTGCAGTTTTTGCTTTTTTGGTCGTTTGGTTATTGCGAGCAACGAGTATCTCCGTATCGCGTTGTAAGATATATACGTGCACGCGTTCCAATTGTTCGCGTATACGTAGCTTCACCTTCGGAAGAAAGAAAGAAAAAAAAACTTTATACGAGACTTACGAAAACGTCAAAAGACTTGCCTTTATCACAGCTACGGTGTTCTCGACGTCCGTGACCACGAAAGCGTAGGTGTGGCACTTTGAATTCGACAACGGCAAAAATCAAATTAAAGTATAGTTTTAAAAAGAACGTGGCAGAGGGGCCTGCAATAAAAAAGTCAAAGAACTATTGCCAAGAGGAGGAGCAAGCGACTACGCGCGTTGCTGCCCCATTACGATAAAGCGTCGCCGCGAGACTGACGCAAACACGCGCGCGAACTCATGATGTTTGTCCTTATCAAGAGAACGGCTCGCGTACAAACCGTGTGTGTCGGCGTATCTGTGTAACGCCTGTATACATATTGATATTTTATCAAAAGCCGTGATCGACGCTGCGCTCTGTACTCTCGATCGTCGTGTATCAAACATTGGCTTTGGTCTTTCGTTCGATTCTTTGTGCTCGTGTCTCTATTAGGATTTACCGTTCGATCGACAATTTAAAAAATCCACGATAATTAATAGAAGAGAACAAATACGAAGGTACGTTTATCTCGCAAATAAATAGATATCCGATTAGGATGCATTTGTTCGTTTTGGAGGAGAACTACGATTCATTTGCTCAAAATAATGTTCGAGCAAGGAACGTAATCCGTACACGGCGGCTGTGTGAACCAGGCAACCAAGATAGATCCATCAAGTCGAGCAATACATCTATCGTTAGGGTTTTTAACGCTAATTTCACTAAACCTGATCTTGAAATTGCTAATTCTTTCGTTTTCGAAAAATTAAAGAAAATGTTTAGTTGCTGGGCATATTTTTAAATCGTTATTATTCGAAAACATTTAAAGCTAAGGTATTTTTCTACATTGCTATTCAATGCTAAGAATTTGCTTCAAAATTATTTTCAAATTCGATAGCATTGATATTTTCCGAGGAACATCCATTGGAAAATTTCTCATTCACAGCACGGTACACCGTATTCGCTGTACGACGCATGCGCATTACGCACCCGTTTATTCAAAATACAGCAGCCGAAAAATTGTCACTAACCTATTCTCGAACAAACAATACGATTGTTACAACACAGTTGTTACAAGACATTAAGTAATAAATAATTATTAGACTTCAGATAAGTATTCTTATATTGTTCTAATATTAGATTATATTATTGTAAAGCAGCATCAAGCTTGTGACAAATTTAATTGGTTTTAGGTGGAGAAAAATTTAGAAAAAGTATCACGGTTATATTTACGTGTGTATTCAATGAAAAATGCAAAAGCTTCGAGTGCAGCTTGCACGAGTGCTTCGTTTTTATCTTTATTAGATCGATAAATTGTAATGGGTGAGAATGATTACTCTAATAACCTTTTTTAAATATCTGCACTTTATTATAAATTATTTATTTTTAATCTTCGTTTTAATTTTCTAACTCTTTTCTTTTGTGACTAACTATATACAACATTAATGATATTCTAACATTTTTAGGGATCAAATCACTATATCTCGTTTCTAAGGCCAAATCATCTTTTATTTCCCAGCATCCTTGTAAATAATTACAAGCATAGTAACGACCAATAGGATAAGCTATAAATCCAATCAAATTGAGATTGACGAATAGTTTTTCAGCGTACACGGTTGTTGGTATACGTCCTGCTGTTTTATTAACTTTTTCTGATGCCTCTTCGATATCTATGCCAACAAAATTTCCCAATATTAAGGATGTTTTTGCACCATATTTTATCCTTATCCTCTCTTATATATTTAATATTTTCAGGTGTTTCCATTTCCTGCTTTTCTGAAAATTGAGCTGTAGAAACTAGAATGGTTAATACTCTACAGTTCTCAATTCTTACATCATCACAAACGTCACATTTCACAAATTTTTTAGCACAACATTCAGAACCAATAAGCCTTTCAAAAAAGAGACCACGTTACATTTTCAGTTGTACATATTAGTTCCAGGATACTTTTCAGCATAAGGTTTAAGAATCATTGCTCTTCTCGAGTAGAACTCATTCATAGTTATTGTTTGCTCGTCGTAATTTATTATTAATTTGAAAAATCGATTTCCTTCCATTGCAGCATTTTGAACAAAAGTTTTAAATACTTGATAATTTTTAAATTGAGATAGCAATAGTTCAAATAAAGCGTCAAATCCACAAGTTTCTATATATTCTGCTACTTCATCTAGGACATTTATTTTTCCAATATGAAGTCCGTTTTGCACTGGTCTATTAAATGGAGAAATGGATGCTGAATTTGTAGTCAGAGACTCTTTGGGAAAGTCTACTGTGAGTTTGACTTTAGTCATTTCATTCTGTAAACGAAGCCTTTTTGATTTGGTTTTATAGAATGAAAATGTTTTACCATTTTGAATATAATCAAGTACAATTGGTTTAAATTGATTAGACTTTTCACTCTTACAATCCACATAAAAATCTTTAAAATTTTTACAGCTCTTGCAAAAACTTCCACCAAACCATCAAATGCACTTGTATCTACATAGTCATATTTCACGCTAACTTGCCTATAAATATGATTTGCACCATTATCAATGCATTGACTTTTATGCAAATGAACTTGAGGCTTTTCATAAAATTCTTCTACTTCAGGAAAGGCAGTAAAATATCATGAAGGCTTATTATTTGTTTTCGACATGTGATTATGTGATTTTTTATCTAATAATTTTGGAGAATCAGATGAATTGTGTAATATCTCATGAATAGGAGTTGAGCATTTCTTAAATACTTCACTGACTGATAAGTCCACACTTTCAAGTGAACCATTAAAATTATTTCCATGTGCATTATAAAATTATTTCTCGTAGTACTTCATTTTAACTAAATTATATAATTGTTTATCTAACTTGTTCATTTATATAACTGAACATAAATAGAATATCCGATTTTATTTGAAGACTTATAAAACACGTTTATAAAACAACAAGCTTTACAAATTGATTATATTTATATATTTAGATATAAATCTATTTCTACTGGACTATTATTTACAACTTAAAAAATAATTTCTTTCATTGATTTATTATTAATGACTCTATTTTTTTTGCTATATTATGATGGTAAGAGACGCAGCAGTATCAACTGATAATATTTACAACTGTTTGAAAAATTTGAATATTTTTCATCTAAGTGGTCAGTTAAAATTAAAAAAAAATACCATTTAGCGTGAAGCTTGTTTAAATTTAGATGATAAAATTAAGATAGAAAATTTATATTTTAATGTTTTTCAAAACCGAAATAACGTTAAAGAGCGCTTAATAAGCAATGTTTTAGAAAAAGGAGAAATACAATATAATCTATATCAAGAACTAAAATATAATACTAGTGTCGCTGATCTAACACATAATGAGGATAGTGATAACGAAATAGCAGATCAGGAAGAAGAGGAAGACAAAATTGATAGTGATTTTGAAACACATAAAAATCAGAATCCTCAGAAATGTAAACAATTATTTTGTACAATTTATTTAAATGAGACTGAATAGCTCCAAATCAAACCAATTAATTTTCAACTGTCCAAGTATACTTGGACACCAATTATATGCAGAAAAATTTGTGAGAAAGAATCAATTCCTTGTGTCTTTTCGATTAAGGTAGGAAAAGTTTATAAAGCTGAAAAATCTAAATATTTTGATTTCTATGGTAAATGCATAGAATGACATACTCATATGGAAGGTGTGTGTTATGAAAAACCACTGGATGACACTTCTGGAGTTGTAATTGCAATTAGAACATATGATACCAGGCATTTGAAACATGTTAAAAAAAGATTTTTTATTAATGAAGATAGGAAAAAGGTGCAAAGTATTTTAAAATATGTACTACCGACAAAAGTTCGATATTAACTTGCAGAAGAGTACATGAACTTTGGTGATGTTGAACCACCACATTTACCAAATTCAGGTGTTTTGAGACAAGCCCGACAAGAAGCTATCAATAAATACCTTGACAGTAAAGGTCCATCAAATGTTATTCATAATTTAATTTATTCGCAAGGTTATTGTGCATTTATAAAAAATATATTTACATTGCCTTTTAGATTCTCATACAAAACTAAAGAGCAAGAGCAAATATACGGAGAATTTTCCGAATTAGTTGATAGAATTATGGTTACTGCTGATGCATCTGGTAATTTTATAAATGCGATTGAATTGAATAAAGATAGGTCCCATTATTCTTTTTTATATCAACTATTATCCCAGGTGGACAATTTATACATTCCTCTGAATCAAATGTTATCAAAAGTTTCTTTGATGAATGGCAAGACTCTATAAAAACTTCTGTGGTTCTTTCAGCTAAAATTCATACTAAAACTGTACCAGATGAATTTATTAGTGATGATTCCTTAGTAATTTTAAATGCTGCCTCCTTATCTTTTAATAAAGTAAAATACAATGATTATTTACTTAGATGTTTGAAAATATTAAAAAATAATGACGTCAAACGTAATTCGCTATGTTTTATACGCATTGACAGAGCTCATCTTATAAGAGCAGTAGGACGATGGAAATACTTAAACCAACTTAAAAATAGAACCGCTATAAAAGATTTTTATATTAAATCAGTATCATATGCTTCAACTAGAAAGAGTTATCAAGAAATCGAAGTTCTTTTGAGTTTATTTATAATTAGCCACAGTAAATATAAAATAGAGGAAAGTTTATGTCAAAATAAGTTTAAATTAATGATCGAAAAATTTAAAAAAGATCCGAATTCTATATGTGAACAAAATGAAAAAGAAGAAGAAATTGAAGAAGGAACAAGGAGTGTTGAAAATACTGAATTTGGGACAAATATACATATGAAAAATCCAATTCAAGATTATATCAATAACATTTTTGAGCAAGCGATGAAATCATTTAATAACTTAGAAAGTACATAAGATCAGCCAAATCAATTTTACTGTCCTAATATTAAAGATAATTTATTTTTCACTTTTTCTCAATATCCTGCATGGTCTTTCGTAATGCATGATTATTTTAAAAGTAAAAATATTTGTGCCTCATCTTCTAGAAACGAATCATATTTTAAAGATTTTAAAACAACCCACGGTCTAACATATCCCTCAAGTTCACAAGAAAATTATTGATGTTCAAATAAAATTGGTTCAAAGCACATTTGAAAATATGACAAAACTATCATTTATTTATATAGAAAAATTTTTAGAACAATCTGAAATATCAAGAAGAATTAAATACATGGAACTGCAACAAGAGGCTGCATTCAACATAACTAATAATATTACATCACAGCCAATTGATTCACCTCTAACAAATAAATTTCAGTTCAAAACAAGCTCTCCATAGATGAATTCGATTAAAGATATAGTTCTTCGAGCACCTAAAACCAAATCAAAAAGGCTTCGTTTACAGAATGAAATGACTAAAGTCAAACTCACAGTAGACTTTCCCAAAGAGTCTCTGACTACAAATTCAGCATCCATTTCTCCATTTAATAGACCAGTGCAAAACGGACTTCATATTGGAAAAATAAATGTCCTAGATGAAGTAGCAGAATATATAGAAACTTGTGGATTTGACGCTTTATTTGAACTATTGCTATCTCAATTTAAAAATTATCAAGTATTTAAAACTTTTGTTCAAAATGCTGCAATGGAAGGAAATCGATTTTTCAAATTAATAATAAATTACGACGAGCAAACAATAACTATGAATGAGTTCTACTCGAGAAGAGCAATGATTCTTAAACCTTATGCTGAAAAGTATCCTGGAACTAATATGTACAACTGAAAATGTAACGTGGTCTCTCTTTTTGAAAGGCTTATTGGTTCTGAATGTTGTGCTAAAAAATTTGTGAAATGTGACGTTTGTGATGATGTAAGAATTGAGAACTGTAGAGTATTAACCATTCTAGTTTCTACAGCTCAATTTTCAGAAAAGCAGGAAATGGAAACACCTGAAAATATTAAATATATAAGAGAGGATAAGGATAAAATATGGTGCAAAAACATCCTTAATATTGGGAAATTTTGTTGGCATAGATATCGAAGAGGCATCAGAAAAAGTTAATAAAACAGCAGGACGTATACCAACAACCGTGTACGCTGAAAAACTATTCGTCAATCTCAATTTGATTGGATTTATAGCTTATCCTATTGGTCGTTACTATGCTTGTAATTATTTACAAGGATGCTGGGAAATAAAAGATGATTTGGCCTTAGAAACGAGATATAGTGATTTGATCCCTAAAAATGTTAGAATATCATTAATGTTGTATATAGTTAGTCACAAAAGAAAAGAGTTAGAAAATTAAAACGAAGATTAAAAATAAATAATTTATAATAAAGTGCAGATATTTAAAAAAGGTTATTAGAGTAATCATTCTCACCCATTACAATTTATCGATCTAATAAAGATAAAAACGAAGCACTCGTGCAAGCTGCACTCGAAGCTTTTGCATTTTTCATTGAATACACACGTAAATATAACCGTGATACTTTTTCTAAATTTTTCTCCACCTAAAACCAATTAAATTTGTCACAAGCTTGATGCTGCTTTACAATAATATAATCTAATATTAGAACAATATAAGAATACTTATCTGAAGTCTAATAATTATTTATTACTTAATGTCTTGTAACAACTGTGTTGTAACAATCGTATTGTTTGTTCGAGAATAGGTTAGTGACAATTTTTCGGCTGCTGTATTTTGAATAAACGGGTGCGTAATGCGCATGCGTCGTACAGCGAATACGGTGTACCGTGCTGTGAATGAGAAATTTTCCAATGGATGTTCCTCGGAAAATATCAATGCTATCGAATTTGAAAATAATTTTGAAGCAAATTCTTAGCATTGAATAGCAATGTAGAAAAATACCTTAGCTTTAAATGTTTTCGAATAATAACGATTTAAAAATATGCCCAGCAACTAAACATTTTCTTTAATTTTTCGAAAACGAAAGAATTAGCAATTTCAAGATCAGGTTTAGTGAAATTAGCGTTAAAAACCCTAACGATAGATGTATTGCTCGACTTGATGGATCTATCTTGGTTGCCTGGTTCACACAGCCTCTTGAGAAAGGGGAAATTGAAGTCGCGTCGAAACATTGTCATCTGTCGACATTGGTTCTCGCGTTACCTGCAGTCTTTTAAAATCCCCTATGGGTTGTGCATGCGTGACGTTTGAACCAATCACAGCTATACCCTCACCACGTGCAATAGACGTTCGTAGTTTTCTGCTCGACGCTTCAGACGTGAGAGCTTCCTTGGAGGTTACAACTTAACCGATCCAATGTTTAAATAAATCCTTGCAACAATAGAAAAGTCAGATAAGCATGTCTAGCTCTAAATGGCTTAATTGTAGCTTTCGTCTAGTCGTATAAGCCAAAACCAAGACATCTCGGAACGTACTTACTATTTGAGGGTTAACTCTTTGGTTCTCTACTAAAGAGGACATGAAATATAAGTGGCTGTTTAAAGAATCGTTTTTGTTTTCAGTGATTACAAAATGAGACCAATCGTTTATCCGTCTTATTGTCTAGTACAATATGTCAAACGAATGTACACTACTAAATACGAAAACTTTTCAATTAAAACAGCATATCAGACTAAAAGAAAAGCTATTGCCATCAGCAAGATGATGACAGCAGACTTGTTAATTAACAAGAAGCTTGGTAATAGAGAGTCGATTGAAGGTAATCAATGGGGCAAAGTGCGAAAAGAGTTGTTACAGAGATACGAGGACGTGAGCGAAGTCAATATTGATTCGCAAATATACGATATTTGTTATTATTTCGACAGACTAGATCAAGGTATCAGTTATTATCAATTTTTGGAGCGTAACAAGTACCCACTTAATTTATCTACAATGACAACATATTTAAGACTTATGGCTCTTTATAAGACAAAATGTCAGGCTCAGCTGACCAAAGAGGAAGAAAAAAGCATTCTTAAAGTTTACAACAACATAACAAAAAAATATGAATTACTCGACCCAAGATCAGCGTCGTATTGCATCGATGGGCTATCTTTAACAAAAAAGTGGAAAGAATGTTTTAAACTTCTTGAAATGATCAAATTGATACAAAGTCCTGGAATCACTGAGATGTCAACTATAATTGCTGCAGCAATTAGAAACGATCAAGTCGATTTGGCTTGGAAAATGATGGATGAATTTCTCGTTAACAATCCTGTGAAACAAAAAGTTTACGAAGAATATTTAAATTACTGTAAACGAAATTTCTCTCGAGGTCAATTGGTTAACATGTTAGAAAAAATGTTTTGTACATGGCAGAAATACAATATTAGACCACAGAAGTCTACCATAGATCAATATCAAGAATTATTGGAATCTATAGGACATACTACAAAATATACTTCTATCACAATGAAGTAAGTAAACATAGATAGCACAAATTCTTGCATCTTTTCATTCGTAAACTCCCTAAGTCGTTCCATTATTCGCAATTTTTGCAATTGAATACTTATCCATGAAATGTTAGATTTCAGTTGACAATTATTTAAATGATTACTAGCACACCTAATTTTCTACAGATCATATGTTGTATAATACAATGGTAATTTAATTGAAAGCAATACTCTACTTTGACTGAAATTCTCTCCAACTTGGAATTCTTAATCAACCATTTAACTATTTTTCAGTGGCATATGTCAACATTGCAAAATCCAGTTGAAGCAGACTGAGCTTACCAAAGAAGACTTCAGAGTATTGTCATCGGCAATTTTGAATAATTTAATTGTTGGTAAAGATGTATATCGCAATACATCTCCACAAGAATTAAAAAATTATCTGATTTTCTTACAAAATATGAAACCTTACGATGTTGTTATCGATGGATTAAATGTTGCATACGCAAATGGATTTAATAATGAAGGAAAGAGAGATGACAGTAGAGGGTTACTTGGGAATGTAAGTTCCATAATGATAAAATGTTCATATAATGGATGCAATTAGTTCTAATTCAAAAAAACCATATTTGCAGATTATACAGGTTGTTGACTATTTTCGTAAAAGGAATAAACGAACCCTGGTGGTAGGGAGGGTACACATGAAGTGGTGGTCAACCCGAGAAACGAAAAAATTGGAAGATATCACTGATGTTTTTTACATAAAAAATATGTAAGTTCAAAATTTAATTACATTTGTTGGAAAATTTAACAAAGTCTCTAAACCAAGATAAATTCTCGTATTGATAGAAGCATAATATTTAGTAAAATTGTAAAATATATCATAGTTTTATATTCATTGTTTTAGTTTGCTAAAACTATTTTATTTACACAATGTACAATACGTATTATAGAAAGAACAAGAAAATTTGTGTGATCGTTTGATAATATTTCTATCTACTAAATGGTTTAGGTGACATTTTAAACTTTGAAATTATACATAACTATAAAAGTCTACAACCTTGCAGTTATTGGAAATGAAATGCTTCATTGTTGTTTATTTTCTCTCTTTTCGTTTTTAGATCTCAAGATGATCCATTTTTACTGCATGTAACTCTATCGAGTGGATCTAACACGTGTTTTGTGTCTCGAGATTTTATGAGGCAACATATACATAAAATAGACGATCCTGTAGTGAAGCAGCTTTTCAAAAATTGGCAAATGTCACACCAATATTTCTTCTATACACTAGGAGATAGAAACAACACGATAAAATTAGTTAAACCTTTGCCATACGATCCCAGTACACAAAATAATGACGAAGGATGGCATATACCTTATACCACCCATACACAGTTAGCTGTGCCAGTTTTGTTTGAAGCACCCCGAGAGTGGTTCTGTTTGAAATATAAGAAGCAAGAAAACTGCTAGTTATATTTGTTTTAAATTCATTTATTATTATGGATTGAATATTTTCATTGATTTAAATGTATAAAAAATTGTTAAATATTTATATAGTAGATTTTTGTATGATCTATGTATCTATAAACCATAACTTTTACAAAAACCGGGAACTCTGTTAAATCAAACCATAAAAACATCTATAGCAACATAGCATAAAATAAAGACAAAGACTGACTTGTTCTTGGCGATACGACAAGAATATACTGGAGTTTTTAAACGATCTTTATTTATTAACATTTCAAATATTCAACGTTATAAAAACGCCTCGGAGCAAATCAACAAAAGGGTGCAACAGATGCAATTACAGGAAAGGAACGTGTGCAACATGCATTTGGAAATTATTTGAAATCATACAATGTACGTCTATTCAGACTTTAAAATATTAGATCGATAGTTTATCCACGTACAAAATACTGCCACTGTATTAACATCAAAGATATTGCAGTCATCTTCTGCACTTCTAATACGGTTTTTTGCCACTGTAGACAATATTTAACTAAATTTCTATTTAATTTTCTTCTATTCAAATTTCGAATCAACTATCATCGCTGTCTTTGTATATTTTTTTACACATTCCCTTGGGAAATCACGATGGTAAAAAGTACAACTACAAGAAAGTTCACGGTAAATAGATGTACATAATTATCTGAAAAAGCTCGAATGTTTATAGGTAAAAAAAGTTCTATTCGACTTACCGATGAGTCTTCGTTGTAACCACAGACTACCATGTCATAGGCTAATTGGCAAGGATCGTTCGATGATGGTACTGTAAAGCATATTAGTCAAGTAAATTGTAACGCTATAATTGTTCGTAAGTAGCATAGTATATTTTTATAATAAAAAAAAAAACAAAATACTTTTTCTGTTAATTCGTAATAAAACGTCAGATAATAGTAATAACTACCGATTAGTTTCCATTTCTCACAGGATCTAGAAAAATATTAATTTTACAAACCGCTATCTACACATTTCTTGACGACTTCTTTCATTCGGGGAGCTAGTTCTTCCATCATTAACAAGTCAATCTGTTTGTTGAGATCACGCAGTGTGAATTCTCCTTTTTTGTTCATCTGTAATCGTGTAAATAACACACGTACGAGACAACAGGCAAATAGCGATAAAAAGTTTAACAATCGATTTATTAATGTATCATTTTAAACAATGCGTTATCGCTCACCGCCTTTAACATCACCGACAGACACTTGAAGAAGCACATAAGTGATCTTTCCTTTGGAAATAATCCATCTTTTGTGCCAGCGACTAATTCTGTTGGCGCGAAATCAAAATATTACCGTATCGCCAATGACATACATAACGTGTTACGCATTAATTACCATCCGAAACTCCTGTCTTTGTTTTACAAGATTTACTCATTGGTTTTAACATGTCCTTAAGTCCTTCTAAATCCATTTTTTTCTAAAATAAAAAATATTAACTAAAAATGTTAAAAATTGATACTCTAGAGACAATAGCAAGACTCATATTGTACGTAAAATCAAAGTCGTAAAAAAAACATCGTTAAAAGCGATAGTGCACTGTACATTCCGTTATAACTTGGTCGATCTTGTGCGGTATTTTCGAAAAATTACTCGACGAAGTAACTCACTCCGCATTCAGTTGATTTAAATTGCATTCCAGTCACAAATACAGCGAATACCATCAAATACAAATTCATGTTTGAAATGGATTTTCGTATGAAACACACGACGACACCTTCGTCCCGTCCGTCAATACATCAAACGTCTCAAGAATTATTTGGACATTAGCTTTTATATCTAAGATGTCATCAGCAAGTCAGCAAAAGTGCAAACGTTTCATTATAAAGCCAACGATTGTGCAATCAATCATGTATGTTTTGAGAAATGTCTACTCTAAAGGTATATTGACAGTTGTCATACCTAGATTCACATGTCACGCAATAATACTAATTAAAAACAGATTTACACGTGGAGCAATTTCACCGTTAGATTATTAACATTGACTGCTACCTACAAAAATTGATTAAAAATGTAGTCATCCTGTACAAAAAAACAACGATATTTCGTATTTCAAGAGCTTTTATACAGCGTTGTACGTCATTATTGCTTCGAGCCATAGTTTCAAACCAATTTATTGGTGCATAAGGAGCTACATAAGTTTTGTTATCGAGAAAACAATAGCTATACACAGTTGTAACATATTGAATTCTATTCTTTCGTAATCCACAACTTCGGCTATTTTGTTAAATACAACATACGTATAAATTCATAGGAATACAACTAAGTTTACACGCATTAATGCTTGCACGAGACATTTTTACGAAGTAGAACGGTTGAACAGCCTTGCTTTCGATCGATACACGTCGATAACGTCAAAACGAATGCATTATTGATTACATAATTACTCCTAGTTCAATTATTCGTTAGTACAAAACTGGTGTGCTAAATCTGAAAAAGAGGGTACATCTGATACAAATCCAATACTTTGAATGAAATACCTTTTCAATGGGTTACGATATTTCTGGTGTCGAATTCTTTTCTATTAAAGGTCAACAATTACATACGTATTGTCAGATGGATAAGGAACTGAAAAATATACCGATCTTTTGTCTTTTGTATATTACAGAAAAAACAGCAAAAACTAAACAAACGATTGGACACGTAATTAATCAGGCTTCGATGTATCGCGCGAACTCATAGTTCAACTTTTTTTCTCGTTATCTCGTATCAATCAATCGCTCGTAAGCACATTCACTGTGCAGGACGAGTGAGAAAGTACGTATAGTACCTATAAAATGTACTTTGTTATACTCTATTTGAAGATATCAATGTTCAAGACTTTTATTACACTTTTATAAACAACTAAACTATGATGGTAGAAAGTACAACTAAAAGAAAATAAATATTAGATAATAGAAAATACTATCGTTAAACTATAGATACACGTGAAAAATCTCATCTTACCGTTGGGTCTGCCTTGTAGCCACATACTATCAGATTAAAAGCGTACTCGCACGCATCATCGGATGGTGTTGCTGTAAAATAGAAATTGCAAACATCTGCATCAACAGTATAACGAATGTAATTTTTGTCCAATTTGTAATGCATTTGAATCGAGTTATTTATCTCGTGTTTTCGATTTAAAAAATCGATAGATTCTTAATACTTGTATTTCAATTATGTCAACCGTGTTAACTCACTGCAAAATATACTATTGGCGTGTATTCGATTCTTGTGTAAGATTCTTACATTTTTACAAGAGTTCGTTCTTTTTTCAATAATGTTTAAAATCTGAATTGATCGAAATAATCTTTTAATGTACAAACCTGTGGCCAGGCACTGTTCTAAAATTTGTTTCATTCGTGGCACAAGTTCGTCTATTACTAATATATTAAGTTGTCTATTGATTTCACGTAGCGTTATCTCTCCTTGTTTGTTCATCTGCAAATATATAATTCATCGTGATAGCTTCTATAAACGTCGTCTCAATGAAGAGTTAACTAAGACGTATGTGATAATTTGAACATTGTATATTAAGCCGATTGATGTACGTTACATCTCGTTATTATGTATTCGTCTGTTGTCTACAACGACGAATGATTAAACGTCTCTAATGGATTTGTACAATTTGTGAGAAAAAAGTGCATTGACACAGAGTGTTATAAAATCGTTGGAGACTCTTCAACTAGTCTTCTATAGTAACTATTGTACAGCAGATTGAGTCAATTTCACGGATGATATATGTATAAATAACAAAATCTGAATATAGTTTGGTCACATATTCTAATATTAAAATGAAATGATGATGCATTTGCAGTATCAAACTGTATTTTAACTAAGTATTTACATTTTTATATCGTTCAATGTCAAATTAATAATATTACTCACAGCTTTTAACATCACTGCTAAACACTTAAAATAGCACATAAGAGATCTTTCTCTTGGCCAGATTCCATTTGCCGTACCAGCGATTAATTCTGTTGTTAAAATTAAAAAATAACAATCGTACGCATTGATTTTTGTTCGTAATTTGCTTTGAATTTTAATTACCATCCGAAACGCCAGTTTTCGTTTTGCACGATTTACTCATTGGTTTTAACATATCCTTCAGTCCATCGATATCCATTTTTTTCTAAAATTTTCAATATAAGTTTAAATAATAAAGGAAAAAATTCAGTTCAGATCTAAATACAAAAATTGTAGTATGCTCATGGCTTTCTGAAAATTAATTTTAATAGTTATCGCATAACATAAGTATAGAAATTAATGAAGTTGCTAGTAACTTGCTAATTGATTGAAGCGATAATGCAAATAAACAAACAAAAGACTTTTCTTATAAAAAAGAATATATTTTGGTTCCTTTGACTTTTGACTTTTTTTACGAAGACGAGTATAACTTACTCCGCACTCGATTATTTTGAATTGTGTTGCGCAAACCAGTAAAATAGTTATCACTATATAAACTTTCATCTTTGATTAGAATACTTAATTAAACATCATGCCTTTCCACTCTCTCTTTCTCTTTTCTCTCTCTCTCTCTCACTCTCTCTCTGTCTGTCTGTCTGTCTATCAAACTTCTTAAAAACTATCCGGATAGATGCTTTTATACTAGGATATGATTGTCTAGTCAGGAAATATACAAACGTTTCATTAGGAAGTGACGAATTGTAAAGATGTAATAAATCATCCGTGTTTTAAAAGCTCATTGTACCCTGAAAAAAAAATGATACGTTGTAAATTTGTGTAAATTTACAGCATTATCTTGTAAATCATAATTTCATAAATATTAATTATAATTTTGTGATCGATTGAAATAGTGCACTTGGCAAACTGATCGTTCGATCAAGAGTGTGTACTATACTGTGATTGCTATATTTATATTTTACGCTATAATAGATTTTTATTACAATTTTATATCTGAAATTATTTTAATTTAATTGGTGAAAAATAGTTTGTATTTATAAGTATCTGTATTAATTCCATGTTATTTCGGGAGTGAATTCTTTCTATACAACTGGTTTCACGTCACGAGTAACACTTCTAGATGTTTGACCCCAGTAGGATGTCACAAGTTTATAGACGGTAGTGACAAAGCGGAGCGGCAGGCAGTTCGGCAGGGTGAGTTTCCGTTTCGCCTCTCGCCGCTTGGACATAAGCGACACTCGGAATAAACATACGTAGTTATTTAATTGATAAAAGGTTAACTTTGATAATATTATATTCGTAATTACAAGCTGTGCATATATTTGTAACACTCGTAGAAAAATGTACAAGAGCCAAATCCCTTTCCGATGATACAGTGGTTCGTGTTGATGGTAATGTTATACATAAGTCAGTCATAATATGCACGTGAAGGTATTGGCAGAAGTTTAAACAGATCGACGAAGAAAGCAAGGATAAACTATTAAATAGTTCTGTATAATTATACGCGATTGCCACGCAATATACATACATATAACAAGTGTATTTAGCTTCCTTTATCGCTCGAGAGAAAAACGTCTAGATATGGAACTACGATCACGTTTCGAAAAAGCAACGTATACAGCGGCCATTGCAGGTAATCGCGCGTTCGTTTCTACAGTTGAAACGATAGAAAACTTACCATTATCACATGAATATTTCATTCATCGAAAATAAAAAATCTTGATACAAATAAAAATACGATTTATGCGGTTGCTATGTCTTTTTTAAAATCAATACTACTAATTTAAGCGAAGTCAAATTACAATCGCGAGACTATAATTCAAGACAACGGTAAAAGAAACATTTTCCAGAAAATTGAATGTCTCGTTTAAAATAGAGATGGCGAGCGAAGATACCGCCATTTCATCTCTCGGGTATCTCGACGGTGCGATTGCGAGGTGGGTCGTTTGATGGTCAAGCGCTCGGCATTGTTGCTCATTATTGCATTTTTTGTTAATTTTTACGTCAGAAAAATTCGAGGAATACGACGAAACAAAAAAATTGAAATCAAAACTATGGCTCGTTCAAAAAATACAACGTTTTTAACAAAAAAAATACTTTTTCTATACTTTGCTTATATTACGTTGAAGTAGATATATTAAAAAAAAGTTCATTCTGATATCACCAATGTCGATGAAGTTATTAATTTTCTAAGAAAATGTATCAATTTTTCCAATTATTTATATCTCTTTACCTAAATAACAATTTTATCTCAATTCGCTGCAATTGTTTATTTTTGTTTACGTAGTGAATACGCTAATTTTCGCAATAATCAATTGTATAGAAGGAATTCACTTTCGAAATAACCTGGAATTAATGATTTAATAAGTGAAGTTCACAAAGTCTCAAACAATGTTTTTTTTTCAAGCTATTTTTTGTGGATGCGTAGGAGGGAGAGATCAAGCAAATACGCGAGGTATTTAGTATTATTTATTCATATATTGTTAGGATTCGAACAAAAGAACAATAGTCCGTCGTCAGAACATCGTTTACATTCGCTTAAATGGATAAAACAACAGAATGAAATAACCAATAGAGCAATTCACTTTTAGTAATTACGTAATTGGATTTTGTACTTCTTTTTAACAATTTTTTACAAGATGTTTGCATATTGATTCTACCCGATGAAAGGTTTTGAGCGACTCTCATTTAACGCTAATAATAAATGATAAAACGCTGATAAAAAGTAACATTGTAATCATACGACTGTCCCAACGAACATTCGTTGTACGTGTTATTTTGTCCTGTCTTTTCGATGCATACTGTTGACAGGTTAGACAGAATTGATTTGAAACGAATAATTTTAACTTGTAAAATAATTTTGCCAACTTATCTGTGTAGATCGTATGAGTTTGATTAAGTAAATTAAATTCGTAGATTACGCAGAACGAATAGCTTGTACAATTTATATCTGTCCATTAACTGATATTGACTTAAGTTTATCTACAAACTCCCATTTTAAGTTGTACGAACCTTATCTTTTTTTAAATGTTGGTATTTTTATCGGGATAAATTTATTCATTGGATTAGTGCATTAGCAAATTGATATATTTGACGGCAGTGCAATTGTTATCTACAATTAACCAATCACAAGATAATACGATGATAAAAACATCGCAGAATTGGCGTTTCTGTGAATGTAAAACATGGAGATTAAAAACAATAATATAATAAATTGAAATAAAAACTCTATTCGTTCGTAGGTGCTAGGTTTTGATACACGTTCATTGCAGAATTGACAATAGTTGTGACTGTCAGACAGTTCTTGACAAGTACATACATACGTACAAAAATATCGCAATAGAAAATTCCTTATTTGCACGTGAAAACTCGTCAAACGTTTAAAACTCAAAGAGCGATAAAACGATTCCGATTCACGCCTCTCGTCAAGGAACCAATATCAAATTATGATCAAATCACAAGCGATAAGTACAGTACGAAGATGATTATGTTGTTGTACAATATACACTTATAACGTCATTTATATTCATAACGTCAACTGTAGTACTAAACTTGGCCTAACGATTGATGTCTGGTAAAACGCATTATGGAAAAAAATATAACTGGAAAGATACAAATAAATTCATTGCACTATTTGTAAACTTTGACTGGACAGCATTGAGCTGGCAATCGTTTAACAATTTATCGAAGGGACGTAAACGATCGAATAAAAATGACACTTACGACTATTGTCTTGCGTTAACGTTTATCTTGTGCATTATTCAAACGATTTTTGGATAATTCATTTTGTATTAGTTTCCATCCCTTCGATTTAACGTCCGTAATTTTGAACGTTAATAAGTGCAAATACTACATAACACAGTAGCAAATCTCTTATTAGGCATATTTTTATTTCAGAGCATACACATTTCCAGAATAAAGTTCTATACGTACCGAACTGTCTGCCTCGTAGAAGCATTTTGATAGCAACCAAGTTTTATCGCAAAGATCGGTTGCTTTAGAATTAGCTGAAATAAAAAAGATACATCGCTACTTATTTTTTTATTTTGATTATTCGTTTAAGTCCAGGGAAACTAACGAGTTGCTTTAAACATTTATCAAGATATACCGAAAGCGAAAAATGTAAAGGTTTTTTCTCAATTGTCGATAGTTGGATATTTATCACGGATTAAAATCATACTGTATTTAAAAACGAACGTTTGATTTCTTAAAAAAAAGTTATAAAACGCTGATCTCTTAGGTCTAATTACCCATTTCCAAACACTTTTCGACTATTTCTTTCATTTGTGCGACGTATTCATCCGGCACCATCAAGTCTATTTGTGAGAAAACAGCCTTTAGTGAAATATCGTCATTTTTTATCTGAAACGATGTTTATCGATTGTATTAAATCCTCGGGAATTGTTACTTTGGTCTTTACGCATAAACTTACAACTTTCATCATGTTATAAATACATTTCGTAAAACACATCAGAGTTCGATCTTTAGGCCAAGCCCCAGTTTTAGTCCCTTCGACTAGCTCTAAAAGAAATCAAAATCCTTAAGTGTAGTAATATTTAGATGAACCTGAATACAAGGAATAATTAAAAACGTCAAACATTCGAATACGGAACAATCTTGAAACTTCTGATTTGTTTTTGAAAAAAAAACAACTGCAGATCCGTTGATTTTAGACTATTTTTTCAAATCTAATAAACGGTTGTACTGAAAATGGCCTTTGAAAAATGAATCCTTTGTTGATTAACTAGGAATGGTTCGATAATGAATAGTAAAAGAAAAATTATAGACAGTAATTTCAATGTTGTAAATACTGAAACTGGAGTAGAGGAACGATGCCCTAAAGGAAATAGCGTTTGATAAAAATGTGATACAATACCTGGATCCGCACCTGTGACTCTCAGACATTTGGATTTGTATGGTTTCAAGGTATTTTTAATTTGTTCAATAGTCATTTTCTTTAACAAAAAAGATGTTTAATGTAGAATCATATCCGCTAATTAAAGTTGTATCCTCCATTGAAGATTACACTTACGGACTCGGCAATCTTGCATATATTTACGATTACAACTAAAGTTATTATCGCGTGGATCAGACGCATTGTAATTGTTCGATATTTTCAAATCCCCATCTACGATTCTTTGTACATTCACTCGTAACTTTTGACAAATGTACACTTCAAGCTCTTATTCTCTTTTATACCAGCATTTGACGAGCTGAATTTTCTGAGTACACGTAACGTTCTAAATGTACCTTGCGAACGTCTAATTGTTCTCTTCAGAGTCACTCATTTTAGAAAGTAAATACATGTTTTACGTGGACATCGTTGACACATATGAAATCAGTTTAAGTAATCGAGATAACTGATACTTATTCATGGATGAAAAATGTATTTTTCTACAACCACCATCGTTAAAGGCTTCGTTGGAAAATGTACTACATTCGTTTGGTTAACAGCTAGAGTAATATCAATCATAAATGTTACAAGTATACTTTCGACGTTTGTTCGTGAACAAAAAGAATGATCTATTAGCCAAGATGGCAAGGGCTGTTACGTAAGCAGAATTGATAATAAAATATTAACAGAAAGATGTAACGACTTCACCGAGTGTGTAAAGACGAACATTGACAAACATTTAAAGGATTTTAAAATAAAACTGTTTAAACTTTCCGTACAAAAGTAGTAGTTTATGATATTGGAATTGTGTACAATTTTTAAACTGTTGTCGTTGATCGTAAGTTGCATTGGTGATGCTTACGGGAAAAAGTAGATCTGAAAAAATGAATTGATCTTTTGAAGAACATTACAAGATTCCAATAGATGCGTATTAATAACGACGATAATAATAAATCACAGCATCTGAAGATACGGCGTACGCTGATCGTCTTTGTTAAAAAAAACTCAGCGCGCATCAATAAACGTTTTAGAGATCCATTTTAAATGCACGCTTTTCCGAGCGATACATGAACTTGATTACTTACGTCACTATTTGATTGATAGAAACACTTGGCAAAAGTAAAGGCTGATTCACAACCATCGTCCTTTGTATTGGCTGCAATATGTGAAATAAACATTAATAATCTTTCCACTGGTTTTGAAACATTTTCAAAAACTCGACTTCTAAAAAGTAAACAAAAATCTTACCTTCCGGTCCACAGTTGGTAATGATCGATTTCATTTCATCGACATACTCATCGGGCATCATTAAGTCTACTTGTTGCATCATTGCATTTATCAAAATTTCACCGTTTTTTGCCTAAAACCAATTCAATTAAGACGTATGCTACCGTAGTATTCAAGTTTACGAACGTTAAATTATATTTACCACTTTCATCATTTGCATAACGCATTTTGTAAAACACATTAAAGATCTTTCTTCCGGGAAATGACCGGATTTAGTTCCGTCTACTAAGTCTGACAATGTTCATTGTATAGTTGGAATTAGAATTACGAATTATTTGGTTAAAACGTTATTATTTATTTTTACACACTTCAAAACCACACCCAGTGATAGAAGAGTAACTAATCCAAAAATATGATTTTAACTTACCAATATCCACTCCAGTTTTTTTAAGACACGACGTTTTAAACGGCTTCAAAGTATTCTTAATTTGATCCATTGTCATTTTCTTGAAGTCGAAACATGTCGTAAAATAAAAAATTATCATACAACGATTTTAACACGTCAATTATACTTACGGCATTGACAGTCTCAAAACTTAGCAAAATTAGAACAAATGGCGCTATTTGAACAAGCGATTTCATATTTTTTTAATCTACACTACACTTTTCAAATATTTGGTAAAGCGCTTATTTTTCACCGCGTCTGCTTCTTAACAAACGTGTTTTCAATCTTTTTTTTGTCTTTTATATACGAGACATTATACTAAGTATTACTTATTACAATACGCAAGTATCAATCTTGTCAATTGTCCAATGACTTACGTTGTATCCTTTCATTTAGAAAATAAAATGCAGTCTTTATCGCGATATCGTTTAGCGAGTTATTTTAAACGTCTTCGTAACGTGTTCCTCTTTTCACGATACGTTCAATGTGCTACGTGCACGTTTAAATCATTGTTCAATATCCGTTACTTTTTGCTAATAATTATTATACGTCTTAAAGGATCGTCATACGCGTAAAGCTTTCTTTTTGTAAATAAGTCAAGTTTGCGAGTCGGCATATTCTCGGTAAATATCATCGTAACAAATTTATTGCACATTTATACGTCAGTTTTCTAGATGTTTCGTATCATCCTTATAATTTCACAAGTTTATCGAATCCTTCACCGCGCATTCATCAATGTTACAGCAGTAGCCTGTAGGCTTTGAGCCGAACTTGGAACTCTACCTCGTAGCTTCAGGGCTTCTCTTTTCACGGTTGGTTCCAGTGGAGGATATAAAAGCACCCGTCGAGCATTTTGTTAACTAAATGACGCGGAATCGTCCGAGCTAATTATTTAATAAAACTTGCAAAAATTGATAGTTGGAGGCTAGCTTCCAAGACTTTCAGCCAATCAAATCGCGAACAAACTGACTTCGCCTTCGAGGCCTTCAATTTTCTATAGACTATAGTGTTTGTGACGATGGAAAGTACTATAATTAATAATGAGAAAAAAAAGATTCAATTATTGACAGTAATTTGATAGTTTCAAATAAATGTGCAGCTTTAAATCACAAAATGAAAAAAAATGAAAAAAGTGATATTTCTAGTGACGTATTGCAAAATGTGGGTGACATTCGTGAATAAACTATTGTCACGTCAGTTTTCGTTGAATCGCATCTATCTAAAATATACAAAGGATAGCAGTGATCACTAAAAAATATTGCTATTTTAAACGTACACGTGACTTTTCTAAATTAACGAGAAAAGCTTTCTTCATGGAAAAAAAAAGACCTCCGGATCGAGTTTATAAGTGCAAATTGTATACTTCCAAGTGTACTCGCAGACATCTTTTTCGTTTACTGCAAAATATATCAATTGTAAATTGTTCCCATAAATGGCTAACTTCATCAATATGATCAAATGAACGTCGCGTTATTTACTTTTGGAATAACATTTTTTACTAGCGTCAATAAGTCTGTCGGCAATGTCATCTGATGCGGTTACTTTAATTTGTTTTTCCAGAGTATCAAGATCTGCCATGTTATTTTTCAGCTATAAATATAGGTAGCAATTTATATTTTAATAGGTTTCAATATAAATGATCGTGCGATCTATTCACTCACAGTTTTCATCAGAATCATTACGCATTTTGTGTAGCATTTTAACGCGGTGTTTCCTTCTGGAAATTGCCCATTCCGTATTCCCTCGACCAAAGCTAAAAACAAACAAGATCTTGGTTACATTTCAAAGCGATATCACAGATTCACGTTTTCTATATTATAGACTAAAAATTACTTATATTGGCTTGTACTTTTCTAACGCATGTACGTCGGAGGGCTCCAGCCAAATGTTCCATTTGTGCTCTGCTCACACCCTATTGGAAATATTCGTTAAAACTTCCGCCAACTTGTGTTTACACTACGTATAACGAAACTAGCTGTTACGATAGATCAAACCGTTAATTATATTTTTCAAATAATACGATACTTTCGGCATCCTTTTGTATCGATCGAAAAGCTGCCGTCGAAACATTCGTAATACTTACAGCGTTTGTTCGATCCACAAAAGCAAAAGAGATTGCCACCACACTAATTATCATTTTAATTTTCATGTCGATTTGTAGAAATACAAAATGACGTTTACGACTGAGTTTCCGTGCGTGATTTAATTTAGTTTACTCCGTTCCATTCTACTTATATACGACGTCAAGCGGCCTCGTAGCCTGTAATTTATAGTAATTATTATAGAATTCTTTGTATTTGATAAACAATGCAATGAAGAACCTAACTACATACATAAAAACAGATTAGACTCGCAACTCGGTGAAGTTACACGAAAAAAATTTTGTCCCAATAACAATGTGGTCTTATGACATATTAATTGCTACGTGCTCGTATAGTCACAGATCTTTGTAATCGTGGCTAGCCGAATCGGATATGCGTTTTACCATCACAGTAGTATCCTATGTGAACAAAGTGTTCGATAAAAAAATGCATATTATATACTAGGACAATTTTGAATGTCCCACGGTCTTTAATGTCTTATACATAAAAACGTACTTAAATGTATTAAAGAACGAAGGTCACTTTCACGCGATACTCGATTCGATATCACCAAAGAGGTAGCAACGTGGCTTGGCGTTTTACAACAGAATCGATGTAACGAAGATTAGAAAAAAAGTGCAATTGCTTTCGACAGATCACATATGATAAACTTGAGTAATCCTCTTAATTGCCGCCATTACTCGAAACTCCATTGGATAAGTGCAGTACAAAGTGTCAAGCTGCGAAGGGTCAAACACGATACAAGTAGTCGCGTTCTTTTATAATCGATCCCACATAAACATTACTTAAGTTTTGCCGAATACAATATGACACAAAATTACGCCTTTGTTAAAGATAAAAGCTTTTTGAAAATAAGTCACGTGTCATGGCTAAAACTGTTACTTTATCTGTTCAATATTTTTGGACTCGTAACATTCTCCATCGATACGAAACAAATGAATCATACGCACGAAAGTCACGGAGAACCTATTTTTGTTGGGTCATCATTGGCTATAGGCTACAACTTGATATTTATTTTAGTCGTTATTACCATGAACTTTTGGACAGTAAACACGTTATACACAACAAGATACAATAAAACCTTGTCATTGATACATATTACAGATTTTTTTGAGATAGTCTATGGTAGTCTGGTTTCGCTTTCAATATTGATGTACTATTGTTGCTATCAAAAATGTTCTATAAAACTTATGGCTGATATTTACCGGATAACATTAATTGCAAGCCAGCGAAATAATGGACAGTCGAACAAATCCACGGCTACGTGTATCGCGTTAATTTTAATTTTCTATCTCGTGATTTGCGTGATATTATTTGTCAGTGGAATTATGTATTTTAGCAATTTCGTATTTCTAGTTAGTAGTGCGTCTCGGAATTTCGTAGTTACATGGTTAGTCTTACAATATGCCTTAATAATAAAAATTCTTTTGAATGTAATCGAAAATATGAACGATACATTGTCGGATTTATTGAAAACACCAACACCGGATTGCAAAAAAAGTATGTTGGTTAACGCTAAGCAGTTGCAACTATTGTCATCAGTGCGAGACTTACATTATTCCACTGTTGAAATCTGCCAGGAAGTTGCAAAGTTCTATGAAATAACAATTTTGGGCAGTATCGCGTACATATTTGTTTGTATGGTGGTATTTTCATATTTTCTGGTTGATCTTTTGATCGAAGGAAAAATTATCTTGTCTGTCATCGAATACGTTCACATATTTATTTGGCTCGTTTGCTTTACGTCTTCGTTCGTAATACTGTCGAGATACGTTACGATAATAGCCCAAGAGGTACGTCGCAAAATTACATTTTATTCAAATATTTTAATTTTAACAATGACTATTTGTTTAAAAAATGTACGTTAAGTTTCATTGATTTAAACCAAGTCCTATCAATCAATGGATGGTTTTTTAAATATTAACGGATGTTATAACGATTGGGATTATCCAGTGCAATTACAAGATCAAATTTGAAGTAATTAAAAACTATTCTACGTTACAGATGGATAGAACTGGGATTATAGTTCACCAATTAATTAGGAGCACTTTGAACGATGAAATATCGAAAGAGGTACACATTTTATTATCTACACGAGAAATTCCCAACAATGTTGAACGGTTTATCCGATTACTCGTGATCTTGCAAATCGTATTTGTAGGTAAAGAGTTTAGACACGTACACGCATACAATATTTTAGTATTTCGATCGCGCGTCTAAATTGATGGTATGCCACTTACTCGAGCGAACATTTCAGCTCAGAGATTTTTCATCGTATTTGCTTCACACGCGCGTTCAATTTACTGCATGGGGATTTTTTTCCTTGGACAGTAGATTTGTACAATCGGTGAGTAAAGAGTTACGTACGCCCACGTAGAAACGATTAAGAATCTTGATGTTTCAGATATTTAGCTCTATAACAACGTATCTCGTCATACTTATACAGTTCCAGTTTGATTCAACATCGTCAGCAAACAAACTGAACGCTACTTTTAACATTAATGCTTAGTGGCTCGACGCAAGAATCCTCGATGATCGTCAATGTTCGTTAATAATTTAAGTATAATGCTCAATCTTTAGTGTATTGCAATTTTCAAAGTTGTTTTACAGATTGATTAAATCGAGGGTAATGTATTTGTTGACATAATTGCCATTGTTTACCACAATATTACTTTCTGGCAAAATTAATATTGCAATAAAACTATCTTTCATTTATCGACCATTCGTTCAATTCTAGAAGTGTATCCAAAGTGATTAAAGTCAACGACATTTTCACGGCACTCACGAGCAATTTAAAATATATATATTTAGTTTGCGCAAACCTGCAAGTGCGTTTCGTAACAAAATCGAAATAATTAAATTCAATATAACATGCAATCGTCCTTTAAATGTAAAATCTACACGAATTATCTTGACGAGCTTATTATTTGGCTATTGCTATTGATAGATGTTACGATAAGCTAGAGTAATATTTTACTTGTCAACTCTACTCGCAATTTCATCTGGCGAGTACAGTTGCAAGTATTGATTTGAGTAACAAGTGGAACAAGGGTATGGGCAAGCGATCGCGCGCTCTCGTGATCACCGTTGAATTGAATTATAACTGCTAGATTTATTTAGTTATTTAATACGAGATAAAGATAAATACTTAGCAAAACTTAAAATGAATACGTTATACGCAATAAGATACGATAAAACCGCGTCTTTGATAAATATTACAGATATATTTCAGATAGATTCGTGTACATCGAGCCAATGAAAAAAAAACCCACTGTTATGTGCATCGTGTTAGTTTTAATTTTGTATTTTTCAATATTCGTAACATTACTAATTGTCAGTGGAACCATGTTTTACCGTAATTTCATATATTTGTCGCGTACCATTTGTCGGAATTGCGAAATAGCTCATTTTACTGGCTAGTTTTGCAATATGTTTAATAGTGAAATTTTTGTTAGACACACGCGAAAGTATCAACGATACACTGACGAATTTAGTGAAAATTCCAGCATTCGATTCGCAACGTAGAAAATCCAATTGTTATTGTTGTCATCAGCGAGTGACAACAATGGTACTTTCGTATTTTTTCGTCGATCCCGTGTGAAAGGATGTATATTTTTGTTATGTTTCGTTTGTTATTTAATAAAATAATTATTGATTTCTGCGTTATGCTTCTCTGTGATAGCTCAATAATTAAGAACAATCTTACAGTGAAATAGTTGGCTATTATCGTGTATTTCAGAATGATAGGACATAATTAGAACATAATTATGACGATATGCTTCATCAACGATTTACGAGAACTCTAAACAATGACACGTCGGAAGAAGCGTAGATGTTACAATTTGCGTGAAAAATATCGAATAAATTATCATTGATATGTTTCCCAAAAGTCTTGAAATGAAAAGTACAATTATCTTATTGGATTAATATTTGCTCGTACAATCGGTGAGTAATATTTCAGACGCTTAACTCTATAACAACGTATCTCGCCGTACTTTTACAGTTACAATTAATTTGACGAAACCGTCATAGGCAGACTAAACGCTAATTTTGTTATTAGTAACGATGATTAGAGTGACAAGAGCTGATAATAAACGCGAATTTACATCAAGAAGAGTGAATCTATAAAAATGGTCATTTGTTTGTTTCTTGATACGAGAAAAGTAGCGATAAAAATGTTGAAAATTGAAAATAAGACTGATTGTCGGCCAATTCCATTTTCACCAATTGTACTCGTATATTTTGCAATTCTTTCAATAAACGTTACGTATATTATTATAATATTATAACAGTTATTTACAATGGCCACTGAAACAAGGTCATGGGTTTTACTTATCTTGAAATAGTAAATCGATACATCTTATCGTTTCGCACGATCGTGGTTTTGACCTACGTAAAGTATTGCATTTGCAAGGCATTCAAAGGATATGTCTATTTGTACTTTCATAAATTATTTTAACAATATTTTTTCACTTTTATCGGTTTCGCAGCATCTGTTTCGTATGTTGCACAGCGCTGCGCTCTCGACCCAGTCATAATTAAAATGTTCAAGTGCAACCTTGTCGGTGTTGAAAATTTTGTCATATTCTTACATTATTTCTTTGCTCTGGTTGGTTTGTCAACTTTTTCGATAACCCACAAAAAAAATACGCCAGCGTTCAAACTGAAACGACGTTATTTTTTCAAAAAATCGGGCTTTTCCATGTTCTACGAGATATTGTTGATCTGTTTGACGGCATTCGTTTGTTACATTGGCGTTTGCGCGGTCTATTACAAAGTGTACAAAACAAAGTTGTTTTTATTTCAAATCGTGGATCTATCTCACGCTGTATTTGGAACCGTAGTTACAGCTTGCGTATTGCTAAGCTTCTGCCTTAAATCTGAATCTCTGGTGAATTTAGTTGCTAAAACTTACAACGCATATACTACTTTCGTTTATTTGGACGTTATAGACTCAACAAAATCAGTTGTATGTTATTTCATTCGAATATATATAATACATATTATAATATATTCGTTATTCGTGATTAATGGATTTACGTTGTATGAAAATTCCTTCATTTTTTTAATTGGCTTCATACCAAATTTTATGATTACGTGTTTAAATATGCAGTACATGTTTGCCGTTAAATTGTTATTTTTCATGTTTGAAAATCTAAACGAAGTGATTCGAAAGAACGCAAGTCTGGATAAATTGACTAATCGCTATCAGAAGTTTACCAGTACCTTACCAGTTACGCAAAAGACAAACGTATGCAGCTTAATCTCATTTCAAGATCTGTATAAAAATCTATGTGATATATCTCGTGATACGTCTGAATTTTACAATTTTCCTATGTTGGTCTCCGTTTTGTACGTTTTCGTTTCGTTGGTCGTGTACAATTACTTTTTACTAAATCTCATTTTGGAAAGAAAAACACCATTTGTATTTGTGGAATACGTCCACCTCTTTATGTGGGACGTAATATTCGCAAGCTCTGCTTTTTTGTTGACGAGGAATGTTACTAACGCTGTCAACGAAGTAAATTCTGATTCTAAATCAATCGTTAACTTGCGACTGTATTGCTCACGACAATTTGTTTTTTCAGGCTGGAAGGACTAACGACATTGTTTGCGAAGTTATGAAAAATACTTTTAACCAAGACGTAAAGACCTGTATAATCGTTAATTTGACGTTTCTTAGCGGTTATTTTTACTGCTAATACACGTTTACGTTTCAGTTGCGAGAATTTTCCTGGTACTTGAGTAACAAAAAATTGAAATTTACCGTCTACGATATTTTTTCGTTAGAAAGTACACTTTTAGCTTCGGTTAGTTTGGCATATTATATCCCAAATCGCAAGTGTTATTTTGGCGAAAACTCGAATAATTCATTTTTTTTCCAGGTTGCTAACTCAATTGTGACTTATCTCGTGATCCTTATCCAATTTCAAATTCAAGACTCACCTTGATTGTTTTACGTGATTAAGTTGACTGTGCCGTAAATTGATCCGAAGATCGAGAATAAACAAAACGCTTTCTTTGAAAACACGCAAAAGTGTATCAACATTAAAACGAGCATATATATAACGTGTATTCACTCGCGTCACATCTTTTGCCGACGTTCTTTAATCATCGTCATCATCATCTTTGAAAATTGAAAGCGCCGCCCAAATTGAAATTTACCACGCATAAGATGATCTCTAAAAGCTTAGCGAGGCGAAATAGCTTAGGGGAGAAGTGTATAATTAGTAGATCAGTTGAGTATGCGCAACCAGAGGGCAATTAAGTAAGGCAAGGGATAACGATAATGAGATAGTTTTGCTGATTTACGAACGTACCGATTTTCGAGAGGAAATCAGTTTACGATGTTACACGGTCTTCTCTGCGCGCCTGCGTTTACGTATTTTTACCTGTCGCTTTGGAATTTTACGGTCTGTTGCTCTTGTTACGAAGGGGAGGGGGGGGGGGACTTTTTTATATTTCGTGCATTATACGAGAAAACAAAACATTCGTTGTTCACAGAGCGAGTATTATATATCAACGTTATTTTTTTCATTCTTTTCCAGAATGTTCTACGTCTTTTAGCAAACGCTTCGACCTAGCTTCATAGATGCGTTCTTTTCATTGTCAAGTGTGCATAGATTCGTAAAAGGACGTTGCGCAACACTACGTAATGTTTAAATATTGTTTTGAATCGTGTCATTTAGCATAGTGATTGCACTACTCTTGTCATCGGATTTCTCTCTCTCTCTCTCTCTCTCTCTCTCTAATGGAACGATCCACGCTTTTACGTAAGCGAACTTTCGGATAATTCGCACTGCCGGCAAACGTTTAGTCGAACGTTTCTTTTTTTTTCTTTTTTAGAGGAAGTCGATTTTGCCGGGATGTGCAACACAATGGAATTCCACGAGTCGTTTTATTTTTGCATTGCTGTTGGGAAGTTTCTAGTAACTGTCGGCAAATTTGATTATGGCGATGGTAAACGGTAGACAGGCGTTTAATTCGAAAGTAAAATACTCATATAACATTCACCGCGAAACAATAAAGCAATAACCATGACATACATCTATGGTACTGGATTTAAATGGAATTTTACGAACTCGTGACCATACGTGTATCAAGTAAATACATGGGTTCCACATTATGCATAAAGGATGATGTGAAGAATTTTGCACAAAGTACATATCTTCAAATGGATCGGCCACTCCATTGGATAATAAAGGTTATACAATTAACGAGGGAATGATTAAATATAAAAATTGATTTATCGATCGTAAACGAACACATCTACCAAATGACGTTACAACGTGGAAACGTAAAACTGAATTTATACAAGCTTCAATTTTCAAAAAATATCTCACAATATGCGCGTAATTGTTGATAAATTTATCAGAAACGTTATCGTGTCAATCGAGCCACTCTATAGTTTTGAAAGAAAGCCTTTAATTGAGAGCTTAAACAACATGAAAAACACGGTAAAAGCCCGACATTGAAATTCCAAAGTCCGAGTGTCGTGAGAGCCAAACGGTCAGTTTCATTGAGCCCACTGCTTAGTCATTTGACGTTTGTTCCGATGGTGTACGCACCATGCAGAGAGAGAGAGAGAGAGAGAGAGAGAGAGGACACACACATCGCGAGTTAAATAGTTTGCAGCTGTTGATTACGGGTAATTCGCCGCCTCTTCTGCGTGAGCCGGCCACTGTACTCTGGACATGTATACATATATAAGAGAAAAATATTTCACGCGGCTTTATGCCTTTGAATAATGAAGCCTTATTATTTGCGAACGCGCATGTGCCATATCTTCCTCTTCATCATTGAGCCAGCGAAGAAAAATACGCACGCTCAATTCGTTCCACTTTAGCTGCTCGGATTTTTTTTTTCGCTCATTTTTTTTTCTTTTTTTGACATCGAGATGAAAGACAGGGAACGGACTAGTTTAAAGTAATTAGTTTGTACTTGTTGTTTATTTTATAATATACAATGAGCATTCCTTCCTTCTTTGTTGCTTTAAATGCTGTTGATATTTTCACTGCGAACTATTTCGTATATCTAACTATTCTAAGACTTTGCATTAGTATAAAAAAAATAGTATCAAATAACGTTGTCGTGTGTAAAATTATTTAAACGCATAAGTATCGCTATATCGTCTATGTTACATTTACAGTTAAATAATCACTCGTTTAGCCGCAGGCTGAGGCGCACACTGGAACGATTGTCTCTGAAAAACAAATAAAAGGTAGAGGTTAATCCAAGGTAAGAGAACGAAAGTAACGTTGCGATATCCAGCGTTTCTTCAAGATTGTTTGATAACTCTAACGAGCTCTACGGAAGCTTCGTCAAAACAACGCCTTAGTTCACGAATTACGTAATTGTAGAAAAACGACGATGGTAATAATAATAACAACAATCGCATGTTCGAAGCAAAAATCGATAATAATACCCACCGTATAGATCGACCTTGGTCTCGTCACGTCCATGTTTGTTCTCAGCGCGACAAACGTACTCGCCAAAATCGGATTGGCCGACGGCGTAGCGTTGCAGAGTATCGACAAAGTCATCGCTATTCGCTTTGGCTGGTTCTTTCTTGAGTTCCTCGCCCTTTTTGTACCAACTAACCGTTGGCGCAGGGTAAGCTTCGACTTTACACTCCAAAGCAATGTCGTAGCCCGTTGCTTGACCAACTCTTGGTCTCACAGCCGTCACCACTGGTTTGAACTCCACCCGAACGCTTGCGTTCGCTCGAGCTTCCGAACCAACACCGTTCTCCGCTACGCAGAAGTACAAACCACGGTCATCCTTGTTTGCCTGCTGTATCTTGAGAACGTTGCCACTGCGAGGGAAAAGAAAAAGAAGGTTGGTATGGTATGGTATAGTATGGTATGGTTAGCACGTTTTGCGATTGTCTAGTTTCGACTTATTCGGGAACTATTCGTGCGTAAAGTCAACGTGTCTCGATAAAATATTACGAAAGCTCGATTGATAAAACACGACAATTTATAAAAGCGTTTAATCTCGGAATTACGTAAAATTTATTAAGAAACAGGTCTATCTCGTTGTATTGTCGGCTCTTCCGCTTTGATCGCTCTCTTGGCATTGTACGAACGAGCGTATTTTGCAATTTTACTCGAATCACGTATCTTATCAATTTCCGTTGATACGATTCGACAACGTCGAAAATAGTTGATGGAAAGGTCTCGAGCTAAATCAAAAATGAGCAAAGACAAGCGAAAATTACCGGAAAATAGCACCGCCAGTAGAGAGTAAAAGGTCGCCTTCCCGTTTCCAAGTTATGCGGGGCACGGGAAAGCCATCTGCATAACAGTGAAGCTCGAACGGCCAGCCCTCCGTTACGTTCACGGATTGCGTGGTGTTCCGGCTGATTATCGGTGGTCGGCGTATTTGAAGTTCCACTTCAGAGTTCACATTGGCACGCACTGAAATGAGAATCTGGCATTGGTAGTAGCCCGTGTCGCTTTCCTGCAGCTTATCGATCTGTACGAACAATTCAAGTTGTTGGGTTTTTGTTGATTTTAGTTTTTAGCGCAAGAATCAATGGGAAAAAAGAAGAAAGGAAAGAGATTGATTTGGGTTATTTTGTTCGATTGTCCATGGGGCATCAAACGAACTTTCAGTTCGATTATACACAGACGTTCAATTGAAAACCAACTGTTTACGTACTTGGATTAATGTTATACGTTGTAAGGAAAATATCGCATTGACGGGCAATAAGCGATGAATTTACTTAATAATACAAACGATATTTCCGAAAAGTTTATCAATAAAGCGCTTCGCAGAAGTACGCATAAGAACGTGCCGTTGATTAGCAAGTGAACGTGATAATACAACACAACATACCCTGAGCGAATACGTAGAAGTGCGATTATCGTAATTGGCGGAGAACCTGTCATCGGGTATGATCGTTTCGCCACCGGCAGTCAGCGGCACGCGGTCCATCATATCCTTGTCGAGCTTAAACCAGAGTACCTTGTAATTCTTCTCGTTATTTTGTACGGTACAATTGAACTCGACTTTCTCGCCGATACTCTTGATTTGCTCCTTGGAGATGTTGGATATCATAAGTTCTCCGCAAAGTGCTATTTTGTTTCGTTTCGTTTCAATTGAAATATATTTCGTGAAAAATCTTTGAACGAGGTCAGGATCAAAACAATAATTTTTAAAAACTTACCGATGGGTACAAGCGCAGCATAACAAACGAGAGCGAAAAGCATCATCGTGGGATTGTTGCTGTGACGAGGAGGAAGCGAGAGTGAAAATAAAAGACAATAAAACGATTATAAGCGAGCAACTTTCTCCGTGGAAAAGTATAACAACTATAATGGTAGAGAGAGAGAGAGAGAGAGAGAGAGAGAGAGAGAGAGAGAGAGACAGAGAAAGAGAGAGGGTGAAATGATTCGTGTAGATACTCTGCTTGTGGTGATGCTCGTAGGTTGCTCACGGGCAATGGACTACTACTGATGTCGCGGTATGCACGGTGTCGAGGCTCATGTGCGTTGGGAGTTGAACTCGCCGCTCTACCAAATTCCACCATAGGCTTTGCCCTATACGAACAGAAAGAAAGAGAAAGAGAGAGAGAGATAAATGCCCCCTCCATACTCAACCTATAGATGTAGAGAGAAAGAGAGAGACGCTTCTCTCTTTCTCTCTCTCTCTCTCTCTCTCTCTCTCTCTCTTTTATGTCGTACCGCGCGCGAGCTCTTTCTCTCGTATAGTAGTCAGAGGCTCATTGACTTTGAACTTGAGGGAGCGCTGCCGCTATACGTGTGCGCGCGCTACTGCTTCTTTTTTTTTCATCGTGGGAATTTCTCATGGTGCATGTATTTTTTACGCTTGTGTATTTTGAATGGGGTTGTTTTCTCGTGTATTGGGAGGGGGGGGGGGACTCGCCATTCACATAAATCTATATAATCGATGTACGTGATGCTACGCTTTGTAAAGAATGGAAAAGTTCTATATTTGTCGATGCTTGTATAAAAACAAAATATACAAAGTTTTCCAACTGGATTAGATCGAACAGGAATGAATAAATAAATTCGTGATATCAATGGTATTGTACTAGGTAAACGTGCGGTAATCAAAAAGGAGTTATTGCTCATTTAAGTATTCTCGGTTAAATATTGTTCTGCTGTTTACAAATATTTTATTCCCCGATTTAAGTATTTTGTACGAGCATAGAGTACGTTAACTTACGTGTAAGTTTTTTCAAATGTATTGCCGTGTTATTGACCAGCTATGGGGTATAGTGTAATTTAATAATTAAACTTGGCTTAATTCGCATACGTACGTAGGTGTCCGAAAAGCAACGTAAATAAAAATAGACGTAACGTAATATTTTTTGTTTTTCTTGAGCGGCCTCGATTAACTATGAACGTAAACAAATTCGATCGATCGAAAGATAAATCTTTTGAAGAATTTCCGAGCCTGAAGGTAGTTTTGAATCTTTCGCTATAGCGTGTGCGTGTGTGCGTACGATATATTTGAAATATAGAGAATGCACGGAGGTGTCGTGTCGATCGAATATTATGCATACACGAATAAGTATTTCGACAATGAAACTGTGTATTTAAATTCTATTTGTTTGCAGTGATGTGTAATTAGAGCAAATTATATAATTTACGAGTTGAACATTCGCAAAGTTTCGTGCGAATAATAAAGAAACATGTATAGTGAAAACGGCTGTCAACATTTCTGAGAAAACTGAAATTCGAGAGAAACCGTATATCACGAGGTGCGCGCGTATACCTGAGCGCGATGCTAATTTATAAATTTCGGCCCGATGTCCTTGCAAAATCCTATTAGTTTGAATCCTCTCGATATACCTGACGGATATATATGTATAATATGAAATGTTGTATTGCAGCAACCCTCGTAAGCCCATCGCACAACGCACCGGTATATTTCGAAAATTGTTTCGCCGTGTATCGTGCTGATATCGGTGTACGTTTCGAGGTGTCTACACTTGTACAATTTTACCAATCTAGATGTTTCATTTTCCTTTTTTGGTCTTTCTTCCGGTACCTTGCTAATAAGTCGAAAATAACTCGATAAACCAATCGTTATTCTTTTGTAAACAGTGAAGCATTTTCCGACGCAAAAGGACAAGAACATTTCCATTTTGTTACCCTTTGGTTAACAAACGCATATCTATAAATCAAATTTTCGTACTACGAACAAGTGCAAAGACAGTTTACACGTTTAAGCTTAGTATTTTATCAGACGCTAACGTTTATATATATTTAGACTCTAGCGGGTCGCAGACTTATCTCCAAAAAGGGCAGCTGTAAAGAAAAAGGGGCGTGGGAACTTTCCAGGTAGTCCAAGATATTTGTGGAAATGCATACTCGCTAGTTAGCGAACAAATAGTGATGACAAAAATCCTAAAATGGAGAAAACAAGTCGGTGGCACGTTTCGAGGGACAAGTGCAAATATTTGACAGGAAATTCGACGGGTGGAAACGTTCAACGAAACGCTCCATGGACAAAATCGTATTTGTCCGTTTAACGTTTTTAGATAGAGGATATTATTTAATATCGCTGTAGAAACGAATAAAAATGAGTGCGAATCTCACTCGTGTCTCGCGTAAATTATAGATATAAACTATAGAAATGTTACGTATAGTATAACGTTACCACATCTTGGGTGCTGCTAGACTTTTCAAAATTGCAATTAATTGTAATCCAAATGTGTTGATGCTCGCAAAACACCTGAAACAATTGCCACGTGTACTACGTGCAACGGACAGTTGAAAGAAATAAAACATAAAGATATGGACTCTTCTCAGCGGTCACTTTTCTTTTGGATATAAATGAGTAAATAATCCATATACGAGGAATTAACGTTTGAACGATCTTGCTGGTTTGTAAAATAAACATTTTCGGACAAACTTATATGCGTTTGACGACTTTGGTAAGATATCAAAATATTTGACAAACGCCTTGAAAACGTTGGATACGTTCGAAATTTACAATTCTACGTCGCTTGATTAACAAAAAGTTCCATTGATGTTTTTTTCTCGTGAATTTTCAGGAGTGCAATGCAAGTTTCCTTTTCGTTGCTGACAAAACACCCAAGTGACAAGTAAGCGATGTGTTATTTTATACAACGAGAGGTTAATAATCGCTCGTATTCGTCGTAAGAATGAACTGTTACTTTTTAAACTACAATTTATTTTACCAACGATTCTGCAGAACGTGGAAAAGATTGAACTTCTAATAATCGTATAACAACCATTATAGGCATGGCAGTTGAAGTCCAACGAGCACAACGAAATTTGTGTTTGCAAATGATTACTTATGGAACTTTTCGTTAAATAAGTGACGTAAATCATCCAAGCTAATTCGTATATGAATTAGCTATAATCTAGGTCTTCCAAGTCAGGTGAGTACGGTGGATGCGGTAGCAATACGTAGAGCAATTCATAAAATTGCAAAAGTAAAAAGTGAATCACGGATCGAAATCGTTTTTTTTTCGTTGTATTTTCCGTTGTTGATAAATACCAAACACGTTTAGTACAAATGGCTGTAAAATCAAAACTAACGTATGAATAAGTTGGGAACTTTCTAAGGCGTCGTTCGAAATACGGCAGTGCACGATCGTAATGCTTAATATTCTTAGCAACGCCATCTATTTTCAAACAGGGGTATTTACCGATCCGCCCTAGTACTTGGTACCACAAAGTATTATCTAGACGCTTGTTAATGAGCGTCTATACGGACGCTTACGAATGTATCCCTTATTTGTTGCTGTAAAGTTAGCAAGCATGTCGTCGGTTGTTCCGACAAAATAAAACGAAGAAAGTATATTCAGCGACGAATACACGTGACGTCGTCACGTTGAAGGGGAAGGGGAGAGTCAGTCACCGGGAACAACGTGCTCAGACCACCATTAACGTCATTTTCCTTCCAACTGCCTCGTGCTCAACATATGCTCTTCGCCAGCCAAAGTCTTCTTGTCTGTGCTTGTGCATTAATGGAACTATTTTGTCTCTCTCCCGAGGTAAGTTTAAGTTTTAATTTTCTATCGCGTAAGGACGCGAATTCATAATTCCCTTGAATTATGAACAAAATTATCCGTATTTTATTTTCAATTGTGGCGTTTTTACTTTCTACAAGCAAGTAACATCAATCGTTTGCTCAACAATGAAATTTACATTCTAAAAAATTAACTTCCAATTGAAATTTGAATATCGCAATGGGCCACGTAACAGCATCTTGTGCATAAACACAATAGTGATTTATCTTTTTAGTTAACTGTGTCTTGTTTAAAATAAAGCGAACGTTATTAATGAATATTTTTCTTTGCATAGGTGATTGGGGATGCGTTAAGAAAAGATCAAGTCAAAGATATTTATCTGCGTCAAACTGAGTATTTATTTTGACGTTTATCTATCAAAAATGTTGCACGAAGAGCAACTAGTTTACACTCACGCAATTGCAGCCATCTTGTCAAATAAGAGAGAGAGAGAGAAAACGAGAGAGAACTGCGTTTAGACAATTCTAGAAAGCCTCGTGGCGCTGGCGTTTGCTTGGTCTTGTTTTGCCGCGGTGCGGAGTTTGCGGGAAACACTGGGTCCTCACAGGTGGTTCTTTGCTTTGAATAGATTACGCTAGTCTATTGCCATCTGAACTTGAAGATGACGACACATTCCACAAGTGTTTATGGTGTCGGCAATGAATATATTGGAGGTTTTGGTGTAGTTGCTGACGATATTGTCAAACTGATCAAGGCAATCAGAATTGAACATTGGATTGTTTATGAGCTTATGATCTTCCATCAGCTTCTACTGTTGAGCCAATTGGATAAGTATCTTGTCATTTTCTGTTTATTTATGAAAAATCAAAGGAGATATAACCTCAAAAGAATGTCACTGGATAAATAGCAATGAAAAAATTATTCAATTGTTAATTGTTTTAACAACAATTTTATTGATATTGGCTGAGTGTATACTTTATTTGATTTTTATATGTTAAGAAAAACATTATTTATTATATAAATGACGGGTTATAAAAAAAAGATAAGTGTTACATTTCTTAATAACAAAATCAAACTATCTTGTCAAATAAGAGAGACGCATTAGTATAAAAAATATTTTATTAGACAAATAAAAAATATTCGTTAATAACTTATATAAAATTTTTTTTATGTCAATTTTTATTTTTATAGAATAATGTGAAGCTACGCAGTAGAGTTGACATTCGATATAAAACTATTATTTATTGGTGTCATTACAATGGTGAAAAACTGTGATAATTAGAGCTCATTAAGTATTACATTTCAAAATACATAAAGACATCTTCATATAGCAAGCTTAGCAACATTGGTTAATAGAAATTTGCTATACCAAATTTTAATTCTATCACTTGTGACGTTGGAAATTAGACACAATTGATAGCCTTGTTTAAACACTCGTTCGCTATTAAAGATTATTATTATTCAACACGTGTCATACCGAGATTTCTAATTCTATTTGATTTGATTGCTTTAACGTGATAGATAGGTGTATGATACCGAATTGAGTTGTTCTCATTAAGACATTTATAAAAAAAAATTTCTTATCCTATTTTATTAATCTTGTTATTAACAAATGTAACACTTATCTTTTTTTCTATAAATTGTTTTATGATTTACTTACACTGAAGTATACAAGAGAATGAACACAAGAGAACGAATACAAGATAATGAGAACAATTTACGCAATGCTTCCCTTTTTATAGACGACCGATCTTCTTTTCTTATTCTTTTCATTGCTTAGCATTATAACAAACTCGATTCACTATTTATAACAAACTTTTTCGTAACTGTAACATCCAGAAGATATTACAAATCTAATTAAATTAAGAGTGTATTTTTGGTCGTAGAGTTTTACCTCTAATAACCGGGAAATTAATCTGTTTATTTTTAAGAATTATCCTACTCAGGATAGGTGGTGGGTTGAAGGAAATGGTAAAGCGATTCTCTCATACTGTACTATACGTACTATATAATAGGCATACGTCAGAGACCTAGGTAAGGGTCCATTTTATGAGTTTTTTGTTTGAAGGGATGATTTTGAATGTAAATAGTACTCAATTCGACAAGCACCCGATCTACATTCGATGGAAAGTCTAAATATATTACTACACAGCGATAGAGAAAAGAGACTAAGCTCAAATTAGAATACTTGTTGCTTGACTTACTACTGTAGATGGTCTCTCTCCCTCTTATAAGTCAGCGTTGGATTTTAATTTTGGGCCATTTTATAGCCCTCGTCGCGTTGCTCTACTTTTAAAGTTTTCCGGGTACTCTTTGAGGTGGGCCCTTTTCCAATTAGGCTAATGAGGGAAGAGATGATTACCTTTGTTAGCCTAATTGGAGGAACCATAGCGTGGGCGGATATATGGGCGGTAAATAATGGTACTTTTTTTTTTAAGAGATGTCACACGTAGTATCGTTTCGAGAAAATGTTAATTGAAATTAAATGTTTAACTAATTAATTGAATAATTCTAGCGAGTGAAGTCGACAGGAGAGGGAGATATGTATTGTATACAATTTGGTGATTTAATTTTATTATAAAAATATTAACGAGACGATGATAAATATTAGTCTGTTTAGTCGTGATTTCTTGTTTATGTCTATAGATCTTAAGAGACAGTTTATGGCTATTACAAATATAAAAGTGGTTTACAATTTATTGATAAACAATAAGCAGTCGTAGTGACAATTATTACTGTTATTATTTTATACAAATGTCTAGCGGATGTGGCATCAATTTTAGTCGCAGCCGGAAAAATAATTTTTACGACTCTACGCATCTGGAAAATTTCGTTAGCGTGGGACCATGGGGTATCATCAAGAGGGTCCGTTTTATTAGTTTTCGGAGAAAACTAACTTGCTTATAGGAGGGTATGGTTTTTCCGTGAGACTTTTCATAAGCGAGTGGTTCTATTTAGTCTTTTCTCACGCTCGGAAATTATAAACAGTCACAGTAAACATGTGATACCGGAAAATAGATATAAACTGTAGAGGTTGATAACTTCATAAAAACTAAATTTTATTTCTACCACGTGCTTAGTATCAACAGACGTCACACCCCCACCGTAAAGCGGTTAGTTGAGGATAGAATGGACGAAAGTAACCGTTGGCCTTGGTAATAATGGTATAGTGACAGATGGAAAAGTATTGTTTTGTATAAAAGTGAGCTTTTGAGTAGTTAAATAAGGTTGTAATCGGTCATAGAGGTCATTATTAACTATGCAATTCTAAGAACTCTTGAGCTTCTTCTTTGATACCGCTGGGCTTTGATTTGGTAGCTGGCTTGGGTAATACAGGTATGGCTTCCTCTAATGATCCTATTTCGACATCTGATTTCGGAATAGTCGCAGGACTTGATCCTAGGCTAATTAACAGGTGGGCTAAGGAGCCCCATAATGCTGCTAATAGCTTTGTAGACCACCCAAAAAGTGAATGAAGGGTGTAACCTCGTATGAAGATATCGATTTTATTTCATCATCGTTTTGTTTTATTTCATCAGCAAGTTTTTATGAAGTTATCGACGGTTTTGATGATTTGGATAATCATTATGATAGTGATTATCCCAGCACTGAAGGTCCCAAACGTTATAAATTTGGACCATAGTCAATCCCATGCTGTTTCTGCGATTCTTCTGACAGCGTCTTTGTTTAACAACTTGGAGAGAGTGCCTTCGGTGTCGGTGACAGTTTGTCCAGTGATTTCCCTTGCTACGTCGTTGAGAATGGAAGGGCGTTCTACAGGGAACATTATTCTATCTCTTAATTGGGCTAGATCCTTTTCCGTATAGATCCCACTAGTAGCTAAATCCGCAGGATTTATGTAGCTCCATGTAGGTCTAGTTAGTGGTTTCAAGATAGTTGGTGCTTATGCTTCGATAGGCCGTGGCATAATTTTATACCAACCGTTACCTAAGAAGTAATAAGAAGGTACTAAAGCGTTACATTCTATTAAGGTCCCCTTTTCTTTTAGTATATGTGTTCTGGGTGTCATAAAATAGGTGCGATTCCGCTTGATGTTTAATAATCGAATCCATGTCATTGCGGTTGCATAATATGCTATTTCCTCTTTGACTATAACCTTCTCCAAAGAATGTGAGTCTGGTCTCAAATTGTCATATATTTCTCTTGCGATTGCAGGAACCTTTGCTAAGACGACAGTGAAATGCTGTCTTGGATGTATCTCTCTTGCTGACATTCCTACGCCAAAAATGGCTTCCTCATACAACTCGTGCGTTATTTGTGGAGTTGGCACTTTGTTCTGTTTCGTATGAGTAGGTTGCGGCAATTCTCTCGTACTTGGTCCTGAGCTATGCGCTGATGATCTTGCTTGCTTCGGTCTCGCTTGTAACTTCTTCATTTGCTTAGCGGCTTTGAAATCTGGTTTGAAATTTTCTGGCTTTCCTTTGTAATTTGGCGCCACTTTCAGAATTTCTTCCATAGTCATAGTCATTTTGTAAGCTTTGAAGTATGTTTGTTACTTTGCTTTCAACAAAAACTTGTCTAAGGGATTAACTACTTGTTTTTGTAATGTTTGTTTGTCTTTCAGACACCAGTCTAATTCAAAACTGGGATATATTTAATAATGTGGACTACTTCACCAGCCGTCACTGCCATATAACCGGGACCTTTCATAATGTTATACGCAAACTCATCCGGAGCTTGCGTGGCTATTGTCAGAGAATTTGTTAACGTTTCCTGTTCGAGTTTACATCTCTGGAAAACTACATCGCGGTACAGGGCTTTCATCTGCGAACGGATGTGCTTTTCTACGTACACAAATTTTGAATTTACGTAGGCAAAGATATCGAGGTTAGAGACGGGTATCCGTTTCGCTGTAGCGAAGCTGTCGCCTTTAGTCGTTTCGAAAACTACTATTTTTGGATGTTCAGTGCGAATTATCGTATAGCCACGAACGGATTCGCGTCCTTTGGTTGACAACGCAAAAGTGATATCGTTTGTAGTAAGAGAATATATAGTTTGCACATGGTCCTGATGCATATCCTTCATTTTGTTGGCGAATCCTTCATAGAGGATATTATATTTATTGAAATTACAACTATCAACGGGGATTGGTCTCCAAAAGGTATGTCCTCCAACGGAGTCTATACAAGCCGTGGACGATAGGGAGCACACAGTGCCTGAATTGAGGTGAATTTTATCGGAGTCTAGATTCACTCGTGCTTGATGGCTACTCAATGTAATTTTGATGGTGCCTTGGACGAATACGTAGTCCCAGGAGCCGTAGGGGTCACTGTAAGACGTTCCACTACATTCTCCATCAGATTTTATGGAACCAGCAAAGGTAGCGGGGTAGACTGCGGTGTTATTAATTCGTAATCCTTGGATGACTTTATTTCCATAATGTTTTGTACTTGTTTTGTAACTTCTACAATTTTAGGATCTTGGCTCGTAGCCTTAGCATACATTTGCCGTAATCCAGCCTCGGAATACTTTGCTATGGTTAGTTTCTTATCCACGTCGTCTGATTTATATGCTTCACACTTCAGTTCATATTTGAACGAAATCGGTACGTTGTACCACAACTGTGTATCGGCATACGCCTTATCAGCTAAAATCGTTGGAAGGTTCACCCCCATGGCTTGTCTTCTTCAGCCCACTGTTACTAGATCACTTCGCTGTCCTACTTTGGGTTAATATCTTCTATATCCAAGGATTTCTACCTTCTATATCCATGGCTACCTATTCGAAGGCCGTACTAGGAGTATCTGTGATTATCATCGGTTGTTTGGTTTTCAGCCTTTTTAGTTTCTTCAGCTGGCAATCGACGCATCGTTGGATGCGACGTTGTACGTCAACCTTTAGATCTTCCCAGTAGTATTCATGTTTGATTTTGTTGTAGGTTTTTGATACACCACGATGTCCACCTATTGGACTAGTGTACAATTCGTAAAAAATTTTATCACGTTGCTCGAGAGGTACGTACTTAAGTTGTCCTGTACAGATCAGGACTTTGATTGGAGTATCTTTAAATACTTCATCCAGGAGATTCAAGACATCTGACCATGGTATATTTTCTATAGTTGTGCTTTTTGCGAAACAAATTGTTTGTTGATTGAACTTCAGGAGTAATTCTCGGACTATTACTAGAGTTTCGTTTATGTTGTCGCGGATCACTTTCAAGGACTCTGGAGCTTTTTCGAGAATACAGAGCGAAAATTGGTAGTATTTATTTTTCGTCTCTTTTTTCTTCACTTCTCTTATTGCATACTCGCTGTCGAGCTTTATTTTGTTAAACTTCACTAGTTGTTTTGCTCCCTCATCAAGAGGTAAGCCTGTACTGGAGACGAAGTATGCAATATTGTCCTTACGGAACTGGATAAATTCCTTAGTTTCCGAAATTTGTTTCTTCAGATATCGACTAGATTTACAGGAATTTTCCTTGCTTACTTCCAAGACTTCACTACAAACAGAAGCTTTAGTATTTAGTGAGCTTGCCTTAAGAGTTTAGCCTTTCGTCGGATCCGTTGAGCCTTAGTGAATCGGTTTCTCCGATGGGGACGAACTCTGTTGCTTTCCACTGACACACAAAAAGCGAAACGAAACGAAATTAATAAATTGTCCTATAGATTGAGAATTCTTTTTTTTTTTTAAATAGAGAGACTCTTCTGAACGTACTAACTTAAATATTGGAGATACGTTTTTTTTTGTTTTGGTTAGTTAGTATAAATTAAAAGACATATATTCTTTTTGATATATGTATGAATAAAATGACATATACTCTTTTTTGTATATGTATAAATTAGGAATCATATATTCATTTTGATATATGTATCGATAAAATGACATATACTCCTTTTCGGTATATGTATAAATTAGAAAACATATATTCTTTTTGATATATGTATGGATCAAATGACATACTCTTTTTTGGTATATGTATGAATTAGGAATCATATATTCTTTTTAAATTAAATTAGAAAACATATATTCTTTTTGATATATGTGTGGATAAAATGACATATACTCTTTTGCGGTTGTTGTATAAATTAGAAAACATATATTCTTTCTGATATATGTATTGAATAAGATGACATATTCTCTTTTTGGTATATGTATGAATTAGGAATCATATATTCTTTTTAAATTAAATTAGAAAACATATATTCTTTTTGATATATGTATTGAATAAGATGACATATTCTCTTTTTGGTATATGTATGAATTAGGAATCATATATTCTTTTTAAATTAAATTAGAAAACATATATTCTTTTTGATATATGTGTGGATAAAATGACATATACTCTTTTGCGGTATATGTATAAATTAGAAAACATATATTCTTTCTGATATATGTATTGAATAAGATGACATATTCTCTTTTTTGGTATATGTATGAATTAGGAATCATATATTCTTTTTAAATTAAATTAGAAAACATATATTCTTTTTGATATATGTGTGGATCAAATGACATATACTCTTTTTTGGTATATGTATGAATTAGGAATCATATATTCTTTTTAAATTAAATTAGAAAACATATATTCTTTTTGATATATGTGTGGATAAAATGACATATACTGTTTTGCGGTATATGTATAAATTAGAAAACATATATTCTTTCTGATATATGTATTGAATAAGATGACATATTCTCTTTATGGTATATGTATGAATTAGGAATCATATAATCTTTTTAAATTAAATTAGAAAACATATATTATTTTTGATATATGTATTGAATAAAATGACATACTCTTTTGCAGTATATGTATAAATTAGAAAACATATATTCTTTCTGATATATGTATTGAATAAGATGACATATTCTCTTTTTTGGTATATGTATGAATTAGGAATCATATATTCTTTTTAAATTAAATTAGAAAACATATATTCTTTTTGATATATGTGTGGATCAAATGACATATACTCTTTTTGTATATGTATGAATTAGGAATCATATATTCTTTTTAAATTAAATTAGAAAACATATATTCTTTCTGATATATGTATTGAATAAGATGACATATTCTCTTTATGGTATATGTATGAATTAGGAATCATATAATCTTTTTAAATTAAATTAGAAAACATATATTCTTTTTGATATATGTATTGAATAAAATGACATACTCTTTTGCAGTATATGTATAAATTAGAAAACATATATTCTTTCTGATATATGTATTGAATAAGATGACATATTCTCTTTTTTGGTATATGTATGAATTAGGAATCATATATTCTTTTTAAATTAAATTAGAAAACATATATTCTTTTTGATATATGTGTGGATCAAATGACATATACTCTTTTTTGGTATATGTATGAATTAGGAATCATATATTCTTTTTAAATTAAATTAGAAAACATATATTCTTTTTGATATATGTGTGGATAAAATGACATATACTGTTTTTGGTATATGTATAAATTAGAAAACATATATTCTTTCTGATATATGTATTGAATAAGATGACATATTCTCTTTATGGTATATGTATGAATTAGGAATCATATAATCTTTTTAAATTAAATTAGAAAACATATATTCTTTTTGATATATGTATTGAATAAAATGACATATACTCTTTTTGCATATGTATTAATTAGAAAACATATATTCTTTTTGATATATGTGTGGATAAAATGACATATACTCTTTTTAGTATATGTATAAATTAGAAAACATATATTCTTTTTGATATATGTGTGGATAAAATGACATATACTCTTTTTTGGTATATGTATGAATTAGGAATCATATATTCTTTTTAAATTAAATTAGAATACATATATTCTTTATTAAATTAGATAAATTAGAAAACATATATTCTTTTTGATATATGTATGGATTAAATTGACATATACTCTTTTGCAGTATATGTATAAATTAGAAAACATATATTCTGTTTGATATATGTGTGGATAAAATGACATATATACTTTTTTGGTATATGTATGAATTAGGAATCATATATTCTTTTTAAATTAAATTAGAAAACATATATTCTTTTTGATATATGTGTGGATAAAATGACATATACTCTTTTGCGGTATATGTATAAATTAGAAAACATATATTCTTTCTGATATATGTATTGAATAAGATGACATATTCTTTTTTGGTATATGTATGAATAATGAATCATATATTCTTTTTAATTTAAATTAGAAAACATATATTCTTTTTGATATATGTGTGGATAAAATGACATATACTCTCTTTTGCGGTATATGTATAAATTAGAAAACATATATTCTTTCTGATATATGTATTGAATAAGATGACATATTCTCTTTTTGGTATATGTATGAATTAGGAATCATATATTCTTTTTAAATTAAATTAGAAAACATATATTCTTTTCTGATATATGTATTGAATAAGATGACATATTCTCTTTTTGGTATATGTATGAATTAGGAATCATATATTCTTTTTAAATTAAATTAGAAAACATATATTCTTTTTGATATATGTATTGAATAAAAAACATATACTCTTTTTAGTATATGTATAATAAATTAGAAAACATATATTCTTTCTGATATATGTATTGAATAAGATGACATATTCTCTTTTTGGTATATGTATGAATTAGGAATCATATATTCTTTTTAAATTAAATTAGAAATCATATATTCTTTCTGATATATGTATTGAATAAGATGACATATTCTCTTTTTTGGTATATGTATGAATAATGAATCATATATTCTTTTTTTTAATTTAAATTAGAAAACATATATTCTTTTTGATATATGTGTGGATAAAATGACATATACTCTTTTTGGTATATGTATAAATTAGAAAACATATATTCTTTCTGATATATGTATTGAATAAGATGACATATTCTCTTTTTGGTATATGTATGAATTAGGAATCATATATTCTTTTTAAATTAAATTAGAAAACATATATTCTTTCTGATATATGTATTGAATAAGATGACATATTCTCTTTTTTGGTATATGTATGAATTCATATATTCTTTTTAAAGGGTTTGTATTAGAAAACATATATTCTTTTTGATATATGTATGAATTAGAATCATATATTCTTTTTTAAATTAAATTAGAAAACATATATTCTTTTTGATATATGTATTGAATAAGATGACATATTCTCTTTTTGGTATATGTATGAATAGGAATCATATATTCTTTTTAAATTAAATTAGAAAACATATATTCTTTCTGATATATGTATTGAATAAGATGACATATTCTTTTTTTGGTATATGTATGAATTAGGAATCATATATTCTTTTTAAATTAAATTAGAAATCATATATTCTTTCTGATATATGTATTGAATAAGATGACATATTCTCTTTTTTGGTATATGTATGAATTAGGAATCATATATTCTTTTTAAATTAAATTAGAAAACATATATTCTTTTTGATATATGTGTGGATAAAATGACATATACTGTTTTAATGGTATATTTTTATTATATGTATGAATTATGAATTAGGAATATATTCTTTTTAAATTAAATTAGAAAACATATATTCTTTTTGATATATGTATTGAATAAAATGACATGTATATGTATAAATTAGAAAACATATATTCTTTCTGATATATGTATTGAATAAGATGACATATTCTCTTTTTGGTATATGTATGAATTAGGAATCATAATCTTTTAAATTAAATTAGAAAACATATATTCTTTTTGATATATGTATTGAATAAAATGACATACTCTTTTTGGTATATGTATAAATTAGAAAACATATATTCTTTCTGATATATGTATTGAATAAGATGACATATTCTCTTTTTTGGTATATGTATGAATTAGGAATCATATATTCTTTTTAAATTAAATTAGAAAACATATATTCTTTTTGATATATGTATTGGATAAAATGACATATACTCTTTTGGTATATGTATAAATTAGAAAACATATATTCTTTTTGATATATGTATTGACATATAATGGTATATGTATTGAATTAGATGACATATTCTTTTTTTATATATATGAATATTCTTTTTTGATATATGTATGAATAAAATATATATTCTTTTTAAATTAAATTAGAAAACATATATTCTTTTTGATATATGTATTGAATAAAATGACATATACTCTTTTTTGGTATATGTATGAATTAGAAAACATATATTCTTTCTGATATATGTATTAAATAAGATGACATATTCTTTTTGGTATATGTTTGAATTAGAAACATATAATTAAATTATATATTCTTTTTGATATATTGTGGATAAAATGACATATACTCTTTTTGGTATATGTTTGAATTAGAAAACATATATTCTTTCTGATATATGTATTGAATAAGATGACATATACTCTTTTTGGTATATGTATGAATTAGGAATCATATATTTTTTTAAATTAAATTAGAAAACATATATTCTTTTTTTTATATATGTGAATAAAAACATATATTCTTTTGATATATGTTTGAATAAGATGACATATACTCTTTTTGGTATATGTATAAATTAGAAAACATATATTCTTTTTATAATTGAATTAGAAAACATATATTTTTTTGATATATGTATTGAATAAAATGACATATACTCTTTTGGTATATGTATGAATTAGAAAACATATATTCTTTCTGATATATGTATTGAATAAGATGACATATTCTCTTTTTTGGTATATGTATGAATTAGGAATCATATATTCTTTTTAAATTAAATTAGAAAACATATATTCTTTTTGATATATGTATTGAATAAAATGACATATTCTCTTTTTTGGTATATGTATAAATTAGAAAACATATATTCTTTTTAAATTAAATTGAAAAATATATTCTTTTTGATATATGACATATTCTCTTTTTGGTATATGTATGAATTAGGAATCATATATTCTTTTTAAATTAAATTAGAAAACATATATTCTTTTTGATATATATGTGAATAAAATGACATATTCTCTTTTTGGTATATGTATAAATTAGAAAACATATATTCTTTCTGATATATGTATTGAATAAGATGACATATTTTTTATGGTATATGTATGAATTAGGAATCATATAATCTTTTTAAATTAAATTAGAAAACATCTTTGGTATATGTATGAATTAGGAATCATATATTCTTTTTAAATTAAATTAGAAAACATATATTCTTTTTGATATATGTATTGAATAAATGACATATTCTTTTTTTTGGTATATGTATGAATTAGGAATCATATAATCTTTTTAAATTAAATTAGAAAACATATATTCTTTTTGATATATGTATTGAATAAAATGACATATACTCTTTTGGTATATGTATAAATTAGAAAACATATATTCTTTCTATATATGTATTGAATAAGATGACATATTCTATATGTATTTTTGGTATATGTATGAATTAGGAATCATATATTCTTTTTAAATTAAATTAGAAAACATATATTCTTTTTGATATATGTATTGAATAAAATGACATATACTCTTTTTTGGTATATGTATGAATTAGGAATCATATATTCTTTTTAAATTAAATTAGAAAACATATATTCTTTTTGATATATGTGTGGATAAAATGACATATACTGTTTTAGTATATGTATAAATTAGAAAACATATATTCTTTCTGATATATGTATTGAATAAGATGACATATTCTCTTTTTGGTATATGTATGAATAGGAATCATATAATCTTTTTAAATTAAATTAGAAAACATATATTCTTTTTGATATATGTATTGAATAAAATGACATATACTTTTTTGTATATGTATGAATTAGCATATGTATAAATTAGAAAACATATATTCTTTTTGATATATGTGTGGATAAAATGACATATACTCTTTTGCGGTATATGTATAAATTAGAAAACATATATTCTTTCTGATATATGTATTGAATAAGATGACATATTCTCTTTTTGGTATATGTATGAATTAGGAATCATATATTCTTTTTAAATTAAATTAGAAAACATATATTCTTTTTGATATATGTGTGGATAAAATGACATATACTCTTTTTGGTATATGTTTGAATTAGAAAACATATATTCTTTCTGATATATGTATTAAATAAGATGACATATACTCTTTTTTGGTATATGTTTGAATTAGAAAACATATATTTTTTCTGATATATGTATTAAATAAGATGACATATACTCTTTTTGGTATATGTATGAATTAGAAAACATATATTCTTTCTGATATATGTATTGAATAAGATGACATATACTCTTTTTTGGTATATGTTTGAATTAGAAAACATATATTTTTTCTGATATATGTATTAAATAAGATGACATATACTCCTTTTGGTATATGTATGAATTAGAAAACATATATTCTTTCTGATATATGTATTGAATAAGATGACATATACTCTTTTTGGTATATGTATGAATTAGAAAACATATATTCTTTCTGATATATGTATTAAATAAGATGACATATACTTTTTTGATATATGTATGAATTAGAAAACATATATTCTTTTTAAATTAAATTAGAAAACATATATTCTTTTTGATATATGTATTGAATAAAATGACATATACTCTTTTTGGTATATGTATAAATTAGAAAACATATATTCTTTCTGATATATGTATTGAATAAGATGACATATACTCTTTTTGGTATATGTTTGAATTAGAAAACATATATTCTTTCTGATATGTATTAAATAAGATGACATATACTCTTTTTTTGGTATATGTATGAATTAGAAAACATATATTCTTTTTAAATTAAATTAGAAAACATATATTCTTTTTGATATATGTATTGAATAAAATGACATATACTCTTTTGCGGTATATGTATAAATTAGAAAACATATATTCTTTCTGATATATGTATTGAATAAGATGACATATACTCTTTTTGGTATATGTATGAATTAGAAAATTATTCTTGAAAGACACATAAATATAAAAAAAAAATATTATATTATTTTTTTTTCATGTGCAAGAGTTGGAATAATCGACTTTAAAAATTTTGTTAAAATTGGTGACTTGAGACTGAGATGTCGATGAGTTCGAATATTGAGAGAGAAGAATAGTGAAGAGAAAAGATACAGCGTTCTAAAAAATTGTAATTAGACAAATTGATTCACTCCTACATCCCGGACGAGCCCCCAAAAATTTAGTATGTAACGTCCGATGGATATTACAGACTAGGTTTTTTACAGAGTGTATTTTTGGTCGTAGAGTGTTACCTCTAATAACCGGGAAATCAATTGGTCTAGTTACGTAATTTATCCTACTCGGGATAGGTTGTGGAATGAAGGAAATGGTAAGGCGATTCTCTCGTACTGCACAATAACAGGCGCACGCCAGAGATATCTTAGCCAGGATTTGGTTTGAAGGAATTATTTTAAATGTAGATAGTACTCGGTTTGACAAGCACCTAATCTACATTCGATGGAAAATCTAATTATGTTACTACAAAGCGATTTAGAAAAGAGACTAAGTTCAAATTGTAATATTTATTGCTTGACTCACAACTTTTAGATGATCTCTCCCTCTTACAAGTCAGAGTTGGATTTAAATTTTGGAGCTGGATTCGAACTGTCTGTACAACAACGTCGCGTTTCCCTGCTCTATACACGGGTCATTTGTAAAAATTTTGGCGAGAGTTCACCTAATTTTCCGTTTTGGTTAATTGAAAAGCCTAGTAGACTTTTATTTAGAAATGATAAAGTTCCTGAGCGATGTTTTTATACTGTGGGTTTATCTCTATTAATGAACCGCTATCCTTTACGGGTTTAAATATTTATAAACTTTGTAACATAGTAGATTGTTCCTATCATTTTCGCTTTTTGAAAGCGCAGTATTAATACTAAAAATATTTAGTTATATTTACATGAGCGTTTGTTTACCCAACAATTAGGAAATGCATATGCTCTTATCTTTTATTTGAGACAACTATCCTACTAGACAATGTTTACTTATCCATGTAGACGTGAGTATGTCAATACGTTTACTTAGGAAAAACTACACTATTTATTCGACAACAATTAGATAGGATTTTAAATATTACAAAAATACCGAATATTTAATATTCATTCATTCCGATTATTTCTTCTTATATAGTATTCTAGTTTTAAATTGAATTTAATTTTGATTCCAATGCAAAGGTTTCCGATGAAAAAAATTATAAGATTAATCTTATTTTGGTACGCATTCATTTACCACATGAAAAAAAATATTTACCTATATTTTTTTTTTATTTTTAGAATTTATTTGTCTATAACGGCTTGACAATGTTAGTATGTCAAAAAAATTTTACTAATTACAGACTTTTAACATATAGGTATTTATTTTTAAAAAGTATTACTTTTAGTGATTAATTTTGTAAGTTTGATTACTTAGGTTATATTGTAAATCGAAGCACTGTAGTTGTAAATAATGTACTTAAATGCAAACGATTTATTGTTCTGCAGTGATTTGATAATTTATTTTAAACTGTACTCTAGATTTAGTTGAACAAATTTTAATATAAAGATCAAAGTAGAAAAGAAAAGATTGACAAATTTTAAAAATATGAAAAAAAAAAAAAGAAAAAGAAAAATAAAAATAAAAATTTAAAAGAAATGAAAAAGATAATTAAAACAGAAAAAAAAAGATGATATGCAAAATGAAAACATGATTAGAATTCAAAATAATACAATTGTTTATTATTAGAAAAGAAAAGATTGACAAATTTTAAAAATATGAAAAAAAAAATAAAGAAAAAAAAAAAATAAAAATAAAAATTTAAAAGAAATGAAAAAGATAATTAAAACAGGAAAAAAAAGATGATATGCAGAATGAAAACATGATTAGAATTCAAAATAATACAATTGTTTATTATTAGAAATGTATCATAATTTGCTTTTAGCATTTTAGTCAAATAATCTACATAACATAGCATTTATATACATATGATGATAGTATTGTGTCATTATATGTATATAAATGCTATATATATACATTAATATATAATGTATTATAATAAGATTTATGTGATAATTTTCAAATATTTGCACTAAGGTATAGAATTGTAATCAAATTTAATCTCTTGAATTATTCAATCTCAAAAGTTACCTTTTTTTTAAGACCTATACTACTGTCAGTTTTGGATATTATATTTTCTTTTAATTAAATGCTTTCGATTATTGAAATGATAATTTTAATTATAGTGGAGATCGAATCTTAAGCGTACCTTTTGAAAGAAATTTACAAATATTTGAAAAGTAACGAACACGTTCATCTGTTTTTCAAGTTTTATAATTTTCACGTAACAACGAAGAAATGTTGGCATCATGATATTGCTATTACCGTTGAAAAGCGGTACTGTATACCCAGCATAGCATGCTACTTACCGTTAAATTAAAAAAAAACAATAAGTGGAGAATGAATTGTTCCGTTGATCAGGTATATAAATGTAAAAACCACTTATATTGAATACACAATTCAAGAGAGTAATAATGTGAAAAAGAGTAAAAAGATCATTGCATGATGGACATCTGTAATCCAGAAGATAATGAATCAGATTCATCATTATTCATCTAATCATAGCTGTACACTGGAAACAACGTAAGATTCCACTACAAGTTAGACATTAGTCTAAGCCGAACACGCTTGGTCAACAATATTTGGATTGAATTTCCTATGCAAGATGTTCCTAGATACCTGAAATATCAAATTAGAGCTATTTCATATTCACGTATCTTTTTATTGAAAGAAGTTGCTATATACCAAGTATGGTCTGTTGCTTATCGTTCGAAGTCAAGACGATGATAGCTCTAAAATTAATTGTCTATTGATCAGATACATAAATGTACAAAATCATCTACACCAAGAAGACAATTCAAGATGGCAACAAGGTGAAATCGAGTTGATACACCTTTGTATGTAATCTTGTAATCCAGAAGATAATGACTCTAATTTATTACTAATCTTCGGATTACTGAAAAACACTCTTGATAAACAGTTGAACGTGTTCATTATAGATTTACATTGGAAACACTGAAAACTACAGCATTCTTCATAATATTTTATACTATTTAGATTTCAGAAATTTTATAAATTAACAGTAGTAGGTATTGCTAAGAAAAGGAAGTTCTATTAATTTCATTTGTTCTATTTTATTTATTATTTTTAACTATTACCTTTGTACTTGGTGCAAATATTATCGTGCTTAAAAAGTCAAATTACTATCTATTGTTATCTCTGTATTTTTGTTCATTTCTACAAGAAAATTTTCTGTACAGTTGGAAGTCATAATTTATCAGTTGTTATTTGATTACTCGAATACCTTTCTTTATTGTTCATATTATTAAAAAATGATTAATATGTCGTCTCTTGTAAAATTATAATATTTATAATTTATATATCTTCCAGATTTATGGTTTTTATTAACTCAAATATCAGCTGAAAAATAACAACGATTATAATTTACAAATAAGAGGTGCAAAACGATAGTGATAGTAAAACTTTAATTACTTCAATAAGATTATAATGTTGAATTTGTGTAATCTATTGTTCAATGAGACTTATAATTTTTACAAGTTTTTGTCCATCACTGTAACGATGGTCGAGTTTAAATACGCGCACGGGTACTTGTTGTAATCCTGGCGTCGGTGTAGGTTGATAAAATGACAACACAAGTATTTCTGTTGAAATCTTTATTTCAAGTCAACAGAACTCTTGAGAGATGTTTTCCCAGAGTATTGTCTATCCGAATAAACCGCCGTCTTTTATGGTTTCACATATTTAATTGTGTATTAGGAAGGTCGACTCGTTCTTATCATTTCCATTTCTGATGTTTTATCGGAGTTCAAGAGCGCATCGAGTCGTGGGAACGCACAATATTAACATTAACAACGTTAGTTATGTTAATATAAGCTTAAGTCTACCCGATAATCAGAAAATGCGTTTCGTCTTATCTTGTATCATACTAAACAATTAACAGTTATAACGTACATGTTAAATAATAATAAATAGTTACTAATAAAGATTCATCTTATGTGCTTAACAGATTGAAAACTAAACTTTATCAGAAAACTATTTTGTTGTGTGTAAATTAATGAATCGGAATGTTTGAATATTCAAATTTAGTAGTTTAGAAATTCTTAAAAAGTTTCAAATGATCTGTGTAAGTGTTATTTAAATGTAATATTAATTGATTTAATTAGTAATTAAATAAGAATTTTTCTAGTTTCACTTAATTTGTTGTCATATCATACATGTGACGTCAGAATATAGACGCACTAGTAAGTGGACAAGAGTCCATTACAGTCGACTATGGATCCATGTTTTTTCAAAATGTGAGTTTTAGAGGTCAAAAATTTGGTTTGGTTGTTGTGTACGATCTTCAGTTCCGAATAACAAGTATTGTCTGGGGTTACGGTGACATCCACTGCTATACATTTTATCACGTGTTATCCATTGCTGTACTTTTGATCACAAGGGAGGTTCTTTATAAACAAATGTAAAAATTAAATTACACATCCTTAAAACTGTAACGACCAGAGGAGGAGATTCCTTACAAAAAGATTAAAAAATTAAATTTAATCATATGTTTTGAAATAATATGATTAAAATCTTAAATGTAACTAAGTATTAAACTATTATAAAACAATACATTGAAAAGTATAACAATCTCAGGGGATTTTCAAATATTGAAATTAAATTAATTTAAATAATTATATTAATACATTAAAAATGTAATAATTCTAAAATTTAAATGATACATAAATAATTCTAAAATTTAAATGCATCACACAAAGCCTCTAAATCGTTTAAAATAAATTAAATTTATAAATTTAAACCAAAGTGACGTCGAAATTCAGTCACGATTTTAGTTATGTATACTTTTTGGTCTATGATTTGCGTCTTCTCAATCGGGACATATACGGATCATTTGTAAAAATTTTACGACGTAGCTGCAAGTGATATGACCATCCGGAAATATTGTGTAGAGCAACCCCATTGATGAAGACTTTACTACTTTCTTTAAAATCTGGAATATGATCATAATGGCTAGCACTCCCATTCCTAATAACAATATTCACACTACTCTCTCAACTCTTGTGGGAAAAATGCGCTTATCTAAAAAATTAAACAAATTTTGCATATTATTTTTCTCTTCGGCGTCACACCAATTTATCATTATTCAACTAATTTAACGTTTTTTATTTTCAGGTAATTCACAAATAATGTGCATTATTTTAGGAATGAATACATAGAAAATCCTGTGTGACGTCCGGCGACAACCACAGTTTAAATTTCTACTCTTTGGTTTAAGACTTTCGTCTTCTTGACCGGGACAGATAGACGCCTCTTATGGAAAATACGGCACAATTGATTCTAGATCTTGTGCATTTTTATGTTGTACTGACCCTTCTTTCCCAACACTTGAAAAGTGTATAACTAATTAAATAATGTACGTATTATATTTTTAATCGCTGTTTATATAAAAATAGTTAAAGCTTTTGAAGGATCATAAATAATAATCTATTGTTATAAAAATCAATTAATTAGTTGAACGAACATCTTGCTGTCACTGTTTATGATTAAATGCGCAAAGAAAGAGAGAGACTTATTAAATTATATTAGTTTACTTTGGGCTTTACGCATTCTAACAATTAAGACATTGTTGATATTACAAACATTATTGGAACCTCATTGTTTTTCTTTTAACATTATATAACAAGATTAACATGCGTACAATTCTCGAATCGTTATTAGTTTCATAAAAGTAATTTTGAGTATATTAGTCATGGTTTTTGACGGAAATGTTAACAGCTGAATTATTTATTAAAGTGAGGATACTGGAAAACTTCGTTAGCGGAAAGATCAATAGTGTCATCAGAATGGGCCATCTTACGGGTTTTTGAAAAAAGGTAGTCCATTTATCGATGAGTGTACATACAGTTAATCCACATGATCTAGAATTGAGTAAACTTAAGGATTGAGTTTTCTCATATTTGAGAACGGATACTCTTACAAATTAGGCACAGGCGATAGTGGCGTAGATACGTCATAAATTAATTTTTTGCTAGCTACGCGTTCTAATTATGGTGGATGTTACAATTATCTGGTGATGATATAATATATACTTTAATATGGAATTGAATCAATATTTAAAAATAACCTGAGATGCCCAGCATTTTATTTCTCGTATTTTTTTCATATAAGTAGTTTCTTTTGTAAAATTTACAAGTACATTTCTTATACTTTTTTATAAAATGAATTAGTATAATTAGTACCATATTTCTGCTTTATTTATGTTAATATAAATAGATTAAGAAGGTTCACTATTTGACAATCCCCTGAGATATTTATACTTTTGAATAATATTGTCATATAGTGTCGCCTTGTATGTTTATGAAATTATCAATAAAATTACGTTATCAACAAAATTATATTTCATTTGATTTGCCTGTTCCATTATCTCCTTTCATGCGAATTAAATGGAATGCAATTGATTCACTGTGATATCAAATTATGCTTTCGATACTTTTAAGGACTATTACCGTGATAGTTGTATTTTATTTAATATTTATGTATCTACTTTTATAAGTCTTTGATCTTGCTGGCTTTGTACGAATTAAAAGTTTTTTAATTAATTCTAATTTCCTTTGTGGATCTCTGTATGATTCTGAGTTCCTGTATTTTGGTAGCTTGCAGTATCGTAGCACTTTAATATATTGGAGCTTGCTAGTACTACTCCATATTGTTATATTCATGGGTAAGTAGAGAAATTACTGATGCTGAATTTTGAAGACACTCAAGGAGGTGAAAAATGGTTTTATCGGACGTTTTTTCGTAAGATGAAATATTTTCCGTGGTATGTTGAAAAAATTCCTTGAAAAAAAGATCAGTCTTATCGGCGTTGAAAATATTCCTTGACTACACACCGTTAATTTTTTTCAGCTGGCTCTTCACCGCACGTAGTGTTCATTACAATATCATTCGAGTTTCGAAAGTTGTGAAGTCAAATGTTACGTACTTTAAATTTAAACTACTAGCGAACTGTTGTACTTTAGCTAGAAGAATCAACCCATTTACTGGAATCTTGTCGTGAGCTTGTTCAAACCACTTTTTCATACATCCCTCCATTCCTGCATTTTCTAGCCCTCTGCATCTTTTCCTACTTTCATTAGATTCAGAGAAATCACAGATAATCTTTTCTTTATTTCTCAGAAAAGTAAGGAGAAGTTTTCAACTTCTCTGATAGCAGTAACTTTCTCTGTTAATATCAAATTGTTATAACTTGTTTTACTTGTTATTTAATGGATAAGAGTAATTTTATAGTAAACAAGAAATACAAAATGAAGTCTATTGAACATAATTTAGAATCTTTGAGAACCATCCGAGTTTAGTTTGTGTCTTACGCCTTCACTATAAAAAGTTTTCGGTCATGATCATTGTCTATAAAATTTTGAATTATCGAGGTTCGATTGTATATAATGCTGGCGAATAATCGCCCTAGTAGTGTAATCAGTCGACCCTCGTATAAGTTTTGATTACCCATGGAATGATACCAGCTAGAATAACAACAGCCAATGAAAAAAGGCAAATGAAGGCATATAATACAAAAGATAAAATAACGTAATTTTTTATGTCAAATCCTGACACACCCAATGACGTTATAAACTAATGTCATTTTCTTGGGTAACTTTTAAAAGGTCAAATAGAAATGACCTCACAGCTTTTACATAACAAATTTATTGTATACAAATTACAGTATTTGACTTTGTAGTTGGAAATAAGTAATATAAAAGGCAAATAAGTCGTAGAAAACTGTTTATTTAGTATTATATATTAATACACATATTAATGCAAAAAATATAGCACGAGAAAATAGGACCAGTGCTTATCGATCTTTCAAGTGTATTTATAGCCAACGTAAACGCAAAAAGATATGGTAAAGGTATTAGTTTATGTTTAGTAATAGCAAAATTTTAATCACAAAACCTTTGTAAAAAAATTATTGAAATTAGTAGATTATAATATACACGATTGATAGTTGATTTTTTTAAACAAAGTGCCAGGCTCTTTAAGTCAACATCGATATACTTATACAACTGCTTTTGAATGTGCTCACCAATATCGTGATTTGAGGAGGAAAAAATTACATCAATTTTCTGTTCTGGCGGTTTTTTTTAATAATTTTTCTATAAAATACTATTTTATTTGTTTATAAAATACTTTTAAAAATTGATACTTCTACAGATAAGGTAGCTGTAAATGTGGAATTTTTAACGCGGCTTTAGATAACTTGAAAGATCAATCACATGTACATACATTCATGAATACACAAACTTGAAAAATCTAGATCTTTCCACGAGCCAATAGCTAAGACAAATATCATGATTACTTTGAATATATTCATATTAATTATAAGTAATTATTCTGCCATTTTCATTAAATGGTAATTACAATGAAAAATATATTAGAGATTCTTAAGTGCATGCGCTTATCCATGCAGTTTATAGAAGTATATCTACTACATATTTAAAATATTTTAACTATTTTTATCAAATCAAAAAATAATCTAAGTGACTATGTACAATTCAGAGCATAATCGAAAATGTAGTACTGACTTTGTCCATTTTTCAGAATGAGAGAATAGCGTAAAATTTTAATTTATTTTGTTCACATTAATGGATTTGCTGATTGTCCAGTCAACGTGGTAAAACCAATTACAAATCATTTATGACAAAATTCATGTTTTCGGTAGAAAAAGACGACTAACAGATTCATTGCAATCTATAATAAAGGATTCATTGCAATACGTAAAATATTATTGCTGATAAATTAATACATCAAGAGTAAAACATATACGTATGAATGTACTCTCAACATAATTTAGCATTCGTTTATTTTGCAGTCACATTGAATTGTTTTCAAACTATCTTAATTGTAGATTTTTATAAAACATTTGAAATTCTATTTTGGCAGTTTGACTTTATAATTCTAGATTAAAAATCACAAACCGGATTTTTCGAATGAAAAAAAGTCACTATTAGACGAAAATATTTCCTTATTTTTAAATAATGTGCGATTGGGTTAATTTAGAAATTATATACGTCGCTAGTAAAAATATCTAAGCACATGTTGTCGAAATTCTCAATTCGTGCACTCTTTTAAATTTGTAATGTGTTGAGCAATTGTTTCATGCCACTATTTTATATTGCTTGTAAAAAATCCTTAGGCAAGTTTTTGATAGAAGACACAAGCCGAAGCTCAATATTTGTACAATATCTAATGTGTCTATTATCATCTGTCTAATATCAATTTTTTCCAGATTGCAAAAAAAAAATTGCAACTGTTTGAATCACAGTGGTATGATGTTTCACAATTTTAGTTTAAATTCTACTGAAAATGTCAACCCTGCAAATCGATTTTCCATGATTTTACGTATCTAGCTTCTCTATCAATCGTATGATTTCTCTGTATATTTAAAAATACTCATTAGTTTTCTTTTCATATTTAATTCTGTTATTTAAAAGTCTAATAATGTTATCATAATTTGACGACATTATTTTGCTATGATTACTATCAAGTAAGTATTATAAAAGAGTTGATTTGTTAAAACGGAAGATTATAGTGAATCACGCGCGAAAAAAGTAGTTTTTTTAAATACATAGTGAAATATTTACATCAAATAGGTTATGAACAATTTCTTTTCATTTCTAAAGTTGCTTATTAATATATTTATTGCACGTTATCACACAGGAAATCTGGTTTTTTAAATCATATACAGTGAATAAATGTAAATAGTCAATGGACAATGCCTACATAGTGAATCGGGCATGGTTTACAATTTACTCTACACCACATTTTTCATCATTGTTCAGTTATTATGTAATCAATACGTTACACCAAATACGACCAATTTGGAATACATCATTCAAATTGATTTACTGTAATCTTTTGTAATGTCGTTCTGACCATCAAGTGAAGACAAAGGAAGTAAAAAAGACTGATCATATTTTTTTCTACTTTTCTTTTTATGTCGACCATACAAGACAATACATAACATATTATATAATAATACCATGTCAACGCAGCATATTTCTACTACATATAATAGTGACAGCAAGTCTGTCGTTCTCTCGCGCAAAATTCATTCGTCATTCACATACAGTTTATAAAAAAAATTAATACAGATTTATTGACAAGATTTTCACGGCGCGTCGTTGCAGAATTGAAGATCAGGAGCTACCGGTTCCGTTGGTCGTCGCATTGCCGTCGGTGGTCTTTGGCCATGCGATTTTCGCGTCGATTCGCTTAAACGCGAATAGGCAGTGTGGTATTTCTCGTGGGCATTCGTGGTCACCAAGAAGTGTTTCTAAAAATACAAATTTATCAGTTCTCAATCTAGAAGCTGCGATCTTGTAAAGATCTTTTATATTTGCAGTAAGTTGTTTACCTTCTCCTTGAACCAACTTGAAGAGACCATAATCTTGAGGATTTGTGCATCTTGTTTTGTGAGCAAGGATACGGCATACATCACGGGTATTCATGCTTGGTCGAACTGGCAGTATTCTGGTATTGAGGGAACCATGCAACTCATCTGGTACGAGAACACGAAGAATCGATGAGCACTCTGGTGTTCCACATCCCTGCTATTGTTTTAAACAAAATTCCGAATTAGTTGAACGGATAATAAATAATACACGACGACAATAAGAGTCTTATGTAGAAACCAATTCGTTTGTTTCTTTTTTCAAGAAATTTTGTAATTACAATGAAAAATCAACAAACAGTTCATCTGTAGAGACAAGTTCTCGTAAAAGAAAAAATATTTATGTAACTTACAGTAATGGTGGACAGTGTTCCTTGACTAGATTTGAAAGATTTGAGGACATGAACGGCACTGGATAGTGTAGTTAAATAGTAGCCGCCTTCGCCAGTCAAGAGTGACGGATGTAAGAGACCCCACATGTACTCAGCTTCGATTTCGGCGTCGATGACTTTGCCGCGCACTAACACCCATACGACAAGTGGCAACAGATCGTCCGCGCCAAGTGTTACTGATTTGTTAGAGTTGACGTGTTTCACCTGATAATCAAAAGAACAATATTTTAGTGATGTCGTACCTAAATAATTATTATCTTTTATTTCGATCAATTGTAGAATATGCACGAGACAATTTATTTATTGACGTTCCGATACTACGCGGGAAAAATATACCGCAGACAATTTTCAAACGATAAGATAAAAATCATGTAAATAACAATAAATTAATCGATTTCTTTCTAACCCCGGCGTAGCTGGTGCAATTGATTTATTTGCACGAATGGAAAGAACAAAATTATTTATTTCTTTTTTTTCGAGATAAGAATAAACGGAGTTCGTCGCATTTTCTTAACAAAATATCAGAACTTACCGAATTGATAATAGCAGAAATGGTCGTGAGCAGGTGTTCCAATTTCTCGAGTGGTGAATCGGCTAGTTGAAGATCTTCGATATGGCCGAGGATACGCTCCAAACCAGTCCCGGATGGTGCAATGATTTTTGGCTGTAACATTTTCCAATACATAAACAATGAGTTGGATTCGTCTTTATCATCTCGTCATTATTCCAGGAGAGCGCGCGTTATCTGTTGCGCGTGTCTAAGCAATTGTAACAACGTGATATCGACAATAAGGACGAGAGATAGTTTTCAAGCTTCTTCAGATAAGACATTGGCTTTTTTTTCTAGCACGCGATCAATCAAATAATTGTTTGACTCGAGAAGAAAGAACGACGGATAAATATTGGCAATTTGTTTAGCCGATTTCCCAATTATTTATAATTGCTACGTAGCAACACGCGACGGACATTTTCTGCGTTTGTTCATTCGACATTTCATTATTGTTATACAATTGACCAACAAATTACTCACTTGAACGCCAAAATCTTGGAGTTGTTGAGGCTCCACGAGCATAATACTGTCAGCGAGGTCTTTGATCGATCCGTTGGATGCGTAAAGTTCTACAAAAAGCCTATAGACATGTTCGCGTAATGGATGTACTACCACGGTCATCATGACGGCTTCGAGTATGGCATCCAGATTAAGAAACTCATTGGGCTTTAGCTTCAGACGCTGCTTTTCTACTTCCTTCTCAAACTCACGTTCACCGTGTTTTACCTGTAATCGATCGACGGGGAGTTACTTATATGGTATTTCGTGCCGAACACAACACAACGCTGAATCGGACAAGAAAATAACAAACAAGCAAGTTTACCAAATAGTTTTTCATGCCAGACATAAACTGGCGCATATTGCGCATGACAACGTGAGGAGATGCTTCCTTGCCCTCTTTAGTGCATTGAATAAAGTTCTCGATGTTTTGCGAGAAGGTAGTGGTGCGATCGGCTGCAAGCTGAAGGGCGTAAGCGCGTATCGCCGCACCCGCGGCGCTAGAACTTTGACCGTTCTCACAGCGGCCTCTTATCGATGGTGCTGCAAAATTAATTTATTAAATTAATCATCTGTAGATCGACGAAAAGCGTAGGTGATTCAATTGGTTATTGACTGGAAGCTATGTGTTCGTTTGTTCAAAGTGGACGTTTCATTCGAGTCAGGATAAGCAAAAGTATCAATTTAATCGCTTGGCAAGGACTTTGAAGTATATTCACCTCGCTGAAGGGTCATAATTACAATGTGACTAATTAAAAAATTAGACAGTTTTTTCCTGAAAAATTGAAGTTACCTATACGCAATAACGAAAAAGTCGAAATACGCCGCAATTGTTTCTATTTTTTTTATCGTACGAGAGTGTAGAGGTGTATAAACTTTATCGTCGACTGGGCATCTTCCGATAAAGCTCGAAAGATTTAATTTAAATGCTGCTATCTGTCAATTCTTTTTTTCCGTTGCTGTTGTTGTTTTTTTTCCTACATAACATTTCAGAGCAGTTACGTCTTTTGGCTAAATTTAAAAAAACGATTACTCACATCTACGATGGAATTTATGGAAAAACTTTTGGAACCATTTGCTGATTTTACGTAAGATGTTCCTCTTGAAGGAGAATTTGGGCTGGATAATTATCACCTCTTCCCAACGAACGCTACCGTCGTCCATCATTTTGCAAGATTTTTCGTTGATTCTTTTTCCCTATCTCGTTCTCTTCTCTTCGTTTGTCAACGACGCTTGTCAAACTCCAAACAACACTTAAGACATTACATAAACACACATACACTTAAAACTGTTCGTGTCCTCGCACTTGTCTAATTATTTTATTCTACAACGACACTAGACGTCTTCGAGGTACCTATGCAGTGGGTGAACGTGTGCCATCGGTGAGCAATTTTTCCTCGCTCCTAGTGGTAATTTTAGGGCCAGTTTTCCGGTCAGCTTCACAGCTATCCGGTCAGATACGTTAATTTTCTTCATAAGTGGCTAATTCGTTAAACTTGGTTTACTTAAACACCCGCAAATATACGAATTTCGTGCACGGGTATACGAAAAAAATACACGAGCAAACTAAGAAATCGCTGTAGTAGCTTCTCGTGACAAGTCGAATCGTGTCTATTGTATAATGGCTGAGCGTCGATACTTGAATTTCCGAGGTGTAAACAGTAACGTTGATGCGTATACAGATGCGTAGCGTTCAGTGTCGCTGCGCTGACTGACACTTCTTCACTCGACTCGAACGTCAAGAGATTATAAACGCCTTCAGAGCTTCCCCTACTACGGACAACCTGGCTTCGAGATTTTCTGCAAAGGAAAGAGAGAGGGACAGGGCGAAACAGACGCTTGGCATTTAATTCTCCAAGGTGACTCTATGGTACCATGCTGGTACCACAACGTCCTGTACCTAATTTACGAAAGTTTCGTTCTCCCTATGATTCACCATGAACACTCTTGGTGGCTTGTCGTTCTTTTGAAACACCCATTGGTCGGTGTAGCTAGGACTAGAGATTAATCGTTTAGGGTGTTTGCAACTTTGTTTTGTTCGCAGCAGTGGCAGAGTGTATTTGGCGTCGGTTCGCTACGTAAATAGTACATCTCAATGATTTATAACGCAATTTTACATTTTTATCGTTTGTTTCGAAAAATGCTACGATAAACTATTGATTGGGATGCATAGTTCTTTTTTAATTTACAGTTGTTCTTAATCATTGATTATAAATTAAAAATAAACGTGACATTCGCACGTCAGCTATCAATAAAGTTTAATCAGAGCATCCAACTGTCTATTATTTGCCAAGCAAGAACGACTCGATCGCAATCAAATCGAGATGATTCAATCGTCAGATATTCAGCTACACAAATTTTTGATAATTCTTTGCATTTTATTGAATAATTGAAATATCCGATTATTTAACGTCGAGTTATTTTTTGCGACTGGGCTTTTATCGATAACGTTCGAGTCAATTAACAATAAAACAAAAAATAACATATTTCATGTTTCTAGATATCATACCGTGTACCTAAATATTGCAAATTCATTTATCGATATTTTAAAGTCTTATTGCGATAATGCAATTTTTTTGTTCAATGAAACTTGTAATAGAATTATCAGTTTATTCTTATTTATAGTGTCTGAGCGGTATCCGTGTTTACCTGCGTACTCGATTGTTTATTGACAAGCATTTTTCATTTAAAAAACAAACATTTATGAAATAGCCTCACTGTACTACGGAAAACAAGATGTACGTCGTTTAGAGAAACCCACTCATGGGAATGGCAATGTTACCTTATTTTTCGACAAGCGTTCTTTTGAAAAAATACCATTCAATCGTTGAAATAACAACATTTTTGAGATACAATTACGGTAAGTGAATGTTCTAATACAAGTTTCAGTAGCTGAAGACTCTTAATCTGAAGTATCAGGCACTACGACGACGTGATATTTTTGAATCAAACTTGAGATACAAATCTAATCTCAACGAAGCCGGATTAAGATTCAATAACTCTTTATATTTAATATTCAATTGCAAATCTTAACAACTGCTTAATTCAACGCGATTGAACATGTTCTTAGTCTTACCATTCCTTCCTCGTTTCCCCGAAATACTCTATATTGAGAGATTCCGAAATAGACAGGTCATACGAAAATTGACCATTTTTAAACTGGAAAGGATTACCTGCCTCGCTTAAGTAGACTACGCGGTGGCTTACAATTCGACAGGCAGCTGATTAAAGCGAACGTTTAAATTAGTTTGAGCTATTTCATTATACCCAACGACCTACTGCTATGTCGATTATACTGCTATCGTGAACTCGCAATCGACCGTGATAGATCATCTGAAAAGAACATCACCTCCGAAGTACCAAAGTAAAAAAAAAACAAAAAAAAACAAAAAAAAACAACTACATACAAAAAAAATACATTACGTAGACACGTGTCACAGGAGAGGGAGGCTCGCTCGCTTGCATCTATCATGCGCCAATCATTAAAGACTCGCGTGGGGCAATATAACTTTGTTTTATCTACCTATCGTATAGGTATGTTCAGATCGCAGACGGATACGTATACCAATATATCGACGTATAGGTATAACAGGGGGCTGCGCCTCGATATTACCTGATAAGCTTAAGACACTTGTTCTCGATAATCATCGTTTCTCTTTTTTTTTCAGTAAGTGAAATTATTTACTCGGGTGTCTCCGAAGCAAACGTACGTGTGCACAGAGAAAATGCCACATGTTTTTTTTTTTCATTTCACGATGACAAGTAAGTGGAGTAGTCACGTTTGTCCATGGACACGTGATAAGATTTTTGTCTAAATTGACCATATCTTACCGAGGAAAAAGGGTTCGAAAGTATTGTATACAAAAGGGACGGACCACAATCGAATGACCAACAGGACTTAAAGTAAATAGAGATAACCATCGTGGATGTACCACTGAAAGATATTAAAACGAATGGAAGGAACCCTGTGGTGTGGGGCGGTAGGTTGATTGTGCGATGACACATCACTCGAGAAACTGCATTGAGGAAGAACCAACCGGCTGTCGTAACAACGTTGGCGTTCGCATCATTCGTGTTTGTATTGTTCGCAAGCACTTCCTCCCCCTTCCACCATAAACAAACGCCTTTAACAGATTTTTTGCGATCGATGAAAACAGAGATACGAACGAGAGCTACCAATGCTTTGATCGACGTAACCTTTTGCTTCCGAATCTCGTGTATTTATTGTTGGAGTGCGATAAATTGTAACAATTGTATATACCATGGTCATCATAGAAGGTAACATTGCAACAGAGGGAGGGAGGGTCAACAAGATTCACGTGGTATGTTGGAAAGTTTGAATTACGATCAAAACACGAATGATCTATACGTTGGATTTTCCAAAATGCATCATACGTCATAGAAGACATTTTACGCTTGATAAAAGCAATAAACATTCGGTTTGCAATTGGCAAATTGTCTGTATTTACAATCATTCGATTGTAAACTAGGTAATTCCAGTTTATTTCGTCGTATAATTCCTTTTATCCAATTAATTATTTTAAAAATTGACACTTTAAACATTTACAAAGAGAAACGTGTGCGATGATTTTGAAACCAAAATATTAATTAGATCAATAGATATCATCAATTGGAATAAAATGGTTAAATTCTGTTGGAAAATCAATAACTTCGCCACCTTTGATGATGTCCGAGTGAATTTTTTTTAATACGCGTAAAACCCTCAGCTTCAAAATAACAATAACCCGAAAACTTATTATTTTCTAAACTATCGTTAGTTTTTGTAAATGATTGAATTTTTTTAACGAGCAATAATTTTAATTACAAAATATTTCGATAAATAATACACAACGATCAATAAATCAAAGTAATTCGCATTTTAACGGGGTAATTTTCGGCGAGTTTCATAGAGTTTGCCGCTTGACGCGGCACAGCTAGCTCTCGCTACGCTAATCTTCTCGACAATTTTTGTATAAATATACATAGCTTTGACTGGACCCTCACGGCTTTCAAAAACCATAATACCGTCGGAGGGAATGAACAGCGGTAAGCCTATTATTGTCAGATATACCTACGACGGTACATTTACAAATGAAAAGTTCCACCCCCTCGAACGAAAGAAGATTTTTCTTACTGTGAGCACAGACCATTAGATATATAAAAGTTGTCATCCGTTTGTCCCATGCTGACAATTGGAAGTCGCCAACAGACGAGACGAAAGTTTGCTGTCGGTTACAATGCAAAAGCAATTCCGAGGGTGACCGTTTTGTTACCTGTTTTGCGTCCCTGACCGACCCTTTCTTTCTCCGTATTTAGCAGACTTTAAGAACCCCTGCGGCAAAGTTGGAAATGGCCGCTGATATACACAGAAGCGGAAAAAGCATAATGCAAGCTATGATGAATGTTTCATCATTATTTTCCTGATATGTTGCATATACGCGAGCTTTGAAAATTGATAAAATATTTTTGTCGCGAAAAAATCGGATGCGCTTACACGTATACTACTTAATCGGGGCATGTATGAAGTTCAGACTTAAATTTTAGTGCGCGTGTTGGATTTTTTCTTTCTCTTTCTCTCTCTCACTCTCTCGCGGAAGAAGCTTATCGTAAACTGTTGTATAATGAGAGAACCGCTTCGGAGTCTAATTGCGAACGTATAACGATTGATAATACATACGTTACAAACAAAAAAAACTTGCTCTACAATGGAGGATTTGTATTCTTATAATGTATAATACCTGTTAGTTCCAGTATTATATTCTGTAACGAAAGAAAACTTAAGATTGTTTACGTATAAACTTGGCGAGTTAAATTGATAAATGCATTCTTAGCTAAAACTTAATTGAACGAGTAATCTAACTTGAAAAGATCATCGACTGCACGAGAGAGCGCACGTGCCGTTCGAATTGTCAATGCGCAATTAAAGTCACGACGACGTAATGTCACACGCCAAAAACAACAACTATAGGGGTTATAGTGCGCGTGCTTTCTCGGTTCACGGGTAGTCTGACGACGTATTTGCACCGTATGCGACGTCACTAACCATCTCGGGACATCACTTTTTCTCATACGATATCGATAGCATTTTTTCGTTTTCGTTCGAAATTCAACGTTTGCCCGCAATACCGATACATTTTTTATCGATATATACACATCGTACTTTAATATATGTCATCATTTGCATAATGTGATTCACGAGACATTATTTCGATATCGGAATGCCCAAACAAAGAGAGAGATCGCGAATTTGTTGCAAAGTGTCAGTGGCGTATTAATCTTATGCGCGTGTAATCAAACATGTAGAACAAGGACATTTCTATGCTCGAAATCGAACAGTGCATTGCAGATCTTGGTTATCACAACAGCTTCGTACACATACGTATAATCTAGTCTAATGTTGTATACATCTGACATATAAGATCTCTGTCTTTTACAATTTCAACATATGGCAATATACTTGTTTGACCTTCGACACTAACACATGCAATCGGGGTTGTCCCTTATCGTACATCGAGAGATAAAAAAAATTTTTTTGCATTATTGATACGCTTTGAAATCAATTATTTTCTTGATACGATTGCATAGCCAAAAAATTAATTACTTTTTTAAGTATTTTTCAGACAATTTTTTCCGATCACAGCTAATAATATCGCTTGTACGTTTTTGAAGATAGCAATGTTCTACGTAAGATACATGTCTGCACGAGGATGCTCAATCTAGTTTGCAATGCCATACAACGTTCAAGTTGCTAGATGATAATAGTAAGTGATTAATTCAGGACCAATTCGCGACTGTTACAATTTTTTTACCAGTTTAACCCTAAAATTAATATTTCATTCGAATACCACGTAAAATTGCTAATTCATCCATTGAACCCACAATCTGAATAGGGACTTTTCGTTTTATTCTTCTACGCAATGCAATACCGTGTCCGCCGACTTTTTCTCTGATTGTTCTCTTGGTAGCGAAGAGAATTTAAGTGGATTATACCGGCGAGTTGTCCATTTTTGTTGGAAAGTCGCTTGTTAGGCGCGAGCGATCGTAATCAACGTGAACATCGCTCGTGTGGGCTTATCTAAGATTAGTAGAAAGCAACGTACGGTGGTTAGCCTTGTTTTTTTACCGTTGATCTACGATAGGTTTATTAAGGTTTGTAGGCTTGATTATCGACAAGAGATATTATATGGATTAGGCGTGAGATTTGCGACTGTCAACGTTCTTTTTTTTCGTGGTAAATACTTGAGAACTTATTTTTCGCTGTAATTTATCTGGTCTAGTATCGGTATGCGAGGTTGATGCTCGTGTACTTTGAAACACTCAGGCGATAAAAATTTTAGGCTGCTAGGTTTGATTTATATCGGCTCATAGTAGATACACTATTTTTAATTTGTAAATTACGTCGTCGACAAGGAAATTAACGTACACGTGATAACACTGCATTCTGTTTTCGCAGTTCAATTTTGTTCGTAAATAAAAACCTAATATTTTTCAAAGTTTATTCAACCAGAAAAGACAATCGTTCATCGAGTCATTTAATGCAACGAGTAACGTAAATAATTTGCGATAAAAAATTAAGGTTGTCAGTTAAAATCGAAATGTATTTTGATTCGATCCCTCACAATTGTACGAACCGTAGATAGTTAATAATTAATGGTTTTTTGCTACAGCAATGTTACGCGATTAGCGATACGTTTCTTTTTTCCCTTTATCCAAATTAAAATATCATAAATCGAACTCTATCGACCATTCAATCGTTATAAGCAAATCAGCATAAAACACATCAAAAGACGTTCCAAGAACTACCAAACCAATTAAAACAAAAGTCTCACTATCATTGACCTTATCGGTAGAAAATCATCTTGTCTACCGCTCGATTATACGTACTTCGCGAATCATCGAGTCATCGCGCACGCGTCGAATTGGGAATTTGAGTTCGCGGGGCTGATCCGCTATTTTCTTTTTCGTTTTTTCTTTCGCTCGTAGATCTAATCACTTATCTATTTATTATTATCGGCAATTAACGTCGGGTTTATACCTGCGACAAACAAACGAGTGGAAGTGGTTTTATCGTTGGCACACGTAACAAAAGCGTGGCTATCTAGAACAACTTCAAGGCTCGTCTTTGATCACTTTTTCTTTTCTCTCTCGCGTTCAAGAGTCCGGAAATGATACACGTAATCATCGTGCACCGGTTTACTTACTATTGATAAATTGATTTATACACTCGCGTACAACGCGTGTAAGATATTATTTGGTGTCTATTGCGATAAGGCAATATACAATGTATTTCGGTTTTAATGGATAATTTATACAAATGCTAGATACAAGTTGTTAGAGTAGCATGATCGATGAATGTAAGTAAGATGTTTGAAGACAACAGTCGTCTCCAAAGAGAAAGAAAAACCATCGAATGTAAATACCGATGATCGATTAAATGGAATAGAATGCTGCTTATGACGCTGCAATACTACTCGTGAATTTAAATAAGCGCGTCAAAAAACCTCAACTTGTCGTGATATTATTTTTGCGATACAGCGCATGTGTACTATACGGTATCTTTTCAAATACGATGGCCCATAAACACAACAAACTGCTCGTATATTCAAGTGAAACCTTAAATGAACGGCAAGGCAATGTTGTGTGTATGGATTTGTTTTGAATTCGCGGCGATAAGTTACACGTGAAATTCTTTTATCTAATCTACGAATGCGTCGCTACGTGAATGTATTTTTATTACATTAACAGCTTGCGACGTTTCAGTGCATCTTAGCGATACGCCGCGTGAACGCGACTAAGTGCATTGAGCATTTGCATTCGTAAGATAAACTGCCAAGTCACAAGAAAGAACAATTAAAACGAAAGTTTTTACATCAAGAGCAAACTTATTGATTTTTCAAACTCTTTTCGTTCGTGTTATTAGCTTAATATCAGAAAATTCAAAGTGGGATTTAAAGTGGGATTCAAAGCTGCCGTTTGAAATTCACAGTTAAGCGAATAAATTATACCGGCAACACAGAACTATTACAAGAAAGGAGGCGACGTACAATCAAGTTTGATAAGGAACGCCAGAATTTACTTTTGTCAGATTGAATTGCATCTTGCATTGCACATTAATGCATTCTACATTTCGATATTATATTACAATCAACTCATTGTCAGCTGGAACTTCAGTAACCGATTACAGAACAAGTTTGAATTGTCGCTTTTTTTTCTTTTATATACGTATAAACCTTCGTCGTCAATGAACGCATAGTGCGTTTCGATTTTTCAAACTAGTCGTAAAATTGATCGAAAGAGGCTAATCTGAGAATCAAGCGTTAAAGAATGATCCAGTAAGGAGATACCCTTGCCAAGCGATAATCCAATGAACAAAGACTAACGGGCTTGTTTTGATAGGAGAGAAACTCCTCCTCCGATCAAAGTGTGCGTCTCACTGGCTAACAAAGAGGAGAGGAGAAATGAGAAGGACGAGAAAAACTCACATAAAAGGGGATCGAGTCGATCCTTGAAGCTACGGCTGCGCTTGACGCGCTCGAGGTCGCTTTCAACGTCCGTGTCCAATATAGTATCTGGCTCCATGGTCGTTGTGCTAGTGTTCATTGTGGTCGTTGACATCGTTGTGGTCGATTGACCACCGATCATCAACCGCCTTTCCACGTTGTCGTACGATGAGTTCCGGTCGCTGTAAAGACTGTTTGTCGCTGGCGCTGACTTCAGCAGCTCGGGATATCTATGGGCAATACGAGACAAGCTTGCTTTCAGTGTCTTTTTCCTTATCAAGAGCTTGCACTTTAATTGCTTTCTTCTCTGTTTTTTTATAAATTCAGACTATGCAAAGGAGAATTTCAATTTGGTGAGGTTGCCCATGAGATTTTGACGAAACGTTTTGTAAATTAAATTGAATATTCGCTAGGAGTATGCTGAAAGTTGACGATAAAAATTTCAGGGCTCTCTCTGATGTAGAAAAAAGCTGCGTCGTAAATTCGTTTATTACGAGCGGTTAAAAACCTCTGAGCGTTGGATTTTTTCACGGTAAAACGTATTAAAGTTCTCACAAATAATAAATAACAGTGTCCTGAGTTTAAGGAAATCTTGAGTAACGTTTTTATCGACACCTTTAACGCGTATGTTTTATCGAAGAATTACATCTATAATTAATTGTACGTACTAAAAAGATTTCACTGAAATTTCGTAATACAAATGTAGATCAAAGCGGATATTCAAATCAAATTTTACGCATCGCTAATATAAACGCTCATGTTCTCGGTATTCTACTCTTGAATAGAAATAATCCGGCATAGGCACTTATCTGAGAAAAGGGCGTTTTTTTCTTATTCAAGAATGTAACCTCAAAGATACGCGTATTCAAGGGGCACAAAGGAACTTGGAATTCTCTTACGGTTATATACTTTTTTTCAGTCGGTTAAGCCTTGGCATTTTTTTGTACCAATAAAATTTGTCTCAAGTATGCACGAGGCACGTTTGACAAAACCATTGCAATTGCGCGAGTATCTCGGAAATTAGGCAATAAAGGAAAATATATAATCACCTTTGCAAAATAATATTTTGAGCCGTCAAATTGTTTCGTACGATATATCTATCACGCCCCTCGCCAGGGAATTTTCGTCCGTTTTCAACATCGAAATCCGCATCACAGTCGTAGTCAGGTTCACAATTGTCCGCATCGTTACCTGCGCACGTCAAAACAAATATATACACACGAGACAAATAAATAAGGTATCAATTCCAAAGAATTTTTTTATACCAGACAAAAAAAACAACAGGCTATTCACCTATAAATTCCCAGCTGGAGTCAACCGCCCACGATGTATCGCTGAATATCTTGGGTTTGATCTTGGGTGGCTGTACAGGTTTGGCAGCGCAAGGTAGACATTTTTTCTCCTTACCGCCACTCAGTCTCTTGGCAAGATTGTCAACCGACGACGAGATCAACGGTGTCTTGTCTTCGGTTTCTTCCGAATCGTCCCAATCAATGGGATGTAATACACCAAGATGACAATTACCACTGAGTTGAGCTTGCAACCAACCTGGCTCGCTATGTCGAAATTTACTTGCTACCGTATTCAGAGGTTTCGGTCGACGACGAGCTACCAAGGCAAGACTTGGTCGGGGTATCGCATCAGCTGGTTCTGCGTAGAATGGAGAACCTTGCTTGGTTTCCATTGGCGTCATTGGACTGTTGCTCTCTGAACGCGCGAGAACGTGCAGGCCTAATTTGTTGCGGAGTGGTGTTTGGGTATTTGGACTGTTCAACGAGTTCGCGCTACCTGTCAACGGAAATCGATTAAATTCATTACAACTGGTTGTCTATTGATCGGTTACATTGTAAAACTACATCTTCCAAGCGTATCATTTGTAAAAAGAAAGTACTTTTTATGCAATGTAATTAACATCCAAGTACGTCAATTTCCTCGGAATATCACTTACAAACTCTCGACAGTAGATCCGGCCGTTTGCTCCTTGACATATCCTCCGGCGAAGGCGTAGTCTCGGTACTCTTAGCCTCCGGCAAGGGTTTAAAGCTAGTAAACTCTGGACTAGTAATCTCCTTATAACTCATCTTCTCGCTTGCGCTCTTGTTATCGTTACGAATAATCAGCTTCTCGTTTGTTTGCGCGACAAGTTGCTGATGCTCGTTCTTCACGATCGGTAACCTAGTCAATTTATCTTTTGGCGACCATGTCGGTGGATTCGATTGATCGGTAGTATTCCAAATATCTTCGTAATCGGATATCTTGTCGGCTGGTGAGCTTCTATAATACGATTCCATAATATCGGATTCCTGATAGTGTTGGGAATTTTTACGCGCATCCTTGTCTCGTTTTCGACGAGATGACTTGCCCGCGCTCGAGATGCCACTGGGAGAGAGAATTTGTGGAGTACGATTACCGAGTTTCGACGTTGCCGAGAGAATTGGCGTTGCCGCCGACGATGATTGTGCAGACGATGATTTCGAGCCCATAGATTTGGATGATACGCTTTGTGGGCTAAGCAGCGACGGTGTATTCGAGTCCGATGGCGTCGACTGAAAAGAGATATGTAGCGATGATTGTAGAATCGTCGAAAACCTTTGGACAAATCGAAAGCAATGAACCAATCGAGATTTTGAATAACCTGTATATTGTTGATATTTTCGCTCTGATTAACAGTCAACGTAACCATCGACGTCACGGTAAAATTATTGATTTGCTGCTGCTGAGGTTGTCCAGGTTTAGCCCATCTTGGCGGTGGTGGAGGAGGACTTTTAACGTTACCTATGGGTGTTTGTAAGACGTCGGGTGACTTGATTTGCGCCAACTCGTTGAAACCCGTGGCAATGTTTCGATGAAAATTCGACGTCATAGAAGTATTGCTCGACGTGAATTGACTTCCTCTTACGAAATCACCAGGACTCTTGATAGCATCGCTCAGCGACGGACTTAGTACGTTTGCCTCGACATTGTGAATAATTGGTGATGGTGATCTCACGAGATTCTGCACGAGATTCGGCGAGAGTAATCTTTGCGATAACCTGTCGTTCGGTGATAGTTTATTCTCGCGACGTGCATCCAGGGGCTCGTTAAAGCTCGTCAAGTTCAATGTGTTTGGTGGCGTTGGACGTTGCTGGCGTGGTAGCGATGACGTGAATGTCGAAGTTGTCAAAGTGCTTGCTGGCGACGGTGTTGCTAAAAAAGAAAGAACAATAAAAATGATTTTCTATAGTTAATTTATGTTCGTGATCAGGTGTATAATTATTTATTAAATGTCCATCTCAATCGACTGGACGAATACTTACGAGAATCTTTAGCTGTGATCGGCGTAAGATTGAGTATGATACTTTCAGTCCCTGGAGTACCCACGTTATTATTGATATTGTTGTTGTTATTGCTTCCTGCGCCATTTGAACGAAAGTAGATTAGAAAAGGGCGGAGTATCGATTTTTGCAAACTATTAAAATATTAAAGAAACATTAATAACGTGTCTACTACACGGATACGAAGCCTTTAAAAAGTATGTCAAAGGTAAAAAAAATGTAACAAAACGTAAAAAGAATGGTCGTGGTAAAACTTGTTTAGAAAGCTGTAACAGAGAGTAGGCGACTCTGATGGTTGGATGGTAAAAAATTACCGGCATGAAAGCTGCTAAGACTGGAGGTGTTGCTGCTACTAGCGTTACTTTCAGGTGGCTTTGGATTGGCCATTGGATACCTCCAGAACTCTTGACCGAGAAGGGCCAACGAGGAGAGCTGTTGCCTATTTTTGGCCTCGCGCATCGCTCGTGGTAGTGTCAGCTGCACCGGCAACTCGTCGCTGTTGAAACCAAAATCACATGATATGAATGTATATATATGAATGTATATATATATGTAACGTATCTATGTAACAAGATTCATCAATTCCTTTGATCGCGGTAATTTGGGATGTGATAACACGTGAACGAGCTTATTGTTTGTTTCGAATGACGAACGAAGAGGTTTTTTATGGAACTTTTTTTGTCAGCTATATTTGAAAGTTTTTGATAAACTATTTGTTGTTAATTATATTGAAACAAACAAGTTTTTAACTGTGCGCTAGACTGCGTCGAATTTGATTAATACGAAAATCGACACTGCAGAAATAATTCAATTAAGCCGAGCCATTTCAGTAAAATTCTATTTTAATAAAGGAAAATTAACTTTAAAATATTTATTCTCGTCAATAGGGCTGTTAATTTACATTCTCGATTAAGACATAAACTTGAAATTGCTACTTGCTACTTGCCCTTTCAATTACCGAAGAACAAGTCACGTTAACGCGCAGTTTAATAAAAGTTTGTAAATTGTAAAACTCATCCACGAAATTGTTAAATAATAAAAAAAAGCAAGTAGTTACCTATATTTGTTGCAAAAAAAAGAAAAACGAGGATGGCATTTTATTCTGGACTAGTTGTGTGGAATTCCGGTAACCGCAGATATATATATATTACAGAGTGAGAGCATTGCAGTTAAAGCTTTTTCTCTGTCCCCCTCACTCTCACTCTGCCGTTATAGTTTGTGTGTGCGCGTATTTCACTTACCAACACTGAGAGTAATGGGCGATGAGCGAGGGAATGTTGTCGAACCTATTTTCGCTCGTCTCCAAGCTCAACTTTCCTTTGTTCGCCTGGATGAGGTAATGCTCGATGTAAGGTCCTTTGCCGGTTGGCAATCTCACTGACAACGCCATCGTATCGCTCTGACTCGATTGTCTCACTACGAAATTCTGCAACGTTACATTACGTTATTGTTATTATTTTCTACTATTTATAGTTGTCATTTATCTTCTTCTTTTTAATTCTGTTTTTGTACATGGAGATACGATTAACTATGCCTCTGTTGTTCTATTCGCGCTTGGATGGAGCTTTCACGATGATGCGATAGTAAATGGATAAAGATATTTTTAAGACGTCGACCTTGGCGTGTTTTTTCTTCTTAAATAAAATAGATATAAAAATCAATAGAGGGTACATGTATAAAAAGAGAATGCTTCGATAGAAATACGTGTGTAGGTAAAGCAGACATTGACCTGAATAATATATTTTTATTTTTAGATACGTGGGGATTTACAAAGTGCGATGAGAAATGTCTGAATTTGCGCGGCTCTTCTTCTTTTGTTCAAACCTTTTCCATTATTGTGTCCGTCCGAAGTAATGAGATTTTTTCGAAAGAAATGTATGCAACTGCGTGTGTCAAACTCAAACACGTTCAGTTCGATAATGCCATTGTTCAAAAAATAGATCGTCAACAGTTTTATCTATTTTACGTACAAATTATATTTCTTTACAGTTGTGTTCCTCACGGCATCCAAGTTTATGCAATAGTTTAATAAAACGTTTGTCGAGTATCGTATATGTATATAGAATTACATCGATTTTACGAAATGCAAGGCACCATAAATATTCACTACGAACTGTCCCCAACCATTCGTATTTTATCCGCAGACAACGCGCAAAAAAGAAAACAAACGAACAAGTAGCGTCACGGGCAATAAGAAATAAAAAGCTCCCCAAGTAAACTTTAACGCAACGATCCCCCTTCTCTCTGCCGTACAACATCATATCGTCTCCAACAAAAAACAAACGCCATCCCGCGAGAGAAAAGTATCTTGAATGGAAAAAAAAGACATCCCTTGCGTGCGTACAAAAAAAAACAAAATGAAGGTGTGTAGTAATTGTCGCGACTGTGGGAGAAACAATGAGACGTTGCACGCGTGGAAACAATGCCTTCCGTCCTACTATATACGTATACAGTTCAACGTCTATCAGACGTGCCCTGATTACTCCCGACGTTTGCCGTTTTGTCGTCGTGTGCGAGTTGTTTTTTTTTCTTCGTCGTCGTGATTATCTGTATTTTCGGATAAAAACTTTTGAAAAAATTTTATTTCTAAAAGTGAGTTCGTCGACGTTCGTTCTGTTTGTTTGTTGGACATGAACATTCAATAGTAAACATTTAATAGAAAAAGTTAGTTGTTGTTTCATCGCACTCGGAAAACTCGTTCATGTCCATGAAAGAAGATAATAATCCAGAATGATTTAGTTTTAACAATAACACGAAGGAAAATTGAACGCTATTAGATCGAAAAAAAAAATGTTGAAATTCATTTAATAAAACTCATCAACACAATTGAGTAATTACCTATAGGCACTAAGAGCGTCTTTAATTTATTATTCTACATAAATCTGAGCTCTCAACGGTATAGGATCCCTTGAGGGTATATACATCACTTGGCACAAAAGCGAGCAAGATCAAGAGAACCCATTAACGAATCGTTACGTCAATTTAAGAAATGCATTGTACGCGTCGGCACGTGTTTGCACGAACGAATAATTGCATTGATTCCATAATGTTTTTCTTTGTACACTGCATGTATACATATATATACGACGCGCAAGGCATTGACACACTTTTCACACTGGAAAAGTGACGTCGCGATAGCTTCCTCTTTAGCTAGGCGAATAATTACGACGAATCACAATTACTATAATATTTCGCGTTAATTATTGTATTGTTGTTTCGAGTAATTTTAACGAACGGTTTGTCAGTTGGGATTATTGCACCACACGCGGCGAGTGATACTTAAATAAACGCATACGAACGTTTATCAAGAAAAATTTTGAAGTTTGCCACTCGACGCGCCAATTGATATATATAAAAAAAGAGAACAAATACATTTCGCGAAGGGAGAGTGAGTCGTACGAAACGAGTTTAGTCGGTGCAAAAGTTATTTTTACGTGCGCATAAATCGATAACGAGGCTATTTTTACAGACGTTGTAGTTCCTACGTCGAGTTGACTGAACTCGTATGTATAGATTGCAAAATCGAATATGACTGGGCTTTGAGCGCGCGAGTACGACTCGCAGTCGAAACGTTACACGACCTGACCAATTTGTCCGATAATTATTTTTTTCTTTGACATCCGTTTTCACGTAACGCATCTCGATCGTTTTCCCTGAAGAACACGTCATCGCCATCCAAATTAACCGAAAACAAAAGGAGAGAGTTAGATTAGCGACAACATCGGCTACGTGTGTAATCTCCATCCATCGTCTAACAACAAGAGAGAAAATCCCCAAGAGGATATACGTATGATACATACCCCTTCCTCTTTGCCTTGTAACAGGTGAAAGGCGCCGGCGCGTTGAATGCCAGGTAGAAACCAGATCGGATGCGAGCGTATGAGTCGCTCGATCAAAGTGATGCTACACGCGGCTTCGCTCATCCCGTTGTTAATACGACCTTGCATGACGCTACTGTCACCACAGCCACCGTCCTCTGACGAGCCACCATCCTCCGACGAACCATCGTCCGCTGATGTGCCTGTGCAATCGTTATCCGATGATAACGAGCCTTCGCTCTGTTGACAAATACAAGAAGAATAAAAAGTCTTCGTGACAAAGAAAAATCGTGTTTAATTTAAACGGATACGAAGAATCGTTTTCAATCTCGTATGGCCTTGTGATTAAAAAAAGTTCAATTGACTTTCTAGCGTGCACGCGCGCATGCTTAGTAGCGGTAGTAGAGGGTCTAATAACGATAATATCCCAGGGAGCCAAGTACTCGAGGAGAGAAAGAGAGGGAGAAATGCCGTGCAGACAAGTAGCTTTTTATTAAAAGCTAGAAGCGTCGGATCTCCCACCACGACGACGGTACAATATCAAATTATCAAACCCTGGTCTTTTACCTTTATCTCGTCAAATCGCGAAAGACCAGTCTCATATTCCACAAAGTACAATCAGTCCGACGTCTGGTCATGAGAAAAATCTCTCTAATTAAAGGTGCATGGACGAGGGGGACAAAACAAGGAAATGTGGCGTTATCGAGATTTCTCAAGTGGCCGGAAACTGGAAGATACGACGACGACGACTACGACGATGACCACGGGATTTTTCACGTGTTCGCGACATTGTTCTCTCTTTGTAACTTTTTTTGGCGACGCACAAATAGCTCAATTATCATCGAAAAAAAAAGATAATACTGGATATTACGCGTCCGAAAAGTTAAATTTCTTTTTTAAAACCCACCTCGCTTAAGGAAATAAAAGAAATTGGAATAATACGCGCCTTTGATATCTACGCGCGAATGGAGTTTTTTTTCGAGATAACTAATTTCCAGCCCATTAATTTTTCCTTTTTTCAGAGCTAGCAATTAGCCGCTTTGAACGATATAAGATTTTTTTCCCGTGAAAGCAGGATACGCGACGATGTCGTTAAGAAAATCTAGAACTAAATATGAGAATAATTTCTACAGTTGGTTTTTGTGGTTTGTTTTTAAATTGTTGGAAAATTGGCAAATTGGTACTCGCAAAGTATGGGGCAACGTGTATAAATATGAATTATTAAAAATTAACGATTACAGTCGTAACTGTACTTTGACAAGCTCCCGGTATACATTTCCGATTGCATTATCCGAATAGTTTTGCCAAAGACGATCTTCTCTCTCCCGGAACGATAAAGACCTCGAATCAACTATAGGAGAACACGGTTCAATCGTCGTATATAGCCTCCATTACATAACCATAATCGTTGCAATAAAAAAACTTGGCATGAAACTGTGGCTTATATACGGTAAAATTCCAACAATTTAAGCTTCTTTCTCTTTTCTCGTATTTTGTTTCCTTATCCTAAGATGCGAATAACGAATATCGTTGTTAAATGTGAATTTACGAGCGGATCCAGTTCAGTGACATAGATTCGCGTCGTTTACGCCTCAATAAATAAGTATGTTTGAGCGAGGATGCGAACAGCTGCCACGCGATGATTAGACGACCGTAAATACACATCTTTGGAGAAGACGGCTTTTGTAGAAATTGTTGAGAGTTAACGCGACAATTTGAATTGTATATAGCCTTTTGCTAAACCGTTATATTCGCATTTCGAATACTGTTTTTCGCGTGATTCAGAGTCGTGATTTATTTCGAAAAAAACATATTCCCAGCTGTACAATAAAAACGTTTGTTGTTGCCCTTTTCGTGATTATTCGCAAACGATCATTCCTATTAATTCTTGCAAAAACAAAATAATAAATCTTTAAACGATACTTTCAGTTTTAAACTAACATAATAATTTAGTAATATCGATAGATTAGTATTCGAATCTTTATGATTACATCGTGTTTCACACGTATTTCAATCGAGTGTTGTATTATAACCAAACATATCGATTGAAACGCCAAAAATAGCATTTTCGGAAAGCTAAAAGCATTGAATTCGAGCATTAAATTCACCTAAAAAGTTCATTCAATTGTACACAAAAGAGTCGCAACACCATGAAAAATCCCAACAATTAACTTTCAACATCTGAATGCCAGCATATTGAAAATGATTTCCCGCATCAGCCGCTACAGAAAAAAACGCGGGCGCGTGCATTAAATAACTCCGCGTACAAAAGTGGTCCCGTTCCTCCCTCGTTCGTACCCACGCAATGCTCAAAAAAAGGGGAGAAGCTATAGAAAGAAAAAAATTGGCCCTCGTCATAAAGCAACGTTAACGATCAGATGGTCGACGCGTTTGATTTTTTTTCTTCTTCGTCTTCTATGCATGGTATTCCATTGGCAAGGTATATAATACACTTTTCACGGCAGCTGCAAATTGAGATAACTCCCAATGCCGGATGGGGTGGTGGATGGCGTGTGCGGGTGCAAAGCCTCTCGGGAATATAATGTGGCATTAGAGTGTGTATTGTCGCAATTTAGGTGAGGGAGGAGAGACCTGGATTTGCCTTTAGTCCAATTGTGGATTTAGCGATCGACGTCTTTAATTTACATATACATACAAATAGGACGACAAAGGTATAAAGATTAATCTTGTGGTATACAGACGACGCGTCTAGTTCTCCAAGTTTATTGAATTTTTCCTCGAGGGGAACAAAGTAAATGGTTACAACACGTGTCTATGTCCGTTTTTGATGTAATGGCGTTATTTACGAGGATGTGATTGCTACGATTTACGGAAATGTCCTTCTAACGCGGTAATTTATCGAATTTAAGCAAATTACAACAAAGCTGTTAAGAGATTCCTGTTATTTCACTGCACTCTTATTCATTAAATTACACTTTGCTCGATATTGTAACAACCAATATACCAACAGTTAGTTTTGATTTTCAACGAATCTTTCGTTTATCTATAAGTATACGACCGTATGATATCCGTGAAACGAACGATTTGTATATCTCGGCACTGCCACTTTGTCGTCCCTTTAAACGACCCGCGATTGATCGTATAGAGATCGATTGCTCTCGTCAATTGTGATCGTCGGCCACCTTCTGGTGCACATGTAATGCTTGCGAATCGTATATATCTGTTTAGTTCTCCAAGGATCGTCAATTGATGGATCGTTTCTGATACGCGAATCAAGTATACGCATCTGCGTTCGCGTGATTGATTTCGATTCACGTAACATAATATAAGCTTTACTTTTACACGAATAATATTTTATTCGTTTATACACGTATGACATACCTGTGTACTTGGTATGATCGATATGAATTTTCGCTTATATATCACAAATACATTTATTCCCAGCACGCGTATACGTACACATATCGATACGACACAATTACAAATAGTATCAGCAGTATTATTCCAAACAGATTTCATTCGATTATACTTTATCATCGTCACTACTAAGCAATATATTTATCGTTTAATGCATTATTCAAAGTCGAATTAGTAGAATAAACAAAAAAGTCATTCGATTGTTCTGTGATATGTAATAAGAATGTTTAATAAGTAAAGCGTAATAATCTAAAAGTCTTTGAGTCGAATGCATAATTCAGCATAACACTTAAAAGATGTTGTGGATAATTTATTTGTTACGCAGCAAAACAGTTGTAACGAAAAGTCAAGCACACACCACGTAAACATACACGAAAGACCTAATGAAATGGATATCCGCGTGGAATCACGCAAAGAAGAAAATCACACGCACGCGCATACGTGCACACGCGTATATACCACATCGTAAACCGCAGACGAGTGGGGCATACCTCGTTCCGACACCATCAGCAGCAGCAGCAGCAGCAGCAGCAGCAGCAGTAGGAGAAAGAAAATCTGGAAATGGCGCATGCAAAGTTTTCGTGACAAGCAATTAGGGCTCTGGTGTGCAATTAGTGACCTCGCGGTAGGCAGTGCACGTCCAACGGTTAATCCCCTTAGTCTAAACTATACGAGAGGGAGCAAGAGCAGCGATGTGTCAGTCTGCATTTCAAATTGAATTACGTCCCTCGTCACTGGTAACGAGAGAGAGAGAGAGAGAGAGAGAGAGAGAGAAAAAGACTGGCGCTGTTCGTTGTCGATTGTTTTGCGACGTGCATGGACATTGCTGCTGCTGTTGCTGCTATTGTTGTATTTGCCGATACGTGGTAATCAACCGCGCTCTCGATCTCTGATTTTCAAACGAATTTTCCAAAATAACAATACGTTTGATATAAATTGATAGCTTCGTTACAACGTTATTTTATAGCTTGTGTTCCGCAATCAAGTACGTATCAATTATTCGTTTGATAAGAGCTTGGCCATAATCGCAATGTCGATTTTTAATGATTTCGAAATCACGATTTTGCTGGATCGTTGCAGTCATTTGAACACATGTATAATTTACGGTTGAGATGAATATTATTTGCAAATTATACAAATAACGACCTATGATAATAATCCTTTAATCCAAATTCACAAAAACAACTGTCATATATATATAACTTTTAATCAAGGTTATAATGGATTTCAAACATTAAGCAGACGAAAAACAAACATTTTTATTTTAACTATTGACTAATCTGATTATACAACGAGTAGCTGGTGTGCCGACCTATATTTCTGTACATAACTATCATACTCACGGACATACGGGAGGAAAGAATGTCAATTAAAAAAATGTAATCATGCCGCATTACCAGATAACCGAACAATAACCCTTTACACAACGCTAGACTAGATAATGAAAGAAAAAAGAGAAGCTATTAACCGCAAACCAAGACTACATACATACATACATACGTACACACACACACACACACACCCAAGGCATTAGAATATGACTGTTGACTCAAACTATACACATTAACGTAGTCGTCGTCGCCCACAAGAATATAGTATACATTTCCCGTTCAGTCAAGCACCTGTGTGACAGATACCCGTAATAGCGAATGAAAAATACCAATCGTAATAAAATTGACGATCAACCGGTATATACTGTGAAGCGTGGAAATTTAGTAAAGAGGGAGAGATTATACCATATTCCTGCCTGTATAAGGGAATGGACAGATTTACAGATGAGTGATCAGCTCTCTAGTCCATTAGTCGAAGTTTCATGGTACTCTCTCTCTCTCTCGTACCTATATATATTCTCTGCCACATCGGATGAATTGCCACGACTGCTATCTGTCCTATTCAAAATTACTTGCTCGTGCGTTTGTGGATTAGCCCTCGAAATATGTACATTGAATCGTGTGTGTATATATGTATATGTACACTTTTTGATAAAGTCCTAATCAATTGCGAATATGCTACACACATACGAGCGTGATTTTTTTGCATTTGATAAGGAACATTTCGAGTTTCGATCCGGTTTATATCTTTTTCGGTATTTTAGAAATATCGTTTTTAATTATTATAATTACAACATCGTAAAATCTCAAAGCAGAACATAGACGTACTGAAAAAAACAAAAAATCGTATTTATTCTGCGTTTAAAAGTTGGAGTAAACAATGTAATTTTCATAATAAAACCAATGCACCACTGCTCGTTTAAACAAATACATATACATGTTGAACGCACAGCAACGTCGAAAATTAAACTTAAAAAAGAAAAAATCAATGAAAAAAGCGTTAGGGTAAACTTAACCAACAAGCTACCGAAGCGAGGAGGCGATTGCAACCCCCTTCACGAGTAAAACCAATAGATAACGAGGTTGCCTACCGAGAGAGAGAGAGAGAGAGAGAGAGTGGAGGAGGAGGAGCAGAAAGAGGAGGAGCGGTGGTGTGGGGGGAATGGGTTGATTAGCGATCGTCGGCGCGTGACCCACCTGCACATGATGTAGCTGTCGTTGAGCGAGGGGTTCGGGTGGTGGCGTATCGGGCGAGTTGTTACTACCGACGACAACTTGCTGTTGGTGCTGTTGCTGTTGGTGTTGCTGCTGTGACTGTTGGCCACTACCACCACCTACGTTGCTGCTATTACTGCTGGTGTTTGGTAGATACGACTCGAGGAATAGCTCGCTCCTGAAAGCAGAAATCGATGCTTGTTGTAGATAGACGTGCAATGGCTATTATTAATGCGTACGGGGACATCGACGCATAGACGTTACTTTGCATAATATGCCAACGTGCTCTGATTGTTGATAAGGGGGAGGATAAGGATGGCGTACGAGTAAGGTTTACTCGTTGTTGTTGTTTGCGCGAGTCCGCGACGAGAATTTTTAATAAGTCGTGATTTGTGTTTTCTTGCTGGCATGTGTCAAAATCGCTCTGTTGTTGTCCGAGACGAGGAAAGCGTATTGCGCGTATTTGCTTTTAATTTCACTGTTAGCGGCTTTTTACGCATAAAGATACGTTTCGCCTACACGTGTACACGTGAGTTTTGGAACATACAGCGCTTATTACGAGTTAAATGTACAAAAAAAAGCTCGCTTGTAAATGTTGACCTTCGCAGAAGTTTAAAATAATATCATTTGGTGTATAATTGTAAGAAGTGACTAACATTAACACCGGGGCACAACTGATTCATAGCGATCTAGTTCTGAATCATTAATTGTCCGGGTAACCGCGTTTAAAGTGACAGTTCGTTGTAATTAGGTGGAACAATGACCTTTAAAAAATATCAACTGCAATAGGAAACTTCAATAACTACCGAGTCATTCGTAAACGATGCGATACAATGTAGTATCTCTACTTGAACGGAGCAATGATTGCGATTTTTATTCTTCGATAGAAAAAGGACGGCCATGTTCGCTCGAGAGAAATTTTTTAAATTCTCTGATAACGGTATAGCCACATCCATTAACTTTTCTCCTCTAAATCTCGGCAGAATTATTCATATCCATGTACATGCGAGAGCGAAAGAGAGAGAGAGAGAGAGAGAGAGAGAGAAATGCGACGTTTACGTTTGAAGCCGTCTCGGGACAAAAAAATAAATAAATCAGATGGTGCGTGTGGGCGCGCTTCTCTTCCCAAATCTGGTTTTTCCCCACACCGTATACGCAACCTTTATGCGTCGGGCCTACAATGCCACACGTTTCCGCTTATACTATACACATACTTTTTAGGCCGCGCCTTCGTTGCATCGCATGCGACTTACAATGCACTTACGACAAATAATAGCTATAATACGATGCTGTTGGGATGTTTAGAGAGGAAACGTATTTTTTTATGACTCTTTGATGATATTTATTTGCTTTTGAGATAAATTAAAATGACACGGATACCCTCGTTCAAACATGCCATTACATCGGATTTTAAAAAATACACAACATTCGCACAAACGAACAATCAAACTAGTAATTTTCACACTATTGAAAGACACGTTGCTCAAGCTCTCGTTCGCACGTTTTCATTGGAATAGCGCTTGCTAAGTATCAGTTCTATGATCTAAAAACGTTCGCGTTATAAGTACGGTCGTATTGAAGAAATTAACAAATTATTATCCGAGACGTCATTGAAAAGCTTACCGTTGATCCACAAGAAGATCGACTAAAAAGTCTGACTAACATCTTTGGCAACGACACGGGCGTTTCTGAGAAGTCGATCGTAAATTTGAATGCTTTGATGATCAAGTCATCCGTCAAATCTGTTCGAAGGGGGGTTTATCGTTAGAAAAATTATCAATGCAAGTTTAGTAAACTTGTCGAGGAACGACGTAACGTTAACCCGGAAACGACAAAGCTACGCAACAACTTTGGTATGGCGGTAGTAAGGCGAAAATATAAAGACACGTGTTCGCTTATAACAAGTTATAGAGTTGATACCAATTTGACGGGCCTGTTTTAGCGATTCTTTTAGGATTCCGTTTGTGATCGAGCAACCGAATGACCTCGTGAAAACCAAGCGTGAAACCATCGAGTTGTATTAGCGTGCGATGCAAATCAAATTGGTAGATTTAAAGATATTAATACAAAAAACTGAACAAAAATAAAACATTATCGATTTCCAGCTAAGAGCGATAACACGAAGGAAGCCATGACGCGAAGTCACTTTAACGATAAACCCAACAACCTCCACGGAGTGGCTTCGGATGCCCTCGATACTGCAACCCGAGAAATGACAAAGTGAAAAGCTTAAATTTAAATTAGCAACTACGATACAAACAACGAACGAACGGTTTGTTTGAACTTCTTGTAAAAAAAAGACGTGTATACTTCGTTCCCGAAAATGCAGTGGATGCGATTCACGCGCGTGCAAACGTAAATCATTGTTGGATGCCTGCAGCTTACGCGCGTCGCTCTTATCTCACTGTAAAAAGAGGATGAGAGAGAGGGAATATTCGGGAGCCCCCTTGCGACAGCTTAAACGGAGACGCTAAATCCACCTATCCGGCGTTAAACGGTCCGTGCAAGAAATACAACCCGGATATATAGTACCTTCGCCAACTTGGCCGATGAGTTTCTTTCTCGATATTTTTCCTTATTTTTAGACTTTGTACGCCGAGGGTTATCGAGCGTATTTCGATTATTTCGAATATTTATTTTTTAACGTATCGTAATATTTGACACGATAACGTTTGAACGGTACCATTTTTGCTCTTCTATGTATTTTCGAGTTGATTTTTAAAAAGTATCGGATTCGATCACTTGTACCATTTGTCCATAATAAAAAATCATCGCTACCTACGACAATCAAATCAGCCAACTTTAAACTTACAATCGAATTCATGCTCACGCACAAAAAAACAAAAGATAAAAAATAGACAAGAGATTGCTAGCCATACAATTATTCAGCGAGAATAAAAAAAATACGCACAAAAGTCATCGTCGAAATAGAAAACGAAGCAAGCTTGGTGCGCTTGAAAATTAAGGGCGGAAAAGCCGAGAAGTACGCGGGCATATCTTCTCTTAGCGTTCTTTCACCTCCTCTTCTCTCATTTCTCTATGTGTCTGTCTCTTTGTTTCTCTCTTTTTCATCATAGTATTCCTCTTCCACCTTTCCGTTGTCGACGGGACGGATTGGATTTCCGGAGTGGCCGCGACGCCGCGGGGCGAAAACGAGCGATTGTTGCGCAATACTTTTGCAAGTGCCGAGGGAGTGTTAATGCACCGTCCTCTCCTTCTCTCACTCTCTATAGTAACGCTTGGCGTTTTAACGAAAGCGTTTTTTAATGCGCTCTTCGAATAATGGCTTTTATGTCGAGAGAGATAGAGACTGCCGTTTTCGTATAACCAAGGTGTTAATAGGAGGGCTTGAGAGTCTCACTTGGAAATTTTTTTTACTCTCTATTTGAATACTGCTAAGTGACACGAACTCTGCTGTGCAGTTGTATCTCGTAAATTCAAGTGATTATACATTTAAATGAGGATTTTTTTCTCATGAGGTGCAGATCAGTAAGTAATGCATCTCTTCAAACTAGAGACAAAAATATTTTTCAATTAAATAATGCGTTTGATTGTTGTCGTGCAATTACGAGCTTTGCGAAAGAGAGAGAGAGAGAGAGAGAAAGTAGAGAAAAGAAACGATTTTATCCAGAAAAAATGTCGCGCTAATCACTTCAGCGTTCGCGCGTGAAACGGCAATGAGTAAAAGGCAGCATAACGAATGCACAAAGAGAAGCTTGATTGCACGGCAAAACAATAGATGCACATCGCCGGAAAACGATAGCTTTTGTCAGAGAGAGAGAGAGAGAGAGAGGGAGAGGGAGACTGCCGCGTATATAAACTGTTGTAACGCCTAAAAATAAACAAAAGTAAAATTCATTTCGAACAAGACAAAAACAAACGCTGATAGCAAAAGACTCAATAAATACGGGATAATCAAACAGTTGCAACGACGTGATTTTCGTTTCTTTTGAAGCTGCTGATGCAAGCACGAATAAAAATATTTGCAAGCGCATCACCTACGGCGGTTTGCACGAGAGCACAGTGACTTTTGGCTGCTGCAGATAAGAGAGGGGAAAAGATATTTGCATTTTTTTTCTTTATACTTGTTACGGAGAAGGTTTATCTTGCAGCTGTGAATTAATTTTACAGACGATTCTAATAATAAGGGAGATAGGCGGTGTCGGTGCCTGCAGATAATGGGCAAGTCATTTGCTAGCGCTGCTTTCTATTATATAGTTTTAGAAGTATTTTTAGAGTGAATTATTTAACCGTTCAGTTATTAAAATGCATACGAATTTGCAGCATTCCTTGCTATAAGTGTATTCATTCGTGACTTTACGACGTTTTCATTGCAAATACCAATAAAGCCAATTACGGTACCAGTTGCAGATACTAGTCGATATTACGAAAGTATCTCTCTACAGTTAGTAGATATTATACAATTTCCTCGATTAATATTTTCAATATTTTACGTTCAATGTTAAGTAGACTGACTCCAAATTTTTGCAAGTTTTACGTAATCGAAAAGTGCTTGGAAAATATAAATGACAGTCAGATTTGAAACTTGAAAATTGGCTCTTTCTTCGTATATTTGAAAATTCATCATAGCTCGCGTGGTCGACTGGAAACAAGCGAACCTTTCAATAGAAGGGTCGTTTTCGGGCATCGAGGTAATCGAGCGAAGTCGAAATGGCGAGCGACAAGATGTATTGTTCCGCAATGTACTATATATAGGTATATGTGCGTTTGACATTTGACATTACATTCTGCTTCGTTCTATAGCCGTATAAACGCGAGATAACGACCTAACTGTCGCGGACAATCGTACTATATGTTTTTGCCTGTCTGTCTGATTACGATTCTGTTGAAAACTCTGGTCGATAGTTTGAATGGTTGTTTGGCTACTTGCGCCAGTTTTATGACGTTTGTTTAGTTGTTAATTAACTTAGTTATTCGAAAGATACATTTGACATTGAAATACGGGTCTTTTGGACAAAAGAACAAAAAATTTTGTACTTTCACTGAAAGTTCAAACGATATAAGACACATTCATCATCGAGTTTAAAATTTCACGCAACTTCAAACTGTGTTCTATAAGAGTTCACACTTTAAATTGAAAGTATATCATTCTCCAGGAGAGATTACAAGTTCTATATCACTTGCGCGCTCGCTTCAGTTCCCCTGAGCTTTTTTGCATTTCGTTTGAAGAAACGAGTTTCTTTTTTCTTACTTGTTAAACTTGGAACATTCGATTTTTTTTCTTTTCTCTTCCTTTGGGACTCCACGTCAAGTTTTCTTGTTTAGACCAACCAAGATTCTAAATAGAATTTTCATTTCAATTGTACACTATTTAATTAATCAACCCACGTTGACTCATCATTTACCATTCACAATCAAGCACGTAATTTCCGAACAATAACAGAACAGCGATCTTAATTTGTCGAAAAAAAAGCAGAAAAACGTACGTCCAATTTTCGTGGGGATATTATAACAATAACTCCTCATCAGCTCTTATTACCAGCACAAATCACCTTCGGCATCAGTGAAAGGCAGCACGATGGATATTAAAAAAATATCTATCCGTAATCTATCTTATCCGGCGCATGTCTCTTTCTCTCTGGATTTTTCTCTATCTCTCTCTCTCTCTCTCTCGTTCATGGGTGTTGCTATGGAGACGACGTGCACGCTACTGCCGACGGCTAAACCCTCCTCCTCCTCCTCTTCCTCTTTTACGTATTAACGAGGGAGGGTTGCAACTACTATAGCGGCGATGTTTGTGTGTTGCATCGTCCGGAAGATGCCACTATTCTATTTGGTAGATTCTTCAGGCTGATTGCAAGCTCTTGTATGTATATATATATATATATATATATACACACACGCATACGCGGTAAACTTTTTGGACCAAAAGGATTGGCCAGACGGACACGTGATAGGGTCGATTTTTTAGTTTACAGTTTAGCGACCCCAGTTTATAACCCTAATACTCGTCTTCGCTTGGCTATATAGGTTGTTACGAGATATATACTATATAGTTTGCTAAATGCTTTCCCGCATTCAACCTTCAAACTCAGTTATGAGTTTCCCGTCCGATGCGACTTCTTTGATTCAACGTATATACATCATCATGGGTTGGACTTGTGAGACGTTGACGTCTAACTTTGATGTAAATAAACTATTTCAAACTTTAGCGAGGTCTGTACAGTTATACGTTAACAAAAAATGTAATTCCGTTGAGTACAATTGAGTCGTTAAAGCAACCAAATCGATGAGATGATTTTTTTAAAATCTAGGCTTAAAGACAAGAAAGCGTAAAATTGTGATATTATTCCGTATTTATTAATGGAATTGATGTATATAGTTCATTAGTACAGCAAATATACGGTTAGTCAATTGAATTATCGACTATTTTCAATTAACGTAATAATAAGTTGATTAATTGTTACCTCTGAAAAACTTACGCTTGTATTATTTATAAAATGCGCTAATATACAGTGCAAAAGATATTGAGAGTTTGAACAAAGCCTGCTCAAGTATGTTAGAAATAAAGAAAGAGGTATTTGTGGATTGTACATTGGGAGAGGGATAATAAAAATGTAACTATTTGATTATTTTAATTGGCGTTTATTCAATTGTTTTGCCTACGGCTACAGTGCTGAATCATTCCTCAGCTCACGATCAAACCTACGTTTGTCTTATAACAAGTGCCATGTATTCCAATCGCGCAAGTAGAGTCGATAAATAACTAATAAATGATAATTGGCCATTCCATCTCCAAGAGTGTTATTTCTCTCAAGGTTACGACCTTGAGATTTGGCAAAACAAGTAATAAAGAAGCCACGACAACTTACTTTCCACGATTTTAACGCTCCCCTCTACTATCGTTTCATCTCCTTTTTTCTTTTTTTCTTTTTTTTTTGGATTTCCAGCGTGTCGGCTCAGCAGTGTCACTTGTAAATCTCCCTTGGATTTATTCGCTCGGAAATAAAGCTGCTTTGACAAAAATATGATTACATAAGGGAGCTAGTCTCTTTTTTACCTTCGAAGAGAAGCGCTACAGAAACGCTTTCCTTTTGTCAGAATAGAAATATGATTATTACACGGACAGAGTTAGAGAGCATTCGATCCGATATACCATTCGTCAGATTTTGATTTGAATTGTGGTTAAAGAATAGTAGTTCGAGATGAAATGTCATTGATATCAAAATACCGGATATGAAATGTACCCGATATTCTCGTGGGATTACCGATATATCGATCAATTTTCTACAAAAAGATTTTTTCAATAAAAATACACCTATATACATCAGCGTAAGCAATAAAGTGTGAACCTATAATTTACAAAATACCAAAATAATACACATCAAAGGCCCATGTATATTGCATCGGACGAGGTGCATAGGCTTGTCGCATAAATTAATGAACGCTCTCGCGCGCACCCATCACTCATATATATATACACAAAATGTATGGTTTGGCGCATACATTCTACATCAAAGGAGACGTTCATTGGCAATACTCCTATACGAATAATTTGTGAATATTGAATTTTATTTTGTAACGTAATCTTGCTACTCATTGATTGGAAGAAGAAGCATTTTCTATACGAATATATACGTATGCGTAAATCGCACGTAAGCTCAAGAGACGCAGCCACTTTAAGAAGTTTGTCCTTCTGTCGTGTTATCCGAAGCGCATCGGTGAAAACAGACGAGCATTGTAATCAACTAATTCAGCGTAATCGATTTTCCAAGCGGAAAGAAATCAAACAGAGAGCAAAAGAAAGAGAGAGAGAGAGAGAGAGAGAGATAAAGCGAACGATCCCTTTGGAGTACCAAATCAAGCTTGAAAAACTCGAAAAATCAACCCGTCGGAAACTTTTCTCTTCCACTCTCTCTCTCTCTCTCTCTCTCTCTCTTGCTAAAACGTTCGCAGTTAGGAAGACGAGTAAATAATATGATGAAAGGAACAGCGAAACGACGCCTGGTCCCTGCTTGAAAAGGGATTTCAAAATATCCTCGTTCGTTATTCATGGATACTCTTAGCGGGAGGACAGTTTTGTTGCTTTCTGGTAATTGATTGGGGAAGGGGGAGGGTGAAAGTGTGCGTTGCTTTTAGTATTCGTTTTTACGATGGACATGTATGCTTGGCTAATTGGAAATCGTAATAATAGTCTTATCGTTTTAAAAATCTACATTTCACGAGAAATTAAAAATCACAAGCGGTTATTCAAATAATTATCTAACTAGTTTACAGTACGGATCAATCTTTGCAATTTAGTGCATTAAGTTACGCAGCTAACTTTATTTCTAGTATTTAAACGTAATTTTATGAAAGTGGAATTTCAGTCGTTATCTCGTAAAAGACAACCTCTGACGAATCAAGCTCAATAATTTTGACTTGCATCCAGAATTAAACGATGACGCGAATAAGGATAAAAAAAAGGTCCGTAAACGGCTAAAAAGTCGTCTTCTTCGTCGTTGTCGTGCGCAGGGAATTGATACCCATGAACCGTGAACTTGCCTCTCGCGCGCTTTACGTATTAACGAGCCCTCAGGGGAGGCCCACAACACATACATAGTCTTCTCCGCCCCCTCCTCCTCCCGGAAGAAGGGTTGTACGACCCCTTTCGATCGACTATGGTGCGTTACAAGGGAACTTTTCAAAGAAAGTATATACTACTTTTTTTCTTTTTCTTCACGCGTCGAATATGCGGAATATTCAGTGTGTATATTGACTCAGGTGAGGGCGTTAAGGGACTTCGTGGAAGATGCGTGTTTCCTTTTTTTTTCTCCGTTGTATACTCTATAAATCTGAAGGGGTCGACTTTTCTTCTTTATTTTTTTTGTCGAGGGCCAAATGGAGCTGACACTTTGTCGTTGAAGACATTTCTGTTTGTTGGGTGGTCAGTGGTAGAGGAAAAAAAAAATTTCTTTTTATATTACTGAGTGTTTGTGACAGCGTGAGCGAACGGTTCTTCTCAGGGACTATGTTTACCCAGTGACATGTAGCTGGTTATAGTTGATCGTTAAATATCCAAAATACCATCAAAATATTTGACTTGAAGCTTAGGTTTTATTAGTCATCCTACTACTCATTTGTGAAGTAACACACTTTTATTGATATCCACTATTACAATTTACTTATAGTAAATGCATTACGGAATATTCTTTACTCATTTCGTGTAAATATCAAGTTAAATTCTCCGTTTCAAGATATCCTCGTGTCGTACACGTGTCGCAACTTGTTCTTCAACAAAGACATTAGACAAGCAGGAAACAAACAAAAAATGTCTTGCAATAAAGAAAACTTTGTTCTCTTTTTCTATCTCTCTCACTGCTAGACGCCTCGGTAACAAATCCGTTACAAATCGCCAATTTACACGAGAGCATATTGCATTTTCCTCCGAAACAGAGACGTATCCTTCGAAACACGATTGAAAGCCAGAGCGATGACGCGATTAGAATTAGGACGTGCGATCATCGATCTCATGCGCCCTTCGCCAAAGTTACGCCCATTTTTCTTTTAACAACTTTCGCACTTTTTCTCTCCACTTCTCTCTCTTCTGCCATCTCTCCCCGGAAACTGAATACCCAAGTTGGACTTTGGTTCTGTGCGTGCAAGAATATTTGCTTCGCGATTTTTTCTTTCGTCAAAAGCGGATGAGAGAGAAAGAGAGAAGAAAGTTTTTATTTATGACGGTGGTTTTCTCAACGATGACGACATCTGTACGTACGAACTATTTTCAAGAATGACGGTTGATATATTTATCGACAATGTTTTTTTATTTGTATTTGCGAGGTTGTGTGGTGAACTATTTATGAACGTCAAGCGTACTTGTTTACAGTTGAAAGAGTTGAGTTTACCGTTTAACGAGAGAAACTTTGCTTAATTGCTTTTAACGTTCAAATTCGGAATTCCAAATTAAATTTACTTGCAGTTTGGTTAATTACAAATTTTTAAACTCAACGTGACTTTTAATTGAAAAAAGAATGATAGTTATATCTATTGAAATAATTATGACCGTTGAATTAACGTAACTGTCTTTCGGATAAACAGTATATTCATTATGAAACCAAGAGAATTCAGAATCACGCAACAACAGAAAAGTATTATGTGCATAACACGCCTTTGAATACCAAACAAATTGGAGAATTATGCAAATTACGTTGGACAAGTTACCCTCAACAAAAGTCCGAGGGAGAGAGAGAGAGAGGAGTATATATGTCCACTTGAAAAATATTTCCCTGTCCAAGTTCATATACACCATCCCATTCAACGGATAACCAAATTACCAGCATTTCCTGAATTACATTTTCGAAAGCTCTCGAACTTGTTGGGTCGCACTCATGTGTGCATAACATACGTATAATATACCGTAAAACGCACACTAACCCACATTTTACACGAGTGATCATCGAGAAGGGGAAAAGACCTCAACTTAGCCGAGTGCGTGAGGAGCAATTAGCGCTCTGCGCTGGTTAATTGACCATGCGAAGACAATTGAGCTGAAAAAAAGAAGAACGCAGACTAACGAGTTGTATTATGCAAAGTCGCCGATTGATTCGGGCGTACGAGTCTTTTTTTCTTCTTCTTCTTTTCTGTCTGCGGTTCTTGTGTTGACTTTTTTTACTCGAGGGAGAGTTTCGACAATTTGCATAGGTTTTATATTGTTCGGTAATTGAAGCACAAGAGAATCACTTTTAACAATAGACGTGTTTTTTAACGAATGTTTGATTTACTTGGGAATTGTTTGTGATATCGTTATTTTTCTTTGCACGTGGACTTATTCAAGCTTACCATTCTGAATAGGACAATTGGGTGTTCCCTAGATCGATATTCATAGTGTAACAGCTAATGTCTGGAGCATCTTTTTATATAAAAGGACAACTTGCGTTCATGATATTTATAAATACGTCCATTAACAACGCGAGGTTTGCATAATAGGTAGACAATTACTTACATACTTATATGACAAATACAATAATTACATAACTTTTATTGTAGAGCAATCAAAGTATGAATCTGGTTTAACAATTCGAATAAATTATTTGTCTACGACGTTTAAAGAAAAACAACGTTTTATTGTTTACGTCGATAATAGCTGTCAAATTAACAGCTAAATAGAGTACATGTATTGACAAAAAAATGCAAGCAACACTCAATTTTATAGTATTCGAGATTAAAGGCTATCTTTCTAATTGAGTACAAAATGTATTTGGGACGACATTCAATTATCCAAATAAAACGACTTCACGAGTAACATCTGAATTTTAAAAAGGAAAGTACGCATTCGCGTAGCCTCATCTAATTCGATCTCTTTCTTTTTCTTTTCCCCTGTAACTTTCTTACCACGAAACTTTGTCGCGATAGGCATCGAAGTAAAGTAAATCCCCCAACTAAATTATGCAAAATCAATTTAACCATCGCACAAACACACCCTCTGCCTTTCCCTTACAAGAAAAAAAAGGAAAATGACAAGCCGAAAAAAATCTTAAGAGGCTTCGCGGGGTGTCCTTTAAGGTGACGAAGTGCCATCGTCAAAGGTTATACGATCGAGTCAAAAGACCCACACAATTGACAGCTTCCCGCACGACGACGACGACGACGCTAGTGCTTATTACTTAAAGGAGCGAGTAGCAAATGGACCCATATATAGCATAAGGAAGGGGAAGAGCGTAATTTGCAAATGGAATGCTTCTTCTTTATTCTCGCTTCTTTCGGGTGTCGTATACGTCTCGATTTATGTGGGCATGAAATTTTGTTTTCATTCTTCCGCAATGTACTGGTTATTGCTTTGTTGTAGTTAAGAGTTGAATCAACGTAATAAAATTTATCGTGTTTTCTTGTTTACTGGAGGCTAGACTTTTCATGGAAATCGATCAATTTTTGGCGAAGTTTATCTGAATTTTACCAAAATATTTTGACAATTTAGCCGTTACTAACTAAAAATATTGCAATAAATGACGATACACCAAACAATATAACAATGCGATTTCCCCTGTAACATTATCCACATTTCACTGTAGAAATCTGATTAAATCAGCAGATTATGCAAGTTCCCTCTCATTGGCAAGATTCGCAGTCGAATTATTCAAAAGTTGGCAAGCGCAGATGGCCAATCGATGTAATCCTTCCTCTATCCACTTCCGTTTGAGTCTGTATTTGCCTGCCGTCGTCGTCCCCGTCGTAGGATAGTGTTAGAGCGTATCCAAGGCTACTTTTCGGGATATACCCCCTCTTGTGCCGAAATAAACATGCTCGTATCTTCAGAACCGATGATCAGGCTTAATTAATTGTCTTCCCTTCCTCGGGGTATAAATGGCTTCCAATATCCGGTTTCTTCGTCACTCGACAATACTTCCGGCCTAATTCGGTTAACCTTTGACGCCCTTCTCAACGCATTATTGGCAGATTATTTTTCATAATTTCACTTTTTACACTCGTCTTGATAATTTATAGGTTTTTTATTATCAACTCTCTCGCGAGTATCGCCTGGAGCTTTAATTTAAAGTTTTATAGAAAAGCCATTAATCTATAACTTTTGTTCGAACGTTTTTCACCTTTTTTGAGTCAATGTTTTGATCGAAAGTTGTACAACGCATATCATAGCTGTGGTTCAACGTCAAAATCGTGATAATTCTATTGTCAACCTTATCTTCAACTTTGTTATTCAAATTAATTCAAACTTGACGTTTCTCTATCCTTCAAATCTCGCAAAATCTGAATCCTGCCTATCGTACCATTTACAATGCATTACACGCCAAATCATTAATGTACATAATCCAAAACGACTACACGCACGTGATGAATCTCGTATACGCGTATATATTCCCTTCCCCTCGGAATATAGACTTGTGAATCCCCGTTGGCAGCTTCAATTCATCAACTCTCGGAGAAATCCGCAACTCTCGCCGTAAGCTTTGGCATCTCCTCTTTCGACCTCTCGTGCTTTCTCTCTCGTGTGCTCGCGAGCAAATTGAAATACTTGGAATAGTTCGTCAATTCTAGTTTTCCCGACGACGACGACGTGACGTCTGCGGCTCTATTATCGTTAAGGACTCTTGCTAATAACTTTTCGGCCCAAGTTTGCTCGTTATATTATGCTCCGACTGGGATTTATGCCAGTCGCTAATCGCACTGCTGCTACTGCTGCTGATGCTGAGGCTACTGCTACTGCTGCTGCTGCTGCTGCTGCTGCTATAGTGTAAAAGGGATAAATTGGATTTTGACTTTGTCGGTCATTGTGCACGAGTTGTCGAAAAGGAACGTGGCCCTTTCTCGACGAAATGTATGGATAAAGTTTCTTTGGTGAAGCGTGCGGATAGGAGAGGAAGGGAAGGGGATGGAAGCAATGGGGAAAGAGTTGATGGTGTTGATTCTAGACGATGCAAGAGAGAGAGAGAGAGAGGACCACGGACTTTCTCTCGCTTTGATTTACTACCCGACGCTCGCAAGGGGACTTTTGCTTTGATTGTAAGCTCCTGATTATTATTATTTCGAAACTTTGCTCGGTTATGATCGCAAGCGTACAATGTAGAGCAGAGTTACCGAATGAAAGCGTGCAATCGGCTTGCTATCAAACGCTTCTTATTGAAAGTTTATCAGTGAGAAAATTGGTCGTTTGAACGTTGCCAATAGTTCATAAAATACGATTCATTATACTCAATGATTAATTTGATAATTTACGTTTGATAGAAGAAAAAATTCTGTTCGCAAATTTAAATAGTTCAAAAGTAATGGATCAAAATTTCGGACATGTCGAAAATTTGTATGCGACAACAAACTAAAATTCTATCATGTGCCAACTTTTTTACGTTCAATTACGCTGTATACACTACCAATAAAACTACTTTTGCTTGGAAATTTGTTTGCCCTGTAGCCCCCCCCCCCCCCGTCTCCTCCCGGTTCACTAGTAGTTTGACGAAATTGCTTAACAAGATTGTACACACACGCATTTTAAAAGAAAATATCTGGAGTGAAAAAGAAAAATAATTACTATTATTCATAAACATAGCCAAAAAAAACGCGACAAACTGGATTTTCGGACGGACGTCTTGCGTACGCATCCCTAACCGTCAACGTATTCTCGACTCATGAGACGAGAGAGATAGAGAGATCTAATTTACTCAGGGGGCTACCGCTTGACAGCTGCGCTTGCTCTCTCGTGCGTGATAGTCCTCCAATATATATATATTGTATTTGCACTCTCGGGGATGGTGATGATAATGGTGACTCCACAAACGCTCGCGCACACGCCAGATGATGTTTAACTTTTGACTTTGCGTGCCTACATATATAGGCACACAATGCGAGTCTTTTCCAAATACACGTCGTTCTCGATTATGGGATTCGTTTAAATTGCACTATACGATCGAGTTTATAAAGCACGCCAAGGGGGATCAACCTTAATGTGATTACACATTGAAATTCTATCGATACTACGTATTACAGAAATTTATGTATTTACTAAAACCTTGTCTATAAATCTTTAGATGTATGCTCAAAATTTCATTTAAAAAAATGATCAGGTCTTTTTGTTTGAACTGTACTCACGGTTTATAACGAGAAAAGGCTGAATATCGAGCAGAAAAGAAATCTTAGTTGTCATTACCTGTAACAAACACATAAAACAACAAATCAATCATGTAATTTGTTATATTGAAAGACGTAAGTACGATCGTTTATACATAATCCAAACGCATCATGACATTACGCGAGAGATAAAAGAGGTCTGTCGTTTCAAGATCAAAGGCAGCGGTAACCGCAATCGACAAATTAATCAGCTGCAAGTTGATGACTAAATACAATTCCAACCCGCGGCAATATATATTTTAGTAGGGGACAACCACCACCAATAATGTTACTAATCGCTGATAGTTGGTTCGAAATCAATTAGTCAATTAATAAAAAGAAAAAAATGATGATTATAAAGTGGAAGAGCATTCCCACGAGATACATCCGTAGGCGCGGCCAACCCGAAAGAAGAGCTTTGTTGCTTGCATGTGCGTGCGTCAAAAACCCGTGAGGCTTGACTTCTTTGTCTCGGAGCAGTAGCAGTAGCAGCAGCAGCAGCAGCAGCAGCAAGCAGTATAGTAGCTCCGATCGCGACGCAATCAATTACAGCCAATCTCAGGCAATCAGCCGAAAGAGAGAGAGAAAGAGGAGGACGACGTCGCCTTCAAAGCTCGATCGCTTTGAGTGCTTCTCCTCGCTGTTGGTACTACGCGTAAAATTTATTGTGTTCTCATGATGTCGGCCCTTCGATTTAAACTTGTTTCCTTTCTTGTCTTCTTTTTTTTCTTTCGTTAACAAGAGAGTTGTTGTGATTTTTTTTAACTTCTGGGGATTTAAATGAAATGGACTTTTCTTAATTTTTAGTATTTAAATGTCATCTAAACTTCTATTTAACTTACGAAATAGTTTGTTGGATGGTAAGAAGTAACGTCAATTCGTCTTTAATAGGTTAAAGTTTGCATGACCGAAATCCGGAAAAGCGTATTCTTTGTTCCAATAATAATTTCTAATGCAATAGTCATATTATGATCTTTGGAAAATACATTTTTTTTAATTTATTTAGCTTGTCGTTTGACCGTGTCGTGAATTAATGCTTGTTGCACTGCGTATAGGCAACGCAAGGAACGATAACAAAAATTGCTTTCTTCACTTCGTTTAATATCTTTCGAAAGGACTCTTATGCTTGGGTAAAGAAGTTTTCACTCGTGAAAATTTTAATTGAAATTTCACCCTCAAAAGTAGCGCCGTATAAGAGTGCGCGTGTATATACCTTGCATATGACAGAGGGAAAAGAAACTATAAAAAGATCAAATGTTTTTATTTTCCTTTCAATATAGAGAGATCTTGAACTTTTTGCAAGCGGCTTTTTCGGTGGGTTCTCTATTTATTTGCCTCCACCCTTTCATTCAACTTTATTTTCCCCTCTAGACGATGTGCGCTCGTGCTCGTAATTAGTCTGAAGAGTCGCGTAGGCTCCTTTTCGTTTCCTTTCTTTTTCGCGGCAGCGACTTCTTCTTCTCTCTGGTGTACAGAGTCCAAAGAAAAGATGCAGTAATAGCAGCAGAAAAGAAAGACGCGCGAGATGAGGGAAAGAGAGAGAGAGAGAGAGAGAGAGAGAGAGAGAGAGAGCATATAAAGCCGTGTAAAAGAAGGGGGGAATAATAGGCCTCTTGCTCCTCGCGCGAAGCCAAGTATGAAAAACACGACGCGAGTTCATTTGTGTGAGCGAGTGTGAATGTGTGTGCGAGAAACCCGGAAAGCTGAGACCTTGCTCTTGATGCGCGACGAAATAATTTAGTATACGAGTACCACACACACACACAGCCTTGGAAATTGTGAAATATATGTGCTCTGGCTGCTTACGACGGTGTACCTCTCAGGAAGAACATATTTCTTTTTCTTTTCAACTAGCCCTATATTACCAAACTTACTTTCATCAAGGTGAATAATAGATTTTTTTTCAGTATACGTGACGACACGTTCATTGAATGACGTCCCAATATATACTGAGTTAGCGTTACTCACAATTTCAGCAAAATGAACGCATTGAGATGTTCAATTTCTCGCTAAAATAGACATGAATGGAAATCACTTCTGTTCGTAATAATTGTTTTAACGAGACGCGCCATCACTCTGTCAGTCAACTGACTAACTGATGAATCAGAATAATTGAAGCAAAGTACGTGTATACATATCTAATCCTCAGTGTTCGTATGTTCGTGTACAGAGAACAAACGGAAGAGACAACATATGTTAAAGCGAGGAAAATGTTTCGTTCAAGACAAATGTGACACTCGCACGCCATGCTCTTTCTCATTCTCTTTCTCTTTCTCCCTTGTGGGTGTTGTCAAGAGAGAGAGATAGAGAGAGAGAGAGAGAGAGAGTTTGCAGAAATTCTGGCAGAGAGATGTGCGTGGGCGACTTTTGGGCCTATCCGGTTTCTTCCCCTCCTCCCTTGGCAGGTATATAAAGGTTTCTCTCTCTCTCTCTCTCTCCCTCTCGCGTTAAGAGAGGCAGCAGCAGCAGCAACAGCAGTGAGCGTTGCACCTATATAGTGAGTTTTAAATTTCACGATGAAGAGAACAGCTATACATATAGACTCCTTTGGTTCTAAGGTTACCTTCAACACGCGACACTTCACGCACTAAGTAGCTTCGCGGTCTGTTTCCTCTCCTAAAGCCTTACCCTTTTCCACGTCGTTCTTTAATTCCCTTTTATTTTTTCATTCGCGCACGACCAGCGGCAAAATAAAAAAAAACGAAGAAGAAGGAAGAAGAAACGTTTAAAATGACGCCTTTAGCCCTGGGAGTACTTTTGAAAAAGTGACGGGATAAGTAATGGACTTTTATCTACGTCTCTCAACCCGTAATTGTATGCTCTTTGTAATTAGAGTCAAGTCTTATAAAAAACCAAATTTATTATTTTTTTTTAAGAATTTGCGAGTTAACGAATTAAGTAATTACAAAGTGCTGCTGTCGGCGAAACAGAGTTGATTACGCTAAAGTATATAATTAATTGCGCATGGCACACACCGTGTGGTAACAAAAAACAATTATCACCCGAGGAAATTCTCATCGCGACAACCGTCGTCGTCTGCCGATTGAAAAGCTGAGTTCGCAAAGAGTTTTAGTTCTCCGACATTTTTCGCAATCTCTTTTGTACGTGTGCGTACGCGCGCGCGCGTGTGTGTGTATGTGTGTGTGTGTATGTGCTTCGCTCACGGTTAGTTCATTTTCTCTCCTTCCCTTGATTCCCAGCTACATCTTTTCATTATCGACTAGAGTTTGATACTGCGCGTGTCACACCCGTTACACAGAATACCTTTTCCTCTCTTTCTATTCTCTCGATCTTCGATAGAGAAATGCCACAACGACCTTCGTAGAAGAGGCCTATAGGAACTATACGCCAATGGTGGGTTCTCTCTCCCTCTATATCTTTTGTTTTAGACGGATATGTGTATATGTCTGTGTACAAGTGTGTGTGTGTGTGCGTTTGTAATTTTTTTCTTCTCTCTTTCCTTCTTTTATACGCTCGTTTCACGGCACGCTGTTTCCATAACATATATACGAGGCAGTGTTCGCGGTACGTTGCTTTTGTGTTTTGACCGAGATGTCGAGATGTCGAGATGTATAGACTGACGCGAGAGACTGTTTGTAAGAATTTTTCTTCTTTCTATGGCACGAGTGATCATGGATCGAGTATTACATTTTTTTGACAAAATATTTTTCTTTATTATTATGGCTATGGACGTCTAACGAAGATTACAAAGGTTAAGTTGAGATAGGCGTTATTAAATTTGAATTCAATTATTATAACGTAGCACGATCTCAACCGATCGAATCCCTACACATTGCGAACAAAATCTTTGAACGCAGATTGAGATATCGCTTGATTAGTTTTCCATCAGCTATCATTTTCTTTAAAATGGATGCGAAGCGAATATATAATAAAGCATTTACGTAGCATTTTTCAAAGAAGGGAAAATTCAGTAACCACTATGTTAATCTCTGTCGATAGTAGAAGTTTTCTTTTTTTGTATCGTATACTCTACAAATCGATAATCCCTCGTTGAACGAGTTTAATACCTACTCTGAAAATGCAAAATCACCATTTAAGCCTCGCGAGAAAATATATATGTATATACGTTATAATGTTGGCTCTTGCTCTCTCGTATGGGATGCAAAAATCAATTTTCCAATATATGCACTCCCGGTGAGTGTGAGAGAGAGAGAGAGAGAGAGAGAGAGAGAGAGAGAGAGTGATGCACCTACTAGCAAAAGCGGATTGACTTATCTCTCTGCGCTGTATACACGTCAACCCGAATTATATTCCTAAATTTATTTCACGTTCCGAAATACTCTTGAACAACCATGTCCAGCCACGAGAGAGAGAGAGAGAGTCGAAAGAAAGTAAAGTTCTTTTTTCCACTGTCTAGGAGGATACCACCAAAGTTAGTCGTCGTGTGTTATCGAATTTGGAAAGTTAAACATGGAGAGAAAAATGCCTTAACAAATATCACTCCGGTGATACGCGTTCTGTAACGGTTATGTACCTTTGGGACGAAAAAGATATTATAGATTATTTAAACATAAGGAGATTTGATATTTCTATACGGTTTATTGACGTTTTAATTTTCATTGTAACGTATCTGATAAAATATTGCACGTAATTTTCCATGTTTACAATTGAAAAATAGATGCATTAAATTACGTTAAAACTACATTAAATAAACGTTATTACAGAACTTTCGTATTGTGCAAAAAAAGCAATTTCCGCAATACATCACGACGGTCTTCAATGTATAAATCTTGATTCAGGGAAACTCCTCTCTCCAGTGTACTGTACTTTCTTATTGTAAATCAGCCTCGAACATAAGGATAAGATCTCCCTCGTAAAATAGTTTTCCACGCGTTGTGTGTACGCGTCACAATAAAACACCACATCGGAAAGTAGCGCATCATTCGTAGCACACACACACACACACACACACACACACACACACAGAAAAAAGCCAGATAAATAAGATCTCAATTCTCGGTCTCTGGAGAGAGAGAGAGAGAGAGAGAGAGAGAGAGAGAGAGAATTCGAAGCGAGACGAAATCGGAGGAGAACGTCGTCATAACCCATCGGGTCGTTGTCGTCCTCGGGTGGTGAGATCGACGAGTCCTCGTAAGTGCTTTCCGTGATGATGGGGATCGTGAAGTTTCTCGTCGTATGTACTCTCTCTTATATAGCTCCTCTTTTTGTACATCTCTAGTCTTTATTCTTTACGAAGCTTCGATAGACGACGGAGGCTTTCAATTGAATTACAGCTACCTAATTCTTTTTAAAAATCATTGCTCTTTGTCAAGATCCTCTTTCATCTTCGTTCGTTCTACGTATTAGCAATAGTTACTGCTAATTAGCTTTTCTCAACAATTGTCGGGAAATCAGTGTATCGATAGTAATTGGCATTAGCAACTGACTAATGAGACATAGATTTAAATTTTAATTGCGAAGTTGTTCTAACGCGTTCCCCAGAATGCTTTTGCGCGCAGCAATATTGATTTATTGATATTAAATAGGCGTCTGTGTACGCGAGAGAGGCCGACGAACTGCATAAGCTGCAAAAACGTTGCGCAACGCGTTTTTAATGTCTTTGATTCGTCGTGCACTGTAGCGTTTGCAATGGAGCTATCACTTGTGCGTACGATCAACCTCTATTTTTTCTTCAATCCATGTATGTCTGTAGACAAATATTGACATTGTTTCTATTCAAACAAATTAATTTTTTCCGCTTTGGCTTGATGGTTTTGTTTCAATGGTAAATACGTACGATTTTCATTTACTCGAATAACGCTCAAAGGTATTTAATTATATGATTCGAGTTTATCTCATTGAATACTACTTTCGTAAAGTATCGCAGCGTTGTTACGCCACAAATTGAAATCACGAGAATGCAATCTAGAATTGTATAGAGTCGGTTTTACGTTTGTTTATAATATCAAATATCCATAATGAATATTCAAATGAGACAAACAAAAAAATCAACGTTACGACGTTAATGTACAGCACTTTCTGATAACAATTAGCAATATTCCCCAGCGCCTCGTTTTATTTCATCAAAGTATCGATGTATATTCCCCGTAGCCACAAAACCGCGCTGCTCCACTCGAGTACTTCGTATAAAAAGCAATAAAGTTAGAAAATAATTACATCATCTCTTCGATAGCGCGTGTATGTGTGTATGTGTCTATCGCATTGATTCGTATTCCCGCCTTTTACATTTTCCACAGGGACTCCTTTTTCTGATGGATCGCCCGGGGAAATATTCGATAGTTGCCACGGGTGCGCGCGGCTTTGCATAATTTCGAGCAAAGAAACTCTCGTCTTCGTCTTCTTCTTTTCTCTTTTTTTGAACGAGTGTCTCGTTCTGCCTGGCTGAGTTTTCTCTCTCTCTCTCTCTCTCTCTCTCTCTCTCTCTTTCTACGTGGGAGTGAATAACTAAGAGATCGCTCGACGTTCGACGGCTGATTTATCGGTTTTGAATTTTAATAACGGAATTCCTTTCTTTTTATTAAATCTCGTTGAAAATGCTACTTGGTATAATTTTTAACGAAAACAATTTTTTTATCTATACTTCGTGCATGTATTCGATTCAACGTGCACTTTGTTACTCGTCATTAATGACGTTTTCTGCGTCATCGTACGTAGCATATTTGAAAGAACTATAAACGATCGAATATTATAAACGCATGTATACATCGTATTAAATCCAGATGGTTCTTATACATGTACAGTATACAGGATCCACCGATAAACAAAGAAGCCATCTATTAGTCGCACAAATAAGACGCGTGTTATTGTATACATAAACTCACGAGTAGTTTAATTAGAGTATCTGTCGAAACTAGTTTCGAGAGGACTGTATTATTGGTAATCGAGCAGTTTAGTCAAAAGAACGAGTATAATATAACCGCACGTCGTTCACTTCGATGTTGATGACATAATCGTTAATTAAGTCTTCAGAATCACACCCGTCTATTGCGGAAGAACCAGTGATTCAACGTAATTCGCGAAAAAGGGAAGAGATTCTCGCGATCTCTCGCACTCTGAGAGGGAGAGGTGTACATGCATATTTCATTCCATAAATCTAATTTTCGGGATTAAGTTATACACCTCGTACACACGTAGCAAAAGCCTATGGACTTTCGGCATATTCATGGGATTTGGCACATATTACGCGTGGATTTAACGTAGTAATGTGTTTCATTTTCTCCTGCCAGAAAAAAAAGCACGAAAAAATTAAAGCCAACACGAGTACCTATGTCTCATCAGTCATTCATAAGAACGCGTGTCTGTCTAGCCGCGAGAGTGTGCGCAGGTGGTACTCGAGGAAAAAAAGAAGAGAGACGGAACGAGAGAGCTCCCCATATGTATGATACGTTGGAATCGATATAAAGACAGAAGAAGAGAGGACACGTGCCAAGCTGAAAGAGTGATTATGCATATTGTACAGGCCTACGGTTTCGACGACGACGCTTTTTGCGGCTTTGATGTTGACATTCGCGCGTAGTAGCAAAACCACGGCGGAGATTCGACGACCTTTCGTTCTTTCTCTCTGTGTGCACGCGCTTGGATTATTGGCCTCGCTTATTCGTTTTGCAGTCACGTGACTGATCCTGGTGTTTTTGCGCGACGTAATGCATTGCTTCTCGCACGATGTTTGATAACATTTTTTTTTCGATAACGTCGATAATACATTTTATATTGACAATGCATTGATATAAAGCAACAATACGACGAGGGCAATCTGAGTGATCGTCATCGTTAAACGACTCATTTTACAATTTCTTGCTGTATTACCTTGTCCACGTAACAAGTAATGCGAAAAATCATTAATAAAACGAGATCGAACCACGTACGTTTCAACGGCAATTGTAATTGGCATTCAAGCGTATAGATTTATTTATCGATCACGGTGAGAGAAAACCAGCAGCCCACAGCTCAACATTCTCGATCGAGCCCACGTTTATCCTTCTCTCTCCCTCTCACTCTATATATATGCTGAACGGTGAAGGGAGAGAGAGCGAGATCTTTTCTCCCACTGCGCGTGAGCGCTCAAAAGAGAGATTTTTCTTTTTTCCGATGGAAAATCGCCCCCGCGGCAGCAACGCAGACGTATGCTATGGGTGGGTGGTGAGCGTGAAAGAGCACGTGCAAATGGTATTCGAAAAGCCCGAGATTTTAGCTTGCTAAAGTCGTGCTGGATTGAGAAATGTATATAATGCTTTCGTCTGTTACGAGATGGAACATTGTATGTGCTTTTCATTTACAAAATTATCATTTGTCTAATGTTTCATTCATTATTTAGAGATGTTATTGAGCGAAACTGTCGCTCGAAACGTCAAATTTGTATTATTTTCAATCCTTTTATTTAACTTGGAAATATACGTGAAAAAAGAATTTCCTTACTCGCTAACTAGCTTTGTTCGCGAGAAAATTATTATGCTAAAACAAACATTTCTACTGAGGTAAAGAAACTCTTACGTAAACGACCTTATTACGCTATAAATGAGCTAGTTTTATAGGTTTTTTTAAAATACTAATTACCAAGTTTCAAGTTATCAGGCATAAATACAATACTGCTTTCTTTGAATACCAAGTTTTTTGCTCGCATTCATCGTGAAATATCACTCTCGCGAAATTTGCGCATTTTTTCCAGTTTGTAATTAAAAACTCGACATAAAGCAAAGTATCCACTTTCATGTATATGCGTCAATTACATTAGCGTGCACGAATAAAAGTGACAAAAACGATACAAACAAATGTACAAAGCTGGCGTGGCGTATATAACATTCACACTTGAAGAGACACTCAAAGCTCGCGAAACTGAAAAAAAAGAGGAAGAGACAGGAGGCTGAGGAGAACGAAGCAGAAAATAAGAATCGTCTGCGGGCGCAAATCTAATAAAACTCGCGTGCGTGCGTCGCGATTGAAATGCGCGTAGCCGCGCCTATATCTCTAACCCAGAAAGTATCGAGAGAGAACCACCTTCTTTTTTCTCTCTTGCTCTTTCTCTTGCGACTCTACTTTTATTTGTTACCGTCTGCTTTCCCGGTTTTCTTACAACGACTGTTTATCGAGCAGTGAAAGCTATGGCTTCGTTCTAAAACGCTGGCTTTTGTTGTTTTACCGATTATTACCGGAACGATCGACTGCCGACTTTGTTTGGTGAAAGTATCGAATAAATGACGTTCTTTTTGTCCGTCTTAATCAATCGTTAGAATCGATGACAATGTACTCGATGAAATATTCAAACGACTGAGTAGTATCGAATACACCTCGTACGAATTCGTGACTGATGCGCGTGCAACGTGGTCGTAATCAAAATTGACCAAAGCGGTGAATCACGAGTTTGCAGTGATATTCAAATTGTGCAAAATGAGAAAAGTGTTGTGGAAAAGTACAAAAATCTTCCATACGGAATAACGCCTAAAGAGCGTACAATCTCGTTCAACGAGAAAGATATTCGTGTGTTATCGACAAGTGAACGCTATCTAACGCGCTTTGGCAAGCAAACTTGTGTTATGTATATATCTATATACGAGTATATGCATGCTGGAGGTCAAGGGGATTCGAGCACGAGCCAAAGTGAATAACAAGCACGGGCAAGCGTTGCACAATTATTTAAGTAGCGCAGCGCGTATTAGAACAACTGATTTGAATTCGATACGTATATATCTCTGCTTTAGGATGAATGGAATATATGTATACGCATTGAAAAATAGATCGCGACAGAGTTACAAGTCAAGAAATTACGATCAAACATTTTGACAATTAGCATACGCGAAGAGAATAAACACGAAACGTATACGTTAGCAGATTGTCGTTAGCTTCTTTCCACGGTTGCTTTTATCGAATTCGTGTAATACATGTTGATTTGTTGTACGAATCGCACTTATCATGACTTATTTGCCATCTGTCGTTTACTCAACGTGCCGTTTCTTATTCCCATTAAATATCGTTATTTTATCGTTATATTTACACAAGAAACAGAAAGCAACACAATGAACGATGAAGAAAAATTAACAAGCCGTCGCTAACATCGTCCCCTTTTAATATCTCAAGAAAACGAAAAAAAGAGAGGAAAAAGAGGGAAATAATCGAAGCTATTCACCTCTGTTGCAGTCATCGCAATAATCACAGCGTTATCAAGACTTTTTGCTTAACGCAACTTTATTATTCGTCATCCCGTGAAATATCCCTTGCGACACAATAGCCAACGCTCGCAATTAATCCCCTTTTGTGTATAATTCATTCGCAAGCTTACTATTCAGATTAATAAAGAATTCGTCCCTCTCCTACCTCTCGACTCAAGAGCTAAGAAAGAAGAAAAGCCAAGAGAGCGAGAGAGTTCGCATTCAGTCTTTATAAGAAGCTTATTGTCATAGGCGCAAAAGCGGCTTTGCTAAGTAAATGTTAATATCAAAGTATAGACGACTCCCTTCCGAATGTCAGAGCTCTCTTTTTTATCTTTTCCTAAAGTAAGTCTTTCCGTGTGTATATATATTGGCTGATGATTAAAATTGATTCTACAGTGTATTGTTTACTTTGGCTTTCAATTTTCCCAAGCTATATTCTCTCTCTCGCTCAGTCTCCCTGAGTCAATATTATGAGATGCGGCTATCAACGGATGGACTTTTTTCTTTTCCGTATGGGTTTCACGTACAACGAAATTCATCCAAGAATATGTCGACGTTTGAAAAACCACGCACTACGCTGATTGATAATCGGCAAAGAAGAGCAACGTTGCGCGTGTATGATTTAAATACAGAACGATCTTGCTCCAATAAATAAAAAAACAACGCCGACAGTTATCTCGCGTGCTCTGTAAAATAAGTTATATCGCCGGTACGTAGTGGCTTTAAGTAGGTTTATCTCTAACAGTACATTATATATATACATACACACACACACACAAACACACGCACTATCAGGACTTCTCGTAATAAAGTGGGTTTTACGACGTTCGTTTTGTTTTGACATGCTTGGCTTACGTTCGATTAACTTTATTACAGCCTTACGGTATATTATTAATATTGAATCGTTAACATTTCTTTTTTCCAGCGCTGACTCTGATTATGATTTATATATCCACTTCTGTAAAGATCTACAAAAAAAAAAAGAAAAAAATGAATCTCGCTTTGTATACGTTAATCGAAAAAGAAAACTATAGTTATTAAAACGATACACGTGAGGAAGAAACAAGGCATCCGTACAAAATGGATAACTTTCTCTTGCGATTGTTCAATACGTAGTAGCTTTCGATAATTACTTACTTGTCGTTAAATAATTCGGATGAAACAAAAAATCGTTTAAAAGACACGTGTACGTATACATCATCGGTCATAGTTAGCACAAGCCGTGTGTAATCATCGCCTCTAAAAAGAAATCTCGAGTATTTCAATGAAAAGCCCCTTAGCCAAGCGAATTCAACAGCCACCGAGTAAAAGGAAGCCCTTACTCCATAAATTTTCCACAAAACCACCCTTCACAACCGGTTCCTCCTTCCTCCTCGTCCCCTTTTTTTGACGCACACAAGGCAGAATGCAAACAAATCAATTATCTCAAGCCATCGTGCGCTTGCGACCCAGGTGTGTCTATATTTTTCGATGTTCGTTCCCTTCGGAAATCGAGCGGTAATGCACTTATTTCCTTATCCAGTTGGTGCCTGTAGCTTTATCGGATGCTATATTCCCTCGACGTTATCGTTATACCCACGCTCGCGCGCTGTTGATCGACAAAGAGAAAAGGAAACGAGAGCGAAGAGGGGTTGGTGAGCACGACGAGTCAAATTACCCGGATAATCAAATGAATCTCTCTATATTCGTCCATTTATGTTATTTCGTTATCGGTTTCGAAACGATACCAAAGAGATACAATACGCGCTGATGCTTTCCGACTTTAAAAGCTGGTAATAATTATCCAAAGAAGGTGCAAAAAAAGATACGTTAAATATACATGTATAAAACTTGTAATCTTTTACCTTCTAACTCCGATCTCGGCGTATCTGCCTCTTGGTCTATTCGTAGCATTATTAGCAGCAGACGCCTCAGCTTGATTACCATTGGGACTGGTATAAAGCGTGAGTATCTCGCTGTTTATGTTGCTGATGATCGGTGGGAGCATCGTGTTCGTTCTTTGTTTATGTGCTCTTGTGCTGAGTCGACTGTGAAACATCAGCTACCTCCTGATGATACAGACTCATTTTCCTCCTTTGCCCGAGCGCGTCCTTGAGGGCTTTTTTCTTATTTTGGTATGCTGCACGACGAGAGAAAGAATCCATTAAAGATTGTTACTCGCGCGCTATGCACGTCAAACGTAAAAGCGTCCTCCTCCCGTCTTCTTATCTCTCGTTTCGTTTCGCGTATTGCAGTTTATTCCGCGAGGAGAAAAAGAGGCTCTATCTTTTTTCTTCTTTTTCGTTTTCAGATAAGAAGATTGTTGGGTTTAATGGTCAAGGAAGTTTATGGTTGCTCCCGTTGAATTGTTGTTTTTGCGTTTTAAATTGCCGTTAGCTTCTTTTCTGCTCACTCTCTCTTATTTTGTTAAACGCGGCTTTTGAATTTCATGCCAAATTGGCTATTGCACAAAACGTTTGCGAACCTACGAATTAGCCGTTTCGAACAATTACTAAGAAGCAATAATATTACCGAAATATCACGCTCTACATTCGTTCTACGCAAGAGAAGAAAAATGAAATTGGAGGCTTGATCTAGCTTTGCTTTTACATGTTTCGTCGTCAGTGCGCAAACAAACCAAAATGGATTCAGTTTCTCTCTTGCTTACTTTCGTCGAAAAATCCGGCAGTCGAGTTGTCGTGTTCGTCTTCGTTCCTTTTTGCAACCCCTTACTCCGTGTGCAGGCTGCTACTTCTGTCGAGAAGAGAAAAATAGACAAAATCGTCGGATAAGTCTCGATGAACAAGAAGACGTAAAGTCGCGTATGCGTGCTTTTGTATCTCCCCTACACCGGAAATTCGAGTTTATCGCCTAGCTTTCTCCCTACGTAGCGTCGTACAAAGCTTTTCGCGAGCTTCAAAGTACTCAAAACTGTCTGGTATTTGTTTGCTCATTTAGATTGGAACCACGCCGTTTGTGTTTGCGTTTATGAAATAATTTACGTTTCCTCGCTCAGATTTTAACGTCCGATGATTGCTTTTTCTTGACGTACGATCCACAGTTGTACGGAACAATAAAACACGTCTAATCTTTGCGCTTTGATTGGCCATCAGCTAACTAGCAAGATTACGCTGCTTATTCTGTACTTTGGATGCAATCGTACGATAAGTAAAGTAATTAAATCGTACACGCTTAAAATTCTCCAGCCGACACCCAGTTATAACTACTCGATGCAATTATACACGAGAAACAAATCGGGAAAGTGTAAAACGAGCCTTCGTCGCGTTTTTTTTGTCTTTTACCTTCTCTTCCCCGAGCGCTATATATTGCTTCTTTGTCTTACACTGCGGTGGAGGCTCGTTTCTCCGAAGTTAATTAGTGTCGGCGTGCGACTCCCCCACCTACGTTATTTCCAAGCAACGTAGATTGAAGATTGTGTCGTGTGGCGCGTTTTAAATGCACAACGCACGGATTCGATTTCTTTTTTTTCGCTTCCGTAGGGAATTACACGCGCAAGTGATGCGGGGATGGAGAACTATCAGTCGCTGCCGTCGGCACGTTCTTATCGCCCGAGTGAGGACGACAGGAATTGATAACGAGTTATGCTGACTTGGACGTCTTGTGTCTATATACGTATACTGGTCACTGAGTGTGCAACTTTAAAAATTATACGAGCGTTGCGTAGAAATGACGTGGGATAATTTAATCAAAAGACCATTTTTCTTTTAAGAAAATTTATAGCGTATAGCGTATAGCGAATTCAGGACAAAACGACAAAATATAATCAATATCGGTTGATTGTAGAGGCTACTGCATTTTAAATCTCACGATTTAAGTATTTTTAGGTCCTGAGTGTCAATGGAATACAACTATTTACGTAAACACTTTCTCGCACCCATAAAAAATCCGTTAGACGTACATGAAAAATCCTCACTCGCGTCAAGTGTCAAAACAACAAAATCTGTTGTAGAACTCGCCGTTTTTTTTACGGTTACAACCTAGAATATCGTCTATAAATACATCATCAAAGTATCATTACTCGTTTTTTTTAATAATTAAGAGCTCCATGAATATCTGTGTGTATATACACGTATGCGCACGCGAAAAACGCAGGCTTGAAATAAGAGATCTATTTTCGAAACTTTACCACAGAAACTCCACATGTGGCCAGTCTATAAATAATCACTTTTGCAGAGACTCGATTCAAGAACGCACAGTTGACGACACGTCTACGAATTACACCTTGTATACAAAATTATCAACGATTATACGTCATTGCAATAAAAAGTTTTGAATTGAACGTTGACACGCGTGGACAACGACGAATAATTTCGTGTCCATATATACGTTTAAATTCTTCAGTCAACAGGCCCATTAAACTTGTCATTCATTCAACTCCATTGAAAGTTTCACGGAGCCATTAATTGCTTTGCCGTACAGTATACGATGTCATCCTAATTCAACGAGACACACTCCACTCTTATCCTCGCATACGTTTGCATGTGAAAGAACTCGCGTTTCGTGTGCGTGTGTGCGTGCATGCGTGTGTACGTGTGTAGTACGACCGCAATATCATTCGTTATATATTTTTGCATAGTCTTGAATACTAATAGGAATGCGACAATCTCCATATTTACATTTTTAAATTATTCTCGTTTCTTGCTCTTGTTTCTTTTTCCACGCGGGAAAAGTTTAGATACTATATTTACATATCTTCCGTTAGTTGACTGACAATTGAAATCGAATACTATTTTCGCTTTTTCAAAAATCACGCCATTTCTTTGATCAATGGGATGGAGCAAAAACGGCAAAAATATAATATTTTTAGCGAGGATCGTTTATCGTAATATTTTCGCTACTCTCGACACATTCTTCGAACACTTTAATACACTCGCAACTTGAAATTAACTGCTACAAATTGAGCATCTGCGCAAACTCATTAATGCGCAAAGTAATTAAACAAGTTTCTCTCTCGTACAACTTCCTGTGTAATCGTCTGATTCGAAGCCATTATATGAAAGTTATCAACTTGAAGTAAATTGACTTTAATCTACGCTAAATTATACCAACAACTTTTTGACAAGATTCATTTATTTGTCCGAAAGAATCGAAAACAATTATGAAAATCGACATCAAGAAAACATCGTATGTCTCCAACCTGTACAATTTAATAGTAATAGCCCACGAGTGGGACATTAGCATAAGAGTGTGCGGTTTCGCGACAAAGCAGTACGTTGCTGCGGCTAGATGGCCAAGAGGCGTTTGCTCCCGCGAGATATTCGGGATCAAGGGCAACGGCAACAACTACCACCCGTAAATCAATTTGAATCTCGCGTGCATGCACGCCCTGTATTCGTTTAGGGGAAGAATTGATTTCAAAGGTTCATTTTGTTTTTTATTCAATCGTCCCTTTTTTTACGGGGATACAAAATACTTTACGAGTGCGTGAATTGTAAATTTGAGAGAAGGGAGGAATTAATTATTCGGTTGTTGTTGTTTCGAATCTGTTACTGCGGTATTATTATACGCGGATAATTTGATGGATGCCGTGATGTGGTCGCGTAGATTTTATTTAATAAACTTACAGTGGGCCGAGCATACATTATCCAGATTTGCTTTGACATAACAAGATGATGGAAAAGCTTTAACTTTGTCGATTTGCTTATTTCCACTCGTTCGTAAAATACTACGTAATAACCCGATAACAAGTTACCCCGCAAAAAAAAAACACGAATCATCAACAAGCTAGAACAATCAAGAATATGTTCAACATTTGAGGAGAGTATACGAATAATTCCATAATTAAAAAAAAAAAATTTTAACAGAAACTTCGTCAAAATGCGAATGATATTTATATTTTATTATATTAATATGATATTTTATTATATTAATAGCGACAAAGACACCTCTATATACTAATACCTTATTATATACTCGCTCATGATTAACCTGTCCCCCAAAAAAAAAAGAAGCATCGCACCCTACGCGATGTGTTATCGTTGATCAATTCATTTGACTGGAGTTATACACGCTTGCGTGGCTACGAATTCGTGGTCATTGAATCGATAAAACCGAATTTACCTTTATTCATCAGCACCCTCCCCAGCCAATGGCATTAATTCCAAGAGTCTTGAGTATATCTTTTTAGGCTAAAGGTATAGGGGATTAACGAAGCGCGGAATTCTTTATCGACGCTGAAGGGGTGTACGAAAGGATGATTTTTAAATGGTTGAAGAGTTTTCTCCTGCTCTCTCTCTCTCTCTCTCTCTCTCTTCTTTCACTTGGAGATGTGAATTTAATTTGTGATTATTGGCCCAAGGAAACGAAAAAGGGTTGTTGGGATAAGTTTAAAGGGTTTGTTGAGCAGTTTGAAAACTTTTCGTGGTTTTATTTATATTACGAAAGATTTAGCTTGATTGAGCTTGATTGTTCATTTTCACCGCGTATTGCGTGCTCGTGAGAACGACCCTTTTTTCGAATATTCATCGCGACTGCGCATTTTACGTTCGACGAATTGCAATTATATCTCGAGACTTTATTGTAGAAAAAAAGAACGAAAACTCGTACTAGTTTGACTTGTTTTTTTTTACGTTCAGCTTGACTTATACGGTATGTCTCAAAGTCGCAAGCCCGCCGAGCCGGTTCGTGGACTGTCATTAAGTCATTAGCGTTATTAATACAATTCGTTGTTTCGCCTCTCGCCTCCACGCAATAAACTTTATTCTTTCAATTTAACCACGCATATATAGAGCAACCTTGTTATAATTGACAAAGCCTCGTAGAGTATCTTTATCTTTTTTTCTCAAACGTTTAACAAATGTATTATTTTGACTTGGCGCAAGTTTAAATTTTTAACAGCGACTGCAGCAAATTCGAATAACGTTGGAAATCTCGCCTTTGTACAAGAACGAAACATATGCCATTTATCTTCGTGTTGGCGTAAAGTGAAAAACTTTGATAAAACTACATGGAAAATGTAACGAAGGAACTCTCGTAATAGCTACTAATTACATCGGACGTAATGGTCGAGGTCCTTCTCTCGAAATTAAAATGCACAACAAGGATGGAGAGGTCGTTCGCGAAAAATTTAATCTCTACAGTACCACGAGGGATATGCATATATACGTTTACATATTTCTCGGGGATAATTTATGCATGAAAAGGTCGCGCATTAAAAAGAGGCACAGACGAAAAAAAGAAAGAGAGAAAAAAAGTACCCCCGTGTGGGTGAACAAAAGGCCACAAGGCGGCAAGCTTTTCGCACGAGTGGATAGGAGAGAAAGTTTAAAGGGAACTACCGCGCGCGAGACGCGACGACGTCGCTCGCGTTTGCAAAGAGAGGGACGACGATGCGACGTGAAATTAGATTTCTCAAATTCCACCGTCGAACGATCGAATCCACGGAATCTCTTTCTCTTTTTTTTCTTTCGATATGAACCTATACGCGACTTACCGGCTACTCTATCGTTCTCGACTTCTTTTTACGAGAAAAATACAGTGGGTTCTTTGTCAGCGTACACTACGCGTTAATGGGGTGATGAGCGTTTTGTTTGCCGACGTCTCTTGCTCAAGTCAGCTTGTATCCTTACTCACTTGCACGCTTCGTTAGGCACAATTCAATACGATGCGGTAAGTTTAAATATGCATGCACGCGAAAAAAGCACCTATCGTTAATCACTGATTGTTACGTTGATTAATCGTTGAAGCAACGCTAGTTACACGGGTTTTCTCGATATTCTTTTTTCGTTTGACCGGCAATAGGTGAAGAACAATCGAAAGCTCCATACGGGTTTGCACGGAGTCATTGCAAAGAAACGTGAAATTCGATTTAAAGTTTGCTGCGATATTTTTCGAAATAAACGCGGCACAATAAAGGTACAAGTTATTGCAAAATAGCGACAGCCGCGTAACAAACGTTTCAAGCGATGCAACAGTCGACAAGCGTCATTGTTAGATCCCACGCACACAGACAACAAAGTTTTTCTTTCTTCGAAATCACGCTCGACAAACCTAACAATTTGTTCTTTTTCACCGTAACATAGCGCGCACGCGTTAGATTCTAGTACACGCGATCAAACGTGGAAAACAAAAAGTACGCGCAATATGGTTTTTTGTTCTGCCTCGAAATCGTTTCCCTCTTCCGCGATCTCTCTCGTAATAATCGCATGACTTGCGGCGCACGTGTGTGCAAGCAGCGCGACATATACGCGACGTTTTCACTTTTTCCTTTGTTTCTCGTGCCACCGAACAAATGCATTATGGATTACTTATTTGCTTAGAGGAGCTTCTTTTATTCTTCCACGTGGTTCGCTCGTGACAATCGTACTTTTGTATTTAATATTCCAACGACTCTTCACTTTTCGACGTATACCACTTGAACGGTATTTTATAGCGAATTTATTTTCAACGGTTTATTTGTGTTTCTTTTGCAAAATCGTTGGAAACGTTAGGTAATAATCGATATAGATACGAACTTGTACGAACCAAATATGCCCAATTTTCAATCCGAACGGAAACAAACGCGAAGAAAATGTCACGAAAGCAAGGTCGTCGATGGGTCGTGTGAAAACAAAAGTTATTATCAACTTGTCACGCGCAGAATGACGCGAGAGTACAGAGTCAAGCCAAACTTTTACTCGGCGATGTATAGAAAGCTTTCAATTGCTTCCATATCAGCTGAGACGTGCAATTTCGTCGGAAACGATCGGTCTGCTTGAAAAAAAACGTCCATCAATATTCATGAAATATCCAACTAACGTCCAAACGAAAACTGCCTACCATAGTTGATACCGTAACGTCAGACAAAATACGTCATCAATAAACTAAAGCTGTTATATGACTCAACAAGCTTTTTTCGCGATATTTTTTCATCAGTTTTTCGTATCTACGAATATTGAACGTGTTGATCGTTTACGAAAACACGACGATATTCCAGTCCGTATAAAAAATCCGTAAGGCACACTCCGTGTAAACTTATCAAATCTTAATGAACGAGTTGTAATATCGGTGCGTAGGCTATATAATAAATTTCCGCGTACATAGCCGGCTTATTAAATACGAAAAATCTCGATGCACGAAAGAAAGAGTGAAAAGAAAAAGCAAATCTCAGTACCAATTAACCCCTTCCGCTTCGTGTCCCCGTGCGCACCAAGCCCCATTTCGCACACGCGTGCACTGCAATAAAAGTCGCATCGTTCGATTTTTTTACGATTCTTTCCGCGCGTATATTTCACCTTTAACGATTTTTTTTTGCGCGCCTCTCGCCCTCTCGGCCCGATAAAAAGTGTCCCGTCAATTCGCTGCTGAAGGACAAACTCTTTTTGGTGCAAACGAGATACTTCACACTTTCCATCGTTGAGAGAAAGCTTTTTTTAATTGACGGTTTAGCGATTGATGAACATTTTTGTACGTGAGTTTGAGTGCTTCTTGATCGAGCATTTCTTTTTTACGACGTTTCATCTAGTTAGCTGTGTTCGTTGAGATTTTTTAAACGATTCTTTATTTCGTTTGTATTTCTACTAATGTCTGATGTTTTTTAAATATTAATTTAGCAGGACTTGAACAACGCTGTGCGTTAAGAGGACAAACGTGTAAATAATGTTTATAGTCTTACAACAAACATCACAATCGAATCTTTCACGCAGCAGATTTTTACCAATTTAATCGTTTTAAACTCAGTCGAGGGAAATTTCAGCGTGTAAAAACTGTAATCTATAGCATTTATAGTCGAGTCTTCGTAATCGATAATAAAAGTTTATTAGGTCGTAAAATAATTTTAACGAAGATACGAAAGATTTCGCGCGTCAATTAAAGACATCGATATACACATAAAACCGGATGATTGAAATCTTTGTACTGAAACGAGAAAAAACTTGCGATGGACATTTTTTTGCCATAGGTTATTGCTTGACAATGTTTCTATATAAAACAAAATACGAGACACATAAATGTCGCTATGCTTTAAAGAACTTTACTGCTTTTACGTGGATTGCTCGTTACTTAACGGGTTTTTTTGTCGAACGTTTAGCGGTTTTACTCAATTTTTACAATAAGTTTGCACACGGTGCTAAAGCAGAAATAACACAAAACTTAAAGAAACAGCAGCGATAGGAACATAATAAAAAAACTCAATTTTCCCAACGAATCATTTCTATTTCGATTCTCTACAATATCGACCTTGTTATATCAATAAACTAGCGTGTATCCGTTCCCAACGATTTGTTCACAACTGAATCCTCGACATGTACGTGCATTATTAACGATCGCTAGTGTATTTGACGATACAAAATGAAAAGGGCAATCAACGGAAATGAGATCGCGAGTTTGGCGTGTTAAATTGGCTATTATAACAACGCAGCATCCCGCGCCATTCTCTTTCTTCCCGCAGCAGTACGCAGAGATTGCATTACACTTGCGAGCGCGGTATTGACCGGAAGTTGTCTAAGAAAAAAAAAGAACACGCGATATGACTTCCGCTCTGTCCTAGTATTTTCCATCTAAGTAGCGAAAAATTTGCCGCTAGCTGAACACTTCGTATACTTTTTACTTTTTGCGATTTAAAGCTCACGGTGAAGAATTGCTTTGTTTTTGTTTATAATTGACGTCGGGTTTTATTGATTAGCTGTGACATCCTTCGAAAAATATCCTCTTGGCTAATAGCTAGACGCGTATATATACACGAATTTTACAAGCCATTTAACTAATTTTCAATACGACGATCTCGCGAGCAATCAGTTGCATATCCTAACCATTCGAGTTTATTCCAACTAACGTATAACCATAGCAGATATATGTTAAACGCTTGATTACCCGCACACAATTAATTGCCTGCACATTTCCAACAGAGATACAGCGCGAAGACAAATGAAAATAAAAAAGCTCGCTGTTTCACGCAAATTATTAAACTTTCTTTTCTCTCAAACAGCTCTGATCGTTCCTCGATATTTTATGAAGTAAGAAAAACACACGCATTTTCTTACAGCTTTCTTTTCTTGAATCCCTACAAAGTTTTTCTCTCGGCGAATAGATAAATGGTGACGTAGCGTCTCGCAATTTTATCGGACACACTGCACAAAGGTATACGCGCGTATGCTGAATCCGCAGTTGTAAGGTTTCGCGATTGAATTCGCAATTTGGTTTAATTCAATTGGATTTGAAGCCACGTTTTTCTTTCTCTTTGGTAAAAGGGTATTTATTTCTGGATACACCATATAGCGTGTGTCGTGTGTAGATGTGTTTCTTTTTCTTCTGGAACAGACATTCTCTCGAGAGAAAGAAAGAGAGAGAGAGATTCAAGGTCGCGTCAATCTGTGAGAGGCCATTTTTATATAGATATAGAAGGCTTTTGGTATGTTTGTCGTTGTTGGAATCTTTTAAAGTATTCGATCGCTCGAAGTAAATATATACTTTCTCTGACCACATACGCACCCACACGCTCGTGCATAAACACACAGACGCGGGAATGACGATGAAGATGACGATACGAGAAGGTCATAAAAATTATCTGGTAATGCCGTCGGACGTGGGATTAAGAAGCCCGCGTTGCTTCGACGTTTTAACGATGAGTCGCTCAAACAACTCCATTATTTCTTTATGGACTTTTAATCTCAAAATTTACACGCCAGTTATTATTTTCGCCGTTGTGTGTGCAGTGAAAATTAGTACAATTGATCATTGTACAACTTTAATTTTCACGCAAACAGGTGTTCTTTCTTTGCTTGCGCGCACAACTTTTTATTTATTTTTTTATTTCAAGCCGAGATCTTCAACTTACGCTCTAATTACCGTCTTATTTAATACAACGCGTATACAGCAATTAAGTGAATTAGTTTTCGCTCTATTTGCTGTACGCTATCTTATATTTTCATGTTCAGATATTCCATCGATTCTTTGCGCACCAACTCGTGCGCCAACGTTCTATTTTGTTTGTTTTGTTTTTCGGATTAAAGCAAAAAGTGAAAGTTCTGTACACATAAGTGTGCTTTCCAATATTAACGGAAAACATTTTATTTGTTGCCGAACAAAACGCAAGAGCTACTTTCGCGTGGGTGTGTGCGTGTGTGTGTTGTGCACAAATTGCCGGTTCAAATTTCAATGCAGTCGTGTGTGCGCGCGTGTTCGTTTTCTTTACCCAACCCAAAAAAAAAAAAAAAAAAAAAAGAAACGCTGCCGCCGTCGTTGAAGCTTTCTTTCGCTCATTTTTTTAAGGACTGCTGTTGCTGCTGCTGTTGCTGCTCTCGAGAGTAAACGGGATTCGCGCGTGCGTGGACTTGTCGAAGGCAGATTTTTTTTTTCACGCATTCAAACGACGCCTTTAAAACCCTTTTCTTTTTTATATGTGTTTTTCTTCCTCGAGTCGTGCACATGTGGCGCGTGACGAATGTTTAAACTTGCAGATTTCGCCTTTTTTGAAAAAAAATCCGCGGTCTTCCGGTTATATATAAACTATGCGAGTTGTGTTTTTGAAATCTGTTTGAAAAAGAGACACGATCGATCGTTTCCGCAATCGAACGTTTTATTGTTGGTTGGTATATAAGTCGCTAGTAGAGTAGAGTTTTGTGCGCGTCAAATTTTCACGTACGTGCGATATTTATTTTAACGAGCCTCTGTTTGCGTCTTCCAAGAAATTTATTACGAAAAGATCTGTAAAAAGGAGCTTTGTTTTTTGTTCCGTTTGCAAAACAAAAAAATTGATCTTTTCTTTGCGCTCGAACGATCTTCACTTGTTAATTTACACGTGTTACGCATAAATCGACTTGTTATGCAAAAATCAAAGCTTTGGATTTCATTGAAATTACATACGACGTGACCGCGCGGTAAAATTAACGACATCTCCTCCCATGCGCGAAAACCGGTCGTCAAAAACAATATAAAGTAAATTTATCGGTTCGGCCTCCTCTTCTCGAATTGAAGCTTTTATCGTGGAACACTTTTTGTTTTGCGAGCGTTTCGAAAATCCGTAAACGGAAACGTCGCATTATTTATTTCACGTCGTGTATACAAGCATACGTATAAACAACTTTGTCGAGGTTCGCCATAAACAATAAATAGCCATTTTACAGAGGAAAATAAATAAAATTTGGATTATCTCGTTATAAGTCACGAGCTTTTTCTCATTCTCCTAATGGAGGCTTTCGATACTCGCGTTCCAATTTCTCCACGGGACTCCGAACATGTACGTACGTAAACACGAAAAGGTATTTATTACGCGTACAAATTCCGTACATAGGAGAAAATGTTCCAATCCCCAAATTTCGTTCGAAAATATTTCTCACGAATGAAAAAAAAAACAACCTGTCTCTCTTTGTTACATTCCACTGTGTACGCTACCGTTAAAATAATCGACGCCAACACGTTCCTCGGTTTCAAAGCTCGACTAGCAGCAGCAATTATGAGTGAAAACCTCTCGTGTTAATTGTTTTTACGTAAAATACACGCCTACGTTTATGTGAAAGCGAGCGTTCGCACAACGATCAACGTATACGATCGATACGGTTCGGACTGTATTCATCGTTAATCGTTAGGTTTTCGGACAAGGCTAACTACGTGCGCGATCAGACGGGTTATTATCGTTGTTATTTTTTTGTTATCTCAAGAAATCAGACGTCGATGTGTTCACACTTTCGTTCGCGTATATAAGCTTTTAAACATTTGGCTCGTGAACCCTAAAACTGTCGCAAGAAAAGCTCTTTAATATTGCAGTGATTTCTCCCCTTGAAATCATTAATCTTCGAAAAAGAGGTTTCCTCCTCTCACCCTCGCCTCCTGTGGGCCGTGTTTTAAAACATGGAAAAGAAGCAATCGAGAAGAAGAAGAAGAAGAAAAAGAAAAAGCAATGTCCCAATGCGTTGTTCTCGATTTATGTGGGTATCTTAAATTCTCTCGCACTTGTGTACATATATACTCGCGCGAGATAAAAAGAGATCTTCGACAAAAGTTCTCTCCTTCTCTCTCTTCCGAACATGCGAAAATGTGCAAAAGCTCTATACCATAGGCGCATAAAGGCGGCTTTTGTTCGCGGATGATTGGATGCTGCGTGTAAGCGGATCTTGTTTTCTCGAGTCGTGCCATGTTACTTATATATTACTTTGCGTAGTGTGCGTACATTCGCGAGTGGGTGTAACACACATACTTATATTCTCGTTGTAAATGCCGTTGTTCTTACGTAACGTTCAGAATACGTTGGTTTTGAAACGCGTCCAATTGAATAATTATTCCTGTAACCGAGATTGGAGAATACCGTTCGACGGAATCGAATATTGATATGGATGTATGCCGCTCTGCTCCAATACTTTGATTTTTAGATTAAACTAGTTGAACGACGCATTTATCGACTCATCGGTACGAGCAAAAGCGCGGTATAACAAAATCGCCTGCTATGTATTAAATTATAACATCGAGTTGAAGCGTAGCATCCATTAGCATCGACGACTTAGTCTTACGTATCCTTGAATACCCAACGCACATAAGTAACAATAGCCAGAGCAACGCGAGTTCGATTAACGTTCAACAGCCAGGCTCGTTACATAAGTGCAAAACAAATCGTACGCGATCGTTTGTTGTTAAAAAAAATATTTTGTCTCGTAGACGATTATCGTTGTATAAGATTGCTGCTGCTGCCGCTGCCGCTGCTGCTGCTATTCGTTTTTCCGGGTGCATCGACATCGCGCGAAAGCCATCAAAGTTAAAAACGGACTGTACCAGCTGGCACCTGCTGCTGCTGCTGCTGCTGCTGCTGCACTGCTACTACTACTACTACTGCAGCATGCTCAAACAAACATCGCGCACGATTCGTTTGCTTATTCAAGCATATTTATACACAGCAGCAGGGCACGGTAGTTTCGAATCTATACAACGACGAATTTGTTTTATTTTTCGTCGCGACATTTTTTCCTAGGTGCTTGACGCTGGATTACGAACGTTCTACAACGGGCTCTGTCAGCTTTTCCGAACTGTGTCGGAAGATGAGTAGCGCGCAACTTTCCAAGTTGTTTGACAAACCGACAATTTTGCGAGCAATGCGCGTTAGTCGAGAGAGACGGATAGGTATGCGCGTATGCGTCGTGAATTCGTTACCAATGCAATATTTTTCCTCGATCGAAGGGTGTAATTATGCGTTGCGTTTTCAATTCGTGCGGAGGTTGGATTAGACGTTGCGCAAACGATCGAGAGAGATTTATCAGGTGTGCACGCGTGTAGTCACGATACGAGTCTATTGAACCTGTTTCCTTTCAGTTTTTTTCAACTGTTTATTATTCAGACTCACCGCATTCAATTGAAATTGAGTAGTGACGGCTGAATCTCCGATGCAAAGTATATATACGTATATAAAAAGCCTTCGATCAGCCGTGGCGCGTTGCCATGGAGCGGCGCCGGCACTACATGCACAAAACACACAGAGCTAACGAGAGAACGAGAGATATAGAGCCTGCTCTATGGGCATATATACGATGAATCACAACGGACAGACTGATTGAAAGAGAGAAAGCGAGAAGAGAGAGAAAGATAAAGAGCACGCACTCGCGCACACGGGCGCCGCGACGTCGTCGACGACGCTCACGAGGATACTGACGACGAAGCCCGCAAGCGCTATAGAGAAAGAGGGAATCGCCGGCCGCCGCTCCACTTGTGTGCCCCTCTATTTCTCTTTCCTTCTATCGCCACCAGCCCGCAAATTTGAATCGCCCGCGCATGCGCGCGCCTATCATACGACTCACGCACGTTTCATATAATAGCGGATGCTGTATAACGTAGCCTTGTACTACACGACTCTTAGCTTGCGTATAATACACGTTATAATTAAAGCTTCAGCGTTAAATATTTTCGTTTGTGGAAAAAAAAAGACAGATCAATCGACTGCCTCGTCAAACGACCAACGAACCAACTCTCCAATACCGTGTGCAACGACAGTTTCTGAATTAGGAAACAAACGTTTCTTCGATATAAAGGCATTTTAATCAAGTATTTCAGCCAAGCACCAATACCAACAATTTTCACAAACCCATACACAAAATCAGATTTATGTACGATTTTTTTTCGATATACGTTTAGGTGCAACGATCGTCGTTGACATTTTTTGGCAAATTGTAAACCACCGTGTCAACGGATATCGTCACGTTAATTATTCGTCCATATGGTCCATGCTTCCCGTGAAAATCTCGTAGTCTTCTTATACTCTATTAAACTTCACGAAAGGAATGCCCAGCAAAATTAGTCGGTCGGAAAATTCGAAAATCAAGTTTCCGAAGATGAAACGGTATACGTGGAAATTTACATCCATTATACCTAGCTAAAACGGTCGTTTCATCTTTATCTCAAGCTGTTTTACGCGTAAAACGAATTCTTGCTTCGGACTTATTTCCTACTCCGGTAATGTCTTTTGCAACGTCTACGCGAAAAGGTGAGCATTTTCAAGTCTTTTTTGAACCATAATCCGTCGCACGCTAAACAAGCATAACCGAATGAATTATTTTAAAATTGTCATCAACAGTTTGGTGCTTATTGTAATCAATACAATGATTGTTAGAATCAGAAGCCTCTGTTGGATTTGCCGATACCTTTATTCTCGTTCAATACTCTAGAAAACGTTGTGCTGACTTTTCTATCGATTGTTTTTGTCGTACGGGTAGAAAACAAAACAAAAAACAATTTTCGTAGAATCACTCTCTTCTTCAGAATACGTTCTTTCAATGTGATCATCACCAATATCAACAAAATGGATTCAACGATGAATAAAATTGATATAAAATAACGAATTGAAAATTCCATTAAACTTTTATTGCTTATTTCACTTTGAGTTCACTGTGTTCTTATTTAATATAAGTTATAATTTTTAACATTACAAATTTATCACTTTTAGTCAACAAGCGCGCGCGTGCGCCTATTCCGTTTCCCTTTACACTTTTTGAATAATTCAAAGATATATACGTGTATGATATCTAAATTTGTCAACTTTTTTCAATTTTCATAAAATTACAAGATTATTATATTGAAAATATTATTTTGAGATTGGGCTTGTAGATATACAATACACATGCATAAATATCATATTGGTATCTCGTGTATCTCTCTTTCAACCAATCAGATCAGACTAAACTAACAAAAACTCTTATTGTGTTAGTACATTATTATTATTAAAACGACTTTCTTTTCAAGCAGTCACTACTGAATTCAAGCTACAGTGTATCTCATAATGATCTATACGATTTCCATGTACGCGTTGTTACAACATCACATTAAACTTACCTAAAATATAGGCTACAGTTAGTTCACTATAATAATGAAAGAAATATCACGATTGACGTACGCTATTATTGAAATCTACGAGAGTAGTCCCAGGCGTACGCCTTTTCGCTCGAAACGCTTTTCCCAACGATGCTCGATAGTTTCGATACCTTGTACGTGGTGAGAATCGTCGAGCTTCACAAAATATACGTCAACAGTAGACTCCCTTCTTCGTCGTTGGCAAAATTTTTTTATCACCGATCAATTTTTCATATTTAGAAATAGAAAATAACGTGAAAGGGTAAAATCTCGTGAGTAGGGTACGCGAGGAAATAATTCGAAATGTAACTTCTTGATGTTGACCACCGCAATAACGAATCTAAGAAATGGTGCATTGTTTTAACGAAACAAAACTTTTTTTTGCTAAATGTGTCATTTTTTTTTATTTCTTGACTCGTATGCTCCAATAAATGTATATAATACTCGACTGTGATCGTTTTTACTACTGGAAGATAATCAATGAAAATGATTCTACTTTGTAAGCGAAGAAGAACACGTACTCAAAGTGAAATCTAGCTCCGCATTGATATCGCTTGAGCTGACCTATCGAATAAAACTAATGCGTCACATAACGATGACCAATTTTTTTTTCATTTTTGCGAATTCACTAAAAGCGTTCACTATTGATGACTCCAAAATAAATACTGAACTACGTAGCGTCTCGAAACTTTAAACTTCAGCTTTATAAAGTTGGTACTTTCTATCGTAGTGTACGTAGTAAATTTTTATTGGCAGGAACTTTTACAGTATAAGGCCATATCTATCGTAATAATTCTTTTCAAACAACAATCGCCATTTATTCATCAGACCATTAAAAATTATTTCATTATATATTTGGATTGTGTTTTTATATATTATATCCAATTTAGGCAAGAAAAATTATAAAGCTCTACGTTTCAAATTGTAAGGTGTGCCGAGAGAAGTACAAAATATTTTAAAGCTTTTAATATTTTAATTTCAACTTAATTTTTAAATAATACTTCATAATGTTATTGAGAATATTTTATTTTATACATGTATTTATAATATGACTATGCACGATATTTTTCACCTCCCATAGGTCCAAAAAAAAAACTACTACCATTATACGACTATTTGACTTTTCTCTATAATAATATAAAAAAATATGACAATATTTTTTCAACTTAATAAATCCCTCAATGTTTTAACAGTACTGCTTAGATCTCTGGTATTGGTATTAAAAAATATTGCGAGCATAATTTATTCAACTTAAATATGACTACTTGTATTTGCAGGGTTAAATTTAACGATAAGAAATCGCGTTTCTTTCGTATTTGCATTTAGATGGGATATTGCGTTAAATTAGCGTAATTGTTCTCTTGCGAATCTTGATAGATTTTAAAAATAGTTTGTACATAATTAGTGTAAAATAGCTAGTGTATAACTACTTTGAACAACGTGAAACTATTTTGAATTCGTTAATAATTAACAAATAACTATATTTAATTTAAAATTACAAAATAGTTGAAAGCGGCAGTACGTCTAATATTTCAAATCCTTGCAAATACAAACGTACTCTGGCCACAGCTAACAACAGCTATAGCGTGGTATAGTATAAACAATTGATAGCTAATATACCAATACGTAACCAAATGCTATGTATAAATTTAACCGTACAACATTTGAGTGTTAAGCGTATTGTGCGGTTCTCTAAGGCTTGTTCGATATTATGTGCTAATTTAGTATTTTAACAGTAAAAATAGTGCAATTTAGTTAGTGTATTAGTTAAAATTAGTTTGCGATAATGGAAGCGCCAAGATTTAGTCCTAAAAAGAAATTTTAATAAAAATGACAGCATTAATCGACATTGACTATAATAACGAAAAAATTATGGAACATTTTAACTGTTCTGAATCTACTAGTAGAAGTGGAGAAATTGTAGAATTGAGCAAAAGGGGGGTAACAAAGCATGTGATACGAGGGAGCATAATCACCAGCCATGGAAAATAAGAATGAAGAATTACGTGACACAGTGAATATTGTTGTCATCGAATCTTTTAAACCAGATAATAGTCTGTCGCGGTTATTGGAATTAAATGTGCATGAGAAAACGTTGCGAAAGTCGTTGAAAAAAAGGGGACAAGTTAAATTGTTCAAAGCAGCGTATAAGCCCGCATTGGACGATAGGATCAGACAAATAAGATTGTTATACGCCAATTCTCCACTGAATAGGACTGTCGAGCTGAGTGAAGGCGAACAATTTTTATGGATGAAAAAGTATTTTCTACATCTAAAGATGGTATCTATCGATTTATACCTGATGTTTTTATCATACTAAATTACATATATAATATTATATATGCTATATTACGAATGTTTTTATAATCACGACCATTGTATACCTAAATTATTTTTCGTACGGTATTAATTTTTGTTAAAATAAATGGAATTACTTATTTTTTAATATTTATCAACCACGTAAATGAAAATAGAGACTTGAGAAATATAAACGATTTACTTAGACAATAATAATGTCGTGCGTACGAAAATCACAAAAGCGGATAGATAAAGCTTCGTTTTATTTTTTAGTTTATCTAGTTTTATTTTTAGTAGCAACTGGAAAACGAAAAAAGTTCAAGTGTTATATAATATCTGAATGTGTAGTACGTTTGAGAAGAATCGATAAAGCGTAGTTTTTATTCTTAACAGTGTTTAATTTATATTTTAGGAAGAGTAGGCGTATGTAAATCTGCGAATTTACATACGCCTAAGGTCAAAATGTGATGCTGCATATAAATAACGGTCATCGCACGTATGCGTTTTGGGGCTGGGTTTCTGATGATGGTCCTGGCTACCTTTTCAAAAAAATTGTAAGTCAATTAAACGCTCCCCCAGTATGTGTAACTGCTCAACGATTTTTTTTATTACCAAGCGTGATTCAGCGATATCCGTACGAGGAACATATTTTTATCGTTGAAGACTACAGCCCTATCCATACTGCGCATATCGTTGGACCGTGGTATGTAGAACATCGTCGATTTATAAAATTACCTTACCAGTCTCATTCTCCAGACTAAAATTATATTGAAAATGTCTGGACAAAGTTGACGAAAGATTGGAAACTGAAACAAGCTGTTGATCATGAACAATTAACGGAAAAAGCTGAACAATCGTGTTTAGCGTTACAAGATCAACAGCAATATTTTCAAAACCTATGTGACTCCGTGCCAAGGAGATTTCAAAGTGTCATTGAAGCAGAAGGTGGCTACAGACGCTATAAATGATTATTATTGTTGTCTAATTAATATAAGCCACATACGACTATATTGCCAAAGTAGGCTATAGATTTAAAAATATTATTGTATTCTAACATCGGTATTAAATCACAATAATTAATCACATTAAAAATAGATGATCAAATAGTCATAGTACGTAATCGTTTGAGCAATACTTTATAGCTTGCTTATTAACGAACATATTTATTCTATTTAAACCATCTTCTTTTAACATTTCTAACTCTTGAGTTTTCTCACACGTATGATCAATGTAGTTTCAGATAATCAGGTGTATTTCTTATATTTTCCACTATCAATTGAAATAAATCGCTAGCATCGTCAAAGCAAATAATTACATTTAATTGATAAAGTTTTATACATATCCGGCATACCTTTGTCACCGAATATGGCTCGATAACAACGTCCAGTTACATCATATTACGAGCAGTCCCCATTGCCACCCTGTAACCATCAGCATCAACGAATGCTGAATGCGGAGCAGCATCAACTAATGCCGCACGTGGAGCAACAACTATATATTCCGCAATAATGGTGGCATAATTAGTCACTGCAATAATGTATGTGAGTAAATAGAATAGATTTTCTTAATAGTGCCACATATCGATACGATGAATGGTGCCATACGTCAGTTTATTTAGAATTTATTTTATGTATAAACGCATGTGGGCAAGTTCTCCATCCTTCTTTTTCCTTTTAGCTACTATGATAGAGAGAGAGAGAGAGAGAGAGATGCACAGAAATATACTACATTTGAGATAATTTTCTATAACAATTTTATGTCATAAATTTTTACAAAACGTATAGTTATAATATTCTTACAGCTCTCGTAATGGATACCAACCACCTAGGCTATCAATGCAGATCGAGAAATCGAAATATCAAAGTATTAAATACTATATTTTTCATTTAGTTATATTACAAAAGTTTCATAATAAATATGTTTTGTACATTTTTTTTCCATAAATTGTCCGCAGTGTGATGCGAAGATAAGTACCTTAAAGAACAGCTGCGTATCATGATATCTCAATACAAGGCGCTTAAGGCAGTGAACGAGTCGAGGACGAGTATTATTTATGTTGCAAATAAATTATATTACTCTGTGATTGGAAAAATGTATTAAAAATATTTTTTTATTCAGATTAGCATACCATTACAAAAATAATATGTAAATTATTTTTTACAATTATAATAAAAAACGTTATAAATATACACGAACTGTCATTTATTACAATAATGACAATTTTTTAATAACCCCATTATTTTCTTACATTCGTTATTTGTTTCCTGAAAATTTATCTATAAAAAAAGATATGCGACAAGCAATAACACGTTTTTTTTTTAATATTTACATTTGGTAGATAGTTTTAATTATGCTTCGTAAATTTAAATTGATTAAAATATTAACTTCTTGCACATATTGTTCTTCGAATGACAATCTTCAATAAAAATGTTTAAGCACTTAATCCGTGTGCAATTAGTAATATTTTAAGAGATATCTACTACGACTTTTTTCGCATTTTTTCCGACAAATGAAACTTATTAATATAAATATCGCTATAGTCTTCGTAAAAAATGGTTGAGCCCTTAATTTGTGGGCAATAAGTAACGATAATTTTTTCAGTTATAACTACTACGCGTGGTGGACTTGAACAAATTGTAGTAGGAATAGGTGGAATAGTTTCCGAGAAACGAAACTTGCTCCAAATAATATTATTACTGCTACAGTTTTCATGCAAAGTGTTTGAGCTCATAATTTTTGATCGATAAAAAGTTGCAGACAGAAAACGGTATTGTTGTATAATACAGTTTATACATAACCGTACAGGTGATTTTTCGCTATTCTGATCCTTGTACACGTTATTATTAACATTATCATTTATTGAAACAACGAATCTATTCTTAATCTTCTATGCTAAATAAATAAGAATAAATAAATAGTGGCGCATCGCAAGTATCATTAAAAAAGTCCCTAAGAGTGATTTCAAAGAGCTGTAATGATTCCAGCGCATTAGTTTATTCATTTATAACATTAAGACTATAAAACTGTACTGTAAAACAAAAGTGATGAATTATTGAAAAAAATGTTTGTTCATAATTTCCTTCATCGTAAACGTTCCGCACTTCAAGCGCATGAAATACGTTTGATATTCTGATATTATTTCTTCTACTGAGTTTATCTATAATGTTAATTCAGAGTAATATGTTTTTCATGGTCTGAATAAATAATACCGCATTTTTATGAAACGTATCAAGATTTGAATGTATAGTTCGAACACTTAAATTGAGAAACACTTCATAATAAATTAATTTCCTTTGTAGGAATGTCAGTGATTACAGCTGTGTGCAAACTCTAACATAATCATTGACACTTTTATTCAACACCTTCATGATTTTGATGTCAATACTTGTAAAAATCCATTGTTTCTGTTAATCTTCGACTCTTTTGTGCAATGCTAGTTTAAATGCAATCCATTGAGATTACCGCTTGCTTCCAACTATTTGATTGCAGTGCCAATTCGATACCATTGTCACGACGCTTGCTTCAAGCATCAACTACGAAACTCGCAAGAAAGAAACATATATCTAACCTCGATTCGCGCCAGTGACGCTCAATCGACGATGGTAGAATTCAATTTTGAATTTCGCGGGTCGCGTATTAAGTTCCGTCCAGCCTACCCATATGTACGAAATTGACATGTTAATTTCCAGAAGGCGTGGATTGGGACGAGTGTGGCGAGGAGAGACATCGAAAGTACTTATTGTATTGATGGTTAAACATCGCTTTTATAATAAACGAGATAATAAACGAGACAATCGTACGTATAACATGTGTACTTCGTGTATACGCGTAATATATACACTCGACGAACATTGGCATTGTATCTCTCCGAACACTCGGAACATTTTGAAAATTGACTAACGAATACAACGCTGTTTAGAATAAGGGCTGATGGAAATATCTTATTTTGAAATAGTTCCGACAAATCCCATGTCATCCGAGCGTTAAGCGTAAATTACGTTTGCATGCATCTACGCAACAGAAAAAGAGATTATCCGATAAGGCAATAATTGGATAATCAGTTTGAAATCCATGGAAGTGGGAGTGAATTGATCGAAGATTGATGTATTCAATACCTTTCGAGACTGCGATTTGTTTCGATAATTGACGGTAAATTTTCAGAAAAGTCTGGATTTTTGACTGACAATAATCGAAACTAATCGCGAAAATATCTATTCACGAAATGCATCGAATACTTCAATAAGCCCCACAGTACTATAGTAAATCGCAGTTGCTAATATCACAAGCTGTGTTACGACAAAGAATAACAATTGCAATTGTCATAGCAAATACGGAAGACTTTTTAGTTCGTAATATAAAACAAGTTTTGCTTTAAAAGTGACCAAAGAGGATATTAAAAAAAACATGAGTTTAACCAACGAGATAGGAGTTGTTTTAGCAAAATCGAATAGGTCATTGTACGAATGGGACATAGATAATTTTGTAGTTCACGCTGCCCACACAGAGGCTGGTGATTGTTTCGTCTCTCCAGTGTTTTCATCGCGATATGAAAATCTCGTCTTATATTGGAGAATTGAGTTTTATCCCAAAGGTGATATACACACTAACCCAGACTGTATTTCTCTATTTATTCGTTATTTAGGCACAGATGAAGTGATTGCGGCTGTCAATTTCTCTTTCATAACTGGTTCTAAGCATGAAACATTAAGAAGATGCGGAGAACTATTGAAGTTTGATGCGGATTTGACCTTACGGGGTTATAGTAATTTGGTCCGTAAATCGTATATCACTGACGAAACAAACCACGTTTTGGTAAATGACACATTAAAAATACGTTGTGAGATAGTGTTTGTTCCGAGCATAGATACTCAGAAATGTCAATCGTTCAATGACAAAAGTTTAGAAGATAAAATTGTGCCGCAATATCGTCTACAAGTATTCGATAATTTAGAACAACTTTTCGAAAGTGGAAAGCACAGTGATGTTACTATTAAAATAGGCGAGGACAGAATTAAAGCTCATAAAGCTATTCTTACGAATCGTAGTTCTGTTTTCGAAACAATGTTCGATAACGATATGAAAGAAAAAGAAAACAACGAAATTGAAGTGCTTGATATTAAGCCAGAAGTTATGAAAGAAATTTTGCGTTTCCTGTATGCAAGTAAAGTTATAAACATCGATGAAATAGCATGGGATCTATTGATAGCAGCTGAAAAGTACATGATCGAGGACCTCAAAACGTTGTCTGAAAAAACTTTATTCGAGCATCTAACGGTAACAAATGCTTTGGAATATCTTCGGTATGCAGACCTTTATAACGCTACCAAGTTGAAATCGAAAGTAATTCAATTTATCGTCAAACATCAGCAGATTATCATTGACGATCCACAATTTCAACAATTGATGTCTTCCCATACAATACTTATGTGGACGGTCATTCGTGCGATGATCTCCTCAAAGTTAAGTTGTTAAAATAGGCGATTATCGTGAATCGACTTACCATATAAGTATTTTTTGCTTATTGTTGTTTGATAAAAATTTTAATTTAATGTTCCTACTTCGCAATATATATTATTATACATTTATACCTATTGTACACCAATGACAATCAAAAAGTGTTGCGTATTTCTTGGACGTAGCGATTTTCAAATTATATACTTCTTTGATCATTTAAATCGCATCTTTACATAAATTCGTCCAATTAATATCTACTTAGTTCACTTTATCCTCAAATATTAAATATTGCATAAGTGCCATTTACAAACAGTTTATCATTTTTAAACCTATATAGTTCCTATTTGATCAGTAGAATTTACAAAAATTATATGAAATATGTAAAATGTCTTTTTGAAGCTATGAACTTATACAGGACAACGTAGAGCCGAACGAAGCCAGCTAAGCAAAGTTTTACTTAAAATTGGATTGCATTATCGAGTACACTCTGGCAGAGGTAAACGCCAAAATTCAGCACCCACTATACAACACCCATAGATCGGATTTCTAGGAGAGAGAGAGAGAGAGAGAGAGAGAGAGAGAGAGAGAAGCATCAATCGCAGCCACAAAGCTTCGATCGATGTATATACACGTGTGAGGGGCTGCCGACGTATGCACAAATGTCTCGATTGTGTGTAAGCGTAATGTACTGCTGTCTCGTGCATCGGTCTCCTCCTCTTCCGCCCCCTCAACTGCACGCGCTATGCCGAGTTTACGTACTTCTGGTATGCACCGCGTTCAATGACGCATAATACCACGCACACCTGTGCGCGCGAATAAGTATACTTTATACCGACTGCGCGCCTAGCAGTCTGCATCGCGTTGAATCTCGATGCAGTAATCTACGCATTTGCATACGCAAACTTCACGCTCTTGATTGCGCGTGGCTAAACGAACAAATTGAAAATGCCCGATTAACTTCTTAAACCTAAACTTTCCAGCTTGAAATAGAAATGCTTCTTAACTTAATTATTACGATAATAACTACATCGAATGCTTATCACAAGTTGTCGTTACACAAACTTGATAGCTCATTAATATTGACTGAACAATTTATTATATTTACGTAATAGGCTTGTAATTTTAATTATATAAGTAAATATATAGATTATTGGTTAATAAGTGAAAATAACTCGATCAACTGGTAAAATGCTTAAAAGAATCGCAGACCTCGTCAAATTGAATTTTCAGAATTGTGTTTTGATTTACACAATTTGAGGAATGAACAATAAAAATAATGGTTATCGCAATACTTAACTGTTGAAAAGTAGATTATTTTTAGTTAAAAAATATTCTTTTTGAAAAACAGTTTGAAATAAAAACGATGACGATCGAAATTAGAATGTCCTTATTCGAATTAACCTCGGAAAAATGGCTTCGTATCTACGGTTCCTTTTGCGCGTTCGCCACTCTTGGGATTCCCCCAATTCTCTTCAAGTATGGAACGAACATCTATCCCAGCTCGCGTTAAAATTTCGTCCGACTATCGTGACGGCGTGTTGCGCGCTCGTGTTCCACTTCTCTGAACTGGTAGATACAACATGTTAAGGCATATATAGACACCGACAGTACGTGCAGAGCGCATTAACATAGGCATTAGCACAAGCTCCGACAATGCTACGTACGACTTGCGCGAGACACGTATCTCGGAGGTAGTGTAGTAACGTAGCTTGTTGATGAGGCAAAAGAAGGGGGGGGGGGGGAGAAGCGCACTATGTTTACAGGGAATAGGTTGTGGGTATACTGCGCGCGCGCCAAGAATTGATTGTAAATGCTCGTGCGCGCACGTATGTTTGCATATAGGTGTATGCACCAGAAAAAATTCTCGTATTTCTTCATTCCCGTGCACGTTATTTTATACGTTCAGAACTGATCGTTTAGTCAACGTTGAGGCGATATGCGAGTACGTCTCTTCAATGTAATTTCTTACGAACGAACATAAAACGCAATTTATTATTTTGAAGCCATTGAATATCGTTTGCGCAGTTTCTTGCAGCCCTCACCACTGAGGTCTCTTACAGCTGCCAAATATATTTAACTAACGCAATACTACGTATACGAACACAGACATAGCACTTTGAAATCCTATTAACATTTGTTGATTGAATTTGTAATCCTCAAAAAATATTAGAACATCTCGAGAAGTAGAGATTATTTACGAGTACTCAAAATGATAAGATTATTTGAATAAATAAACAGTATATGAGTTCTGGCGTTACTTAAAGGAAGGGATTAGTGTTGAGGGGAACGAAGAAGGGCCTAGCGATATTACTAGACCGATAACACGGAGCTTATTTACTGACTTGGCTTTCGGTATAAGGGCGCGCCCTTATTTAACATAAAGTTACAAAAATTCCCCTTTATCAACGCGATGTACGACGTAGTGATGTTCCATTAAACGGAAAAATTGTAACTGACGTTTCTTGCAATGTTTTACGTATTTACGGATTGTTGTCAAGCTGAATTTACCAGGATAGTTCAACGAAATTCAAGCATTTTTCTTCCACGCGAAAATACGCGAATTGAAAAAAAACTGCTGATCTGTTTCGATCGTAAAGTATATAGTGCGTCAGGTGTCGCGAAAAAAAAAAGAAATGCATATGCAGCATACCGTCTGTCATCAAGCCGTGAATCCGACTGAAAATGGGTTGGGACGAACAGAAGGTGATAGCTATGTCTATATTGTTATATCCATTGTGAGAGAGACTGCTGCTGCTGGTGCACGTGTGCACGTTTCAACCGCACGCGGGGTTTCCTCAATCGACACGCGAGCCGTCTGCTTATAGTACAGTATGTATGGAAAAATTACGACTTATATACATATGTATATATATAATATCGTTTTGAGTTATTGGAACAGGTGTAAGACGTACTTGAATAGCGTTCATAAGACATTAGCATCCGCGTCGGACACCCCTTGAAATATCGATACGGAAATCTTGTTACTATCGCATTATGCATTGATTGAAGTGGATTAAGTTTGTCGAATGTAATAGTGGACGGTTACTTGAATCTAAAACAGTATGCAGCGCATATTCGAGTACAACAGAGCAAAATATACCATTTATAAGCGTTAAATTATCCCGCCGTATATTTTTTCCAGCAAACCAAGAGACAAAACAGCATGCTCTTTCCGCAGGTGCTGTATCACAGTGTACACGCGTACACGTGTATAGGAAAACGACCACGAGGAATGCCAAAAATGCTCATAGCGCGCAACCCTTCTGCGGTGGCCATAATAATTTGGAGAATCGGGAGTTTAAAGGAGGGGAGGCTGAGATAGCGACGAGCAAATTTATGGCGACTGTAAAGTTGCACGCGCGAACATTACGCGCCCTTTCAAGTAAATACGCCCTTCGAGGACTAAAACAGATGAGTTATTTATGCACTTTAATAACCGGGCGTGACGAACACCTCGTATACGTACTTTTGTTTTATTCTTTTTACTTATAATCCTTGCATCGAATGATTGCCAACGTCCGATTACGCATTTGTACATTGCAATGTATGAATGTAACGCGCTGCATGCGAATTAAATTGAATCGTAAGTGTCGTTACTAGTTTGTTTCGTCGTGTTTATTGTCTATAGCGTACCAGCGATCTTTGCTCAAAAGTGTAAGATCGATTAATATGCGACTGATTTATCGCTAGGATTATTAAAAGTGTGTCAGTTATAGGGATAGTCATTTATCAAGATTCATTATTCATTGCTATTTATACGTTCGGTATGTGAATTTTATATTTTAATCTCGTGCGATATTTTGCAATCGGGTAGAGTTGAACTAAGATAGAGTTGACTGGTCAACGATGTTTTTTTTAAACAACAACAAAAAAACGTCGAGTTACTAATATTTCAGTAAACAAGATACGTCTATCTTCGTTCAATTGTTTGTTTCTCTTATTTGAACGTGTAAAGCGTCCTTAGTATGCGTTATTTCCAAATGATGAATGAACGTTGAATTTATTTTTATAAAATCAGTATAAATGAATCAAACGTGTATTACTCAATGACTAATAACATCCGATCTAGATTATAGGAATTCAGTTTACATTTTAGGCAGATGTAAGCTATGTGATTCTCGATGACGCATTAATTGACAATTAAAATTCGGTTAGCTTCAAAAAGCAACGTCACTGCGTGAAAGAAGGGAAAATTAACAGACCCGAGTGTGGTGTTCATCCCGATCGACACCTTATCAACAAAGGATCAGAGAAAATTGAATCGTGCACGAGAGCCGCACCTCGAGAGAGGCAATTACGTGTCAAGAGGGGGTATTGGGCGCAATTTCCATGCCGCGCAACATGCACGTATACACACACCATGAGTATCGCGCGTCAACGCGAATATAACACGTCAATCGAGTAGTAGTACTCCTCCCTCTCTCTCTCTCTCTCTCTCTCTCTCTCTCTCACGACACGTCCTCGCCAGACTATGGTGAGCAGTCGTCGACAAGAAGAGGTGGAGGAGAAGGCTTGCGGTTAAGGGGAGTTGAAGTTAATGGACTGGCAACAAGAATAGAGACATTCGCTCTCGCTCTCTCGCTCGCTCTCTCTCTCTCTCTCTCTCTTCCGTTCCTGATCGAGAGAAAAGCTTTTTTTTTTTAACTTTTCGCTTCTGCATGATGGTTATCTGCGACGAGACTCTTGGACTCTTAACACCTAGCGCGTAACGGCTAAGTGGCGAATGCGGGATTAAGTTGCAGCTGAGTGGAGAAAAGAGACAGGATTCTTCTCTGATTTCTTTGGCTTGATTGCTATTTTTCCATGACTTTTCTTTCTTTTGTGCTTCCAAATAGGAGAAGGGAATATTACCTCTAGAAAAAAGCATTTTTTTAAGCAGTGGAGCAATATTTACAGAGATTAATAGTAAATGTAAAAAATACGTTACGCTTTATACTGTATTGTTATCAGTAGAAGATTAACGATGGGAATAACGTTATTTTCAATGTATTATTGGTGATTCGTGCGGAAAGAGTAGCTATTGTCTAAAGATTAATTTAAATAAAATACACATACATATTACGAGAGAACATTTTCCATTCTTGGTTTGTGAATCTGTATAATATTTAGTTCAGTAGAACTACGCTGGGTCCATAATACGTACATTTAGAAAACATGCAACATCGCTTTCAAATCTAAATAGGAACAAAAACAGCAAACTCGCCGACTTGTTGCGCGAATCGCGTTGTTCGCCGTCGACGCGGTCTAATAACCACACAAGTTGCATGTATAAATACAAAAGTTTCGTGATTACCAAATGAGTGGACCGCTTTATAAAAAAAATTGTATGCGCACGCAATGCTGTATTTGCAATTCTTGAAAAAATAACGGCTTTAGGGCTTGACTCAGAAAAAATGATCGCGTTGGTAACGGCATTTGATTGTTTTTCGAGTATAGGCTAATTTGCGAAATGAGTCCGTAATACTTTTTGCTCTGATTCTCAAGAGTTCTACAGAGAAACGTGAAAATTCCTACAGTCTTCGTAATTATTACTTTTCTTTAAACGCTTTTTATTGGTTTGAAGATATGTAATTTTGTAGAGCTCCGTTATAAACAGACGACGAAAAAGAAAAATTAACGGGAATCACGTTTTTCAAAAGGGAGTTGATCGAGTCGTCTTTCAAAAATTTGTGGCATTTAGTAAGGCTGTTTGTATATTTAATTATAATGTGTTATGGAACAATTACTATTTGGGCGTAAACGGTATACGCGTATGTAGGCATATTGAAATAGCACGTTTTATGCAGTGCGTAAACACCGCCTAAGTGTTTAATACCAATTATAATACTGATCGTTTGAAATGTTGTTTATAGTATGAATACTCTCCAACTCATTCTACGACTGATTAAATATTCAAATCGGTTTATCGAGTAAATGATATATGTGATTTAAATTCACGTGCATACATCCCATACATGTGTGTGTTTATCTAGTACAGTGCTCTTAGGCGAAGAGCCGAACTCGACGTAAAAAAGTTTAAGTAAACATCTCGATCAAACCATGTCTCAATAAACATAAGAAACCAACTAAAGATTGAATTTTCTCAGACCCGACGAGTCTATCTTGCACTGCAGTAGCGAATATAAAAAAAAAGAACAAGAAAAAGAAAGAAGGCCGAGTTCAACACTCGCGATACAAGACTTCCGCAAAGCAATCGAGAAAGAGAGTATAGAAGACGCCGACGCTAAAGTGCTGGTGCTGCTCACTACGTAGCTTTTTTCTTGAGCAGCAAAAAAAGAGAAAAAAAGTTTCAGCCTCGAACAGAGTCAATAAAGCTTTTTTCTTTCCACTTCATACACCAGAGTAACAACAATACATTAGCACGAGCTTTTTTTCATAAAGTGCACGCATGCTTCATAGCCATAAAACAACGGGTTTCGCACCTGCGGTTACTTCGAACTTGTCCTATTCTTCTTTTTATTTCTTTTTTTGAAGAGACGATGCCGCAGCACTTTTTCGTGGTCAAGGAAGATTTCGCGTGTTACGAGTAATTGGTCGTTCAACTTCTGTGATGAATTGCTTCGATTTCGAACGCAATCTAAGCTTACTGCGGTGTACGTATAGTGAGATTTTAAACGAATAATGTTATAATCGAAAGAAATTAAATGTAATCAATACTAATTCTCGTGAAAAATTATTTATTTTTTTAATTGACGGAATTTCTTTCTGTTGAAAAGAAATGTACCCGTCGCGGGATGTGTAGCTAATCAAGACGTATAGTATTGATGTATTGGAAAACGTTTAATGCAGAAAGCGTCATTCGCATGAAAGATCGACAGGCTTGAATAACGTTTTACAAAATTACGGAAAAACAATATTTTACCAAAATTTTTACAGAAATATAAGACAATTGGTTTCGAGCAAGTCTTATCGATGTATTTTGAAAATACTGCATCACTCGTAATTGCATGTTTGGACGAAGGTTCCGTTTTCTGATTATTTAATTGTAAATCAAATTGTTTGTCTAGAAAATCAACTCTTGTCTATGCACATACTCTAGCGACATGGACTGTACGAAAGATAGAAATAGACAAGGAAAAAGAGGAAAGACAGGTAGAACAAGGTGAAGAAGGTCACAGGTACCAGGAAGAACAAAGTGGAAGCTACAGCTAAGAAGGTAAATATAATTGACTTTGCGGTTGTATCTATCAATCCAAAAATCACAATTAAACTTTGAAAAATGTTTAAGTACGAGTTATATAGTGAACGAACGAAATGAAAATCGTCGGTTTTGTATTTTGCTGGATTAACAATAGTTAAGAGTTTACAAAATTGCAATAAGAACAATATTTGACACAAATTCTTGCTTGTATTTTACTCATTCAATAACTCTAACGCAGAATCACGCTCTTCTTTGGGATTCATTTTTTCAGTGTCTTCGTCATTTGGAATCAGTGATGAAATAATAATATTAGGGCTATCAGAATCTCCACATGTATGTAGATCCCTGTAGTTCGTCGATGTCATTTCTTGTAAATCGTCCGAGCTTTTAATAAGTCGGGCGTTTATCCGTTATGGAGGCAGTATTCCAGCAAAGGAAAGAAAGCAATTCTCACCGTAAAATCCTTTTGAAAAACTCGGCTTATTAAATAATCAGACCATTCGTTAGCCGTAGACAATGAAAAAATCCAATATCCAGTCTCCCGTCCCCCAAAAAAACATAAGGTACCCCGTGTAATTCCATAAGCAATAACCAACCAGCGTCTCTTTCTGTCTCTTCCCCTCCCTGGCTAAAAGCACTTGCAATAAGATCTCTCTCGGTACTTGAAAAAAAAAATCCTAACAAAATTGTTTTCCACGGCGGTGATGGTAGTGTAAGGACGCGAATAAGCAGGCTCGCGTGTAGCCGTGCTAAGAAATACGACTCGCGCGGCGTGTATTTATTTAAGAGGCACAAGCTCTTCCTTGGGTAATCCAGAAAATTTATACTCTTATGAAGTCCCCCGCGCTTGCACCTGCCCGCCTGTGGCAATGATCCTTCTTCTTTTATTTATCACGGCGGCATGCTAGTTTTCTTCTTCTTTTTTCTCGCTACCACGAGGGTAAAAAAGGAAAAAGATCAGATTAAAGTTTCAACAGCGCGCAAGAGCGATTGATGGACTCTTGGGTTGGCTTTGCGCGCGAAAAAAAGCTCTTTCTTGGATTAACTCGGGCTATTTGGTAAACGATTTACTGAATATTTCGTACACGTTTCTTTTTGGGCCTTTTGGAGTACCATCATGTTTGATACTTTTGCGCCCAGACTTACGATGCTTTGAAGAAACGAGTTACCGCATCAAAGGACTTTTGTAAAATACCGAAAAATGTGGTTGTCTCTAAGTAACTACGTACTAATTTAGCGATGTATAAAAAGTATCGATATATTTGTTTTGCCTACGATGAATATTTGATTTTAATAATAAAAATAACGCACGTCTTCATTTTTATAGACCATCAGAGAATTTAATACGTATAAATACCTCAACTTGACAAAAGCTGCCACTCATAACAATTTCACTCCTGAAAAGTTCATTTTCCAGTACAATCATTTTTTATTACTGCGTCAAAATGGCAAACAAAAACATTGAGAATTCACTTTTACCTCTCGGTTCCAGGGTCTTCATTGTTATTTTTTGCGTTGTCTCAACCATAAAAAAGCATTAGCCGGCATAAACGACAAATGTCGAACGACTTTTGTCCTCTCCTATTCGTTGGCCATTTCGTTTTTTTTTTTCGATTTCAATCCCAACTCGAAACACATGTCACCTCTTACATATTTATATATACTCGCTCACCCATATCCACTTCCTGCATTCTTATCTTTTTTATGCGTCTACGAGCGCGAATTGCTCCGCAAAGGACTATAAAGATAGCGACGCTCAGAGTAGGCGACACAAAAAAGAGGAGAAGGGAGAAAGAAGCGTTACATAAGTAATACGACAAATGCCCCAAATACCTTCTCTTCTCCCCCGATTCATTTCTCCCGCGTCGTTTGCTCTCAAACCAAATCACGGCAAGAGTGCGAAGAGAGGGTTGCCGATATTGCCGAGAGGCAGTCGAGTCCAATGGAATGCTTGAAATTTTCAGCACTGTCTCTGTGTCTCTCTCTCTCTCTCTCTTTTCTCGAGCGTCGAGGACGCCTTGAAAATTTTAGCTACGCGCGTGCACTCATGCACGTCGATATATCGCGACATATGCTATACGATTGATTTTTCTCGCTGAAAGGAATATTTTTTCCCTTTTCTTTTTTCGACAGTCGTACAGTGCAAAGTGTATACTCACGGCAAATAAAGAGTTATTATATTTTTTATATGGCATCGAGCATAAGACCGAGTATAGAACAACAATGGGAAGGCACGTGGACTTGTGTCGACAAAAGCTTGAGACGTTGAATTATTTTGATACGTCTTGGATTCCGACTTTAATAATACATTGATGAAAAAGGAGATTCAGTGCGTAATATCAATGGAGCTTGAAGTAAAATACTCTATTAATGTTTTTTTTTCAATATTGTAAGTATATAAAATATGGATATACTACAAATGCTACGTGATAAATAGAAATGAAAATCTAAAAACTAATGGGATATTAAGATGTAGAATCATCTGTAGAATAGGAAAATAGTAGTGCAAACAATCACTTTCCTAAAAGAGAAGAAGACAAAAAATACGACTCGGCTAATAAACGATCGATTTGCACGTCGTAAACTATACGTCAATAAATCAAGCAGGCACATTGTCCATCCCCGCAAGATAAAGATTTGCACGCAGGGGAAGTACAAAAAAGAGAGAAGATAACCCACCTGTCGTTGTATGTAGTAAGAGCGTTTAGCGAAGTCGCGTGTGCCCATGTCGAGGGTGAAACAAATGACCCTTGACATTATGACGAATCGTGTTGGCAAAAAAGAAATAGACTCACTGCCGTTCTCAAGGGAGGAGGAGTAAACAAGAGTTTAGCTATCATTTGTCTCGACTCTTCATAGTATAGCCTTATCTCTGGCTGGACGAGAGAGGGAAAGAGAGAGAGAGTGCTTCGGTTAGGCGACTCACGTATAGCCAAGGAAATTACCCCTAGTAGCACCCTTCTGTAAGCGCACCGGCTGCTACTGCTGCTGCTGCTGCTCTATACCGTTTTAATTTTATCTCTCTCTACGTAGTCCCGGAAAGCGTTTACCGAAATGTTCGGCCTTTTTGCGGTTTTTGCCTCTTTCCTTTTTTTCATCCTCTGCTCTCTCTCTCTCTCTCTCTCTCTCTCTCTTTCCCTCAGACTTTCCTTCTCTCGGACCATGCGAAAATTTTAATGAGGCTTCGTCTTCTCTCGACAAGTTAGATGGATATGCCTTAATAACTTTATTTTAATTTTTTTTTCTGGAATGATGCTTGAGCAAATTGGGATGAAATATACAATGAGCTTATTCAGATATGATGTTTTCTTTGAATACGAGTCACGGTGGAAGATACAATAGAACAAAATTCTTTATATCTCCGTGTATTTGCCGTTCGTACAAATAATAGGTTTTTTCAAGAACATTTTTTATCTCATTTTACTCTACATTGTTATACATCTTTGGATCAATTATTTATTTTGTAATCAAAGCTTGAGACGCCGACAGAATCATTTTCTAACGTAAACTTCTTTTTCTGGTTTTCGTCTAACTACTTTTCTTCTGCACCCTCTAATTCTGACCTGAGCACATCCTGTCTATGTGAGATGACGCGACCGGATGATGGGCCAAGCTAATTGCAACCGCAAAGTCCTTGGCTCTTTTTTCCTCGTCGGTATATTCCTTTTTTCTTCTTCTTTTTTTAATCCAAAGCTCAGACAAGTAATGACAATCGTGTTAATGTAACGCTACTCGGTAAACAATTCGAATAATAAAAAAATATCCACGCAATTACACGGTTGATAAAACTTGTACCAGTTGCAACAAAAATAATAATAATTTCAAACAAAAACTGCAAATAATTCAGCAAAAGCAAACCATTTCACAATCGAAATCACTACCACTAACGTAGAAACAATAGGTAAGCTATATAGAAGCGCAGACTTGCAATCAAAAGTCAACATCACTCCATTTCAACCAACAGGAAGTCTTAAAAAAGCACAAATACATACCCAGAGGTAGTTTCACGCAGAGATTTCCTCGTAACCATGTATACTATGTATTTTTTGTGTTCTATATGATCCTCTACCACGCGGGGGACCTCGAATCTTGGCAGATTTGATTGGTAATTAGTTGGATATACGCGGCTCTTACGCAATATAATCTGATAAGAAGGCAAATAACCGTGGAGCGTGCGAGTTGATGCCATATCCTGCCTCGTAAGTTTTCCCGATTCTATATAAATTGCAGTGTCGACGCGTCTATCTCGCTATTCCATTGTTGATTCTCGGCTTTTTTTCCCCAACAGCATTCCTACAACTTTTTCACGATGAAGCGCGCATTTTCCGTTCTTTGCGTCTTTCTTATACTGGTAAGTACACGTGAATTTCAGTACATTTTAATAACATTTTCATAATAACATTTTGAATAGATAACTAAACAAGTCTAACGCGTAGTGTTCTTTTATTTAAAATGCTTTCGTTTTATTTGGAATCAATTGTTTAAACCATTGCTTTCTACAATTATCAGGGCTATGCCTATTCGATCGATCTTCAATTCGTATCGCAAATGAAGGAGTGTGGAAGCGAAATGGGATTTTCACCTGGTAATCAATTCTTGTCTCAATTCTCGTTGATATTCTAAGTTTATGGGATTTTTCATTGAATTGTAGAGCAAGTGATGGAGATGATGGCGAAAAATGACGGTCAAGTAGGTTGCCTTCGTGCATGTGTGCTGGAAAAACTTGGCGCTGTGAGTTTTTTTATTTCTTGTCTCGATGTATCTTTATTTACCTCTTTTGTGTCAAAGCTTGTTTGCGGCAAGATATCGGTCACTGAAGTTTTGAAGCTCTGAAAACGGATTCGATTTGCACAATTTTCCAAGTAGTCGTAACATTGAAAATACTTATTCTATTTTATTAAAAAAACTTTTACTCTGGAAAATTGTCTAATTTATACATGTATAACTGTTCGCGGCATTCAATTTTTATAGAACATCTTGTGCGTGGGAATATCCGATACAACAGGGTTAATACGACAAAGTCAACGGGAAAAAATGAGCAAATTGACAAAAACGTTGCTATCGTAATCTCAAGTAAAGATATGTACAACAAAAATAACATTTATTTCAGTTGCAAAACGGGAATTTGGATAAAAACGTTTTAGCATCACTTTTGGAACAAAATAAAGATACAATACCTAATTACGAACAAATACGTGCAAATCTTGACACGTGTTATGGCGAAGGTAATAAAACAACAGTGAATAATGAAAAAAATTATATAATTATCTCGTAATACGTCATGCGAAAACCAACGTTACGTTTCCTTTTCAGTCACAAGTGGAGGATTGACCGATCAGTGTCAAATAGGAGGAAAATTCAGTACGTGTATGCAGGAACATATGACAGGTTAAATACTTCTCAGTTCACGACACGTACAATACCTGTGTAATTTCTCCTTTTCTTTTTTTCATATATTATCTACTTCACGTGCATTAATGTAAAAAAACTATAAAAAAATAACAATAATAATACAACACTTCTTATACAAACGACTGCTTATTTTCATTTGAAAAGTTAATAATGAATTTATTGCTTCATTTTCAAATCGGTTTAAATGGAATTAATTTCCCGCTATAATGAAAACCGATTCAGTGCATACTCTTGTCATACCAAATAACTGTCCAATCTAGATGGAATTCGCATTGCAATGTACTCGCCGTAATGCTGTGTAAGCCCTCTTCACTAAATTCTACTATAATCGAACTTGAAAGCTCTTTGGTAATTTGCATCAAATTGCTTATTTGCATTCTCCATGCGACCTTCATCACATCTATCGTTTGATTATCCATTTGGAATATTTAATCGCAACAAAATATAGCGTACTTTTATTAAGGGAATATTTATGTAGTCGACGATACGCTTATATTACAGATGTAATTGGAAAGATCAATGTTACTCAATGTTTAGACATCGATATACTCGTATGTTACAGGTATTGCTGGTTTAGCCATGAATGGAGCTTTTCAATTAAGAAATGTAGCACAGAATCTCAATAAGTTTGGTCTTTGATCTGTAGAATTCGACGTTTACGCATGAAATTCATGTATTCAATTTAGTTCAAATATACATCATAAAAAACAAATTAATTTTTAAGCAATTTTGTTTTTTTTTACGAATCGAAGCGTTAGTCTCTAACACCAGCGGTTTCTAGTAATAACACTTTAAAATACGAGGTTTAGAAAGAATTCAAATCATGCTAAACCTATTATCGTAGGATTAATGTAGGCTTACGGTGGACGCTTAAAAAAAAGAAGAAAAAGAAAAGGCATCGTCCCGTTGGCTAGAGTAAAAAAATCTCCAATAACTCGCGGCGAATAAATGAAAATCAAAAGCTCTTAATCCGGCTGCAAGTGGCGAAAGAAAAAGCGCGTGCGCACGACGAAAATCTGGCAATTTGCTTTGAAAACTCGGCAAGCTCTTTCGATTCGATTCGTATAGCTTAGGCTTTTCCCATTAAATCCAGACACACACACACACACACACACACACACACACACACACACACTCTATCTCTCTATCTCTCTCTCTCCATATACATATATTTCCGCGCATAAGTCCGAGAGAGCTTTTGCTGCTGCAGGAATATGGGGTTCGAGCCGCCGACCAATAACCCACGTGCTCTTTCATCTCCGGCCTCCACCATGATTTACGGAGAGCACGCGGAATCCGAACAATGTTAATTTCGCATCGAGACGAGAGGGGATGTATGCTTACGCGTGCCCGTATTAACCGCATCGACGACGGGAGCATTTTTTTCCACCGAAAGCTCAACTCCATGGTGGACGAACTTTTGACCATTGATTTTTTAAAGCCGTATAATGAATATTGCATTTGGCGTGTACAGTGTTGCAGATAATTCTTAATTTTTTATGACAATTCTATTGAATAATATAATTGCGCGCAGACTTGCTACGAATATTTATTGAATTTACAAGGAATTTTCGTTATATTAAATTCTGGAATATTCAATGTTCATCTCTGTCTAATGCAAATGCAAATTTGTTACGTCCTGATATATCAATTTTGATTCTATCGTTTACTAATTAATCATATCTATTACCTCGATAATGGTTCGTCTCAATTGTGTTATATATCCTTAAAATAACGTTATCAAGATACATACCAAAACCTTTGGACTTTAGAAGTGTTTCCTTTAAATAATGACCATCGATAACTGTAAATGTTTCTACAACCATGAGCATCTAATTAAAAGTTATTTCGTAGAGCATTTTTAGCTGATTTAGCGTATAATTTTCCAAAAGATCTCATTTCAAATAACTTTATCTTCGCGTCACTTCACTTTTAAAAATATTTTTATTTTCAATGTTATATTTCAGTTTTATTTCTTTTATCAAACGTGTTTGATGAATATCGACGAGTAATATTAATGTTCTTCGTTGTTCCTTTTAATACGAAGCCCTAAACGTGATATCTTAGAAACACTTGATAACGAGCAATAAATTGAATAACAATTTTAATTAAGTTTGGGGAAATTAATTTTCGAATTCCACTTTGAATCGTAACGCGCATGAAATCACGGAAGAAAATAAATATTGCAGTTTTGTTTTATCCGTAGTAATAGAAATTTAAAATCTATAAAGTTTTAACGTATAAATAACGTGCAAAACGATACCGTTTGAACAGTTATATCGACCAGCATCTTATACAGAAACGTTTAGTGGTATTATTCGTTATAAAGCTCGTATTCCGCCACCTCTTCTCCCGTCCGAAATTTACGTTACAAGAGAGCAACGTCACTTGCAATAAAGGAGATTACGCGCGAGTCGGCGATGATGAACTATGCTAATCTGATTCTCCCTCCAGTGAAGCTTACCTATACAACTTGTTTACTCGGGGTTTTCGTGAAGCAATTGCCTAGTTTGAAGCTTCATCAATGGCTATGACTCTAAGCTTTGTTTGATCCCATTTGGCTGATGCAAAATAGAAAGTTTATGGACTTTCCGATTGCTTTGTTTTTCTACAATTTGATCAAATTCTTAGAATATTCTAGTATATACAAGGATAATTGCGGGTGTAATGCTGTACTACTTATTCCACGATGATTATTTATATTTATTTATAAAATTGTTATAATAATAGAATATCAATTTACTGTCATCTTTTAATTATTTATTATTGGATCTTTTGTTATATTTTTTTCATACACTCAATCAAACTAACTATACGTTATAATGTAATTTTTAATAACCTTTCCATGCTAATTCCGTATTATTTACCGTCAGTCGTGTTAGAACGATTTGCTTTGTTAGATTTCATAGCAACAATAACATTCTTCATAATTTTCAATTCCATTGACTTTACCGACACATCGTTTTAAAAACTTTTTTCATAACTCCGTATCCAACACTTGTAATGTCAACAATATTTCGATCTTGACTGCGGCTCATAACAATTGGTCCTGATCTAATTAGTTGGGTATACCTGACTATTATACTTTGTTATGCTTATCATTTAATAATGAAAATGTAATATTCACGTTAAAAATTTCCTGTCACATATATTTTAAGAAAATAGGTATATGATTTTTGTATTCTTCTGATTCGCCTATAAGAGATGGATTCATGTTCCATTCATGCTTAACCGCTGAATACATCGTTGAAAAAACTGACGATCTAAGACAGTCTACAGTGTTCTTACTTGAAAAAAACACAACAAATCTGAAACGTTCCATAAGTAACTGGATAATCTCGATACTGTCGGTTTTACAACACCTGCATTCTTCAACTCAAACATTTTTATCCGTAAATACTTATTAATACATTACAAAAAATATATAGTTCGCTCATCGCGAATAATTTATCCAATGACATGAACAATTAACAAACAACTCGAAATCGTTGACACGGATTTCTGTTCGTATAATAATTACAAAGAAATGGAAGTGGTACTATATATAGGTTTCCGTGTGAAAAACATCCATAATAAGACAGTAGAGACAATGGAAAAATGTCCAATTCAAATTACGTAATAATATATCAATTTTAAGATTTATCGATGTTCAAAACGTTCAAAATACAATCATCTCGTTCTAATGTCTAAAATTTTACTTACAAGTGAAATTTAATTCGTGATTTAATTAAAAAATATTGCAATGCGAAATGCAACGATATCTAGAGGCACGCACACGTATAAGGAAAATCCTACCGCGTCGCGAAATACGAGCCTCGTTAAGTCAACGAGGGGAGCAAACGTTTTGCGAATATACAGCTAATTTACCTAAACTGCGGAATTTGGCGATTTTCGTGACAGCCTAAGGGTTTAACATTTCTCGTGGCTAGACAAAAGATGAAAACCTTGATCTTGCGATTCTCTTTTACTTGCGACTTGATGTGTTTTCCCTTTCTCCCACAACCAAACACAACTTGTGAAATGAAATATACCTGGAAATTTAGTATTTCGAGATGAATGTTTCAAGGTCTGGTGCAAACGTCGTCGTATGCTTGCGGGGAAACTGAATTATAACGAATATTTGTCACCTATTCGCGAGGTATATTTTTCGTATCTAAACTGTTTCGAACGAACTTTTTATATTTATTAATACGTAACTGCATTAACATCGATGGATTTGATGGATTATAACACTTTCGAAATGTCTCCTGCTCGTATATATCGAAACATATTTGCTTGAGTATTCGCGCAAAATGTTTAATATATTTGTCAACTTTTAAAAGTACCAAGAAACGAGTCATGAATAAGCAACTTATCAATTTACATACGTAAAAGAGCACTATAACTATGCGCGCGCACGCAAAAAAAGCCTTCTATCCCATTCTGGCGTAAAAAATTTTTAACGTCTCGCGTTGAAGCTTCATCGCAGGGAAGTACCTTGACTCTCCCCCCGTTCTCATCGTCATCATAGCCGTTAAGACCACATAGCAGGGCGCAATGCCGCGAGAGTCTACGAGGCGCTTTTCGGAATAATTTAATTAGCGAGCACCGCTTCGAGAGTGGAGTACTGCTACTGCTGCTGCGTCCCGTGGGTTTAATAGCGACTCCTCTCCCTCTCTTTCTCTCTCTCTCTCTCTCTCTCTCTAGCTCTCTTTTGCGTGCACGCGTTGCTATATAACCCCATGAGAGATACTAGACTCGCTCGATCGGTTTAACGAGGATGATCGTGTCGATGTCTTCGCCTAATGAGCACGCCCCCGCATGAAAGCTTGTTTCTTGGCTTGTGCGCGTGCTCTCTCTCTCTCTCTCTCTCTCTCTGTCTCTCTGACTTGTAGAGTATGTCTCGAGGATGTTGTTAGACATCGCCAGCTTACTTGATTGGATGCCGACGACCTTCATTTGATTTGGCTAATAGATTCAATTATGTTTCGTGAATTTCTTCACTAATTAATTTAATCAATTTTAGGCGTGTAATATATATGTATCTCTCTCTTTTTTATCAGTCAAGGTGAGCTAGTAGCGTTTAATATATTTTTTGTTAGACCTAATAGTAATAATCATTCTTTGATTTTGCCAAATTAACAAAGAAGCAAGTACTTTTACGTAAGTGTCAGCGTTAATATTATAACTTTCTTTGATATTAAGCAATCGTAAGATATGATAAGACAACGTTTGAGTATTACGTTATTGAAACAGACTTTAAAAGTGCTCGTACGTTTTCACGTTAATTTTATCAATGAAAATCAATTTAAATGAAATTTTAAAGTAACTGTAATTTATAAGTCACTGTTTACACCTAAAAGGCGAAATTGATTCGATAGAAAGTTTTGCACTACAGAAGCTCCACGTTTTGTAATGTTCAATCGTACAATTAAACAAAAATGTCTAGTGATCGGAAAATGTCATTTAACGCTTTCGATCAAAAGGAAAAATAGATTTTATCTCATTCTACCCGTTTAAAAGGTTTAAAAGCTGAAAATACTTACTCTAGCTTTGTCCAGTTCGAGATAATACCATTATCGCTTAGGTGCGGCGTGCTCTAAACTAATTTTCCAACTGTTACTCGACACACCTGCCCAGACCAACTCTCTGTGGGCTTCACAGAAAACTTTTGTGCAGACAAAGAGAGCACTAAATTGACTAAATTAAAAAGATTACTTTTACCTATTCTCGTCAAAATGTATCTTCTGTTCGAAATTTTAGAGTGTAGAATAGTTTGCTAAAAGTCTGCATAAATTTAAATTAAAAAATTGTACGTTGTAAATACTAATAATAAAGTACAAAACACTTATAATTTTCAAAAAGTAACCGAATCTACAATTATGTGTATCCAGTACCATCGATCTATTGTTTTTCTCTTGTGTTATTATTTCTTTGATTGATTTCCATTAATATCAGTCAAAAATGTACTACTTAAACCGCGTAATTAGTAATTTAAAGAAACCTATGTATAGTAATCACTAAACCTTCTTAATAAATAAAATCTACGCAAACTATTTTTACAACGTTCTCAACAATTCACTTTTGCTCCATCTACCTAACGCGATAAAAACTTTTCTTTTTTGCAAACTTTGAGGTTCAAACAAGGAGACAATAGAGCCAGCAAAAAAAAACGATCATAAGAGTCACAACATTTCCGTAGTGGATTTTCATCGGTCCTTTGAGCTCTCGAATGTAAATGGCAATTTTCGAAGTTTTTGCTTGTCTCTGTACGCAGTCCATTCCCAAGGTAACGAGATCCGTCGGGGCAAAAAAAGTTAAACTTTTAATTAAAAAGTAACCGTGCGCGCGCGAGCGAGCTTTCAAGTCTAACCTCCCCTCGCGGGTAAAAGCGCGACAGTTTGATTGCGCCAAAGGGAGAGTTTTTGACCCTTTTGTCACCAAGTTGAGAGGGAGAGAGAGAGAGAGAGAGATTCTTACTCTTATTATTTACGTGAAATCAATCTTGACGACGATTATTTGGAAGCTATTCTTCGTTCGCTTGTATTGTTCACGGCAAGTCGCAAACCTCCTTCCCGAAAACTTTATATCGAATTTTTTGTTATTGTTAGCATTAAGAGTAGCTCTGGTTTTCATTAGTAAGTTTCTTCATTTGTATTTTTTCAATAATTGAGAGACTCGGCGTATCCCTGCCATTTACTTTTGACTCGATCAATTAAAGCTTTCTGCATTATAAAGAATACAGCAAACAACTCGTAATAATCCAAATGAAATATTCACGGTTTATAACGTTAAAATGAACATTTATACAAAAATGGCAGGAAAGGGAGAAAGTAACTAAAGTTTATACCTAGAATGAATCGCTTGATGAATTTGAAGTACAATATGCGAAATTTGCTTTGCAAATTGCAGTGGAATAAAGCTGAATATCCCTTCAATTCGTTAAGGTTTGAGAAGAGAAAACAATGGATTTTCCCATGCGAACAAAGGCGCACGTTTTCATCTCCGATACAATTCCTCCCTTTATGAAAATGAAAAATCACACGGCGTCAAGATTAATTTCCGTTCAGCATCAAGCATCAACCAACGCGAATGGGAGCTTCGTTAAACTCTCTCCACGTCTCAATGTCGCGTGATTAATTGACCTGCTCTGTTATATACTCTCGCTTTCTTTTCGTCGCTTCTACGTGTATGAATAATTTCGTCGTTTTGCCTTACCACCCACTACCCCTCCTTTCCCTACTAGCAGAAGCATCTCACTTTTTCTTCACGTGCGAATAATTCACGCAACCGTATGAAATGTATCTCTCTCTTTCTCTCCTGCAAGTTTAGAGAGATACTACGGTGCGTCTCGTGCACGCAATGTCTTCTTCGTTCTCCCATCCACTTGCCGCCCTTCTCACCCCCCCCCCCCGCACAGCTCCGTTCACTTTTCACCGCTATCCCCATTTCTAACTTCTCTTCCCTGCTGTGTCCAACTCCCTCACGATGCTTCGTGCAGCATTTTTCTCGTGACTGAGTTGCGTGTATTGTTAACTTTTCAATTACTTTAAAGTTTTCATTAACAAGACGATGCTCTACGGGTATTTGTTTTCTAAAACGAGTAAAATGCCGATTGGGTGTCGAATTTCCGTTTTTCGCGTTCCGATCAATCTTAAGTACTTACTCTTTCTTTTGACGTATTCATTGAAAACAAAAAGAATACAGTTGACACGTAAATATGATTGAAGTGTTTAATATAAAGTTGCCAATATTTCCAAGATAAATTTGGCAAATGACAAATGAGATCTCACGTATAATAAATAGCGTATAACCGTATAGAGTGTATCCTATTTGGAGATTTTTGATCCCTCTAATCACGTTTTCCTCTCGCTCGCTATATCGTACTTATACTTTCGTTCCGCATCTTTTCCTCTCGGTGGTACTCCATTCACAAGCAGATTTTGTTCCTTTATTATATGCCAGCCGCTATCAAACATATCCATTTCGCGTGCTCGGAGCCATAATTAATTGGCTTTCATTTTTCATGTACAAATGGGATTAAAAGACAAATTGATTTACCAATTAGACCGAGAGGGAGAGAGGGCGCGTGTTCTCTGATCTGCTTCTCCTTACGTAAGGGAGGCTTGACTAATGTGCTACGTGCCTTGGTTTTTTTTCTCATTCCTTTGCTTGTCGTTTATTTAATTTCTGTTGACGAAAAGATTTCTCGAACGCGAGAAAAATCTTTTTTTTATATATATCGCACATAAATCATACAATGTTTGGTCTCGCTGTCTGTTATGATTAATTTGTCAAGTTTATAACTAAACCATAAATTTACACTGGACAAATTATAGCCTGTTTGCGCAGCACATTACCTTATACTTGATACAATGTTCCGAGTGGAGTATCCCCAATATAACATACGTAATTGCAAAGATGCGATTGATTTGATTTTTAAATTATCTAAGTAAATACCGACGTTATAATCACTTGTCATTTGTTGAGACGGGTGCGCGTATAACCTGGTTTACGTAAGGGAATCCGCAATAATTGGAAAATCACGATGGCAGAGAGAAAGGAAGGACTTTTGTTTTGATTATAGTGCAGATTGAGGGGGGGAGGGAATTATGCGCCGAAAATTACACGAGAAAACTAAAAGGAGCTTTGACGATTTGCGCGTCACGAAAAGGCGACGAGAGGGAAAGCTAACGCGTCTTGAAATAAAGTCGCCTTTGCGCTCGACAGAGAGAGAGCGAGAGAGAGAGAAAGTTAAATGCCTGCAAGGGCCTTTCGGCACGAGTCCTCTCATCTGAGCTTTCAAGCGTACAACTGTTATAGGGAAGGAAGGGAGCAATTCCCCACTAGTACTACAGCGCTTTCGATTAATTTCACGGGATGATCACTTCTGCAGTCGGCAGAGAGTTTATCTCCCTTGTCTTTATATTGATTCTATCGACGATTTTAAAGTTTACGGTAAACATCTTTTTCTTATTTGCAATCAATTTAATCGTGCTTTTGACAAAGCTCTACTCCTACAATTGACATTTTTTAAATAAAAATGAGAAATTGAGACGAACTCGTTCGTCGCTTGTATATCTTCATGATGGAAAAAATTCGTTTGATCGACGAGTTTCCTTCTGTGTACTGTATATATATAATATATCTTGCAAAGTATATAGTCTTGAATATGGATGAACTAAAAAGCAATTTAGAAACATATAATGTTGGGCGCGGCTGAATGCAAATAAATTCAAATTTTCCACGATGGCCTCTTCTTCTTCTTCTTCTTCTTCTTCTTCGTCTTCTTCGGAATACAAAATATTGAAGTATTTATGGCTGAGAAAGTTTATCTTGCAATTAAGCTTGCGTAAAATCACGTGTACAAGAATTTGACATCGCAAACGAAACTTAATCTCAAGTCATTACTTCAATTTTACCTCCTCGTCCAAGAATCAATATTCATTACGACCCTACAGTTAGAATAACACAAAGCTTCCGGTATAATAGCAAAGCCCTAATCGTTCAACGATTTCCATTTTCCCCTCCCTGAAGACTGTGGCGGTGGTGGTGGCCAATGTCGTGATCCCGGAAATATGTAAACGCGATTGCGAGACAGTAACCGTTCATTACGGGAAGATCGCATGTCTATATAGCTCAAGCAAAATTACCTTATAAAAGGGCCAATGAAAATCAATCAGCTGCCTCGTTTTCCAGATTGGCATCGTGGTCTTTGGCAATGCTTACTTTCTCTCCGTTGGCGTTTGTCCAATTCCTCACTCTTTCTCTTTCCATAGCGACATCAAACAACCTCTGACATCTCTCCTTTAATTTCGTTCAACCGCGAAAGGGAAACTCAATGGCTACTGTTTGCTTTGCTTTATTACAATGGTTGGGGGTTAGTCAACGATTCGCTTCTCTTTTTTCGTCCGTCTAGTAGAAAAATATATATATTTCTTTAAAGAGACTTGAGAGTTTTCTACGTCGGTGTACAGTGATAATTGTTTGCTGTTTTACTTTCTTCTTTTTTTAAACTTATTAATAGTTGTGAAAGATGTACGTGATTCGTACTCAAGTACACGCGAAAAATACACGTAAAAAAAGTATTTATTGTCGAAGGAACTCTCGTTCAAATTAACAACGAAAAGTTATCAACTGATGCTCGCATTATCAGAGGAGCCATTATCAGAGGAGCCATTACAGCTTCAAGTGGAAGATCAATAACCCTCATCCCTATAAATTCACAGCAACTAGTTGGCGGAGAGTTTTCCTCGTGCATTCCTATGAAACAGAGAGAGAGAGAGAGAGAGAGAGAGAGAGAGAGAGAGGAGAGAGCGCACAACTTGTCGCATAAGCACGCGCGGTCACAATTTACGAGGTGTGATATGTGTGCGCCATGGCTAGAGAGTTACAGTAGCGTAATTTTCATGAAAATAATCGACGCCCAGAGCAATATAGACAAGAAGACGCAGAGACCATTAAAAGCAACTTGTTTATTGCCAGACTCGCCGACGGCGCTGTTATAAAACCGGACCACCTCCTCCTCCTCTTGCTATTCCTCTTCCCATCCAAAAATTTTCGCTCGTCAAGCGGCAACCCATTAAATTGCGACGGGCTGAAGCCGTGGTGGGCGAGTTTTGTTTGCGTTAGGGGTATTTCCATGTCAAACGAACTAAACAATAAAACTCTTTGGAGATACATTTTCTAGGATCAAAATTTATAAATATAATTGTACGCATTGAAATAGAAATATACGCAAACGTCCATTATTTCCGATGACTAATACGATTGTTCGAAATACAAATTTGCTTCTTTCACAGAAATGCTTCAATTGAAGAAATGATTGAGTTTAGAGTCATTTTTACGATGGACATCTGCGTAGGACAATAAAACTCTAGTGGCTTTGAAAGATAAAAATAGCACTGGAATGTTTTTGAACGAAGAAGTTTTGTCGTGTCGTAGGTTTTTTTGTTAAAAATAACTAATGTTTGAAAATAGAGTCGTTGATTGTATTTGTTATGCGTAAAAAGTTGTTTGAACACTTTTGGTCATTTTCAAATGTGGAATATTGCTCGGATAATATACACCAAAACCAGATCTGGTAGATAATAAAACAAGGGAATTGGAAAGGACATGTTGAGATATACCTCGAACTTGACGAGGAGAGCATCGACTAGTTTGGTTCCCGGCGCATCGTCGTTGTCCACTACCCCTAATTTTCACGAGCCGTGTTCATAACCCCAGACGTACTTCGCAATTCATCTCCAACGGTACGCGCTAGTAATTTTATGGTCAGCCGTAATCGTTTCGCGCGCGAATTATTAGGGGCGAGAGATGCCGTTGCGCGGGAGAGTTTGCAAAATTATCTCCCGCGCCTCTTTATGGCAGTTCGGCTTTATTAGCTGTCGTTAAACGACGACGTTGCAGCCAGCAATGTCACGGCTCGTGGAGCAAGTTTCCTTATAAAAAAAAGAAAGAAGAAGCTTCGGCGGAGGGTGAGAAGACGACTTCGGACGGTTGGCTAATTGGACGAATTAGGCACGCGCGTGAAAGTGAAGTTTGGATTTTTTTAAGAGCTCTTTCACGGGAGCTCTTTTGAGCAATTTCAAAAGTTTAAAAGTCATCTCGACGAAGTTTCAGTTTATATCTATAAAGGAATATATTATATTTATTCGGCAAAACATTGACATTTTGTTGGTATTTGACACTGTTTCAAAACGAATAAGTAGCATTGAATAACAGATAATAACTGAAGAATAAATAAATATCGGTAAATAAAACGCGCACGCAAGTTTTTCACGGTCAGTCTATTGTCGTACACTCGGAAACGAATTGCCGCGGAGAAAATTGAAATTACCAGCATAAAAAAAAGCCATCGCGTTAAAGACGAATGGAAGGCTTTATAGGACGAGACAGACACAGATCGAGTTATCGTAACGAAGTTACTTGGCCTCTAGAAGCGCCAAGCTAAATAGATGGGTTGCGTATGTGTGCGAGACATACCCTTGGACTGCACTATCGAAAATCTTTTTTTCGCGCAAAAAAGGGACGATTGCCGTTACTGCATGCATTAATTCTGAAATGGCTTTGTAATTCCATTGGCGAATCCGATTTGTCACGTCCCTTTGATCCGGACTAATTTTCAAGCCGTATAGGTATCCACTTTCACGCTTTTTTGGAGAGTGTTGAGAAGATATCGAATGAGAATTACGGGTGCAATGCTGCGTGTACATACGTCTGCATTTACCGAGTAAAATGGTTGCAGAGGCATAATAATTCTTTGATCGTGTTTAATAAATCATTTTCAAATACATTCGTACGAACGCATATCGATATCGACAATAGTAAGCGTACAAATTATTTGTGCGTATACAGGCATCAAAAACAAACGTTGAAATAAAATTAAAGCGTTACGGTTTTCGTTGGAGTGACTTTAGATTCAGCAAATGTATCGCTAGACGACGAAATACGAAAAACAGAAACGAGCGTTGATCTTGACTCATTGTCGATAAGAGCATATTTCAATTTCTGGGCGCATCAAAAAGGCTAGTCGTCTAAAAATAAAAAAAACCGTAAAATCAACTTCATCGCTCTATGACGCGTACAGATTATACGTCGTCTATGTGACGCGTGCGTCAGTCGGTTTCAAAACTCCACGTAAAAAAGAGAGCAAAGCTTGGTGATGGATGGAGATCCATCCCCTGGTCGGTATCGGATTCATATTCTCTGCGGCATAGAGCGTAGTCGCTCGACAGGCGTCGCTTTCATACGCGAGACGACGAAATGATTGGTCTCCTATATAGTACGTACCGTTGGTTTTCAACGTATATGAATACCATCAGAAGTGTGGATTAAAACGTGGACTTGAGGATATTTTTTTGCGTTTCCTTTGATGTGAATACACGTCGCGTTACGAATAATACTACTGATCGATAACTTTTGAGCGTATCGTTTTGACGATATTTGTAGAATTTCTTTTCGTTGAAACGTTATTGAAAAGTAGAAAAAGAAATACTAGCAGAAAGACGATGTTATCGTCAACTGAAAATATCTTTACATAGACCTTCGCACTTGTAAAATGTTTGCGTCGAGCGTTCGTTTCGGTAATTCAAGATAGTATCTACAAGTGGAGCATGACTACAGACAAAACTTGAAAAGATGACAAATTATGCCACCGACAGGTGATTTCACAATTCTACGTACTTATTTAATAGTACGTCTGCAAGTAGCGTACTCTGCTAGTTTTCTTTGTACGTCGTAATTTTCATTCTTCACCGTAAACTGTAAAAAGCCTGCGCTGATGACAATTACGATATTTCATCAAATCTCTCGCAAATTATTATACTTACGAATTAAACTCCACCGCGAATCTGCATCGAGATAGCTAAATATTGCAATTTGACTTTTTCTACATTAACGCAATTGTCCTTGATTAAAGCAGCGTTTTCGTCTCGACTTATCTCCTTGAAGCAGCGCACGATTTTAAGATGCTAAACCATTGACCATGAAGATAATTCGATTGGGTTATATGCTTCGCAGGCTTTCGAGGGGTAGCAAACTAAAGCAAACAGAGTAAAGCCGGAAAAAGGGAGTAACGGCTGTGGATGCAAACGAGCCGAGAGATTAGAAAGTGTATAGGTATACATAGAGAAGATATCGCTTATGCAAAGGCGAGTGAGCATCAAGGCAAGAACAAAGTGTATACAAGCGTAGCTTCCTATACCCCTTCTCTCCCTCTCTCTCTCTCTCTCTCTCTCATGTAACTTGGAGAAAGTTCCAAGGAGGTGCGAAGCATACTCCTCTCCTTCCTTGACTTGTAAATTCACGCGCCCTTTAGTCCCTGAAAGCTCTTTGAGGGGATACTTGATGTATCGGAAATAAGACCAAAGTTATGGGAGCTTTCAGGAGACGCAGTCTTCTTGACTTTGCTGCTGATGCTGATGTTACTGCTACTGTGGCTTGGATGAGATCAACTCGCTCGGTTTGGATCGTCTAAGCGGAAGGATCTTGTCTTATGAAATTCAATTGGCAACGCCAGGGCTTTATCGAATTCTACGTTCGACAGCGAGAAAACTGCGAGACATTAAGTTTCATTGCTTTAGATAAAGCACTTTAGATGGATGACAATGATATAATGTGACATAATTTTCTGCTTTATAAGGAGAGCTAAGTGTGTACTTGAAACCTTGTCGAATTTAATTACTTAATGTTAAGCCGGTTGGCATAATTGGTGCTCAGGATTAAGATAAAAATGAAAGTTCAAATGCGACACGAGAATAAGTTTTTGCTTTGACTACGCGAGTTCATTGAGTGCGTGTAGTAATCAAGGTCACTGACGATTTACCCGACAGCTGAATAACTAAGAAAATGTAGGACAGCTATGAGTATTTATTTGACCGTTTCAACGTGAAATAGTAATTTTCTTCAACGCTGTATCTTTGCAAGCGAACAATTGAAAATGTTTACGCGAGTATATTCTTTCAATTATGACGTTCAATTTTATATATTTTTTCTCCGAAACATAATGCGTCAAACAATGTAAATAAATTGCCGACTCGATGAGTAGTCTTTTTAAATTGTTTTGCACTAGGATACGGCTCGGTGGAGCAATTTACAATTTAATTACTGTACTAAAATTTCAGCCACGTACTCTCTATTAAAAGTTCTATATAAGTACTTCCGAAAACAATGCAGTTCATTCGTTGACACAATGGCAACGTTACCTAACTTCAATGCAAAGTTTTGGTTTGTTACTTTCAATATTCTTTCAATCTTGGTAAGTAGAACCAGTTTGTGCAAGCTTTAACGGGCAAAGCGTTGATGCGCTCAAACTTTACTTGAAAAATAACCGTCGATTTATATCTCTACAGATTCAGTCGCATTGCAGATTAAGTTTTTACGAACAATGTGTCGGCGAGATGGCCCTTTCTAAAAGTAAGTTTCTTTAAAACGTCAAATTCGTCAACGTAAATTAAATATTTCTGCAAGTCTTTGAGAGTGTTATCAGATTCAAACGCAACGCAGTTGGTACTACACATCGACGATCCAAGATTAAAATGCATCGACGCTTGCATACTCAAGAGAATCGGCATGGTACGTAACGTTTGATTTGACGAAATTTAGTCGAGAAATAACGATACGGCTAAATAATACAGATGAAAAATGGACAAATTAACGAGGAAATAACTTTCGATATATTAAAAAAAACCGAGCGCGGAGGTTTATCAAATCTTAGAGTAAAAACAAGTGCTTGCGCTGCTAAAGGTAAAGTCGCGTAACTATGAACTATCGAAAATACGTAATATTCAATTGATTTAAAAATCACAAACTCAATTATTGAATTTCAGCCAATAAAGCGACCAACGAATGTGAAGCAGGAAGTATCATGAGAAGATGTTTAGCCAAAGAATCCTAGTATTCGCCAGCAACGAATTTATTATTCACTTGTAAATTATAAAATGTGTATTAAATTGGTTGTAATTATTAACGCTACGACAAGCCAATCGAAAGCCTGCGCCTTGATTACCTGTCAAACGTCATTTGTAGAAACCTGTAAAACTTCTTAATTTCTTCATCGTCGACGAATGTTTGCGCGCGTTGTAAAAAAATCGAGCGACAATTTAATCTCGTCTGGAAACGTGAAAATCGTTTGCTTATCACGCGTGCTTCGGCCTTCCGAATTCAACGTAACGTAGATCTGTTATTTTTATTTTTGGCGCGAGCATCTTGGTACAGCCGTACCAGCGTTGAGCTACACGCACACTACGCAAACGGCATGTTCAGGTAGTTCGACTACACTAGTTAGGAGATAACCATATCCCGCACTATTTATAATTCCGGATGATTAAAATCCTTTTTCGTCGCGCGTAAAACTTTCGTTTGAAAAAAATATATAATTGAGATTCTCGTATCTGCCAGGCATCCCGACCATGTACCAAGCCTCTAGATTACCGTATTTGTTAAGTACACACGCAGGAACTAAACGGAAGTAACGGGGGAGTATCGATGTCGGGAGAGGGGAGATGGGGGGGGGGCAACGAGACCATGGACTTGACACTCCGATTGGACGAGCGGACCCTGTGTGGCATTTGGAGTGAGTTTTGGAGGAGACCAAGTGGCATTGCGTTAAGTTTAAATAATCATTCGGTTCTCACGCCTTAAAGCATATTGTCGTTATTTCACCTGATTACCTGATCCTAATCTCCGCTATCCCACGCGTATATACGAAGGATACGAAAACAGTACGATACGCCACTAGTGCGGCAAAGAGCATTATTGTCTCGCGTGTCGTTTAAGCATGCACAGGTACACGAGCCGACAATTATTTCCCGAACGTGTATCGTACGGAACTTTATATTTAGGTAAACGTAGTGAAAGAGAACGATTGCACGAAAGCGTTCGAGTTATTATCAAGTCGCGCTTTTACGTACACGTTCGCGCTGTCGTGAGATAAAACTTTCTTCTTTTTTCGTTATTTAATTCATTTGATTTCTTATATATCCGCGTATGCAAAATGCAGCTATGTATTATAAATGTGATTTTCAATAGCAAAACTTGACGCGACAAGACACTCTACGGAAAAAAGATAAATTCCCACAAGGCGTTCTCGCGCGAGACAAAAGGTTGAAAATTTATATCGCAACGAATAAAAAACAAAAATAGAACTGGGATGGTGAAAGCCTATCTTTCTATATAAGTTTTTACGTATTTTATACTTAGACGTATTACGCTACCCTTGTTCTCGTGCAACGCTCGCGTCAGGTCGCGATTCGTTGTCGATTAAACTGTGCTCTTTTTTCGCGCGATCTACACTCTTGTTTGATAATGTAGGTGGCTGAGTTTTTCCTCAAAGTGCACTTCAACGTGTATTTTTGTTAAGAACGCTTCTATGATTTATTAAGATGAATGATTCGGAGTGAATAATCTAGATTATTTTATCGATACGAGAAGATTAAAAAATCAATATGACACAGTAGATTTCATTGCTCGCTACAGCCGATTCCGACAAATCTTATCCTTGGACGTTATGAGTTAGCAGCATTTCTTAACCACGCTCGGTATATTTGACGTCGAAATAATTATCGTGGATTTTCCACGGTATACTTATTCAATCTTTCACTTAAATGAACCGAATTGCATTAGTAGCGGTACTTGTATCGCTAATACACCCAGTAAGCTATAGAATCCCATTTATAAGACCAACTCCGATTATCGCGGAATTCAGTCAGTGAAAACCTCTCCATAGAACAAGACACGCAGTGTATATTCTCCGTTGTTCCGTAAGAAATGAAGACTGCGTTCGTAGTATTGGTCACAGTAGTCGCACTGGTTAGCGTTCCGTATACGTAATAATTCCATAGTTTAAACAAAAATCGACATAGGGCAATATAGATTTTTCAAGACCGTTGTGTGGAACTAGCGTTACTAATATCAACGCGATAATCTACCTTTGGTTATCGTATTGTTTTTAGTACGTATCACAGAGAGTCTTTGATTTCGATTTTAAAAACACCAATTACTTTTCGTAAAATTGCAATTTTAAACATTGGATCTCGATTACAATGTTGAGCGAAAATCAAATATTATAATCAATTTGGCTAGTTTATTGATTCATTGAGCAATAACATTGACCTTTTCAAGATTACTAATAGCAGTCAAATGGAAAATGCCATTCTGCAGAAACGAATTTTGGAATGTTTTGCCGAATCTAAAATTCCCGAAGGTCTCTTTTTGTGTTCGATTTGTCCTGATAAAAATGCGCATTTTATAATAAAATTGATGAACGTTTGATAGATATCCAAAAGAAAGACTTAACCGGACAATTAGACAATCCTAAACTGAAATGTTTCAATGCTTGTATGATGAAGAAAAAAGGAACTGTAAGTAAACATTTCGTTGGAATTTACTTGTTCAGTTGTGATCATTCAAATATTCGATATTTGATTTTAGATGAAAGATGGAAAAATAAATCCAGACGTGCAATCGGCAAAGGCACAGCCAGATTTATACGATATGATCAAAGTAGTTGTGAATACATGCTCTGACTTAGGTATTAAAAATTATACCAAAATAATATAGGCATTACAGCTCGTTGAAATAATAAAAGAGCAATACTTTAAATTTGTAGCAAATCAAGAATCCGACGAGTGCGAGATGGCTTACAGTTATGTAAAATGTTTGATGCAAAACGCAGGTGCTCATAAGGCATGACACATTCTTAGTCAATACAATTGCGATTGTAAAATATTAATTTGTAGTAAGCAAAATATAAGTCCTTGTAAGTATGATGATGGACTACAATTAGCTTATAAAACATTACAACGAGACGTGCTACGAACGGATATAATTAGAATCGATAAGTATACGTTGCTTCGTTATCGGAAGCCAAATTAATCATTAGTCGAATAAATTATTCGAGAAATTTTAATTGGCAAATTAAATCACCGTAGTCTATATATCATACGAAATGATCAATAAGTGACTACGATAAAACCTTATGTTATTAAAACATTTAAAGATCGCGTTTGGTTGAATATTGAAAAATGTCGTTGTACTTTAGACATATTGGATCAAGAATAATAAATTATGTATTTAAAATTCGTAGACGGTATTTGCATGTGTATTTTGATCTGTTCATTACGATAGCGAAATTTCCTGTTTGACATCTTCGCGTGATGGAAATATATTCATCGCTTATCTCCATCGCTTCCGTTGTATATGCTCGCGTAATAACTTGATAAATATTTCGTTGGGAAAAATTACGTTGTGGATCGATTGAAGGTGTCGTAACTTTGAAAATCATCAAAAAACGTATGTTTTCTTTACAAGTGTTTCTCATAAATAAAGTGGAATATTTAAAGTAATTCCATTTACAATTTCATCGCATACATCATCGTAATCCTGTCGGTTTGATGCGAAAAACAAATCCCCTTTACACGCATCAATGACAATTCTATTTATATAAGATCGTGGCCTCGATATTTATGCTCTAAAAAGGTTGCTGTATCCTTGTTTGAAATAAACAAATACACGGATATTTTTATGAAAAAAAGTAATTACTTTTCATAGCTTCAACAGGTTAATAATAATCCAATGATGGTATACAAAAATTTTGAAAATAAGTAATTGCGTACAAATTATTTCTGCGAATATTATTGTTGGGCTTTCTGTGGCTCTCGTAAAACAAACCATTAGTTTTTTAATTAACGATCGCCATAAAGATTCCGTTTCTAGCTTTTGAAAACTAGTACGTATAAATAGAGACGCGAATTTAGTAAACGTGGCTTTGTATTGCATATGGTTTGTTCAACGAATAACAGTGTCTCTTCCAAAGACCAACATCGAAAGTTACAACATTTATAACAAATAATCTAACGGTTCGACAAGAGTAATGAAAGTCGCATTTACGATCGTTTTACTCTGTTCGCTTACTGTAAGTTAACCGTTGAAAGTTTTGCAAATATTTGATATTCATGTCGAATTAATTCCTTAAACTATGTTGAAGATAAATATACTTTGTTTCACTCGTGAAGAAGCTCTTAGTCACTGGAACGAATGTTTACGAGAGCAGAAAATCAATAAAGGTTAGTGATAGTGGATTTATCGTATTATATTAACTCGTACGTCGTAATAAGAACGTTTGTTGAACAATAATGAATAAATGGGACAAATGCAAAGGCACGATCTGGTTTATCAGTTTTGTTTCCAATTATCTAATGCATTTATTTCGAACGTCTTTCGTTGCCTTACAGATGACTTTCAAGCTGTCAAAAAGCGAAAATCTTCCGAGTTGGATTGTTTCAATGCATGCGTAATGAGAAAACGAGGCAGTGTAAGTACTCGTACGCTGCGTATAATAGTCCTTGTATAAATCAATTAACATCTGCAACACTTTTGAGTGGTACATTTTTAGATAAAAAATGGAAAAATTGACACCGAAAAATTCCTATCTTCGTTGAGACAGATGGGTTTATTAAACAAATCCCGGACCGAGGATCTATTTCTGAAATGCGCGGCTCTAGGTAAACGAAACGTGTACTCGTAAAATAATAGACAATTTAATTATCGATACAGTTGGTTTATAACACATAAAATGTTACAGCAAATAAAGAGCTCAATGAATGTGCTACCACAAAAAACATGTTGGATTGTTTTTTCGTAAAGTAACGAGTTTTCTGATTTTCACTGTTTAAACTATCACGGTAATCATCGTAAACGTATATACGCAAGTATGAATTTGTAAATAAAGTTTGTCAAAAAAAGGAACCTATCGTAGGCATACCTATAGAGCGATCTATAGAGATAGGTGATTGTTTAAAAATAATAATGGTCTGTGCCCACCAAAAATCTTTAATTCGAGGCGTTTTTACTTGCCTACCTTGTCATAAATTACGTTCAATTCGTGAACTAATTGAAGGAGTGACCAACAATTGGCCAACTAGTTATATTTTATTCGAGTTGTTCGTTAAATTATATTTAAGTATTTTTTGAGAAACGTCTACCTACGAAGACTTGTAGAAGCGACAAATTTGAAGAGGATGACATATCACTAGAGCCAGAAGGAAAAACAAACAATATTGAGTTATCTTTTTACATTATTACATTGCGCGAAATCTCATGTGTGTTTGTCAAACATGCGATATTTTCTATGATAACAGTACGTGTCAAGAAAATTGTAGGTGAGTTTTTTTGTTATTTAACGCGACTTATATAATAATTGAAGAGCATTTCGGAGATTCAAATCAATTGACACAATGAGGGAAAATTTTAATCGGGATATTTTCTTTTGAATAATTACACACGAGAATCCGATTGTCATTGTCTTTGGCGTGTATAAAACGCCTATACGATCATTAGCAAAGTTCAGTTGTGAATTGGATTTTTCGTAACGGTCACAAGTTTTCTAACAAAACCTCCATCATGAAATTCGTTATTTTCAGTTTTTTCGCGCTTTTCCTTGCAGTAAGTGTCGTTAGAAATCCTTTTTTTCGTTATCTACTTTATTTACCGAGCAGTCGGGAATTAATCGAATAAAAAGTGTTCTTTTTGATGGTAAAAGTTACGAGCATAACAGTGACAATTGATTTAATAGAGTATTTCTCGACTCGAAATAAATACTCAACTTGAAACGAAGCAATAAAGATGTAAATATTCATTTGTTATAGGTACGAGATATCCACGGAAACGACGAATCCATACAAAACCTCAAGGAGTGTTTAAACGAAAATAACATCAAAGGTTGTACTCGCACATTTACTTATTTTTTCAAAACGCTAAGCGTCAATCTAATTTTTTGAGCGGTGATATAAACAATGTTTATTTGTAATAGTTGATATTGAAAAATTGAAGGAGCACGATGACCCTAAGATTCGTTGCATTTTGGCATGTGTTATGGAAAAAGAAGGAATTGTGAGTAGAATAAGTTGAGATTAGTTCGCAGTAGACAAATTAATTAAGGATACAAAGATATAATTAACGTAAAATTTGGTCTTGTTTAGCTGGAAAATGGCGACATACAATACGATCTATTGAAGGAAGATCTCTTGGAGGATGCTGAGCAGCTGGGCGAAAAGAAAATATCCGAAATAGTGGATTACTGTGGAAATTTAGGTGAGTCATCCGACCTCGTCTATCTTTTGAAAGTCAGTAATGCGCACACTTTTTACGCCCACTCGTTTTTTTTGTTTATTCAGCGAAAGAATTGACAGATGTCTGCGACAAAACAAATCTTATTGGAATGTGCCTCGAGGAAGAACTTGAAAAATATAATATTAAGTTTGAAAAATAAACATTTATCCGAGAGCGGTTTATTACGCGTATATTTTACAATATTGGAAGCACGTACAAATAAATAGTCTACTCCCTTGCTAAACAATCGAAATTTTTCTTTACTCCTTGTACCACGAGAAACATCGTCAAGAGAAATAGATAAATGCGAAATATTCAGTATTGCGTGATAATTGTTTGACGAGTATGCCTCAAAATAGCAACAGCTGTTTCCGCAAATTAAAAAGGTTTTAAAACTCGGTTTTTCATTTTAAATTGCAAACTTGAGAAGGTCTCCAAACGTTACACAATTCGACCGTACACAAATGTATTGATTTATTTGATCGACGTCATTAGAGATTGGAAACTGCAAGACTCGAGTTACAAAGACCCTTAGTCTAATTAAACAAGAATATTGAGTTTCGAATCCCTAAGAGTAATCCTTAGACCAATAATGATTCTGTGATTCATCCAACGCTTTACCTTGGTTTATTTCATCCACTCTATCTCGATTACACGTCTGTAAACCATTGCATGGTTCTGTCGCGATAATTCAATTGTCTTCGTTGTTACTCTCCTACGCAAATGCCAGAAAGGAAAACGATGAAAGACCAAACGTCTAGTGAATCTTCCCAAAATCTGTACGTAATCAAAGTTCGTCAAAGATAAATACACTTTGGCAACGACAAAAAATCAATTTGATTTTTCCACCAAAAGTTCGGAAAACATCTAAATATCATTTACACGAAACAAAAGGATGATGCGTCGCCGCTGAAAGTAAGGGAAAAAAACGACCCCGTACAAGTAAAAAAAGTAAAAAGAGAAAAGTATAGCAACGACGACACTGCCGAGACAATTTATACGACCGATAAATTCCATTTCGCTTTCATTAGTGGCCTTGTCCGGATTTTCGGCGTGAGGAAAGCGAAAAATACGGGGTGCGCGCAAGTCGACGGACGCACCGCCACGCTTGAGTACGAGATTTACGAGTTCTTATACATATATAGTTACACGTGCGACGTATCGATTCGCAATCGAAGGAAAACAACGATTCCGACGACATACTACAAGCGTTATGACGAATCGAGCATCGTTATCGCCTTTACGCTTATCTCCGTTATCACTCCTCGTGACCGATCGAAGATTTCATTAGTTTTTTCAGTATATTGGCAAACTGATCGGATTTGCTTATTAGTTTCCTCTTTTCTGAAACGCGATATTAATAGGTGCAAGTAATTGATGGGTATTATTTTTGGCGTTACTCGAAATTGAACGCTAACGCCTAAGATTAATAGGATTTTTCGGAGAATCTTATTTTTGTTTGGCACGGATATCCCGAATGGTTTTTAAAAGGAGTATAATTTATCGCGTGCCTTAGTGAATGTAGCTCATTTTATAAAATGTAACTTACTAATAAGTTTAAATCCGTTTTATCTTGGTCTGTAATATTAATTGCGTTTCAAAATCATTTAACGACATTCTACCCGTTATAATTAAAACGCATAAATCTCAGCGGTCTTTCCTGCTATAATTTTGATACATCGTATCTTCAACGCACGTGAGGACGCTCGAACATCCGTTCTCTCTCGAAAACCAAATAAAGTAGCAATTTTCAAAATGTTCGCGCGTGTATTATTTCGGAAAACTTGTCGAAGAAAAAATCGAATATTTGAATAATAGCCATCAGCAAAGGTATATTTCACTGGCGCCTCTTTATGCAGCCCACATAAAAAGAGACGAATAGCAAGATTTGCGCGAGCGATGTACAGCTTTCATTTGATGAAAAATTTCGTCGTTTCTCAAGTCCCTCGTCGAGGGGAAGAGGTACGGAGAAAACAAAAAGTTAAGTAAAGAGTATACCTTTACCGGAGCAAACAAACAAAAACGCTCACACTTTCGTTTAAAACGAGGTTGCTCGAAATCCGAATCTTCGCTTTTTCCTTCTTCCGCGCTCACGGATATTTCCATATTCCGGTATACCAAGGCAAGGGTATATAACGAATCGTCCATGGAATTTGGTATTCGCGCTACGTCCGCGCATATTTAAATCCGTAAATTGGCTTTCTCTCTCTCTCTCGTGATTCCGTGCTTCTTCCTCTCTGTCTACAGATTTATTAAATTTTCATCGCGCCTTCTCACGAGGAGGGCGTAACTTGCGCGCTTGCATCCCCCTTGGAGATAATGGAAAAGATAGATGAGGAGACAAGAGACGCTGTGGATATTCGACACTCGACGATTCTTTTGTTTGCCCCGTTATTGTCCACGATATTGAGTTCTTCGTAACGCGCGAATGTTTCACGCGTGTAAATATTTCGCTCGATTACCAACCAAATGCAACGGATACGCTCGAACGTCTCTGGTTATTTTCACCTGGCAATATTGCCATCTTTGATTTCCATTCTCGCGCAGTTTGGGATTCAATCGACTTTTGTGCATTTTCGCCGACTACAAAATAAAGCCAAAGAGGTTTACATTTATAATCGACTAGGTTTTAAGATGGTGTGTTGGTGCTCGAAATTTGATTGGAGGTAGCCTCGTTAAGAATGATGTATCGATATTGCGACTCTGTATCGATTACACGCGTGAAACAAGAAACCAAAGGTCTGTGCGTGTGTTTCAAGAATATTTTTGCGAAGCAGTAAAACGCGTTAATAAAGATGTGCAAAGCAATAATTATGAACCAAACTTCAACTGACCAAGCTATGAAAGAAAAAGAACAAAATATTACTAAAACGCAAAAACATTAAATAAGTATTAAAGAAATAAGTACTTTGATAAACGTATCCCGGCAAAGTCAATGGGATTGTAAAAATAGCGACTGATCTTTTATTTGACGCTGAGAGGTATTTTACAACAAGTCTCAAAGTATCGTGCGGAAAATAACCTTGTAAGGTTAAATAATGAACAAATTGATATACTCATCGTACAGATGTGATGACAAAAATTGTAAGTTTTGTTTCGGAGTAAAAGTACCGTTGGGAAATCATTGATATTCGAATTTCCTTTAGAAATGGTATCGATATGTACTTTTACAACCATCGATGTTGCATTTTATTCAATAATAATTTAATATACACATTTGGATTTTAAAAATACAGCAATAACGTTAAAAGTGCGAATGAATTACTTTATACATTATTTAAAAGCTTCACATATGCAAATAGTCAACCATATAACAAGATAAATAGATAGTGAATGTACGTGAATAACTTGATCATTGTTGACGTTTCCGAGGAGGAAGAGGACCAAGTTTTTCAAACGTACATTTCTTCATTGTAGCGGCCATCTCGCATTCGTCAGATTGTTCGTTTGCTACAATTTAAAATATTTCCATTCGAGAGTTATTATTGCACGCGTCTACAAAGGTAATTCCTAGCGAATATCTAATAACCAAATGTCCGACGAAAGTCTAAGGTATTGACAACTTTTTACGTTGTCCATGCAGAACGTCTAATTAAGTAGGCTAAATTTTATATTTTTTTCTTTGAAAAGAATGGAAAAGATAGGATAAAGCCAGACTTTGGTTAAATTTTAATCACGTACAATCACAATATTTCGTATAACTAGGCAAAAAATGTTGGAAAAATAAAAGAATATATACCTGTTTCCACACAGTAGGTTAATTTTGCCTCAATATCATCGTTATAATTAGGCCTACGTTTTTTCTCAGCGCTGAGAACTTTTTCAGCGACCATTTTGCCGTCCACTAGCTAATAAAGTAATCGACAATTGAAATATCATTATTTGAATTGACATTTTTAGTACTCACTTTTCCAGATTCTTTCATTAAGCAAGCATAAAAGCATTTCTCCTTAGGGTCATCCAGATTTGGAGGTCTGGATAATGGATTTTCTTGAGTTATAATCAACAGATTGAATCGAAATGAGCGTTATCTTTTACAAGATATCAAATCACTTTTCTTTACAATATAATACGAAGAAACGAACCTTCGGTTATCCCCATTTCTTTTCTACATTTGTCCAGTCTTTGTTTACGTGCTTCTCTATGATCCTCCGACAAGTCGCCATAAACGCATCCCTTGATATAATAATATTACATTTTAGAACAAAGATTTTTTAAATGTAGAGTTCGATACATTTGCTAATGAATAATGAACTCACGGCTATAACAAGAATCACGAAAATACACCTAACATTCATCATTGTCCTCTTGAATAGTGATTTTTGTTGAAAAATTTCTTAACAACTGAAAAAAAAACCGACAGCCAGAGCTGTTTATAAAGAACAAAGTGTGAGCAAACAGGAAACTACATATTTTTAAAAAGCGTAATTATATTTTCGAACGAGCACAATGATGAAGTGTTAAAATTGCCAACTATTAGATTCCGCTATAAAAAAAATCTTACTTAGATGACAAATCCAGAACTGAACTTTCATTTTTCGGTACATTCTCGTATAATTTATTCCACAAGGGCCATCATTTTATTAAATATAACGATAATTTCTAATGATAAAAGCTTTTCATAGTGATAGAAGTAAAACTTGAAAGTCATCTTTATTACATAGACTGGATGTTAGTTAAAATCGAATACACGAGGCACTTGTTACGTAATTGGATGAAATCTGCATTTAAAGGTGTATTACTTACGAAAAATAGAATCATGCAAGTAGACAAAAGTTATTAATATTTCACCGACTATACAAAACTAATTTTCAAACTATTTTCGCTATTTTACCCCTCGCATCTATTCCAACTCTATAAAAATGAAAATGATGCTTATTAAACTTAAATAATACTTCCAAAAATCACAATTGGATTCCCCTTTCAATCCAGCAAAACTTTAGTTGAAATTTAACAAATTTCGAAAAACTCTAAATCTCAAAATAGCTCTCGATCGAGTCAGCTCGAATTCGGCTACATTGAGCTCTAATCGACACCATTCCGGCTTTTCATAAGTGAAGCGTGCATTTTGCGTGCCATTTTGATTAAAGTTCCAATCAATCGAACATAATGGAAAGAAGTTTAATCGACGTTTGCCCTTATTTTAACTCTGTTAGTGACTAATAATAATTACGAGATCTGTCCAGAAACTTTCCAACTTCTTTTTAACGCATACATACTTTTTTCAGATACACAGTTTAATCGCGATCGATCGGTTTACTTAGTCTTTATAAAAATGCCTTATAATTATTTAAAGAAGATTTTCCATCGGGGAAAAATTTCCATTATTTTAGTTATTTGCTGTATAAATCGAGATTTAGTTTAAGCTTTCTCATCTGCTCATTTTTTCTAGCTTTTCCCTATTCGCATTAAAAAAATACCATTGGGGTTGCATCAAATTAATTGATTTTTATAGAAAATCAGATGTAAAAAAAGTAATATACAAAGATATGTTGGATATGTAGATAGAAATCGAACGTAATTTTATTGAAACATTAAAATATCATCCAGATCACTTAACATCGAATAAATCATCTCATTATCTTTTATTTGCACAATCAACCAGCTTAGAAATAAGGTAAAATAAATTTTAAACGTGATTCACTTAAGTTGTAATTATAACATACAACGTGGATGATCTTTTAAATCGAATGATTTCCGAAAAATATAAATATACAATAAGTACGCGTTTATAATATAATTAGTATAAACTAAATCCGCTCAAGTTTCATAGAAAAGTAACAAAGACTTATTATATACTTTCGTACGGCAATACAATGTTTTATATCGTGAAAATATTATATCAATTTAATTTCAACGTGAGTAACTAAGTCTTTCTAGAAATATTTTTTGAAATTCAGAAGCGATCGCCACGAATTCGTCGAGCAAGATGGATATCTCTCGGCATAATTGTAACGCGCTTCGCGTGTACGGCACAAAGGTTAGTATCTTCGAAGAGCCCAACAAGATAAGCTTCGCAAGCTTCCTGCAAAGCTCCTAATGCCGCACATTGGAATTTCATGTTCGTGATATTCAGGTGATTTACTATTTCGCGACAAAGTCGTTGAAATGGCAATTTACGTATCAGAAGTTCTGTACTCTTTTGGAAACGTCGAATTTCGCGAAGTGCAACTACCCCGGGTCTATGACGATGAGGCCTCTTTTCAGATCTAGTTGATGCCAAAACCAACCTTTTGTGGGCTACTGCGGCTGCGTTTTTCAAAGAAATTTGATACGGACCATTTTTAGAAGTGGATTTGCGAGCAGTTTGGCTCTGCTTGATGCGCATTCTCAAACAGCTGTTAGTAGTTCTGAAAAAAAAAATATTCGTTTAACGATGTTACACTTTCAACATTTTTTCTTGTATTATAATTGAAACTTTCCATAGTGGAGTGTATCGATAAATAAAATCCATAAAAATGCTTGGACTATTGTTGTAGTACTGTGTCTACGTATCGTTAATCTTTCAGTGACATAAATACACGAGCATGTTTTCACTTTCAAATAAATAAAAACTAAAAAAGACATATAAGAGCTACGATAAAATCAAACATTTGAAATTCAAACATAACTTTAAATATCTATTCAGCTAAATGATTATTACTTAAATAAAAAAGCACAATCAATCTTTTAAGTAAAAGTTTTAAGTAATCTAAATATTTCTTATTTTGTGATAAATTTCTTTAGATGAATGGGATACGCTCGATGAGGTGTTGACGACAACATTTTCTAAGAGAATACTTTTTCTAATAGCATATTTCTTCTAGTTTTGTGCCTGTAACATTTCAATTTATTCCATCAACCAAAGACTCAACAAAAATAAAGACAACGATACCTCTGGAAAGGACATCAAACTCCTGTAATCAAATATGTGACATTAGGAAAATTAACCAGATTCCATTTCAAATAGCTTACAGATTAATTTTATTATTTTGAGAATCCATCATAAATTGACTGTTTTTACCCAATTATTGATTAAAAAAAAGCGATATAAAGCACAAACACAAATTAACTTTACTGTGATAATTAGAATGCAACTAAATCTACACCGATTCTTCTTTAAATACGATTATTTTGCTCGTAAATATAATCATTTCCAAAGATTAGATGCAATTATCAATTAGTGGTGATAAAAAATAATACTAATTGTTAAATCTATGGATAATAATCCTGAAAATTTGATTTTCATAAAAGTTTTAGGTAAACGTTCTCAATCCACATCGGAAATATACCAATTGTAATTAGATAACAATCCCTCTACAAGCTGCGTGAATAAATAATTTTTTTAGTGCACTATGGATCATACTTGTTGATGTTAGTGAATCTACAAGCATTACTAAATTGAAAAAAATTAAAAATTAGTCGATGACCTTACAGGTAAGATCTATTTTTCTACACAATTACGACACTTTATATCCATATAAAGAATTGTTATCAATGTTAAAATGAACAGGTAATTTTGAAATGTGATTAATTATTTGTACAGTTAAAATTTGACGTAATGAGATAATAAAAAAACGAAATATTTTAGATCGAAGTAATTATGGATTTTTCTTAGTTTTTTAAATTTATATCTTTTGGTAGTTCTGTTCTGGTTACTGGTTCCGAAGAGATTGTACGTTGATTACAAACGTATACGAGGAACTCTAGTTCAAAAAGAATTAGATTTGATTCAAAGTTTCGTTAAAAAATGGAACTCAACCATTGTACTAACTGATTTTGCATATTGCACGAATCACAAGCGTCATGTTTCAAAATAACAACGCGTTATTAATCGGAAACAATTACAACGACCAAGAAAAACAGTATGAATATTATTCCTAAATGTGATTATTTCCAAACATACAATACAATCGCCAATCGGTGACGAAAAAAAAAACAAATATTTATAGTATAAGTAGAGTTCGAGCTATTTCGAAGAACACGTTAAGTGTTTTTGTTTATTGTACGGAATATGCTTCAACGCAAAACGACAGTGGCATTCCATAAAAATACGAATGACATCACTTATCAATTTTGCGCGTAAATTCGCGTGTTCAATGTCATCTCCTACGACACCCAGTAATATCAAAAAGAAAAACAATTAATTACTTACTAATAATTGCCGCTTTCGAAAACAAAATATCTTGCCTAGCTGACCACCTAAACCTCCGAGAATACGACGACCGGCACTAGAAGATAAAGACTGAACAAAGGCAACGATTCATATAACGAGAAACATCAAGTTTTCGCGTTAGTTTGGAGCGCCCCGTCGCGGTCAACGTTGTATATGAAAAGACATTTTTACGATACAGTTGCTCGAGTTATTCGACTGTTATAGCCACATATACACCTTCCGTACGTTCAACTTCGAACGAGTGTGCACCTGTGCACGCCTAATCCTAATTGCTCACACTCTGGAGTACAGTTTAATAATAAATATCGTTATCAAGCTTCGAACGTATTAATATTATTTTCAAAAATGTAAATAGAAAACAAACTATTTACAACTGGTCGTGTTACGACAGAGTAGCCACTCTAAACAATTAATCGATGGATGTGACAATTTCGAAATTGTTCAATGACATTGACCGATAAAGTACACCAATCGTATTTTTACGTCTGCTCTCGTTCTGTTTTCGAGCGATCTTTTTTCGTTACCAATCGAAACGAACATAATTCTCTCCAGTTCAGCCACAATAATACCTTACTGTGGGCGTCACGATATTCGGTGCATAATTTTCGACCGTCGTACGGTTGCACACTCGTAAAAATAAGGACTCGAATGACTTATGCTGCGGTTAAAATTTATTCCATCATACGTAGACGCAAACAATTACAAAGCTTATTAACATTTCACCAACGGAACGATTTTTATCAGTGGCCTATTCTTCTATTTACGAGGCCAAAGCTCCATATTTTTCAAACAGGCATTTGTACAGAGAGCCCGCCACCGCGCATTCGTCTTTTTCTTCGTTAGCTGTATAACAAGAGATTAACGTTAATATCGCCCAACGGAGCGCGCTGTTTTGACACTGGAGAGTAAAGATTTACCTTTGTTTACACATTCGGTGAATTGTTCTTTTAAAGCATCGTCGATCTTTTTCGGCGTGTACATTGGAACAAGTTCCACTTCCTTGTCAATCGATACTTTGCCCTCGACTAACTGCGTACATCAACGAACAAATGCAAAAGTTTGAAATTAGTTGGATTTTTAATCGACAAATAACAGTTGTAGGGTACGAATTACGGAAAACTTGGATGACTCACACGATCGCCTTTCTTCATCACGCACGCAGCAAAGCATTGAACTTTCGGATCTTCGAAATTGGGCGACTTTAACGACTCTACACAACGCGAAATTCACATGTTACTTCATAATTGAGAAGTATATAGTATAGTATAGTATACATCCGTTTTGATCGAGGTATTATCAGACGGTTATCTTACCTTCGGATAATTCAAATTCTTTGAGACATTCGTCGAGTTGACTCTTCAATTCGGATGCAATTTCGCATTGAACGAGTACCTTCGAATCAACACTTGCTCGTTATCGCTTTGTTACGTATGCAACGAAAAATACAAATCCAACGGTTTAAAGTAATATACTCACAAGAGCGGACAAAACGCCTGCAACGCACACGTAGATTTTCATTTTGACGGTAGTAGTTCGACGATACAGTTGTTCCCGTACCAACGATATTGCTCAACTGAGCGAACTCAAGAAATCGGCGAGAATTTAAAGGGGAATCGGCACTGCAGTATTAAATAATAACGACAATATATATTGTACAATAACAATAACCAAAGATTACGACTGCACTGCCAGCAATTACGCCGGTACAAACTCATTTTCACGCTTAACGCAAGAGTTATTGTTCAAAAAAACGTTAACGCCTTTTATGCTTTTACAATCCGTTTTTTTTTAAATTCAGAATAAATTCAGAACCACTTACGTGGTTGCACTCGTCAAATTCTTTGCAACCGAATCGGCGTAAATCAACGTTCGCAATTATCAATCGTCATAAAATATAGGGTGAGTGGTGAAATACAAGAAGTCAAGAGAAAAACAAGCTTGCAACGTCCGATATATCGTTGCACCTTATTTATAAATTGAGACCCACCATATCAATAGAATTAGCGTTCTCTGACATGCCGTAAGAGCTATAAATAAATACTCGTTATAAATTTACTACTCCTGCTGCTGACTCAATTTTTAACGCTAAATAGATAAGAAACGGAAATGCGCTTGCAAAAATATTTTTTTTGTATATTCGCAATCATCTCTGAACACCGTTTATCTTTTAAAAATCATCTTCGAGTAATGCGATCGCTCGGAGAGATACGGATGCGAAGAGTCGACGTGATTAGTTTCCGAATGAAACGTTATTTCTACAGAAGGTCAATTTTTACAATCGAATACTTTTTTATTTATAATCTATTTTCAATGCACCTTCTACAATCGTACTGATTCACAGAGTACGCAACTAACAAAAGTGTTCGGTGCAAGTGCACAATGCACAATGGATGGATACATTTTTAACCTAACGAGTCACGTTTAAAATGAGGGTGTTTTTCCTTGATGCATTTGACAAATTCTCCGCTTACATCGCATTCGTCTTTTTCTTCGTTAGCTTTATCCGTGCATTCGGTGAAGTCCGTCTTATTGAAATCGGCGTTTGCATTCGGGAAGTACTTCGCGGCAAGTTCCAATAATTTGTCCGCCATAATTTTACCATCGACCAGCTGTAAATCAATAATCACGTTAAATGAATGACGCTCCAAAGATGTTCGTGACAAGAGACAACGTTCACTCACGGATCCCTCTTTCTTCATAATACACGCGACCAAACATTTGACGTTCGGATCGTCTAAATTGGGTGGTCCCTTCAATATGTCTGCAAAACAATTGAAACTGCCGTTATATCTATCGTCGATAAATCCATCGGTCAAATTATTGGATGTCTTCCAAATATATCCTACCTTCGGACACTCCAACTTCTTTTCCACATTCTTCAAATTTCGTTTTCAGTTCTGGAGGAAGTTCGCATGATACCAGTACCTTAATGTTAATTCGATGACAACGTCAAACTTATATTGTTATTTTTTTGTTAAATACTAGACTGCAAGTTTATACTAACCAACGCGGAAACGATTCCAAGGATACACAAATAAACGTTCATCTTCATGTTTATTACTAACTGTTGATCCTCGTAGACACTTGACTACTAGACTAAACCGTATTATAGCCATAACGCGTATTTATAGAAAATTTACGTTTCTTGTGAAACTAGGAATTTTTTAAAAGAATAGCACCGATTTTCTACTCTAAATATTGTTCCTCTTTGTTTCTAAACAAAGAAAAATTCCACTTCACCGACAGGAACTAATTTGTTTCTCATTTTTTGTATTACGTACTGGGTCTTTTAATACGTCAAACGTAATGTTTATTATTACACACAAAAAGATTGAAATCAATCGTGAAATTGAAATATCATGCAAAAAGAAAAATGTAAAAAAAGTAAATTAACTCAATTATGCACAATTTTTCAGAGATAAAATTGAGTGCTAATTAAGTCGTAACCAAGTCATTAAGCTTTCCTTGTATTCACCGCAAACTACAAAACGGTTGCATGCTGTTTGCGAGTTTCATCAAGCAAACGCTAAAGAATATCTCGCGAACTTCGTCAAATGTAACGTTGATAGATGGCATCGTTGCTAATACCAAACGTTTAACGAACCATTATCAATTGGTAATATTGGATCATAATCCGACCGTCACTCTTGTCAAATACATGCGTATGATCAAAAATGACTTGGCTGGAAGATACGCTGGCTAGCAGTATGATCATCAATGCCTCTCGTGAGATTTATTCAAATAGATATCATCGGATAAGGTTATTTTTCGTCTTAGCAACGTCGAAGACAATGAAACCAAAAGTTGCTTTAAACATATCGAGAGCACGACGAGGACAACCCTCGCCTTCTTTGTCCTAACCCTGTTGTCGATTTCAATAGAATTGCTCGACTAACGTACTTGTACCTGCGCTGAAAAAAACTCGAGTCTATAGAAACGTTTGGTATATTTGTAACAATAATTATCAAGCTGATGGTAATTTTTTATAAAATCTGTTTTGAAGATTACTATACCAGTGATAACGATTACTATGGTTTACGATCGAAAGTTTATTTGTAAATATTACAAATGACTAAGACAATATTTGTTAGAATCTCACTAGATATCGTAATACTTTGAATAATCTTTGCTACGCAAGATATTAATTATTACAAAGGCTAGTGACGTTGCAACGTCGGTGCTATAGTTTGGACGAATAGCTGTGCTACACGTGCGTACACTAGGTTACGTTGGTGTTCCGCGTTTCAAACATGCGTTTCAGTGATCGGGAAATGTTCCACTTGAACGGCTGTCATCGTAGACGTTTAATTCCATAATGCTCCAGGAGAGAATTAACAATGTAGGGGATCTATTTGTGCAGTGAATTTATTAAAGATTAATTATAACATTCGTATAAAACAACAACCCTTGAATAAGCACTCCAAAGGTAACAAACATATATAAGCAATGTACTTTTTTACAATTATTGCGAAAGATACAAGCAACCCGGTAATGGAACACGGTGATATACAGTTTTCTCTGCATAGACAGTCCTGTATAATTGAGTGGTAATAAAAAAGATTTGAATAGGTCATTAAAGTAAAGTGATCGTTCGATATACATGAATCATAAGAACACCGGTAAGGGATATCCATGAACTCGACACTTGGGACAAGGTATTCCGTATTCGCTTCGATCCTCATCCTCGATCGATTGATCGAGGTTCTCCGCGCATTCGCTGCAAGCTACAAGATGATTGCATCCACTCCAAATTCTGTTTGGGGCTTCGGTCAAACAAATACTGCAGAATACTCCGTGAGTTTCAATAGTTCGTTTAGCCTCGGTTAGTCTTCGAGTTGTGTCGGCGATCTGAATTTTTAGATCGGCTATCGTTTGTTCTATAACAATCAAGCATCAATGTCGTTGTTGCTGCTATTATTATTTAGTTTACCGCGTACGTATTCCGAAACATTTGTTTTAAAAATGTAACTACAAACCTGAAGAGGAAGCCCCTAGTGATGGCCGGCTGGGTATCGGCGGAAGTGATACCGCACGAGAAACAGTTCCACAAGATGATCTCTGTCTTGATGCTCCTACTTTTTTAGGTAACAGTGGCGGTGGTGATGACGACGACGATGAAATTGCCCAGAAATTGTTGACGTTGACGATTCTTGTTCCGAACGTGTTCTCTTGTTTGTTTTTTGTTGTTGTGCAAAGTGCGTCAACGTAAGTGTAGCTACAGTTTTATTGTACTTGGTGTATATAATTGCCAAACCCTTCAATGCATTATTGAAGGTTGCCGAATCAAAGTTCGTTGATTTGTACCAGACAGGTGGAGCTGTGTCGTGAAATGTAGTACTTTTGTTTTTTTTCTCGTTCTTCCGCTATCTAGGTTACATATATTTGCACGACAGTGAAATAAACTCCAATGCAGATATGTATACATAAGATGCTTACCTGCCAAATACTGATCAAAGACTTATTGCTGTCTTTGCTCGTTTTAAACACGTTTTTGAACGGCAACTTTTGCTGATAAGCGAAACAAACAAGAAAATAAATAAAAGGTCAACGTTTAGAAAGTCGAATAAACAGTGTAATTGTCTTGAGGAATTATACGTTGATGCAACACAACGTTACTACTTATTAATTGGAGAAAACGGAGACAAGAGGAGCAAGGGAGTTGGCAATATTCTTACCAGCCAATTAGATTTACCACAAGGAGCGTCCAATTTTATCCCGAATTCTGCCTCGTAAGCGCTGCTTATAACCCTTTTAAAAATCACTTCGGCATTTTGGTATCTTTCACGTTTCAGATCACACAGAGCTAAGTTATTCCAAGTGATTGCAACTAACGCTGTGTTTTTATTTAGCTTCGATTCTAGCGTTGATAACTTTTGACTCAGAAATTTAGCTGCAACTTTGTATTTTTCCAAATTGAAGAAAATACTGGCCAAAATTGTTAATACCAAGGTAACGGTATTCAACGCCACGTCACCTAATAATTCCTCATTTGGTATACGTTTTAACTCATTTACGCAAAGACACATAGCATACATGCAATCCTTATTACGTACATACATAATTACTTGATTGTATAAATATAATATCCGATCAGGCGTATCGTCCGTTATTGGTATTTCAAGTTCTTGACCAAATTCCTTACTATCCAAAAACTTCAAAAGTCTAGAGTCCATGTCGACACTTGCTAAAATTATTCCGACTAGAAATCCTGTTTAAATTGTACAATTTTACTGTAACTTCTCCTTGAGTGTTCAATCGTGAATGAAGATAGAGCGCAATATGCACATCTATTAAGAATGAAATTGAGTTGAATCCGACAATGTTTCTTATTATATTTGTTAATATGTTATTTGTCTGATAAATGCACAATACTTTATGTATGGTTTGCATCAGTTGCTATTCAATGTTCGTTTAACGGTTCTTTGATATTTTTATTGTTCACCTAGTTCGTAATTATTTCTTAATCTTACTTTTTATCACGATAACACGTTGGTTTACACTGTACCGAATCGAAAAATGATTCAGTTCAGATTATCTGACCAATTTATTATCTTATCTGCAAATTTCGCCTTTGTTCTAGACAATTCTTAAATACAAATACGTTGCGAATACATTTTAATTTATTCAAAAACCTTCGGAATACTGCTCCCAATTAAAGACGTGCTACTAATACAATAATGCAGCTGCTAAACAAGTTTCTTTCTGTTATCTCAATAAAGAGGTTGTATGTTTTCGACGTATAAGTATCGAACAAGCTTAAAATGTGTCTCTACAATTTTTCATAGTATTCTCAGCAATTTTACAGTTACAACAATTGCCCATTTCGTCCACTTAGATGTTGTGACAATGGCGATAATAATCAAAGCTCATTCCGAGGTTTTCAAAATAAATGCAATCTTATGACACCTACGGTAGAACGATTCCTAGATTACAATATCAATATTATTTATTAATATTGAACGTTTAACGTTAGCTAATCCTCTTGAACAGATACACAGGGCAAATGACAGAAAACATACATTTATTACAAGTTAAATGTTTATTATAAACCAAAGCTTACATAATACGTTCATTGAATAACAATAAATTGCACCTGAGAGCCAGAACATCGATGAAAAGTTCTGCCGTACTATAAAGTGCAACAGCATCACTTTGCAGTACAAAGAGTTCATGCCGCCTTTTACTTAATGAACGCATCTCGTTTTTTTATTAATTTTCAACATCCTTCGTTCGTATAATTCTTCCGGCTTATCACAATAAAAACAACTTCCTCTTTTTGTTATTTATTACTTGGGTTCCTCCGTTTCGTTTGTTCAATCCAGTTAATATCAACGACCACTTTGACACGCGCTACTGCGAAAAATATTATCGAAAAATTTGTCGTAGTTTTGAGCGAAGTAGTCTCTTCTCGCTTTTCATAAATATATATTACATGTAAGCTTAATTTTAATAGGAATACTTATTCCAATCTATCACTTTTTATCGATAAATTTTGAATTCGTGGTATTAGAAGTACGTTATTTTTAAATAAATGTTAGTGGCTCCGAAGCTTTTCTCATTATTTTAATTTTCATGCTTTGCAAAACGTAATTATTATTGTTCTCAGGTCAGTGATTAGTATAAAGCATGTTTTTGTTCGCAACCTCTACGTATTACTGGAATTGTACATTTTTTCGCCATATTTTTGATTTTTCTTAACTTGAGAAAGTATATAAAATTAAGTTTTGTTTTACTTTTTTATGGGATCGATACCACTGTCTAATAAAATATAGGACGAATTTAGGGGTAAAGAGGTACAAAATTATCAAGTGAATGTTGCTACTACTGAAAGTATATAATTGCTTCTTAGGAAAATCTTCAAAAATCGCAGTGATGAATTTCCGTATCAAGTTCATTGTTCAACACTAAATGGGACCAGTCATTGAACGGACGCAAAAGTTACTTGTTCTAAAAGATGAAGAATATTTGCATCAAAACGTCTGTTTTTATCTGCCTTCAAACACGTATCCCTTATTCATCAACGTTCGATAATTCCATGCAATGCGATTAAAACGCTCGTCTTTGAATAAATAATAAAATACATGTTTCGAAAAAGTAACCATCAAAAAAGCTCGCGAATTCGTGAAGAAAAGATTCGTAGGCCCGTAAGCTCTCAGGCGCTTGCGTAAATTTTTCAATTATACTATAAATGCACGAGTCGGTTTTTTCCTTTACTCATCAACTTGATCATCTTCAGCACATACAACCATGAAAATCATGCTTTTTGGTAAATATCAAATGAGAAATGGTTTCTCAGGAATAAAGCTGAATGTTTAATGTTTCAAGAGTAAAATCTTCGAATTAAGACTTTTCAGTCCCCCATCAAATGTTTTTCATCATATATTATATTATAAGTATATACTATACTTTCGTCATATACTATACTTTTATAAGTCGCGATGACAATTTACACCATTATAAAGAAATTAAATTTAGTCGTTAAAGTTAACATTTTTATGCACATTGAAGCGTGAAACATACGTAATTTTTTAAATAAATTTCAACGTTGTCGCATCGCACATTGATCAACCTTCGCACCAATCAAAATAAATAAGGACTCGTATGTACTAACTTAATATAGATAATAAAATATTTCGTAAAATTTTCTTCGATCTGCGTTACAGTGCAAGTGCGAACAAAATTGACAGGCTTCGTATAATGCTCCTCATCGAAATCATGCGTGTGTATAAAGTACGCAATTAAAAAAAAAAGGACAAATTCTCTATAAAATACTGACTCTTTCTCACTCTCTCTCGTACTTGACATTTTACTAAATTTATCCTCGCGATTCGCCACATATTGATATCAAAGCATCGCGTTAAAAAAAGAAGTCCATGTCAAGCTTGAAAAATCTTCGAGTCTCTTCAGTTGCAGTTTTACAAAAGCCCCCGGAATGTGCAGCGTGTTGTGTGTGTGTTTGTGTGTATGTGTGTATGTGTGTGTGCGTGTGCGCGCGTGGGTACGTAAGCTCACACAATCTATTTGTTTTATTCTTGTTCGGTGAACGTTGCTGTCGGCGTTTCGTCTTCGTTGCTGAAACGTCACGGTGTTCCTGAGCTGCAGATTCTGCCTTACTGGGCGCGAACCATCGGTTTACGGTCCTGTAACAAAAAAGTAATGAAACTTTTTTTCGTCGGCGAGCTTTGTTTTCTCGTTTTGTTCTTTAAATTTTTGTGCCTTTGACTAGTTTTTTACAAAGAAATATATGCTTTGCAACAAAAAATGTAAACATAGAACAATATAACGGATCCCTTTCAAAGACACAAAATCTGCGAAGCAATATTGTTCTGTTATATAAATGTTATCGATGAAAAATCATGAAGAAAAAAAGTTTAAATTAAATAGAAAAAACTGCGTTAATTATGGAAACACATTGAAAACATTTCTGTACTAAAAAATACAATGAAGCTGTGTAGCGAATCAACGATGATAAAATATCGTGACAATTACAATATTCACAAATCACAAAAGCTGAATGATTCGTTTGCGAAACAAATATTGCGCATTCTAAAATCCAACAAAACATTCTTCTACACAAATAGAAGCATTTTTATTATTGACGATGGATCGTTAAAAAATTTTCGTACCGTTAACACCACGTGCAATTGATATGACAAGACAGTAACATGCCATCGAAACAAAAATCTTGTAGGATAACGATTTCTCTAGTGTAGAGAACATTTCAGTGTAGTCGATTCATAGTCAATAATAGGGGATCTGAAGTGCACGTAAATATGCAGCAAACAAAGCCTAATAAAATAGTAAGTAAAAAAAGAACGATAATTTCGTAATGAGAGAAATTATGCAATCTACTTAGTGTACGCACCTTTTTTCAATCAGCCCAGACTCACAGCACTTCGCTCTTCGGTCGAACCCAATCGTTCGGCAAAAATACATTTTTTTTTTAATTTACATTAATTGGCTTCCGAGTTCCCGATTACTCTCGTGGGTTCGAGTTGTGATGCTTGACATTACAACAATTTGGCGACGCATATACATCCAGGGTGATTAAACTTAGGTCTGTTTGGTTTTTCGTGATTGGTTAAACACAAATGCGTGCAGATATAACAAGGTTTTAAAATGTCAAAGGTACTATTGAGGAATAAAACAAAACAACAACAATTTTACTTGGGCTAGCTAACAAACAATAAAAATTAATAAGGATAGACTACACTGAAATAAACTCCTGTGTACTAGAGAATTATATCTAGACAACCTGAAATCAAATATTCATAATTTTGCTTGTATAACACAATCATTTTGTAAACTATTATTGTTACAACTAACATGCACTCGTAGTATGAAAAGAAAATAAAGTCAAACAAAAAGCGAATAGCACTGGCAACAAAAAAATATTAAATAACATAATAAAATATACGTACTGTAGCGAGATAAATTAGACAAAGTACATTTGCAGATTAGCATGTCATTTGTTTTGAGTATAGGATTCAGAAGTAACGACGAACAATAATTTTGTCGAAGTTGCATCGAACGCTAAGTGATAACGAAAGTGATTGACACATTTATAAAGAAATTTATTTTTATTACTCATAAGAAATAAACATGGATTAATGATTTATAAAAACTCAGTGTAGTTCACCCTTAAGAATATAGACAGTAAAACGCTACACTTTTCAAATACAGGTTCTGTGTATTTCATCAACGAATTCAAGGTTTACAATTTCTTCGCTATCTATATTCTTAATTATGCATTTTCGTGTAATTCGATTCATCCTCGAAATCGCATTCACGTACATCACGTACATCACGCAACTATATTTACAATTATGCCGCTAACGACAGCTTATAAGACATTTGAAAACGCGCTCGCTCGAGAGAAAGCTTGCACAAAATATATCAACAATATTCCGTTACAAAATAATCGTTTCTCTTTTGTCTAATCGATTTCAGCTGTAAGGCACTACCTTTTTCCTCGTGATTCGCATTGTATAATTGAACAAGTAAAATAACAAATACAGTCGATTCGCTGGATTTTAAGATTTTCAAAATTATAATAGCACTTAAAAATGTTCCTTCTATCGGTAAAATAGGATCGTTAACATGCGGTGCTTCGATAAAAAAAAGTAAAGTTTTGAGTCAATAACATATTCTACGTAGAAGAGAAGCTACTTATGGGGAATTGTTTAACTCTTACTAAAAAGGAAACAAATGCAAACGCAAAATTAATCAAGCAATAGGAAATACTGTAAAAAAGAAATTGCAGGGTCAACGTAGTAAAATCTAGTATAAATCGTCATTTGAAACGCACAAAGTGCAGAGTCAATCGCGAACTAACTTAACTTAGTCGACTCAACGAAAGTTTTGATAATAATTCGGACGTATACTCTTAAACTCAATCATCACATATCATCTCCGGCAAGGAAAAAATTCAATCGGAAGACATCGATCTCACTCGGCTTATACATAAAAAATAAAAAAAAACACTTTAGCACACATCTGATGTTTTGTCCGGTTATACAAAGCAAACAAACGTCGAAACGGTTTCCGTAATTTCGAATGACCTTAATTAATTGAAATGCCTTTATCAGTGTGCAAATCACTTGATATATTTTGCTACTATATAATTTATTGCACGAATCCTCTCATATTGTTTGACGTAAAATATACATTGTACAAATTTTGTAATTTGCGAAACAATTTGTTCCAACAGAATAAAAAATAACGGGACCATTATAGAACAATGATCTGGACTCAAATATGAGAATATTCTTGCGATATACGTATTGATAATGGTGTTGGGACACCATTGTTTGTAGGATCACATCAGTCCTCGTTAGTTTTTGTTTTTGTCAGCTATCGTAAAAACGTTGTTTCCGTCAAAGCGAGAAAACTGTTCGATTATATCAGGTAAATTTTTCAGGTACATATTTACTTAACATTATCTCGTTTATCAACACCGCTATGTTGGCTTATGATAATTTTCACGCGAATATGTAATCGAACGAATAATGCATAGCAATCAAAAACTCAATGTAAATATGTAAAGTAATATTTCTATATGCTTTGTACTTGAACGTCGAGAAAAGACCACACAAAAAATCAACGATATTACGCGCACAAACCTAAAGTTTTCTCGCTTCGACTGCGAGGTGCATCCTCTTGATAAGAATAATAGAAAGGTATTATAAATGGAAAAATAAGAGAAAAATCTTGGCGAATTCTACGTGGAATTAGAATCTCCGCGTATCCCGAGAACGTGAAAGATCTTGTTCTTAATACCAGGTTTGTTAGGACTAGCGTCGTGGTTGGCAGACTGTCCTTCGTGCATCAGCATCCGCTGCGCCATCGGCATGGAACCCTTTGGTTGTTTTTCGTTCGCAAACAACCAAACGAAAAAAGATAGAAGAAAAAAACAAGGATAGTTTGTGTGTATGTGTACGTAAGTGTGTCCGTATGTACGTTGACACGCTCTTTTAATTTTTGTTTGTTTCTTTGACACTGGCTATTCTCACTCTCTAATCTGTGTCTTACTTTCAACGTGTAAGTGTATATATAAAATCTACGTGTGCATGCGGTGCGATATGTCAACTAAGGAAAGTATTACTGATACTGACATCGAATTAACAAATTAAATGATAAAACAAAATTGATAGACTGTTAAAAAATGCTTTATACATGTACGAGGAGGTGGGTTGAGATGTTATGCGACACCCCTCAAGAAAAAAGGGAACTGATTTTAAAGGACAACTCACCTCATCGTGTTCGCTGTTGTTAAGACTTGTCTTGGAGCCCCGTCTATTTGTTCCTTTCTCGTCGCCGAGAATTTGCGCTACTTTCGGCTGCTTCACTAAATCCAAGGCCTGTGAACAAGAATTGAACAGTTTTAGCGTCAAGTTTGATCGAAACGCGAGCTAAGGATGAACAGACGGGTGAAATTTTTAACAGTTCATGCTGAGAAACGTCGTTTTTTATAGGCATGCCTAATCAACGGTAGTTACACATTGAGAAAAAGCTCGTTGATAAACGAGTCAAATCGTTAGATCGTCCAGTTCTCAAATGTGTGTTCCATATGAAATATAAAGTATGTACACGAAACATCGCATTGATATAGAAATCAATTCTTGTAAAATTTCCTCTAAATAATGCGTTACACGTCAAGATGAAACAATCTACTTTTGTCAGAATGAATTTGCATGCTTATGTCTACGTACAGAGCCCAAAATAAACATACGCAGTACGCATAATTGTATTACCAACAAAAACAAGTTGAACGACACATTATGTATACTGACAAAAAACTTATCAATATAGACATTTATTCATACCCTCTTTACTTTTACACAGATACCACACCGAAATACACTTGCGACAACTTTACGAATTTCACGCGTCTGTTATCCAGCATATCCAATCACTTTTATCGAATCAAATTGTTTAAATTACCTTTAAAAATTTGGAAAATCGTTTCTCTAATTTCCAATTTTTTTTTACCTTTGAATTCAATAGACACTTTCATTTTGAAATCAATTTTGTCAATAAAAGTACATACAAATCAAAATGAAAATATTATCAAGATCGCAATCATAAAACAAATAACTCAGATAATAAAAATCCGTTGCAATGAGAATAAAAATAAAAATATTAGTTAAACAACGTGAAATATTAAAAAATGTGATATCAAGGAAGGATTTTAATTATTATTTGTTTTATTTTATTTATTAGAGTATCAATATAGTTGGATTTTTTTTCTCATTTTTTCGTTGTAACAAACACTCCACGCTAATAGTTGTATATCGACACTTGTATTCAATCATTGTTCCAAATATAATATCATTTTTGTAAACGAGGTACGCAGGCCTTAAATCTACATATAAATACGGCATATTGCAAATGTAGAATGTGAAAAAAGATTTTAAAAAATATACAAAAATAAAAGTTATTGAGCACAATATTTCGCTGCTGATGAACACCGATTAAAATGACTAAAAACACAAAAAAAAAAAAAAGAAAAATACGAACAAGAATATTCGAAGCGTTCTAAATGGACGATGAATGATGAAAAATCTGTTCGGACCGTCGTCTGCTGTTGTGTAAGTGCGTGTGAAAATATATTCGTGATGATCCGAATAGATTACGAGATAGTGTGTTGTGACGAGTTTGTGATGGCTCAATAGAGAATAGCTAGACAGAGCGCACAGATTACATGGAGCACACATTCTGCCCTTTGGCGTTTGGCTTGTCACTCACCTGCTGTACAAGCTGCTTGTAAACAACAACAACGTAAGTCGTTGATCAGTGACGAAAATTATATGGAAGAGCAAGTAAGTAATATATATTGGTAGCTATTGGTAAAGTGGGGAAATTGGTGAAGATGATGGTTGGTGTTTTGTTTGGTTTTTATAAAACAAACTCTACCTCTCGTCGCGACCGAATCGCGCAGTCCTCCAGAGTTTCGGCGGCCTCGAACTTGCCCTGTCGCCGGTATAGCGCTCCAAGATTTTTCAGAGTGGTGTTGAAGGTTGGCGAGTCGACTTTTGCCGCTTTGTGCCAGCCACCATATTCACCGTAAGGAGCGTTCTCCTTATTTAGGTGCTTGTTCTCCTCACGCTCTTCCGCCACCTGGCATCATCAATATTTCAACATTAGTTAATCATCGACTATCAAGCCATCCAATCTCTCATCTATTCGGATATTTTTAATTCAATTGGCAGTCTTAATGATTGCTGTTGGTGCGCAATTCGTTCGATAACGATGCGATTCGATCAAAAGACTGTTTTGTGTACGGGGTTTTCTTATTTCGTGTTCATTTCGTGTGCTCTCGATAGATTACAAATTGTACTATTTACACGTAACAGAATAGAGACGTATTGCATACATCTTTGTAACTGAAGCTCCGCAACCCTGCTTGTATATCACGGACTTGCTTAAACGATGGATATTTCAATGGATTAATCGGTAACAGGTATGCTCTGTAACGACTTGGATCCACTTAGGAGGGTATTTGACAATGTTTCGAATGACTTACCTGCCAAATGGGTTTGTTGTCACCATCGATAGCACCGAATTCCCTTTCGTGGGCTCTGGTCAGCACTTGTTTGTAAAGCACTTCGGCGTCCTTGTATTTTCCCTGTTTAAGATAGCACGAGGCGAGATTGTTTTTCGTCTTGGCGACATTGGGATCGTCGGGGCCAAGTTTTGCCTCATAGATCTCGAGAGCACGTTGATAGTATCGTTCAACTTCTTCGTATTTGCTTTGGTTCTGACACAGCAACGCCAAATTATTCAGCTGCTTTGCAACGTCCGGGTGATCACAGCCGAGAACCTTTTCGCGAATTTCCAGCGCTCTTTTGCACAACGGTTCAGCTTCCTTGTACTTACCTGAATTTAAAAAAGAAAACAGGTAAAACAAGATCATAAGCATCGAATCTAGATTGCAGCACAGCAAAAAATGTAGGAAAAGTTTGTCGACACGACAGTCACCTCGTTTGCCGTAGAGCACAGCAAGATTGTTCAAGGTAGCCGCGACTGCTGGATGATTCTCGCCAAGTGTCTTTTCTCTAATTGCTAATGCATCGTTCAATAGATTAGCCGCCTCCTTGTATTTATTTTGATCACGATAGACGAGAGCGAGGATGTTGAGCATCGTCGCAACGTCCGGATGATCGTGACCCGAAGTCTTTTCCAAATCCTCGAGAGCTTGCTTGCACAGTGGCACTGCCACTTCGTAACGACCTTGGCTCGCGTACTGTATAACCAAATTGTGCAAGGTACGTAAACGAGCTGGGATCTCGTATCCTGCTGTCACTTGCTGGGCGAATTGGGACGGAGGCGTTGGCGACATCGCTGCAAAAATTTAATGCGAGCTTTTTCTTAGATATGTTTTCAAACGTGCTAACTTGACCCAGTGTCGGTGGTAATGCAGTTTATGTGTTTTTTTTTCTTGTTCCTCAGATTCGTTGTTGACAAAAAGATATGTACATGTTCTTCTTACGTGTCGAGTGTGTTACGGATTAATGTTGCGGTCGTATATTATGCTATCTAATCTATATTTCATCAAAAGCAGTAAGAATAAGGGGTACATCGATACGGAAAGCCAAAGATTAACGATATTGATTATCGTAGTCTGGTAAACCCATTGTGGTATATGTGCATGAGGAAAATAGAGTGGAGTGTTTTGCTAGAATGTTTAGTATACCAACTGTGATATTGAATACAATATTTCTTCCCTAAGTTGAGATAAAGATTGTATCGTGTAGATTGAAGAAAATAATACTGTGACAACACATATATCATGCTAATTATTCATAACTAGTCTTATACTGTTGACGTCCACAAATTGTGTTGATTCGTGTCGTAAATAAATCCGAGCCAGCTCCAATTGGTAACGTTCAACGTACAAAATCAATTCATAATCGTATTGAAAAGAACATCGTTTGTCTTTATTGTCGATACTCTATTGATCGAAGGTAAAAACGAAGCAGTTGTCCACAACTATTCGTTAAAATGTGTTTCCGACGACCGAACCCTCACCAAGCCTCAATGTATACATACGTCACGATTATCAACGATATAACAGTGACCAGAACCCAATAATAGAAAAAAATAGTGCAACAGAGAGCCCAAATGGACAGCGACAGTGTGTATATACGTGTGGTGAGAAACAAAAATACATCAACGTTCTAGGGAGGATTGATAAAAAAACACCCACATATAACAGCATTCACCAGGGACACGTATATGGAAGAAGAAGAAAGAAGGGCAGCGACTACGTACACTTACTGTTTCTCTCCTCGGCGTCGTCGTCGGGGAAAAGATCGACAACGGGATCGTCCTTCGGTCGATCCTTAGCATTCTCATCGTCCGCTGGTGGATCTGGATCGTATTGTCTCATACTGGCCATGAACTCTAAATGCTTCTTTTCCTCTTCCAATTGTGCTACCTGTTGATCGTGTAAATACGCGATTGTAATTGTCAGAATGCCACCGTGTGAAAATAACGATGCAACGAAAAGTAATAAGTGCAAAGATAACGAATACCGATTGCTGGCTAGCTTGAAGTTTTTGTTGGGTACCAGCGAGTTCATCCCTGAGCCAAGCATTCTCCTGGCAAAGCCTACGTACTTGAGTACGAAGTTTTTGCTTTTCCGCTTCGACCATTTGCAAATGACTAGCCAACGCTAGCATAACTTGTGCTTCTCCAAGACCCAACTCGATCATCTCGATATTTTTCGAGATGAGGCTTGCTTTGTCACGAGCAACTGGTGCATCTTGCGATTGCAAACCGTTGATCATACCTGCGTGTTCGGCCCTCAGTGCTTCCAAACCTTGGGCCACTGTACGCGCTCCCGCGATTATCTCCTCCTGAGTCATGGCCGTCATTCTTCCGATGTGTTCAATTTTCTTACTGCGAACATTCAAAACAAACCGTATCGGCTAGTTTTTCTTTTTTCTCTTGTTTGGTTTTCGATTGAGTGGAATGGTAGGGGATCACTGGCGCGAGCAAGATGCTCTTTCTAGCCGCATCAACGACGATGTTCGTTTTGATCGATACGTTTTCGGTCTTACGTTTTTACGTTCGATATTCGATTTTCAGTTGACCTTACGGGGAGTCGATACAACAGCCGTGTGCACAAAGTGCGTTCTACTTTTTCCATTGCACCTGAATATTACATTTTAACAAGCCCTCTCAACGAAATCACTGACTTTTCATTGGAAACGACGATTATTTGTTCAATCGTCAATCTCCATTTTCGCGTTTTTCTGAAAAATACACCAATTGCTAATCTTATCATCGCAAATCCATAACCACGGTCAAGATTAGAAATCAACGCTCTCCGTTGATCCATTGAACGAAATAACGCAATAATCGTCGTATCGGCGTGAATCCCATCGTACGAAAAATAAAACCGTCGAAACGTCAGTATAGCAACCCAACATCAAGCTGCAAAGTAGAGCACGCACAACACAAACAATGTATTTAGTTGTAACAAACGACGTCATTTATCGATCGGATGAGTCACAATCGTTAACCTAAAAAAAAAGAAAAACAAAGTAAAAAAGAACGTACCAAATCGAAAACTTGCATAAACACGCGCGACCGGTGAGTGTTTTTATAAAACTCAAAAGGGTTATCGGCAGCACAATATACAATACTTTTGACGTCTAGACTGTCGTGACGCGCACTTTTGTTCGAGAAGAGAGCTTTTCCACTGCCAATTTCGTGAAATTACACACGCTCGCTCACTCGTTCTCTTACACTTACCCCATGCCAACGAAACACCGCGAACACGAACCGACAAAAATTCTCTACGTCGACTTGCCCCCCCCCCCCTTCCATCTTTACTCGTACGTATACCGGCTCTTTCTTTCTATCAATAATACCGCGCATGCGCAGATATCAGGATTCGATACGGGGGTGGCCACGTGAAAATTCGAGAGGAAAAGCATACGTATAATAACGATCGATGACCGTTCCTGTGGGCTACGCTTTTTCTATATACACCGAACAGTGATTTTGAGAGAAAGTCAGATACGTGAATAACTATTTAAGCCCGATCGCTCATCCGTGTCAAATTCAACGAATTCTAGTTGGATTACGCGGTAGACTAGTGATCGTCGTTGTTCAAAATTATGGGAAAAATCTTCAAAAGCGAAATTTGTTAAACGACACGTAATGTCATTCGGTTCCACGGGCTTTTTTCAATCAAATTATACGCAAAATCGATCAACAAAGTACATTCTCTCGACGCAAGTTACAAAATTCACTGTACATAAAATCCAGGATATAAGAAAGTAGCGCGATTCCGCAGAGACGCGCGCGCCTTGACCTCGGTTTTCGCGGTCGCGATTTTTTTTGTAATTGTACAGCCAAGTATTTTAAAGGACAAAGGAAGTCGGAGAGATTGGTTTTCTCGTTGCTGTATTTACGCACACACACGTGGATTTTTGCATTGATTTTTTGTGATCAATTATCACAGCTCTGTGTGTGTGTGTGTATGCGTAAAATAGTTATAATTGACGCGCCTTTATTTATTTTAACAATCATTGTATCGCGTGTGCGGTGCAATTTTATTATCGAAAGGAAAATAATTGCCACGGCTATAATTGTTATCATCGCGCACGAAGTGCATTTTCAAACACGCATGTATTCCGAGTTTTCTCTTAATAATAATGCGGATATTTTTAAGCAGTCGATACACGTGTACCCACATACACGTACGTTCGTATGGGTTGACGTAAAAAAATATCAAAGCAACGGAAGAAGACGAGAGGCAAGGTCGCGTAACCACTTTTACCCCTTGACCAGTCGTTGTCAAAGTATATGTATGTGGGAGTGTATAGATATTCTCAAATTACGTAAGGAAACCACACGAAAGCTTTTGGATACTTGAAATCGAATTAAAGCGTGTTTCGCAACGAGATAAACAAGCTGGACTAGAAATAGAACGAATAAAAATAATATAAAATGCACAAATGTGCACCGTTGTTCATCCGCTGAACGTCAAACGAATAATTAGACTGGACGATTATCTCGAAAGGCACATGACGGAACCAGTGAATTGCAACCGACAAACATTTTACGTAATTTTGACTTTGCGACGTCAACTATTCGACGCTTCGGTTTTATTACCGTACGTACGGCACGAAACTTTTCGTTCTTATCGAAAAAAAATTGAATGAGCTTCGAACGATAGATAAATTTCGTTTGAAAGTGAAGGCAAACAATAGGAAATGATCGTTTGCTCTTTACCTTCTTTTTCCATCGATTGAACATTAAAACTCAATTTCCATCGCGCCATCGATTTCCCTCCCACGAAACGTATCAATATGTTTGCTAACTTATTAAGACACTGGCAAATTTATCTCGTTTTGCGGAATGACTCATCGCTGAATTACGGTATCATCCTTTTCCACTCGGTTCTTTTCTTTTTTTTCCTCGCCGGATTTTGTTGCAACTTTGCATAAGCTCACAAATCCGGTCTCTGTTTTCGAATCTCATGAATAATACATGAGAATTTGGCAGCCAAAATAAAATTAACAAACGTCAAAATCATATATCCTTCGTTGACTCACCTGCTTCGTGTGAAATTCGATAAAAAAAGAGAGAGAACTGTAAAGAGCTTTCAGTTACAACACGAAGATAAAAAATACGACGATGTATACCTAACGAGAAGAGCAGACAGACAACAAGAGTCGACAGCTGGTCGATAATATACACACCGCCGGGCAAACGTGTGTGCCAAACCACGTCTATACTCAACGATTCCAACGAAACTTTCACACGGGCTAATTATTACCAAATTGCTCTCTCGCTCTCGCTCTCTTGGGTTTACGTTGATTTCATATTTCATTAGCCACGCGTTACGTTTATTTTTGCGCTACCCGGAGTTGTCAATTGCCCTGTTGACTTTACGGCTTAATAAGCGCATCGTGAAAGGGTATCTTTCCTTTTTTGTGCGCTACTTATAAACGAACCCTTTAATTAACACTTCGAGTCCCTTCAACGAAGAGAGGAATAACGAAGCACTATATAACCCTTTGGGGAAGGTAGCAAAGCACTGTACAGAGAAAAACCGGCCATTCATCCTTTTCAAAAACGTCAAATATGCTATTCTCTCGACAACTCGCCAAGGAAAATGCCAATGTAAAGCCTTCAAATTCTTAAAAGGCCAAAAAGTCAACGTTATTGTAACAATTAAGGCATATACCTTTGAAGATGTTAGTTTACAAGGCTAAGAGCAGTCAGCGGATGAAGAAATAAATACGCTCGTACGCGGTACGAAATCCATCCCAAATTGTTTACTCACATTCTATAGGCGTTGAGCGTCTTTGACATATCCGTCCTCCCCATGGATAAGCTTTCTCTATGCTGTCCGCTCTCGCGTTTACAAAAGATAACGACAATAATATATGTATTCACGCGAATATAGTTTGCGCCCAATCAACGACCGCTTTCTACCTATCGATCACTCGGTACGAGAGCGAGTGTCTCTTGGTGTTTCTTCTTATTTTTTTTCCTTTGAAGAAGAAGGAAGAAGAGAAGGAAACGACAGCATCCGTGGCTGCGCCGTCGCGTGTACTAACGTTGCTGCGCGAGTTCACCCCTCTCGACTTCACCACTTTGCCCGTTCCACCCTCTTGTTTACTGCGCATGCGTCTACGTAACTTTATAATACCGGCTTTAAGATCCGACGTAATGATTCGACTTTCTCTCTCTTTCTCTCTCGCGCGCACGCTCTCTAGAGGGTTTTTTTTTTGGAAAAATTGTCGGGAAAAGTAGGGGACTTAACGACGAATATTATACGAGATCACGAGACGAAATAGGATGTTAATGCGTATACGAAATATGTACACCGTAGTTGCGCATGCGTTGGGGGAAAAAGAATTGATAATATTTCGTGGTAGGACCTTGAAATCATACAGCTGTTTCGATAACGATGCGTCAGTAGAAAAGGATAGTGGCCGGCGAAATTTTACGAAGATTCGCGTAAAATGAGTTTGTTGAAAGAGAGTTTTTCGTAGTGAAAAGAGAGAAAGAAACGTTGAGAAATGATTTTATCGATCTACAACGAAAATCGTTTGTCTCTTCGAAGAATATGTCTCAAATATTACACGACACGACAAAATGTAGGTGTTTACAACCCGAAGACTACGACCATGCACAAGCAAGACAAAAGACCAAGTTTATTTCAATTACCTATACGTCGTCAAGAATTTAAAAGGTCAATGGTAGCAACAAATTCTCGAGAATCACGATGACAATTGCAAACGAAGCAAAAAGAAGCTCGAACATAGTATAAAAAATACTCAAGGCAGGCGACTGGTAATGCAAACCGAGAGAAGGAAAGAACGTTATCGTTGGATGTGCACCATCCCCTCTGTGCGCTCGTACGTGGGCGGCTACGATAATAAGTCTCGAGTGTAAACACTGGTTAAGTGCTTAATCCTACTGCTAATTGCGTCGAAAATCGAACTTTGAAGCCGCAAATATGAAAAGTTGCGACGAGATATTTTTTCACTGATATTTGTGATAATAACCAAAGTGTTTGTTTTGTTTCAAAGAGAGTAACGTTTTAATTTGTCGAGATATCGAAGAGAATTCATGGCTATCGAACGTTATATTTAACTTTGTTGTAAAAAGATTAAAACTTGCATCGGAATAGCTGCGGTAAATAAATGAGTTTGAAGTTTGGAACGTTCACCGTGAACGAAAAAATGAAAATTCAAAATTTTAATATATAAGTCGATTTTCGTAATTATTATAGCAATTTATTAAGATATGTAAACAATTAAGATGATTCGTCCATTACAACCCCTTAAAACTACCCTTATATAGTCTATTAATTATGCTGCTATGGATGGAAAAGATGTTATAGTCATAGTTTATTATTATCCCACAATAATGATCTGAAAAGCAAAATATTATGAAAATACAATTAAAGTTAGCTTGAGAACAAAATATCCTTCATTGCAAAATCACCGTTCCACCCCTAAGAATAATTTTGCTCGAGTTAGCCAATTATCATTTATTTGGCTAATATATTTACATTACCTAAAAAATATGCGTTCGTCGATACAAGACTACGATGGTAATGTAATTAGTAAATAAAGTGCAAAGTTTCGACCACCGGAACGATTTGCAACTACCCTAACAGGCATTTGTTTACATACACTGCGCTAACTGATAGTAGTTTAATGCCTGCCAATTGTTATTAACCCAATTTATTTTGTTCATTCTTTTTAAATATCTAGATTTTGCTATCACACACATGTGAGCAAAGTTTCGACCACCGGAATGATTTGCAACTACCCTGAGCGGTATTTGTTTATATACACTGCGCTAACTGACAGTAGTTTAATGCCTGCCAATTGTTATTAACCCAATTTATTTTGTTCATTCTTTTTTTATTGTATGTATAATGAGAATACTAGTCCGTGTGCATAGTTTCGCCCACCGGAAAGAATTACAACTACCCTAAGCGGTATTTGTTTATGCTCACTGCTATAAACCATACCAGTTAATAGCTTGTCAATTGTTATTAACCCAATTTTTTTCTTCATTCTTTTTTATTGTGTGAATAATACTAACACTAGTCTGTGTGCAAAGTTTTCGCCCACCGGAACGATTTGCAACTACCCCTGAGCGGTATTTGTTTATGCTCACTGCTATAAACCATACCAGTTAATAGCTTGTCAATTGTTATTAACCCAATTTTTTTTCTTGATTCTTTTTTTATTGTGTGAATAATACTAACACTAATCTGTGTGCAAAGTTTCGCCCACCGGAACGATTTGCAACTACCCCTGCGCGGTATTTGTTTATGCTCACTGCTATAAGCCATACCAGTTAATAGCTTGCCAATTGGTATTAACCCAATTTTTTTTCTTTATTCTTTTTTTATTGTATGTATAATGAGAACACTAGTCTGTGTGCAAAGTTTCGCCCACCGGAACGATTTGCAACTACCCCTAAGCGGTATTTGTTTATGCTCACTGCTATAAACCATACCAGTTAATAGCTTGTCAATTGTTATTAACCCAATTTTTTTCTTCATTCTTTTTAAAATATCTAGCTCTTGCTATCACACATATGTGAGCAAAGTTTCGCCCACCGGAAAGAATTACAACTAACCCTGAGCGGTATTTGTTTATATACACTGCGATAACTGATAGTAGTTTAATGCCTGCCAATTGTTATTAACCCAATTTTTTTTCTTCATTCTTTTTTTATTGTATGAATAATACTAACACTAGTCCGTGTGCAAAGTTTCGCCCACCGGAACGATTTGTAACTACCCCTGCGCGGTATTTGTTTATGCTCACTGCTATAAGCAATACCAGTTATAAGATTGTCAATTGTTATTAACCCAATTTTTTTTCTTTATTCTTTTTTATTGTATGTATAATGAGAACACTAGTCTGTGTGCAAAGTTTCGCCCACCGGAACGATTTGTAACTACCCCTGCGCGGTATTTATTTTTGCTCACTGCTATAAGCAATACCAGTTATAAGATTGTCAATTGGTATTAACCCAATTTTTTTTCTTTATTCTTTTTTTATTGTATGTATAATGAGAACACTATTCTGTGTGCAAAGTTTCGCCCACCGGAACGATTTGTAACTACCCCTGCGCGGTATTTGTTTATGCTCACTGCTATAAGCAATACCAGTTAATAGCTTGTCAATTGTTATTAACCCTAATATTTTCTTAATTCTTTTTAAAATATCTAGCTCTTGCTATCACACATATGTGAGCAAAGTTTCGCCCACCGGAAAGAATTACAACTAACCCTGAGCGGTATTTGTTTATATACACTGCGATAACTGATAGTAGTTTAATGCCTGCCAATTGTTATTAACCCAATTTTTTTTCTTCATTCTTTTTTTATTGTATGAATAATACTAACACTAGTCCGTGTGCAAAGTTTCGCCCACCGGAACGATTTGTAACTACCCCTGCGCGGTATTTGTTTATGCTCACTGCTATAAGCAATACCAGTTATAAGATTGTCAATTGTTATTAACCCAATTTTTTTTCTTTATTCTTTTTTTATTGTATGTATAATGAGAACACTAGTCTGTGTGCAAAGTTTCGCCCACCGGAACGATTTGTAACTACACCAGAGCGCTATTAATTAATCCTCACTGCTATAAGCAATACCAGTTATAAGATTGTCAATTGGTATTAACCCAATTTTTTTTCTTTATTCTTTTTTTATTGTATGTATAATGAGAACACTAGTCTGTGTGCAAAGTTTCGCCCACCGGAACGATTTGTAACTACCCCTGCGCGGTATTTGTTTATGCTCACTGCTATAAGCAATACCAGTTAATAGCTTGTCAATTGTTATTAACCCAATTTTTTTCTTCATTCTTTTTAAAATATCTAGCTCTTGCTATCACACATATGTGAGCAAAGTTTCGCCCACCGGAAAGAATTACAACTAACCCTGAGCGGTATTTGTTTATATACACTGCGATAACTGATAGTAGTTTAATGCCTGCCAATTGTTATTAACCCAATTTTTTTTCTTCATTCTTTTTTTATTGTATGAATAATACTAACACTAGTCCGTGTGCAAAGTTTCGCCCACCGGAACGATTTGCAACTACCCCTGCGCGGTATTTGTTTATGCTCAGTGCTATAAGCAATACCAGTTAATAGCTTGTCAATTGTTATTAACCCAATTTTTTTTCTTCATTCTTTTTTATTGTGTGAATAATACTAACACTAGTCTGTGTGCAAAGTTTCGCCCACCGGAACGATTTGCAACTACCCCTGAGCGGTATTTGTTTATGCTCACTGCTATAAGCCATACCAGTTAATAGCTTGTCAATTGTTATTAACCCAATTTTTTTTCTTCATTCTTTTTTTATTGTATGTATAATTATAACACTAGTCCGTGTGCGAAGTTTCGCCCACCGGAACTATTTATATAACAATTGTATTTTTATTCTTTATAAGTAAATTTAATTCAAGTTAATAATATTGTAATTATATCTCGATGTGTGATCGTAAGTATATAGATATGGACATTATTTTATTTGATTGTATTTATTTTCTTTCATTCATTCTTTATAAACTATGGCAGGATTCGTACTAATACAATTTTTATGTTATTATTCTTCGTTCCCTAGATTGATAGTATTTTTTTTCTTGTTGAATTTTTTGAGTTGTTATTACTTCTTTTTATATTTAATTATCAATTTAAATATTTGTTATTAAAAATGGTAAAAATATAATTTATATATTAATAAACTTTGTGTCTTTTTATTTAAAAAAATTACTTTATATTTATTACGTCTTATCGTTTGTCGGAAAATTAACTTTATCTACCTATTGATAAATAGGTTATAGAGGGAAATTATTATACAAAATTATAAAAGTTATAAACGTTTATAATACGTCTTATAATAAGTATAGTGTAAGTGATATAATACTTGTTCAGTAAGTGAGAATCATTTAATTTATAATAAATTTTAACATTTTTAACAATTTTTGTATTAATAAAGTTTCTCCAATAATTGCAGACTATGATCGAAGTGTATAAGAAGTGAATCTTCAGAAAATTGATTCTGAATCCTTAGTCAAGAAAATAAAATTTTTTTTTGTTTCTTTTAATGTCGATTGCTCATTTAAAATTTAGTCTATTTCACTCGTACTTGCTATCCTTCTCTCTCTCTCTCTCTCTCTCTCTCTGTGCGTTGCTCTACGCGTTATGTTTATAGTTCTCGAATTACTTATCGGACTGATTTAGTTCGTTTGTAGTTGAAATATGATAGGCCTAATATTAAGATGGCATCGCCATCACATGGTTTTTAACAGCACATCCTTTATAGTTGAATAAAAGAACGTGAAAACGGCACTATCGACAATTACGGGAAATATAGAACATTGATGAAATATCATGCGGTTTATCGAATATATTTTTGAAAACTATCCATTTTCAAAAATACATAACATTGTATATGTCAGTCTCTCAACTTCTATTCTCCCACTACTTGCTAATGCTTGCTGTCAAAAAAATGTTATCACGTTGGACAACATAATGTGTTGATTACATAGCATATGTCACATTTCTGTGTAATGAGGATCATGTATAATTATATATATTGAACTTCAATGCTGTTTAAAAATTTCGATTTCTTAATATTTATAAATAAACGAATACTATTCAAACATAAACAAACAATTTTAGAAAATCCTATTGCACGTAGAGATTCAATTTTTTTTTCAAATTTCTAAGAATATATTATTTCTATGATAGTGATAGTTACAACAAAAAAATTTCACCTACAGCGGTGTATATTAATTAGTTTATTAAAGGATTTTACGGGTCATCTTTAGAACCATTATGAAATAGTTCAAATGAATAAATCCATCAAAAGAGTAAAGTATAATCAACTATAAATCTCAGATAATGAAATTAGCTATTACTGATAACATACATTTCTTTCAAGGACAGTGAATTAATTTACAAGATGTCTTTTCTAAGAATAACTGTCTTTGTCAAAACTTATTAAAATTTTTTTATTTTGAAAGTAGGTTCATTATATAAATAAGTACATTTTATAGACAATCGAGAAACATTATTTTGCAACTTTACAAAATATTAACAATTTATTAAATAGCTGATTTAGATGTTTTTGGTCATCCGAATTCTTGAGTATACATCGTAATATGTTGTAATATAATATATTGTAGATTACAATTTACATTATGTAATATACAATATCATTCATGATTAGCACTCATTTAAATATACAATGTTATATATTGTGAAAACTATTCGTTTTCAAAAATGTATTCCATAAACTGCATAATTTTTCATCAATATTCTATATTTCCCGTAATTGGCGATAGTGCCTTTTAACACGTACTTTTCTTCATATATAAGGGACGATAAGTTAAATCCCTTGTGATGGCATTGCCATCTTCATATTACGCCTAACATATTTCAACTACAAACGAACTAAAGAAGTCCGATAAGTAATTGGAGAACTATAAACATAGCGCGTAGAGCGACGCGCCGAGAGAGAGAGAGAGAGAGAGAGAGAGAAAGAGAGAGAAGGAAAAGGAGTGCGAGTCAAACAGACTCAATTTTAACTTAAGCAATTGACATTGAAAGAAAAAATTTTAACTTCTTGACTAAAGATTCGGAACCAATTTTATGAGGATTGACTAGTTCAACATTTAGTACATTGTCAGCGATTATTTCAGCACCGCTATTTATAAGCAAATCGTTAAAAAATTTTAATATTTATTATAAATTAATTGATTGGAACTAATTGTGCACTTATTAAATCACGTATTATAAACGTTTAAAACTTTTATAATTTTGTATAATAATATCCCTCTATAACCTAATTATCAATATGTACATAGAAAAAATCACCCGGCAATGAGTAATTTTTTTTTTTTTTTTAAATAAAGACAACAAGTTTATTAAAACATAAAATTTATTCTTACACTTTCAACAACATATATATAAAGTTAATAAATAAATGTAATACAGAAGTAATAACAACTAAAAATTAACCAATAAAAAATAAATATAATAAAATAAAATAATGTCCATGTCGTTGTGCTTACGATTAAACATGGAGATATAATTACAATATTATTAACTAGATTTAAATTTGATTATAAAGAATATAAATACAATTATTATATAAATCGTTCCGGTCGTCGAAACTTTGCTCACGGCCTAATGTTAGCAGTATCTACACATTAAAACAAGAATGAAAGAAAAAAATTGGGTTAATAACAATTGACAGGCTATTAACTAGTATGGCTTATCGCAGTGAGCATAAACAAATACCGCGCAGAGGTAGTTGCAAATCGTTCCGGTGGGCGAAACTTTGCACACGGACTAGTGTTCGTATTATTCACACAATAAAAAAAGAATCAAGAAAAAAAATTGGGTTAATAACAATTGACAAGCTATTAACTGGTATTGCTTATACCAGTGAGCATAAACAAATACCGCTCAGGGGTAGTTGTAATTCATTTCGGTGGGCGAAACTTTGCACACGGACTAGTGTTATAATTATACATACAATAAAAAAAGAATGAAGAAAAAAAATTGGGTTAATAACAATTGGCAGGCTTTAAACTACTGTCAGTTAGCGCAGTGAGCATAAACAAATACCGCTCAGGGGTAGTTGTAAATCGTTCCGGTGGGCGAAACTTTGCACACGGACTAGTATTATAATTATTCATACAATAAAAAAAGAATCAAGAAAAAAAATTGGGTTAATAACAATTGGCAGGCTTTAAACTACTGTCAGTTAGCGCAGTGAGCATAAACAAATACCGCTCAGGGGTAGTTGTAAATCGTTCCGGTGGGCGAAACTTTGCACACGGACTAGTGTTATAATTATTCATACAATAAAAAAAGAATGAAGAAAAAAAATTGGGTTAATAACAATTGACAAGCCTAAACTTGTATCTTAGCACAGTGATGATAAACAAATACCGCTCAGGGGTAGTTGTAATTCTTTCCGGTGGACGAAACTTTGCTCACATGTGTGTGATAGCAAGAGCTAGATATTTAAAAAAGAATGAACAAAATAAATTGGGTTAATAACAATTGGCAGGCTTTAAACTACTGTCAGTTAGCGCAGTGAGCATAAACAAATACCGCTCAGGGGTAGTTGTAAATCGTTCCGGTGGTCGAAACTTTGCACACAGACTAGTGTTAGTATTATTCACACAATAAAAAAAGAATGAAGAAAAAAAATTGGGTTAATAACAATTGGCAGGCTTTAAACTACTGTCAGTTAGCGCAGTGAGCATAAACAAATACCGCTCAGGGGTAGTTGTAAATCGTTCCGGAGGGCTAAACTTTGCTCACATGTGTGTGATAGCAAGAGCTAGATATATAAAAAAGAATGAACAAAATAAATTGGGTTAATAACAATTGGCAGGCTTTAAACTACTGTCAGTTAGCGCAGTGAGCATAAACAAATACCGCTCAGGGGTAGTTGCAAATCGTTCCGGTGGGCGAAACTTTGCACACAGACTAGTGTTCTCATTATACATACAATAAAAAAAGAATAAAGAAAAAAAATTGGGTTAATAACAATTGACAATCTTATAACTGGTATTGCTTATAGCAGTGAGCATAAACAAATACCGCGCAGGGGTAGTTGCAAATCGTTCCGGTGGGCGAAACTTTGCACACAGACTAGTGTTCTCATTATACATACAATAAAAAAAGAATGAACAAAATAAATTGGGTTAATAACAATTGGCAGGCTTTAAACTACTGTCAGTTAGCGCAATGAGCATAAACAAATACCGCTCAGGGGTAGTTGTAAATCGTTCCGGAGGGCGAAACTTTGCTCACATGTGTGTGATAGCAAGAGCTAGATATATAAAAAAGAATGAACAAAATAAATTGGGTTAATAACAATTGGCAGGCTTTAAACTACTGTCAGTTAGCGCAGTGAGCATAAACAAATACCGCTCAGGGGTAGTTGTAAATCGTTCCGGAGGGCTAAACTTTGCTCACATGTGTGTGATAGCAAGAGCTAGATATATAAAAAAGAATGAACAAAATAAATTGGGTTAATAACAATTGGCAGGCTTTAAACTACTGTCAGTTAGCGCAGTGAGCATAAACAAATACCGCTCAGGGGTAGTTGCAAATCGTTCCGGTGGGCGAAACTTTGCACACAGACTAGTGTTCTCATTATACATACAATAAAAAAAGAATGAACAAAATAAATTGGGTTAATAACAATTGGCAGGCTTTAAACTACTGTCAGTTAGCGCAATGAGCATAAACAAATACCGCTCAGGGGTAGTTGTAAATCGTTCCGGAGGGCGAAACTTTGCTCACATGTGTGTGATAGCAAGAGCTAGATATATAAAAAAGAATGAACAAAATAAATTGGGTTAATAACAATTGGCAGGCTTTAAACTACTGTCAGTTAGCGCAGTGAGCATAAACAAATACCGCTCAGGGGTAGTTGTAAATCGTTCCGGTGGGCGAAACTTTGCACACGGACTAGTGTTATAATTATTCATACAATAAAAAAAGAATGAAGAAAAAAAATTGGGTTAATAACAATTGACAAGCCTAAACTTGTATGTTAGCACAGTGATGATAAACAAATACCGCTCAGGGGTAGTTGTAATTCTTTCCGGTGGGCGAAACTTTGCTCACATGTGTGTGATAGCAAGAGCTAGATATATAAAAAAGAATGAACAAAATAAATTGGGTTAATAACAATTGGCAGGCTTTAAACTACTGTCAGTTAGCGCAGTGAGCATAAACAAATACCGCTCAGGGGTAGTTGCAAATCGTTCCGGTGGGCGAAACTTTGCACACAGACTAGTGTTCTCATTATACATACAATAAAAAAAGAATAAAGAAAAAAAATTGGGTTAATAACAATTGACAATCTTATAACTGGTATTGCTTATAGCAGTGAGCATAAACAAATACCGCGCAGGGGTAGTTGCAAATCGTTCCGGTGGGCGAAACTTTGCACACAGACTAGTGTTCTCATTATACATACAATAAAAAAAGAATGAACAAAATAAATTGGGTTAATAACAATTGGCAGGCTTTAAACTACTGTCAGTTAGCGCAATGAGCATAAACAAATACCGCTCAGGGGTAGTTGTAAATCGTTCCGGAGGGCGAAACTTTGCTCACATGTGTGTGATAGCAAGAGCTAGATATATAAATTAAGTAACAAAATAAATTGGGTTAATAACAATTGGCAGGCTTTAAACTACTGTCAGTTAGCGCAGTGAGCATAAACAAATACCGCTCAGGGGTAGTTGTAAATCGTTCCGGAGGGCTAAACTTTGCTCACATGTGTGTGATAGCAAGAGCTAGATATATAAAAAAGAATGAACAAAATAAATTGGGTTAATAACAATTGGCAGGCTTTAAACTACTGTCAGTTAGCGCAGTGAGCATAAACAAATACCGCTCAGGGGTAGTTGCAAATCGTTCCGGTGGGCGAAACTTTGCACACAGACTAGTGTTCTCATTATACATACAATAAAAAAAGAATGAACAAAATAAATTGGGTTAATAACAATTGGCAGGCTTTAAACTACTGTCAGTTAGCGCAATGAGCATAAACAAATACCGCTCAGGGGTAGTTGTAAATCGTTCCGGAGGGCGAAACTTTGCTCACATGTGTGTGATAGCAAGAGCTAGATATATAAAAAAGAATGAACAAAATAAATTGGGTTAATAACAATTGGCAGGCTTTAAACTACTGTCAGTTAGCGCAGTGAGCATAAACAAATACCGCTCAGGGGTAGTTGTAAATCGTTCCGGTGGGCGAAACTTTGCACACGGACTAGTGTTATAATTATTCATACAATAAAAAAAGAATGAAGAAAAAAAATTGGGTTAATAACAATTGACAAGCCTAAACTTGTATGTTAGCACAGTGATGATAAACAAATACCGCTCAGGGGTAGTTGTAATTCTTTCCGGTGGGCGAAACTTTGCTCACATGTGTGTGATAGCAAGAGCTAGATATATAAAAAAGAATGAACAAAATAAATTGGGTTAATAACAATTGGCAGGCTTTAAACTACTGTCAGTTAGCGCAGTGAGCATAAACAAATACCGCTCAGGGGTAGTTGCAAATCGTTCCGGTGGGCGAAACTTTGCACACAGACTAGTGTTCTCATTATACATACAATAAAAAAGAATAAAGAAAAAAAATTGGGTTAATAACAATTGACAATCTTATAACTGGTATTGCTTATAGCAGTGAGCATAAACAAATACCGCGCAGGGGTAGTTGCAAATCGTTCCGGTGGGCGAAACTTTGCACACAGACTAGTGTTCTCATTATACATACAATAAAAAAAGAATGAACAAAATAAATTGGGTTAATAACAATTGGCAGGCTTTAAACTACTGTCAGTTAGCGCAATGAGCATAAACAAATACCGCTCAGGGGTAGTTGTAAATCGTTCCGGAGGGCGAAACTTTGCTCACATGTGTGTGATAGCAAGAGCTAGATATATAAAAAAGAATGAACAAAATAAATTGGGTTAATAACAATTGGCAGGCTTTAAACTACTGTCAGTTAGCGCAGTGAGCATAAACAAATACCGCTCAGGGGTAGTTGTAAATCGTTCCGGAGGGCTAACTTTGCTCACATGTGTGTGATAGCAAGAGCTAGATATATAAAAAGAATGAACAAAATAAATTGGGTTAATAACAATTGGCAGGCTTTAAACTACTGTCAGTTAGCGCAGTGAGCATAAACAAATACCGCTCAGGGGTAGTTGCAAATCGTTCCGGTGGGCGAAACTTTGCACACAGACTAGTGTTCTCATTATACATACAATAAAAAAAGAATGAACAAAATAAATTGGGTTAATAACAATTGGCAGGCTTTAAACTACTGTCAGTTAGCGCAATGAGCATAAACAAATACCGCTCAGGGGTAGTTGTAAATCGTTCCGGAGGGCGAAACTTTGCTCACATGTGTGTGATAGCAAGAGCTAGATATATAAAAAAGAATGAACAAAATAAATTGGGTTAATAACAATTGGCAGGCTTTAAACTACTGTCAGTTAGCGCAGTGAGCATAAACAAATACCGCTCAGGGGTAGTTGTAAATTGTTCCGGAGGGCTAAACTTTGCTCACATGTGTGTGATAGCAAGAGCTAGATATATAAAAAAGAATGAACAAAATAAATTGGGTTAATAACAATTGGCAGGTTTTAAACTACTGTCAGTTAGCGCAATGAGCATAAACAAATACCGCTCAGGGGTAGTTGTAAATCGTTCCGGAGGGCGAAACTTTGCACACGGACTAGTGTTATAATTATTCATACAATAAAAAAAGGATCAAGAAAAAAAATTGGGTTAATAACAATTGACAAGCTATTAACTGGTAATGCTTATACTAGTGAGCATAAACAAATACCACTCAGGGGTAGTTGTAAATCGTTCCGGTGGTCGAAACTTTGCTCACATGTGTGTGATAGCAAGAGCTAGATATTTAAAAAAGAATGTACAAAATAAATTGGGTTAATAACAATTGGCAGTCTTTAAACTACTGTCAGTTAGCGCAGTGTATATAAACAAATGCCTGACAGGGGTAGTTGCATATCGTTCCGGTGGTCGAAACTTTGCTCACATGTGTGTGATAGCAAGAGCTAGATATTTAAAAAAGAATGAACAAAATAAATTGGGTTAATAACAATTGGCAGGCATTAAACTACTATCTGTTAGCGCAATGTATATAAACAAATGCCTGACAGGGGTAGTTGCAAATCGTTCCGGAGGTCGAAACTTTGCACTTTATTTACTAATTACATTACCATCGTAGTCTTATATCGACGAACGCATATTTTTTAGGTAATGTAAATATATTAGCCAAATAAATGATAATTGGCTAACTCGAGCAAAATTATTCTTAGGGGTGGAATGGTGATTTTGCAATGAAGGATATTTTGTTCACAAGCTAACTTTAATTGTATTTTCATAATATTTTGCTTTTCAGATCATTATTGTGGGATAATACTAAACTATGACTATAACATCTTTTCCATCCATAGCAGCATAATTAATAGACTATATAAGGGTAGTTTTAAGGGGTTGTAATGGACGAATCATCTTAATTGTTTACATATCTTAATAAATTGCTACAATAATTACGAAAATCGACTTATATATTAAAATTTTGAATTTTCATTTTTTCGTTCACGGTGAACGTTCCAAACTTCAAACTCATGTAAATAATGCATTTTACGATCCAGAAAAATATTACTTGAAAGGTTTTAAGCTGTCCAAGTATTCAAAATGATTGACGACACGCGCTTTAACGCTATTAAAAAATCACGCGTAGTCAAATTTGAACAGCTGCCCTCACGTTTGTAGCCTCAAAAAAGGAAAAGAGAGAAAAGGAGATCGTATAAGCGTCATTCCAAACATAGTTTCACAAGAAGCTATACATTATTTTTTTCGCAAACTCGCACGGGAACAAGTTTTACCCCCCGAAGGAACATTCCGCGCGTATAGAAATAACCCCAAAAGACTCTTTACCTTTCTCTCTTCTACTAGCCAGTTGACCTAATTTTCACGGTTGAATGGTATCTCGGACGACACGGCAATTTAAATTGATGAGACGTACCCTTCTTCTACCTTCCGTAATCCTATGTCGAGTGTCATCGCTCTCGACCACGCGTATTATTAAAATAAAATAACAAGAAACTTACAACACTGTACAAAGCTACAGAAATAATTTAAGCAAATGGAGATGTATGTATATTCGCACAGACGTGCATACTCGCGTACGCAACAGTTGCGAGGTTGTCTAGATCCGGATGAATCAACGCGCTCGATATGTGCTATACGTCACGAAAGTTTCACTCGCGCTACGTACTTATGCACCGTCGTGTCGTTTCGCTATTAGTACGCTGATTCGTTAAAACCCCTTAAACGCGATTAATCAAGTGAAATAAGAAACACGGGGACAATGTGTTTTCACATTTTGACAAGCTTGTCCACCTCAAGTTGAAAGACACCGTAAAAGAGTAAGGCGCGAGCGCGCGTAAGAGAGAGAAAGAGAGAAACAGAAGGGAAGAGTGTTTCTGAACCCTTCGGATCGAAACGTCAGTGTCCACTGGGGGGAAAACTATGTATCCGAGAAGACTAGTAAGGTTCTGTTCAATCTTAATAACAAATGTGATAGAGATGACTTCGTAGAATTTCATCATCGACCTTTACAGGCACATCCAGCTTCTAGATTGAAACTATACTATATCAAATTTCGTTTCGACGATACGCCTCGTGTTATTGTAACTTACCTTTGCACACAGATAAATATATACACAGACACATGGAGAGAACGGAATGTAGAGCTGACGTTTAAACGCTATATAGCCAACGCGAGGCAAACTTGTGGCATGCCATTTTTGTTTGCTGTCACCATGCAAGGCAAAGCCGTTCTCGATTTATCTAAAAATAACTAGGGGAGAGAGAGAGAGAGAGTCTTGCAAATTTTCAACCTTTTTTATCAAGCGTCGTTACAGCGAACCTTCGTACGTAGAGCAACTTGGAAAATCTCTTGAAATTTTTTATTAACTTTGTATTACGATCAACTCGCGCTCGACGATATTTTAATCAATCAAATACAATATTATTACGATTATTCGAATTTTTACAATTTTTACAACGACCATTACAGCCAGTTGTCAAGCTATCTATTTAGATTAACTTAATTTTCAAGAAATCAATAAAAATGAAACATCCGAATTGTTTAACAGAGTCACGCGTGTAAAAATTCTTATCCCTGTGATTCGATCAAAGCATATTTCAATTGCACGAAGATCAAAATTTGTATCGGAGATAACTTTCACGCCCTTAAAGTTTCAAGTCAAAGTGCACTGTGTATCGACACAGACAAAAGTTTGTAATAAACGTACATTGAAATTTTAATCCTTCCGCAGAGAACAAGTTCGTCGATTGCGACAAATGAGCATTTCTTTTCATGAAATATTTATAAAGCAGTTAAATATTTCTGTCTGCACATGCCATTTTCGTAAGTGCTACTTTCTTGTAGCGATGAATTATTCAAAAGATCAAAAAGTATTCAATGCCATTGTGTTTTTATATTGAATTTCACGCTCTATACGATAAATTACCTCGATATCATTTTCAAAAACGTTCCCGTGAAATTAAAAAAGGAACACACGTTTTTTCTAATCGTAGTTCTTATCGAATTTACTCGCGAAAACAAAAGTACCAACGTAAAAATAAGGTACGCCGATCAATGAAGCGCGAAAAAATTTATTGTTCAAAGCCAAAATTATTAATTAATGTTAATTCTCGCGAAGAAGGGGACTAGTTTCGTATATTCCATTGGTCGACGTTACATCACAAATACGTATATAACGGACGATAGTCAACGACGACGAACGCACGGAATTGCAATTACTTTTTGATATTCCATTTGCACGTACACGCCAAACGGAAAAAATTAATAAGAGAAAAAAAAGCACAGTTACAGTGAGACTTAAATGGAGCAAGGCGAACAACAATTTCGATTTACCTAGAAAACGTCAAAAGATGACCTGTAGTTTTCAAGTCGTGACAAAAAAACAATACTCCATTGTCGAATTGACGCGTTTTAATGACGAAACGATAAACACATGTATTGAAACATAAACGAGTCGAATAGACGAACTTTTTCTTGTAAAAATTTTAATCCTGAAGCTTCTGGCGGTAGAAAAATTAATAAAATATTCAAGAATCTTCGATTATGTCGCAATCAACGTCATTTTTCTTTTCGACTATTTTTTTATAATTACTGTAAATTGTATTCTTAATGAACTAGAAAGAAAAGAAATGCACTTTCGCGTAAAGTTTTACCAACAACGATTCTATTAAACTTAAAAAAATTCCTATCACTGTGTATCACGTGCTTTCTCGAAAATAAACAAAGCCAAGGTAAACCCTTCTAACGTACATGTACACTATTTCACCTATTTTTAAGGTCGTAAACAAACCCTATATATCCGTTACAAATTACTATCTCTTTAACGTTCTCTTAGACCGGCAAGTCGCAAATCGAACTGGACAAGTAGTCGTCTTTGAAAAGGCTTCCGTCGAGAAAAAAAAAATTGGGATCGTCATCTTTTCACCTGCACCTCGGTTTGGTCATGGTCGGCTAAACACCGTGATGACGGAGCTACTTGTATACGTGTAAATATAAGCTATTGCTGGTGATCACACCTGCGTAAGGAAGGCGTGTCTCTCTCCGCGAACTCACGGTGCATAAGAAAGATAAATACATAGTTAGGTGTCGTATATAACGTATACTCACTCTTGGGAACGGTCCATGCAACTAGGGTTATACCCTCAGTGAATCATCACAACTATAGTGCACGCTCTTTGATCTGCAACAACAACAACAACAACTGTTCAACACGCGTAACTTTGCGATGCGAAAACTCGAACGTCTCCGGCTTCTCCCGTTATTTTTCTCTCGATAACAAAAAATATAAAAGAGGTACTTGTACACCTGCATAAGTACGATTATTGAGGTTAGAGGGAAAGCGTTCCGCGCTGCTGCTGCCTATGCGCTATTCGTAAGATGGTTGCCACACACGGTATATAATGTATTAGTAAGTACAATTGGCAGCAGGCGGATTCTCTCTTTCTCTTTATCTTGAATGCCAGTATACACAGCTGAACGATAGCTTACCCTTTGTTACGTAGCTCGTCGTAGCGATGATGATGTCCGACAAGAGGTACGACAGAAATAAACGCGTTTTAAAGAAAAAAGCAATTCCACCGAGAACACTAGGGACTGCACACACTTAAAACACTACAGGTATTCACTTACGGGCCAATAATCCTGCCTGCCTGCCTGCTTGTGCCTGCTGATGATGATGACGGTGAGAATCACAAAGTTAGTCGCGAGACTTTCACCGATCCAAGCGAGTTATATCGAAATGGCGCATGCGTAGTCTGTGTATCGTATAACGGTCGCGACTTTTGGCGCTAAATTTCAAATTTTTTCGATTGACCTAATCTTAACGTTATTCTGTGTATAAAATAGTTTTCGGAATTTCTTTTCGTATTAAATTATTCTAGGCAAATTGTTTGAAAATCGTATAGAATATATCGACTCGTTATACACGTATTTGAAAAAGAATTCGTCTTACAATTTCTGTTAAAAATTCTTTGATCTTGAATAGAAGAGTTTTTCCGAAAAAACCTTCTTTTCGCTACACAACAATTACGAGTAAAGATGTTGCCATCGTTCGTTCTGAAATAAATAATAACATTTACAAGCAAAGCGAACAATTTGACCGTCGCCTCGTATTCAGCATCACCGTGTTTTTTATTTTTAAGTAATACAACGTATCAAATAGGTGTCACATTTTTAGCCGCTCTACATAGATATTATACGTTTTTGCACGTAATCTCGCTACAGTACATTGATGTAGATATAAAAAGTTATAATTACAGGTAGCACAAAGATTTTATCGATAATTTGTTATGTATCTTTTTGTTTTGATATTTTTATTTCTACCATTGTTGTTTCGCATTCAAATAACAGTTTATAAACACAAGGTACGAAATACAAGAGATGTATCAAAAGCACGATTATAAAAAACATAGAAGCGTTTTTACGAATATTTAGAAAAAATCGTCGTAATCTCTGTATTGCAAAATTGAAATATTGGAAAAAGTTGGAAAAAGTTTTGACATGCTTGTTATAAAATAGTTACTTCTCTTTGTGTCCTACTCTTTGGAGCTGAATGAGTAACGTACGGAAATCTGCTTGCATAAACATTGTCGTTGTCGAGCACCATTTATATTTTTAGTTTCGTCTCGTGTAACTTCAATTGCTGCCGCTATTTATTTTAATAATTTGTAGTTAGATTATCTAAGCACAATTTTGCAAAATAATAATAGCAACAAAACAATGATAATCAGCGAGAAATTGGCTAGACGCATTTAGTTTTTGTACAATAAATTACATTTGATCCAATAAACAAAACAACTACTTTAATATTTTGTAAATTCATGATTATCAAATGTACACCATTCTGAAGCAAAATTGTATTAAGATGTATTATACACTCTCCAAAATAATATTTATTATAAGCTTTCCCAATGGATGTTGTCATTTCAGTGTTCAGGTTAAATCATTTTAGCACGAACATTGTTAATTATTGAAACAGTCTATTACGCAAGACACGTTATTTCTATACTTTATTACTCAAAATGGAAACGTACATGTTTGCGCAAAATCCTTATAATCTATCAAGAGTCATACAAATTAAATTCCATTTTATCATTAGCGTGTACGTACAACGAACTTTAAAGAATCCAAATACAAAAAAGGAAATAACGTCGTTATAAAAACATTGCTCGTTACTCGCTCGCAATTTTTACGTATGTACATTGCAGAAATCGCTCTATTACGATTGTTCGCGCTGGTGAATATGAACTTTTTCCGTAAAGCACTCGTTAAAGATCCCAGCTATTTCGCATTCGTCTTTTTTTTCATTAGCTTTATTTGCACATTCGACGACCGCTGTCTTGACGGTATCGACGGTTCTCTTTAACTCGTACTTTAAAGCAATATCTACTGCTTTCTCTGCTACTATTTTACCATTGACCATCTGTAAATCGTAAAACGTATTAAAACATATCTTACCTTTACTAATCGTTTGTGATATTTCGTCAGTGATAATTGACAATTACTTACAAACCCGTGTTTTTTTACCGTACAAGCATGGAAGCATAGGGCTTTGCGATCGTCAGAAATTGACGAAACTTAAAATTGTTCGGCGAGTGGTAACAGTCGACAATTTATTCAGTAACGAATTAGTATAATTTGTATTATTAACTCGTAAAAATAAATCTTACCTTTAGCAATTCCTACTTCCCTCTTACATTCTTCGAATATCTTCATGATTTCCAATGAAAGCTCGCATTCGACCAATGCCTGAAGGTGCGAGGAAAAACAATTGTTCATTTGAACACTACAGACACAAAACTATTTTTCGTTGCATATCACACAATTCCATACTTACGAACGCGCAATAAATGCCAAATATGCAAAAGTAAGTCTTCATCGCGATGTTTGTTTGTTTAACCAATAAAAAATAAAAGGGTTGCTTGAAATAAAGTGACCGAGCTACCGTACATACTTTGAAATACGCGCGAGATTTTCAAAGAAGATCAAAGTCGTGGACAACGGACAAAGTTATGGTAAACGAGCAGCAATTATATAGCAAAAAAATCATTTCCTATTATATTTCGAACAATAGCAAATCCCAAATGACAGCTATTTTTTTTTAATTGCGCGTACATCCGTTTTTTTCTCTATGCGTTGAACGGAAAAAATCTCCTTAATTCGTCCTCGTGGAGGTTGCATTCTCACCTCGATGAAAACTTTGTGGATCGGGTAACGGGATTGGGCGGTGAAATAACGACACTTAACAAAGCTAGCGTTGTAAAGTTGTTATTAATGTTGTTGAAATGGAATTGATATACCTTAACATCCAGTGATTATAATAATTATAAACGATAGTTATGAATAGACGAAAATCTTTGAAAATTAGATCAATGTTGCGAAGCGAGGTGAGGGATTTTCCGCAGGATACACTTGCGAAGAATTTCACCCAGTTCGCACTCGTCTTTTTCTTCGTTAGCTTTATCGACGCACGCGGGAATATATGCCTTTAATAGATCGATAACGTCTTTAGGTCTGTCCTTTGACATCGTGTCTATAAGTTTGTCAGCCACTGCCTTGCCATCGATTAACTGCAAATCGACAACGTGTCATAAGTCAGCAAGAATTCAAAAGTTTGCTTACACGAGAAACAGCGACTATGCGTACCATTCCATTTTTTTTCAAGTAGCAAGCTTGTAGACATTTCACCTTGGGGTCGTCATAATTCGGTGGGCCTGTAAACGAGTCTGCGAAAAGTGAAAATAGCATTTTTCATCGCGTATCATCGCGTAAATCTACCAATTTACCTTTGGTCGCTCCAATTTCTTTTAGACACTCTTCTAACTGTCGATCGTCGTTCGTCGAAGTTTCGCACTGCACTAATACCTTGTACAAAAATACACGTCGAAATATGTCATTTTTAACTTGGTTTATTACGCCGTGAATTCGATCGCCATCGCATACTTACTAGAACGGACAAAATACCGGCTATACACGGGCGAATGTTCATCCTGATACTTGGTTAATTAAGATGCTCGTAGAAATGTTACTTCGAGACTAAACTAAATTGAAAACTCACCGAGAATTTAAAGGTACTCGTTATTATATAAAACAGGAAGAAGCATGAGCCAACCAGGGGTAATTGTCTTATTTCCAACTTTATTACAAACAATAGCAATTTCGAATCACAATTCTTTTTTTTTAATTGCGTTCATTATAACGATTATCAGCCAAAATAAAATTTGTTTACGTTAACCGAGCGTATCGATCCACGGAGGAACAATGCGACATTATCAAGCAAAGAAAAGTCATTCAAGTTGGTGACGATTTTGAATAAGTCAAAATTGTTTTTGTTTTATTGTTCAGCTATAAAAACCACTACTCGTATCGCTATCAAAGTTAAAAAAAATCGACAAACTTGTATAAACGAGGAAGAGCTACGAGTAATTGCGCGAGCAGCAATTTTCCAACCATAATTTATGTCCTGTCATAAAGTAAACACTGCTCATTTTTTATACATGTAATTCGTTATTTTTGCAATTTCTATCGAATTGTTATCTTAATTATCACGTTTGAAAATACAAATAATTAATCAAATGTAGCTCGTGTTTGGATAAATATATCTGAAAAATAAACGTATGTACAGATATTGGTGTATAACAATTGAGCTGAAACGGTTGAAGACGCTACGAGTCAACAAGAATGGACACAATCGTAAACGATCCGTTTTAAATAATGTATTATTTCCAATTTATTTAACGGTTACACGGGATACAATGTATTCCGTTGTAACATCGAAAACACTTGTACGTTACAGCTTGATCGCTGCTGGTTACGGAGGAGCCACTTTTCAGGCATTTGAAAAAGAGCCTAAATACTTTGTAATCGTCTTTTATTTATTAGCTTCGTTCAATTGTTGTCCATCGTTGCTTTGCGTTCTGCCATTTACTATATTCTAAGTAAATTCTATAATTCACTTAGACACCAAATATTAATCACGTCTCCTCTGTCCTTTAAAAATGGAATTTTGTCAAAATGAAAATGGCGTTATAGTCCCGATTCTTCCGTGGTAGAAATGTGCATTCTTCTAAATGAATTGATATTTCAAGATATTGTGGTATTGATTCAAACGATGTCGCGAGCTCGATCGCAAGCGAATACTTAAAAAAACCGACGATACAAGCTGTTTAGTAGCGAATGTTACTATCGATGTTTTCTCAATTAACGGTAGCTCCTAAAAACTTATCTTTAAGGAACTAAAGTAGAAAAGCGTACCGCAAAGCAGGAAGAGATTAAACAAACGAGAGATATTTCCATACAACGATCATTCCACGTCACAAGTTTGAACTACGTGAAACGAAAATACATCCTCCAGAAAGTTTACCGGATTCGATTGATGTAGGAATGGACAAGATTGAAATAGAATACTTGCGTTATAACGATTAAATGTTGTAATAACTTTTCCATTTCTAACACCTTTAGCAATTACACGCTATACTAAAATATAATAGTCAAAGGTTTCGCGTTCAATTCATAGTCATTTTCTCCGGAAGTTGTCGTTTTCACCAATAGCTTAAATTTGTGATACAATGAAATATTATTCTTTGACAATATTCAACATCGCAAGCGCACACAAGTTTTTCAACGCGGACAAAACACCAGCTACGCCAAGGTAAATTTTCATATGGATATTTGTATTATTGTCAGTTTCTCGTACAAGCGTTACCGTCAGACTAAACCAAATTCACCAAAAGTAAAGAATACTAGCACGGACGTGCACGACAAACAGACCCGAGCGCAACAGTCATGTTCTTATATTGTAACAAAATTAATTTCCGGTTGTATTCTAAATGCATCTCTAAACAAAGGAAAGATACAAATTCGCAAATGAAATGCATTAATTGCAGTATTTATCGTTCGAATAGAAGAAACGCTTACGTTGACCATTAAACAAGAATGTTTCGTAGCAATTTTCATTTGACCATTGTTAGCTTTTTATCGACCATCTCTAAACGCGACACGAACCGCCTGCGTTAGTTCGGATTATCCGCGTGTAAGGCAGAGAAAGCCTATTACGAGTGACACACGACAGGAAGAATTAAGAAAACTGACCTATAATATCACGTATAATAAGTTTCGAGATAGTCGTAATCAATGACACTTAAGTAAGATCATTTAATGGTTATGCTTATTGTGAACGAGTTAACGAAAAATTATCCCAAGGAAATTCTGAGGAAAAAGATCAATTACGTAATTTACAGAAGATTGCATAAAGTGCATATAGAACATCGACTGGTCTACTTGTCGAATAAGTATTTGATGTATCGCGTCAAATACAAATAATGCGTAATATCGTTCACGTGGCCAATGTCTTATGAAGATCAAACATTTTACTTTCAGTCAAAGGCTTTCAATTGCCTGTCACTGTCACGCATTCATTTCAATTAAGAACAGTTTGTTGAATCGGTTGCGAACAACTTCTTATTGCCTTTTACTCTCCATCGTCAACGGTGGCCTCGTCATTAACATTCAAAACATCGACCAATTTATTTAGACGTGGCAATGCTACTTTATTCGCATTGTTTTCTTCGTAATTATCAAAATAATTAAGTCTTTTTCCTTATCAGACTAAAAGCGTACGAGTGGAAGAGGGAGAGAGTGAGAGAGAGAGATAGAGAGTTACATTTTCATTTACGTCATTTAGATAGCTGAAATATAATTTAAAAAACGTTTCGATATCAATTCTCTCCGGGATTTTGAGAACGTACTATGATGTAACGGAAGCTTTCTTGTTCTCGTACAAGAACGCTTGTACAGAAACGGTAAGATATTTCGTCATAATGGTTATTTTATAAATAATCAATTAATAAATTAATTTTAATTTATTGTAAATTTAATCAACGCATAATTCACCGATTGAAAAAATGCGCAAATATTATACCCATCTTAAACGTACTTTTCAACGACTGTCTATTTCGTTTTTAGCGTATTAATGTGCATTACGTTTTCATCGTAAATACAAATAATCAGCTATATAGATCATAGCTATAGCTATGACGTCATTGATGTTTACAGGCGCGTCGTTATATATACGTGTATATATTTATAAAGGTTCGACGAACTTTGTGTAAGAAAGTCAAGAAGTGCAGTTTATTGAAACGTATTGTTGAAATATACGTTTATAGCGATATAAAATAGAGCGAGCAACGTTATCCGAAATAACGCGAATTTAACAGTTATACGCGTGTATCACCTCGAATGCTAATATTCTTGAATTATGCTAATCGTTGAACAAGACAAGAACAGTGCTTGCTGTTGAAATCAAGTGTATCTGTATAAATGTGATGAAAGTATTTGTTTATCGACAGCACACGTAAAAATGATATCGGTGAAGAGCGCTTTTAAACTGTACAAATCCGACAAAAAATCGATATGTTGGCCATAGTTTTTGTCAAAAATTTAGCCACATTTCCCTCGGGCGTTACCGGATGGACTCGAGAACTATCAACCTCGTAGCTGCAACCTATAACTGCAAAAAGAAAAACTGTTCCTAATATTATAACGACCACAAGCTGCGCGTAAAAAATATGGAATAAAACGAGTCGAAACACGTAAAAATACATTTCATCAGAATACGAAAGGGTCACGAGACGTAATATATCTCTAATAACCGATATCTCTGAGAACAGTAATAAAAGCTCAAAATATACGAAAGGAATTTTATCGTCGCAGCGTAGCGCCAACGCAACCTCTTCCGCAATATACTTTCAAGTACTTCGGTATGTACTGAGTGGATATTAGTTTTCGATAAAGTCATCGTATATGTCCAGACCACAACACTGATTTTATCAATTTCTTTCCTCACGACATCGGACGATTTATACATGTGTGCAACTTTGCTCAAATTTCTATATATAGTATAAGGTATTGTCAGTTTCGCGAAGGTCAATTTCCGAGAACCACACGCGCGTGTTCGGATCGTCAAGGAAAAAAGAACTTGTCCATATGTGTGTAGAAAGCTTTTAGATAATGAAAAACGAACGTCGTCGTTGTACTTTTTCCCATAAAAATTGCAGTGTCACTGACATTTACCCAAAGTGTAAACGAGGCATAATAGAAATGAGCGTGAGAGTCGATATTATACATACACACACGTACTTATACGTAGCAAAATAATCTAATGCCCGCGAGGCAGTGGCATCTGGGTCACGTGCTCACACGGCGATTTAGGGAGGTCGGTTTGCCACCGCTTCAGCGGCACTTTAGCCGCGCGAGTAGGCAGCAATAGTTTACTCAGTCAGTCGCGTCGCGGTGCTGCCACGGCTAACAACAACCGTCGTGGAGTGCACACGCCAATTTGAAAGAAAAGGCTATATATATATATATATATATAGATATCCGAACTACCGGATCACGGGATGCGGAGAGCAGCAATCATTTTTACCCTCGGTGAGTGGGTTGAGGTTATATGGTCAATGTGTGTGTGTGTGTTTAAATGTGTGTTCCGTGGATCCACTTCTTCTTTTTTCAGGAGAGCTTTTTTTTTAACTTTTCTTTGTCGGTTCGCTGTTAGTCGATGACTAAGCAAAATAATAGTATAATTTTTTCAACAATTCGATCAGAATGTTTGCCAAACATTATGTAAGCTTTGGTCACACACGCGCATACGCAAGTAAACGTGTTTCACTCGGAAAGTCTTTCTCTTTACTTTTGTTTTGTTTTCATATTTATTCATAGGATGGCTCGATTTCGTCATCACAACTGCGTGTGTCTCTTGCGAGTGGTGTATGTGTGTAGATAGACTTGCAATCATACTTCAATGGAAATTTTACGCTAGTGTTACTTTCCAAACTTAAACTGCTTCGCGCGATGATCTTTTCAATTCTGGGTGTCAATTGTGTAAGTTCTTCTAATTGAAAAATATAGCTATGAGCAAGCATCATATACTGAGCAGTAATTTTGTTGTTGTGGCTTGCCAAGTCTGCAATCAGCACATTTCAACTATTCTGTTATAACAGGAGAATATAGCATTTGTTACATGTTGTTGTTGTGCTCCTTTTTAAAAAAAAACTGAGCATTGTGATGTCACATGTATTGCTCCAATCATAATATTAACTCAATGTCATTCAAATGATTACTTTTGAAATAACTCTAAGACTCTAAGAATTCTTTTTTTCCAAAAATGTTCACTGAGAATATTGCATTTATTCAACATTTAGCTTTTCCCTTGGAACTACAGTTTCACTTCATTCAGATATTTCAATAAATTTACATTTTATACTACAACCCAAATCCAGAGCAGTACACATAGATATAATCTAACAGTATAAATGATTGTGTGAGTAAATAGAACAAATCACTTAATAAGCAAAGTAAACACAGTATAAATCTGCTCAAGCTTAAAACAGTCTTATTCCACTTGTAATCAATATCTAGGGAATTTACAGTGTTAATTAAACCAACTTTAAATTTTACTGTTTTCATGGCCACAGATGAAAACTGATTATAGTAATAGATATTACAACAAACTTTTTCTGCCATGTTAAAAAATAATATTCAATTTGATCAATAAATTGAAAAACGATATTCTAAAGCTACTATCTTTTAAGAAGAGCTTTGCTGTTCTAAAATATATATTTATCATTTGTAATTTTTAATTAAGATTAAAATATATAGAAATCATTGCTGGGGCCTTGGCTTAATCAGCTATTATTGTTCTTGTCCTTTTGATTCAAGTGACTGATCGATCTTCACAAATTAATTCATTAATGTCAGTATTTATATTTTATAAGAGGAATTGAAATTCAAAAAATCAAACTTCCAATGAAAGTTATTCCAAATTATGCAAATTATTACAACTTGTTTGAAGAAATTTGAAAGAAAGCTTCAAAGCATTAATTCTAAAGTACAATGAACTTTACAGATGTAAGGAAATATGATATAATCTTGTAGGAAGTACTAAACTTGAACAAAACTACAATTACAACTGTAGAAATACTATTCTTATTCCTTATGTAAGCTCAAGTATTACAGAGGCATAGTTTCACATCATTTGCTCATGTTTCATATTTTTCTTGTGACAATTTAGCTACTTAGGTTTGAGTAAGTACAATGAACCTTTTGTACTTCTAACAAGATCAATACAAGTTGCGAGGTAGACCAATAAATGAGATAAGATAAATATATATTCGTTATAGATTAGCCCATTCATTCCAGAAAAAATAGGTCACCATTTTTGTTGGTATTGCTACAATTGTGTCTACTTTTGATCGTCAGTCTTGCAGTTCTTATCGAGTAAAATATTTTAAAACAATTTCAGGTAACACGATAAAGACATTGACTAGATAAATAAAAGCAGAAAAAAATTGTCAAGGAAAAAACACTCGAGTCTATCGTACGTTCTTAGATATAAATCTTATCTAAATATCTTCAAATTAGTGCATATGAAAACTGTTAAGAAAAGTCGATTGTTGAATTATTTACAATTGCAAAGTCAGTTACCTTATATTTTATTGGTCAAATGTCCTATTTGAGAATAAGGTCAAGTTTTTATTTATAGCAAATAAATGAATTAAGAAATGGTTTGTATTCATAGGCAGGATATTAGGGATACTAGATACATCGGTTAAAAAAATGCAGTATAATGGAAAGAATTATTTGGATCTGTTTCAGATGAATAGTGGCTGAGCGAAAGAAATGGACGGCAAGGCGCATACACAGAAGCCAAAGAATCCAAGAGAAGGAGCAAATCCAATAAGCTCAATCACATTTTGGTAATTAGCAAATTATATAATACAAACACAATTATACAATTCCAACAGTTCTTTGCATGAGGATATTATTTTATTGATAAAGCTAGCTTCCATAAAAAATTTCCAATGATTGATAAGGATAAGAACTTTGTATTAAGACATTGAGGTATCGATAGGTTGACAAACAATATCTTTGTGGTATCAATACTTGTTTTTCACAAATATTTGTATTTTCTATTATGATAAGAATGCAGCTGAAAACAGTAGCAGTTGTCGTGTACAAAGGTAGTTGCCAAATCACCTGTGGTATCGAACTTATGAACAGTAACGAATTATCTTATCCTTAAGAAGCTTGTGTCATGTTTCACTACCTGATGACATATTAATCGAATTACTTTTGTATGCACAGCTAATGAAAGTACATTTGTCACGAAGTGGCAATTTGTGTTAATTGTAGATAAGATAAATTGCAAAGAAAATTTTTAATCAAGCTACTTTAATTTCGGTAGTCGAAACAAATGTATTATTAAGGAGAGAAAAGGCTACTCTGTATGTACACATACATGGCCAACGAATCATCCCACTGAATGAAAACGCATATTGCCGTATACCACTATTCTTACAAAATAACCGTATCAATGAACAGTATATCTGATGAAGAATCGACTACTTTTTGTTTTTCAGGTACATACTACGACTGTTCTGGGTGGGTTACCGGCGTGATCTCGACATCCAAGACTTGTACGAGCCGCTGAAAGAGCACACGAGTAATCGATTGGGTGAAAAAATAGCCAGGCTATGGGAGCAGGAGTGCGAGCGTGTCAATAAGAAGCAATTGACGAGTACAGGCCAACGTGGCAAGAACGACAAGATCGAACCAAGTTTACTTCGAGTTTTATTGAGATGCTTCGGCTTGAAGTTGGCACTCTACGGAGTACTACTGGCCATTATGGAAATCGTACTCAGGTAATTCACAAGAATCGACTTTTTTCGTTATCGTGATAATCAGCTCGACGAACGTGTTCGATACCAAAGCGTGTAATTTGGTTTTGAAACGATAAGCGTTGAGCTTGCACGATAAGATATCCGCAGCGACTGTTTTAATTAATTTATTATTGAAGACTTTTTTCCAACTAATTATCTTTGACATGTGAATGCGTATGTACATTTGTTGTTTACCTCAGGGGTATACTTTGTTCTGCGTCTACAAGTATTCGCGCCCATAAATTAAATTGAAAGAATAGAAGAATAATCGCATCATTTCTAAAATGACGACGGCCTTTGTAATTAATCAAATTTAATTTATCGCAGTTGCTATCAAATCGAACTTTTAACAATTGTTTATTTATTGCTAATCATTATTATTATTATTATGGAACAGAGATTTCCTCCAGTTTATCTTTAATGATTCAGTTGTTACGTAAAGTAAACTTTTACACTTCCGTTATTCGAAGGAAAACGCCTTTGGACTTTTCCTCGTGAAATCAATTTTCTTTCTCTTTTTTTTCGTGTATTTCTTGTCGATCGTCGTCACTCGATACTTCTATTATTAAACCAACTTTCGTGAATTTTTACTTGAACAAAAAAAAGGATACAAACTACTTTACAAGTCGCCTCTGCGTAGTATCGCGACAAATAACACGAGTACATTGATACAATTGGAACGAAAACTTGTTTTCTTCGAAAGAGAAAGAATAACACCGCGACGTTGCGTTAAAAACAAAAGAAAAAAACAAAAGAAAAAAACAAAAAAAAAACGAAAAAAATGAAAACAAATTATCACGAGAATGAAATCCAGCGAATGGCACTTTTAACGTCAACTGTAGATTGCTGCAGCCGATATTCCTTGGTTTGCTCATCAGTTACTTCAGACAGCGAAGGGATGACGAGCCTTCTGCGTCTATAACGGACGATTTGAATGTGATGCCGTTGATCAGCAACGGTACGCAGCAACACCCCGTCGTTGGACAGTCCACATCGTTAAGTGCAAAGCGAGTTTTGCATTATCATTTTTCTTGTTGCTCTTAAACAAAGCCATCTAATACTGTCAGCCGAGTGACTAACTCACTTCCTACATGGTCTGTTTCACTTTTCATACAGACTGGAATGCATATACAAATTATACAGCGTAGGTCGACATATTTTAGAGTAGAAATCCACAGCTTTCGCTATAACGGACACACAAACACACACGTACACCCAATTGACGCACAAATACGTTTATTGATTAACACGTACGAATAAACATGCGACTCGATAAAAATACACCTCATCGGCAGTTTTCAGAAACGACGTCAATCAACTAATTATGCATCTCGTTTCCTTATTTCGCGTTATACTATTATTTATTGAGAAATCATTGCTACTGAAAAACTCGCCGTAGTAGCGAACCCTGATTGGGTATTTTGTTACTCGCGTTTCCAACGTACATGTCAGTAATTCTCCTAATGAACGAGAAATTCCGTATGGTATAATGCAGGCGCTTTTATCTCTATCGGTTCTTTCGTGATGTCACAATAAATCGCGTCACGTTCTTGTTTTTTTTTTTCAATGTCTGGAATTTGATTATTGGAACGTCGAAAAAGTTGCGAAACAGAGTACAAATAAAAAAATGTTGTGCCCGAGCTCAAATTCACGTCACAGTTTGTTGTAATACTCGAAACGTACAACTGGCCTTTTGCTTGTGTTTAATCTACATTGATACTCTAACCGAGGCAAGAAATTCGAAAAATTAAACGCTAGACTTATTGATCAAACAAACGACTGCTTCAAGTCGATAGAACGATATACTACTTACAAGGTCGCGGTAATAGATAATCTCATTTGTAAATGACTTGTACGGGTGAAATATTAATAGAAATAAATTGGTGTAAGTTCGAACGAAAGATGTTTTATGATGAATGTAGCCAATAATGAACAGGAGAAACACGCATTCCGTTAAAAACACGTAAAACAATACCGAATAATGAAGTTGGATGATGTTCCGGAGTAAATTTGCTTCTGCAAACTAATCAGCATAAAACAACGATGTTAGACGACAGCTAGGAGTAGCTTGCGTTCGTTGTTTAACTTTGCTTAATTCATCTTTACGGACTTGAGCTAACCAAATATTTGAACGGATTCGGACCGTTTAATTATACGTTGCTGTCGTAACGATGCGTGTGCACGCAAATATTACGAAATAAACACGAGGTTGTCATTCGAGACGAGCGCTGTCGTGTCGGTGATTAAAATACGAATGATATCATTTACAACCAAACTCAAAATCACTCACGATTCATAATATTTCTGTCGATATTTTGTCATGCTCGTGTTATTTACACTAACAATTGTGTATTCGTAGAATTAGTTTTGACGTAGTTGACTAGCATTGGCTTGAGCAAATTAGCTGTTTTATCATAATATTAAACAGTCGAATTGGGAAACGTCGATGAAATTCGAGGTGCTAACCTTTAATCGTTACCAGCGTGCACGCTGATCGAACGTTTAATTGAATCGACGATCCGTCTAACGCGAACTTACTACCGAGGAAAACACATTCGACAAAGTTGCCAACGCAATTTTCGTAATAACTGGCTAAAAATTGCAAAAAAACAAACAAACGTTCGTTTAAAGAAGAAATCGCTGTTGCCAAAACAAAAATATTAGCACCTCGAACGCCCGTCTAATTTCTTTGAGAATGTAAAATATTTGTCCGTATTTAATTGCGCAGGGTATCCCAACCGATATTCCTAGCGGAGCTACTGAAGTACTTCAACAAAACAAGCGTACAAACTGTGAATCAGACCGAGGCATACTTGTACGCAGGTGGAGTGGTGTTATGTTCGGCACTGAACGTTCTAGTAATTCATCCGTTCATGATGGCAATTCTACACATGGGTATGAAGATGCGAGTGGCCTGCTGCACCCTCATCTATCGCAAATCGTTGAAACTATCGCGAACCGCTCTGGGCGAGACGACGATTGGACAAGCGGTGAATCTGTTGTCGAACGACGTTAACCGCTTTGACGTCGCCCTCATCTTCTTGCACTACCTGTGGATCGGCCCACTCGAGACGATAATCGTCATGTACGTGATGTACCAGAAAGTACAAGAATCGGCTATAATCGGCGTTGCTACGCTCCTCATGTTCATCCCGTTGCAAGGCTTCCTTGGCAAGAAATCGTCGTCGCTTCGATTGAAAACTGCAATCAGAACGGACGAGAGAGTGAGACTGACCAACGAGATTATTTCGGGTATTCAAGCGATCAAGATGTATACCTGGGAGAAACCCTTCAGTGCTCTCATCGCCAAAGCACGTGCCAACGAAATTACAGTCATACGTGGCATGTCGTACATTCGTGGTGCTATTATGTCCTTCATTATTTTCTCTACTCGACTGTCGCTTTTCATCACGATTGTCGCCTACGTTTTGCGTGGCAACAACATTACCACCGACTTGGTATTCATGCTGACTGCTTACTACAACATCCTCAGGACGAACATGACCGTCTTCTTTCCACAAGGTGAGTATTTGATTGAAGGCTTTATCGGATATTGCGATTGACGTGCGTGCCGGCAAGCTTTTTCGTATCGACGACCTGGAATAGAGACGATACAGATACATAAAGAATAGATAAAGTTTTATACTCGGTAGGTTATTATACTTGCGTCGTAAATCAAGCATATTGGGAGGGCAAGTTTTTTTTCTTTTCTAACGTTCCGAAAGATAGGCGATAAACTAATACAACGTTTGTTAAGAAAAGTACAAATTTCACGTGTGCCGAGTTCGCGATCGTTACCGATAATTAGAGCAATATCTGGTAAACGATCAATTTAATCATTTAATACCCGCGTACCGGCACACCTATAGTACGTATACGTACTACAAATAAAAAAATGCGATTGCAAAAATAATATTTATGGGCAAATGTACAAAGATTTATTACACTTGCCCACAAGTCTTCATTTCGTAAATATTTATTCCTCTATCGTTATAATAAGATCGCTGATTAATTTTGTTTCTTTATCGCACCAATTAAGGATTAAATTTTATCAACGTCCACTGTTATTCAAAGTCATTCTTACCATATTCGCCGAAAATTTCCTTTTTTTTGTATTCTACTCCAAGTCGAGTGAGGAGTCAAGGTTAAACTCATTCGACAATCTCATCTTCGTACGTAGTCGAAAAATATACGTTATTCGTAAATCAGCACTTTGGCTAAAGTCAACGTTGTGCAAATGTTCTGGAAAACAAATTTTCAACATCAATGCCACGTGTAATCATTGCATTTTCAAAACCTTATTCGGAACGTTCGATTTATACTATGGGCTTTTGTAAATTTCAACCAGGCAAACACTTGGATCAAATATTCCCCAATGATTTTTTCATCGCGAACCAGGAAGATGACTGAAACGTTCTTTTTTTTTAAGTCATTACTATTTATACTTGAATTTGAAATCTTTGGTCGTCGATACTTTAATAATCGGTTAATTTTAAAGATTTTTTCAGTTTACGAGCTCGTTTGATTACAAAAATGTGACGCAAGCTTTAAAACAAGTTCGTTTTATTTTTTACAGGTATTACGCAAGTAGCCGAGGTGATGGTATCGATACGTCGTCTGCAACGATTTATGTTGTACGAGGAGGTATCAACACGCGAAGATCGCAGTCTGATTTATCGTAAACCTCGGGCCGATGACGACACGAAAAAGAACATAAAGGGTAAAGCAGCATCGGAGAATGGTAAATCTGGTAATTTGGCAGCTGCTAGCGATCGCGAGAATCAGGGTATGATCAAATTGGAGCACTCTTCGGCTAAATGGTTGACGTACGAGAAGGATGATACTTTGCACGACATCAATCTCGAAGTGAAACCTGGCGAATTGATAGCCATTGTCGGATCGGTTGGTGCTGGCAAATCGAGTTTGCTGAATGTGATTCTCAAGGAACTGCCGCTCACTTCGGGATCTATAACGGTACGTATACGTGCATACATTCATACGTGTATATTGTTGTTTTTTTTTTTACTAGAATGCCGATTGATGTGCCAAGGACGCGTTAGAAAGTTTTTTCCCTTTCGCGCGGATATTGTTTCTTTCGTTGAAGTCGCGGTAGATGTTGGAAAGTTCAACTACCTTTACACCGGTGCTTGTTAAATGAAACACTTTTAAAGAGCACAAGGAATCTGAAAGGAGTTTCTCGAGTTTACATTCTAAAGCCTACGATTAGTTCTTGGTTTTTTTTCCTACCGTTCATTCGAAGATTTTTCGTTTAATGTTAAAGCCTAAGGAGTTTAAGGTATAATACCGAAACACAAAGTCAAAAAAGATCGATCGGAAAAAGCTAACAATGTTAACAGTAGCTATCACGCACTGTCACGCTAAATGCCTAGTCTGTGAAATCGAGTTATGATAATCACAACTTGCTCGCGCTACAGAAAATGTTAGGAGTCGTGTAATTATCGTGCAAAGCGGTAATTGCGCATTAACGCAATTTAAAAAAATCTAACGACCATCAAACAACGAGTTCGATTAATGGAAAATTGTCGGTTACAGGTCAATGGCCAGATCGCATACGCAAGTCAAGAACCTTGGCTGTTTGCCGGCTCGGTCAGGCAGAATATTTTGTTTGGCCGTGAAATGGATCAACACAAGTACGAACAGGTGATCAAAGTATGTCAACTCAAGAGGGACTTTAGACTACTACCATATGGCGATAAGACCATTGTCGGTGAGCGTGGAATCAGTCTGTCCGGTGGACAACGCGCCAGGTTTCTATTGTTTTACTTTTTTTTAACGGGTGTACGCGTATGTTATAATTTACTAACAGCGTTCACAATTTTTATCTTTCAGAATCAATTTGGCGCGAGCTGTCTACGCGGATAGTCCGATTTATGTATTCGATGATCCTTTGAGTGCAGTTGATGCTCACGTAGGCAAGCACATGTTCGAAGAATGCATTGCCAAGTACTTAAAGAAGAGGACTAGGGTTCTGGTTACTCATCAACTTCAATATTTAAAGACCGTTGACAGAATCATCGTCTTGAGTGGTGGAAAAATTAAAGCTGAAGGGTAATTGTGATAATCTTGTATTAGCTGTGTAGATTATCCTTCAATACTATTAAAAATTTGATAATTAACGAACGCGTAATAATGATCTTTTAGCAAATTTGACGAATTGGTAGCTCAAGGTATTGACTTTGGTCGTTTGCTGGAGCAACAACTCGCGAAAGCAAATCAAGACGATACAGGTTCACAGCCAGTGAGTCGCAGTACATCGCGACAGGGTAGTATTACTTCGCTGAGCTCGTTCATGACCAACGAGAACAATCTGTCGTTCGAAGATCCCAAGGAAGAAGACGAAATGCGATCAGCTGGAAACGTGTCTGGTGCTGTATACAAAGGCTACTTCCGTGCCGGTGGAAATTGGTGTGTTATTATCACGATCTTCGTGTTGTGCGTGTTGGCACAATTTTTCGCGAGTGCTGGTGACTTCTTTATCTCTGAATGGGTCGGAATGGAAGACAATTCAACTGTAAGTTTATTATCTTACTCGTTGGAAAAGCTCGGCTTGTAGATGATTCTGTAGATGTAGATGTAGATGTATATTATGTGATATTCGAATGCATGCAGAAAGATAGGATCGTATGAGTTTAGATTAATCGTTGAATGTTGAATGAGATCGATAATGTAACTGAACATATTTAATTTGCAGTTCTATCCTAACGGCACGATAGCCTTCTGGTCTGGACCTATAAGCCGAGAAAACTGCATCTATATATACAGTGGTATAACCGTGTTGACGATTCTTGTGACTTTGGTTCGCTCGTCAGCCTTCTTCGACATGTGCATGCGTGCCTCGCGTAATCTTCACGATCACATGTTCAGCTCTATCAGTCGAGCGACCATGCGATTCTTCAACACAAATACTTCTGGGCGTATTCTCAATCGATTCTCCAAGGACGTTGGTTCTGTGGACGAACTGTTACCGATTGCGCTGATCGATTGTCTACAGATTGGGCTTACGTTGGTCGGCATTATCGTCGTCGTGGCTATATCAAATCAGTGGTTGCTCATACCCACTGTCGCCGTCAGCATTATTTTCTACTACCTGAGAGGGATATACATTTCTACTGGTCGTAGCATCAAACGATTGGAGGGAGTCAGTAAGTTTGATCTTCTACCGATACTGATCACTTTAGCAAAACGGGATCATTGAAGCACGTCTCACTTTCCGTATCACGTGCACATACATGAATGTAAATATAATTATAACACGTTCATAGTGAGTAACGCTCGTAAGAGGAGCAATACACACCGATTGCTACTTATAGAAACATCTTATTTACGTGCCAATTAAATAGCTGCGATTAGACAAGTATAAATGACATCTCGTACTTTTGGTATCGCAATGTTAATAAATTCAATAATTTTCAGCTCGTTCACCAGTATTTGGTCACTTGAACGCCAGTCTGCAAGGTTTAGCTACAATCCGTTCATTCGATGCCGACGAGATTCTGATCAATGAATTTGATCAACACCAAGACTTGCATTCGTCAGCTTGGTTTATCTTCATTGCCACCTCACGTGCCTTTGGATTCTATTTAGATGTATTTTGCCTATTATACATATTCCTCGTGGTGTTGAGCTTCTTCGTATTGTACCCATCTGACCAGCCACCAGAAGGCAACGCCGTTGGTCTCGCCATCACGCAAAGCATCGGTCTTACCGGCATGTTCCAATGGGGTATGCGACAGAGTGCTGAGCTCGAAAATCAAATGACCTCTGTAGAACGAATATTAGAGTTTAGGTATGCACATCAAATGGGATTAGTAGCATTTGTCTACTCGAATGTTCATTTATGTTTATTTTCAACGTGTTTATTGCAGTAATCTACCGAGCGAGCCTCCGCTAGAGAGTTCGCCAGACAAAAAACCACCCGTCAAATGGCCTGAAGAGGGCAAGGTTGAATTCAAGAATGTTTATTTGAGATACTCATCCCTGGATCCTCCTGTACTTAAAAATCTCAACTTTGTCATAAAACCCAGGGAAAAAATTGGTATTGTCGGCCGTACAGGAGCTGGAAAATCGTCTCTTATTCAATCGCTTTTCAGGTTATTATTTAATCGAATTAACTCGACAACTTTAAAAACAGATAGTAGAACTAATGGGGTAGAATTTTCGTTGACGCGTGCAACTAACTGATGTCTATTATTCATACGCTTTTCGAAATCGACTCGATTTCGAGAATAATTTGTTTGACGAAAATAATGTTTTTTACAGACTAGCCGATGTACAAGGCCGGATCGAGATCGACGGTGTTGAAACGGGTGAAATTGGTTTGCACGACCTACGTCGTCAGATCAGTATAATTCCGCAAGAACCTTTCTTATTCTCTGGTAGTCTGAGAAAGAATCTTGACCCATTCGATACGCACGAGGATTCCGTGCTGTGGCAAGCGCTAGAAGAAGTTGAATTAAAAGAGATGGGACTGCAAGCGAACATCAACGAAGGTGGTAGTAACCTGAGTGTGGGACAACGACAGCTGGTCTGTCTTGCGCGTGCTATTGTCAAGAATAATCCTATTCTGGTGCTGGACGAGGCTACTGCAAATGTCGATCCCAAGACGGATGAACTCATTCAAAAAACCATTAGGACTAAGTTTGAGAAGTGCACCGTACTTACGATAGCTCACAGGCTCAATACTGTTATGGACAGCGATAGAATTATAGTCATGGATGCTGGTACTTGTGTGGTAAGTTGGTGTATTTTGCTAATTTTGAAAACACATTACAACTAATACTAACAATTCAACATTAATGTTATATTGCTCGTTTACGGTACAATTTTAACTGATACGTTGACATTTCTTGAACGCAGTACTATCCCCAGTATACAAGATAAATCATGTCGATAACGACTAATAATATCCGATAACATCCATGGCGTTGAACTTTATTCCTCTATGAAATTTTACTCTCGACATTTTATCTTCTTGCTTCAAAGGATTCCTAATAGCGATCTTCTCAATTTACAGGAATTTGACCATCCGTACGTTTTACTGCAAAAAGAATCAGGCTACCTGAAGAGCATGGTTAACGAAACTGGGCCAATAATGGCCGAAGCGTTGATGTCTGTCGCTGAGAATGCTTACAACAACAGCGAAACTTCTACACCACTAACCGAAAGTACAGCTCTTTAAAAAGAAAAGTTGCGTTTATCATGCGTATATGATGATCGCGCGCCAGTATTTTGCCATAAACGTACTCATAACTCGTGTGTATAGCTATCGTCCATTTACTGAGCGCGCGTCGATCGATTATGTCATTTGTTTAGATCGAACATGAAGTAAGCGATGCGCAGTATTAATCAACGGAATTTTATACGCCATGCTTGTGTCGTAACTAATTGTTTTCACTCGTTTATTTTTGTTTTGTGAAGTTGAAAAATAGCTGTCCTCGCAAGTCAATGTCTGTGTCCATTGTCAATTATCAATTACAATAATTGTAAGAAGCAAGAGCGAAGAACATATATACGGCGAGACCCGTAACCTAGATAATCTTATATATTTATATATATTTTAAAAATATATATCTATTTTTTGAATATCGTCTGGTGCTTTTTTGAACATGCGTGTATGTCGCCAGTGAGGCTGAAAGCCTTATAGCGATTTGATTTTAGAGTAATTTTTTTTAGGAATTATCTGCTCGCTCCCATGTCAAAGACAATGTGCACATAAGCGCCTTACGACGACGAGACTTAATCTAAGTTTAATACTTAAAAACTACTTACCATTGTGATTCAAAGGGAGAGAAAACGTTCCTACTTGTGAAACTTGGTGCTTACGCTCTCGGTCTTGTTAACTACTTTGAACCCAAACAACGTGTACAACGTGTTCAGATGTTATTTTTTATTGGCGACGGTAATTATTGTTATCGTTACCCTCATTATTAATTGTGCTCTAATATAATTGTATAGATTTATCGTTATTTCACTATTATTAGTTATTTTTATGTATTGTATGTAAGAAATGTCGACTATTCACGCACATGGGAGTGAGTTTGAAGTACAAGTGCCTGTACGCGAAATCATGAATCATAAATACAAATTACTATTTATACTGCATTCAATAAGTTAGTTAATTATTGTGAACGATACGCCCAGTTGTTCTTAATAAACAATGTATGAATATATTTTGTAACAATCGTACACAAAATTCGTATAATAAAAAATATTTTAAATATTTATCTCGACGAATTGATTACTATGAAATTTTAGAGGTATACTTTGAATCGCTCTATTTCCTGAATAATACGTTCAAGTGTTATCGTATTGATGGAACTGCTGACGAGGATATCGATGGTAATTGTGGGAAAAGGCTGATAGACAGATGGGAAAGTTGATTTTTATCATAAATTATTTTTATTAAATAATGATTATAAAAGTACAGTACAAATACAGTAAAACTTGCAAGATACCGGTACATATCCCAATGCGAAGGGACAATTAATAATTACGCTAGCTGTAAGTAAAAAAAAAAGTCACTTATTATGTTATGCAATATTTATCACACAAGAATTTCTTCGAATATCGCTGTATTTGACACGCAAAGGAATGAAAGAGATAATTGCATCGAAAGGATGATTTTGGAATAGATAACGAGTGTTAACTAAAAACTATTAATCTGATTGAACTCAACTCACAGTAACTTACGATCGAAAGCGACATTTTGACGGATGAGGTTTCGAATGGAAATGACATTTTTGCTGGTGCCATTCAATGAATAACAAATAAAAACAATGACAATTCTGCATTTAACATCAAATTGAATCGCACGCTTCCCCTCGCAAGTTGCAATATCATTGAGTCGAGTACGTGCTAGTGTATGGTAATACTGTCAGTAAAGAGATTGTTAGTTGCTGAAAAATGAAGTTCATCATCTGCACGGCAGTTATGCTTTCCAACGTAAAATACAAACATTGTAAATTTCAGTCTAGACTTTTCATTAAGCTTCGTCATTAATTAAGATTGCTATCATAAGTTTGAGTATAATATGGTTATCAGTCGGTCTAGATATAAAATACTAGAATATCTAACAGTGAAGATACCATTTATTCTTGTCGCCTTAATCAAATGAATTTCGAAACTAGGCTATAACGAACCACGACTTAATTTTTACCGTCAACATTGGAAAACAAATTGAATAAACTTCAGTTATTTAATCTATTGATATCGATGCAATTCTTATGACTAAAATACTTATAACTAACGACGAGGGTATCTTATAAAATACATATACATGTATAAGAGTGCCTTCGATTTTTCGTTTTCGCATTAATAACATAAAATTTAATCGAACGGTATCTCAAGTAAAATTTATCTCTTGGTGCACGAGTGATTGCGTGAATTTACATTTTTACGAGAAATTGCATAGCAAATAAAAGAAAAACAAAGTGACGTACATAAGACGAGTATAAAACAACGAGATGCAAATTCGCATGCCTCGTTTAAAAACAAAACGACCTTGGCGTGCATATGCCACAGACGTCTTAGTTGCAAATAATTTGCCTAAAATTACCAACATATTTATAAATAATACAGTTACATTTCTGCTCGAATAAATAGTGGCACTTTCGCGCCGACTTTCGTATTATGAATTTCGAGTGTAAGTTTTCTATATACAAATTGGACGTAAGTAATCGTCTCAAGGAAGACCGTTTGGCCATGGGGTATATTGCAATTTTGAACGGGCAGTTTATCGATAATAACAATATTGTTCTAACGATATCTCGTATGTGATATAACTTGTTACATCGATTATTTGATTTGATTAGCAACGTGAAACAGCGGAATAAAATTCTTGTCACAAAGTGAACAAATTTGCTATTACATACATGACTATATGATTTTCAACATACGCTCATCAACATCTATTATAATATAATTTATTACATATTAACAAATTTGTTTTTCATCACATTGTCATACACCTTTGACAATTCAATTACCTTTTTCCCAAAAAATTGTTTCTTTATTCGGTCTTTAATTTCGGACGTTTATTATTTGAAGAAACGTCAGTTTGTTATTAAACGCTAGCTGAATCGTATACATTAAACACGTACAACGGTATAGTTGGTGAAAAAATGATGAATCGATACGCTAATAAGAAGGAGCTTTGCGAACCGACTTTCCAATCGCTCGTCTCACCAATGCTTTCCGTAAAGTAACAAATGCGCGTACTCGTTTGAAGAACGTTCGCTTGTACTGTTACAATTCACGCGAAAACTGGTTCATAAGTTCCGATGCGCAAAATCTTGGCAACAAGCAATAGTAAACTTCTTCCGCGTTGTTTTTCTCCGTGAGAATGTTCGAGTAAATCAAGTAAAAACTTGCAGTTTTTAGCAGCAATACATGGTATGGTAAGCTTTTGAAGCTATACGTAAGTCGCTTGCAGAACGACGTTCGGAGACATTCGTGACGATGAAACTGACCTAACGATTGAACAATTCAAAACTGATCGCTGAAAAGTCAATTGTACGTTTGTTGATTTGAGAACCATTGAAACATCCACTGATGCTTTGTGTATTTCTTATAAAAATTTGAGTTTCGCGTAATTTAATTCTAATTACGATTACACAACACAAGGAAAAATATCAAGACTCTATGGAATAAAAATATATAAGTACAAAATCAAAGTACTAGCTAAAATTTACCATATTCGCTAGTTTTTCTATACATGCTCTTTCGATAAATCATTTTTTTACAAGCTCCGCGCAAGTTCAGAGTGAAACACTTGAATTTGACCATTGCCATTTGAGATGTTTCAAAATTCGACGTTATTTCCACTGGTTTTCTTCGCGAGTAAACGACCTTACGGTTCACGCCGTATTTACAGTACCTACTAACTAATGCATATTTATTTTTTAACGTCTTTCCCTCGTAGTCGAAATTGTTCATCAGGATTTCGCGCTCTTAAATAACTGTTTTACTCTCGATAACCTTTACTGTACACGTCGTTCGGGATTCGCTTTGGACTTTCGACGATCGAACGAGACTCCACTTGGGACGATCGCGTCAACGAAGCAATCGAAAACGAATCCCTGGTACATCGCGCAAGCACCGCAAATCCAGACGAACGGCGACTCGTGTTCAAGCGCACACGCTCGTTCGCACTCAGGCATACATACGCATACATACGCGCCCACACACCCACGCACCCATGCACATCCAGGCAGATCTCGTTATCGAGAAACGCAGGAGCATCAATTTTAAACGAGAACCTCAAGGCTCTCTCGGGAGCGTCCCTCCGGTTGTACGATCATTGCGACGCTGTCGTTTTTACGCTCCCTACTGCCTGGCCGAATGGCTGGTAACGCGAGCCTCAGCCTGTACCAAAACTTGCGCTCGTCGGCCTCCCTCCAACGTAGAGTCATCAAGTTTCGCGATGCCGAGGCACGATTTTGCAACGTCGCTTGGCCGTGTTTTGATACTGTCGGTGGATCCTTCATTGTTATTACCACCGATCGAGTGCCCAGGCTTGAGAATTGTTTCAGTATTTTGGTAATCGCTGCTTCGGTCCAGTTCGAACTTAGCGCTTCTGGACTCAGTACGACGATCACTCGACGAGCTGTTGTTGCGTGTGGACTTATCTCGAGGTTCCCTGGAAAAAAAATCAACGATTCCTTAGTCTTGGCGTTCAGTAGCGAGTGCATTTTTCTCATTCTCCTTAGAATCAAAGTGGTATTCCGATTGTGACGTGTCGTACGTTTCTCAAGTATACCTTCGGAAAAGTCAAACGCGCGAGTATCGCGAGTAATTCTGCGACCGCTCAACGACTATCTATGGCAATTGAAAGGCGGAGGGAAACGAGGAAACCACCAACTTTCGCGAGGAGCAAGCCCTGCAGAGCCACTACCAAAGTTTCTTGCCTCGAGAAACTGGCATAGTCCGCTTTCCTCAACTACGTTATAGACTTATATTACACTTTGTCGATATGCTAGCGTCCACTGTCGCTTTGACAAGCCAACTCCCGGATGCCAAAGAAAAGTTCTCGAACGTGACGCAAGGTAAAATGTCGAAGTATTCGCGACCAACTTTATTTTATAATTAATATCGTTTCTTTTTTCAATCAAGTTATCTCAAGCGCGTACTCGTTAGTCTCCAACTTTTATCGTACAAAGGTACCTACTTTGCAAATTGATGGACCGTTATTTAACAAAACCAACGATTCGTAACGAATGGACTCCGAAAAAAGAACCGATTAATTTTTGTATTCAATCGGCAAAATAACGAGTTTGAAACATTTCTTTCAACGAGTAAGACGTCTTCGTTGCTCCCGTGCTGTATAATCAATGCACGGTCAGGAAGTAAGTATTTTAATCAAAGAAGTTGAAAGTTCTCGAATTCTTAAGCTTAACTTTCGCGTTAAAAAAAACGTTAAAAAAGCGAACGTTGAAATGTTCGCTCGTTTTCGCGTTAAGTAAAAGCAGCCAATACAAGTGTTGACGGTATCGTCGAATTATCATTGGTCGTTATTTTCTACTGAAATAAACGAAAACGCGAATTAAATTTCGAGGTCACGGCTTGCACAATTATCAAATTGCGTTCAAAAGCTCGCAATTGGTCGTTGTAACCCGAACGAAAACGTTTCAAAGCAATACGTCCATAAAGCAAAACTGTCTTTCGTTTGCACGGGGCGAACGTCATTTCCGTCGCTGCGTGAAATCGCGTACAAAATGTTCCCGCTGCTGTCAAGAAGTCTCAAAAGACTCCTTTTCCACGAAGAATCATTACCTGATTATTAAATCAAAAACGAACAAACAACACAACAATAGCGTTGTCACGTACGAGTTTACTAGAGAAAGAGTCACGAGACAAAAGGAAGGGAAAAGCAAGCGAGAATTAGAATGTCAATAATATACGACCAACTTAAATTATACGTATATTTGCGATATTATTAAGGTTGACATTTTATTCTCGGAACAAGTAACCTCGCGAACAAATATCTGAATCGAAACGCTTCGTTATTGAGTATTAAGACGAACGTCAATCGCAAATGCAAAAATTAAATATGGAACACCGTCATTAGTTGGCTCTAATTACATACTTCAATCGATCAAAATCCGAGATGGCCAACGTTCTGTTATGATTTATTGCAAGCAATTGCAATTTGTTCGAAATCCGATACAAGTCTGTAGAAATGCTCTTTACCGTATCGCGTAGAATTCGCAAAATTTAAAAACGACACGTACAAATGTCGATTTAAACAATCGAACAAACGAGATTCAAAAGCAAACCAACGTCGCATTAAAAAAAATAAAGAGATAGTTCCATAACAAAATTCATGCAAACCGACAGCGCAGAGCGAGCGTAAAGTATCAAAATTACAGACGCGTGCATAATGATTTCCGCGAACGCTCTCGCGCATGTGGGTTCTTTTCACGGATCGGCTCGCGGGAAACGTGGAATGACATTTGCGCGTATGGAAAGAAAAGAAAGAGAGTCAAAAGGCAAATGCGTTGTACATTGTTCGTCCCCGCAACTTCGTTAATTTTGCATTGTTGCTTGTCTTTTTTTTTCTTTTTTTTTTCGAGAGCTAGTAATATATGCGTGACAATATTGTCAAGTTTGCGCGTGGGTTTTCGTTGAACGTTAGCCTCTTTTGTGTACAATTCCAATACAACTTTCTGCGTTCGAATGAATTGTCACATATATTACACGTTCGTTTTTGCTATTGATAACGGTCAAAATCGTAATATATTTACATTCTTTATCGTTAGAATGGTCAACATTGCGGAGAATACTTACAGTGTTGGTTCAAACTTGAGAGCTCTAGTGGGGTGCACTTGTATCGATGTCTCGTTTCCAAGGTGGGAATGATAATTCCAACTACAATATTCGAGTCTTTCTCGTGATAACACACCAGCGCGTCGCACTCTTTACCATCTGTAGCAAAAGAAAAATACCGTTTAATTCAAACGGTGCCATTTTTCATTTCAAGTACTATCATTGTACAATAAACTGCAACGTTGGAATTTACACGAACAACCATTGAGAATTGAATACGTACGTTTCTAAAACGTCCACGAAAAAATAATAAAAAAACGAATTCATCATCGATCGTTCCGCACAGTACCAAGACAAAAAAAAAACAGAAAAAAGAGTGGCAGGGGAAAGACACGAGCAGCATACGAATGAGTTCGTTTAATTTGCAATCTCGGCTGAAAGTCGTGGTAATTGCGCATCGAATCCGAAGCCTAATTGCTTGTTGAGTAATTTTCTTTTTTTTGTCTTTTTTCGACTAGTGGTTTTTCGGGCTCTATACACGCTATATGGGAACGACACGCGGGAGTGAAAATGCTTAATGGAGGTCTATCTAAACGATCGAATGGATTACCAGACAAATTGGCTGAATATACGATCACAACTCTTTTTCTGCTTTTTTCTTCTATCTCCGGGAGAGTGATTAGTCGAGTGGCCATTTGTCCTGTCTCAGAGACACGCGATTCACGAAACAACGATTTCGAATCGGATATAAAAAATAAAAAAAAACAAGGAACAATTACTTACCATTCTGCTCAAGTGGGGCAAACTTATCGCGAAAGTAGAGGGTGAGCGGTAGCCAAAATCGAACGTAGAATGCCACCACAGATGACAGTAGCACCAGCACCAACATCGTCAACAGAAACATCCTATGCCACGAACTATTGTTTAGTTCCAAAGTAAATCGTGGCCCTATATAATTAAAAAACGAAGAAAAATAAATAACGTTCGATTGATCGATGGCTATTTGTCAACACGGGAAGAGGATGTACATCGCTCACCTTGTCGATAGAGATGAACAGGAAGTTTAATATCGTCGTCGTCAACTCCATTGCTGACTTGGCACAGATATTCTCCGTAATCCCCAAATCTGATGTCTTCGATCACCAAGTACGAACCAACAATTTGATCGTCTTCCCTGTGAACACGTACACGCACATTCGTCTTTTTAAATACAATGCCTTGACATTCTCATTTGTATCAAAATCAATTGACTGCACGCTTTACGTCGCGTCGCTTCGAATCTCCTATCGGAGCTTCGCCCGACGAAGGATTTTGCTCAAACTAAAGCTCAAGATTTCAATCGCTAACAAACATAGTTTGACAGCGTGTACGTTACTCGATCGTGCCTCCTTCGTACACATGCCGCACTCACGCCAAAGCTTCGATGCTCTTTGTACGAGTTAATCATGGCTCGGCGGAATATATTTGCACGTTATACGAATCCAACCATTTGCGTGGTCCCAAATGTTTACGCGTTATAAGCGGCGTCGACTACTCGATGAAGATGAAACGTTTGCGACTGCGGGATACGGAAGCTACGAATCAAAAGAACGAATGTCGTTTGTTCATTCAGACGGGAACTTCTTTAAAACAACCATGATACTTATCAATAATAAAACCTTGCCGAAACTCCAGCAACAGCAGCAGTAACTGGCTATCGGGAGGTGAAGCTTTTTGATGCGTCTGCTCGAGATTAAGAGACTATTTTCAGATGTATCGAGTGCTTTTGCGGAGAGTTTACGTAGAGATATATTTGGACGGCCAAGTGCATAAAGCCTTTGGAATCGAACGTTTCAATGGATGACTTTTAAGCTCCCATAGATACGTCGAGAAGTACGTGCTCGCGCGCCTAATTGGTGCGTACGTTATTTATTAAAAGAAGCTTTACCACGAGTATACGTTATCGCTGGATGCGACACGCGACAACATTTGTTTCCGATCCAACGACCAACAACGAAAATCTGTTAAGAAAGTCAATGAAAAGGAAAGAAAGAAACCCGTCGTAGATTACTCCATAATTATCACGTAAAAAGAAGCTTGAAGGCAAACAAGCGTCCGCCTTCTAAACGTCATACTTACACACGTCATAAACGCCCAACATGGTAATAAAGCAGAGCACGTTAGGCGAATACGAAAAAGAAAAACATAAAGAGACTCCCATGCTTCCACGAGGATTAACGTGAAATTCGTCGGCTATGACTTTCGTTTTCCCACGAGCAAGGTAAGATAAATTAATTTCACGCGCACGAAAACGTGTACTGTAATTTAAATTGTGTCGGAATGTAAGTTGGGTTCCATTCAAGGCAAAGTTTGTCGTCGAGCACTGGATTTTAGTTTTTCTTTTTGCTTTTTTTGTCGTTCGTACAAACGTCTATACTTATACATAAACGATAAGTTTCGACTAGTTAATAATAACGTTAGATTGATATTTGAAACGACGTGTACGAAAATAAATATGGTTTAGGGTGGAAACAAATGACGTTTCTCGAATCGTCTCTTTAATATAAATATCGCGTTGCAATTTTTTTAAATCGTCGTCGATGGCACCTTTGACTTCAAACGATATTCAATCCGTTTTAACTATTAGTGTTTTTTTCGTTTAAACGCTTCTAAGCAATTTCAAACGACAAGAAGAGGTTTGATAAACCGTATAAACGAACTGCCATGGAAACATTTAATGCAGTCATGGACGCAAAATCAGAAAACTAGGGGAATTCTTGTAATTCGAAATATAAGAGAATTTCCAACCTTACTGACTTTTCTCTTGTCGCGTTTTTAATTCTTTACTTCGCCTAACCGTCTATTTCATAACAAACGAATTTCTTACTTTATCGTTTGATCTCGGTGCTCTATTTTCTACGAAGCTGCGCAATTCTCGAGAAGGATTTCCATTTGCTCTTTTTTTGTGTATACTTTCAGCGAGCTTTAATTAATGATATTATAGATGGAATAAAATTTAATTGGCTTCAATATATCAGCTCTTCTTTTTTTGTTGAATGGATGAAGGTTTTTTTACCGAGTTAATTGCGTTATAAATACATTAAACTTTTCAGCGTTAAAATTGTTAACAAAATGATGCCCAATAATGAGTTGATACGATTAGTAATTCGCTGGGGAATCAAGCTTCACTTGTGCGGTCGTGGGATCCTACAAAAAGGTTTATCCTTCGTAATTGAACGCAGAAATAGCTTCACACTTTCGATGCAGCGACCAAAGGAAAGGCGCAATTTCGATAGACCACAATTAAAGGCGCCTCTAGCTTGCGAGACGTTATAATTTACTTAATATCGAACGTTGAATTGTCAAATGGAAACGTTGCGGTGATGCTGGTTGAAATTAGACGATCATTAATTGGTAACACGATTATCAATGTCAACTTTTAATAATGTCAAACAAAGTTGTTTGTGTTAATTGATTTACAATTTAAAATACAAACGGGACTTTTATGAAAATTGGATACAATCGATCGGTTATCGTCTTTTTCAAAATCTCTGTAAATACTTTTTCGACAATCAGCAGCCAAGTAAAATTATATGCAAATGGAGTAGAGCAACAAAGTAAGCTTTCGCCTCGCCAACGATAAATCATAATCTATATATATATATACCCCTTGAGCTTTTGTATCTCAAAAGACTAATAGTCATAGAAGCCCAACGCAGCCAGTTTTTGAATTAAATGTCAAGTGTATGTATATGAAGTAGCAGCAGTAGCATTGCGGAAGATGAATTAATGCATTGGTAGTAGAGATGTATCGTTGCTATATATACTCACGAATGAATAATGGAATTTAACCCATTGCATACCAAAATTGTAATCAGCGGCGCCCAGTACAGTTTCAACGTTGATTTATGCACTGCTATATACGTTTTCGTAATTAAATCAATTTCTATTGCGTTTTATTTTATGGTTTTCCGATAAATCAGTGTAACAGAGAGAGAGAGAGAGAGAGAGAGAGAGAGAGAGAGAGAGAGAGAGAGAACGAGAATAGTCTATCGCCATATTAAGCACTTTGTTAAATTTGGGGTTTCACACGTATATGTTCATAGTTTCCACTAGAAATGGGTAATAGATTTCTCACAAACGTCCGCGCAAGTCAAATAAAAGTGAACGGCTGTATATCCTACTGTTTCCAAGAGGATTCCCCGCGACTCATAAACGAGAATCAGATAAAGGACGTACCAAAAAAAAAACAACAAGATGTCAGGCTCTACATCAGATATAAAAGCGCGAGAACGCGGCTTGGGAATGCGTTTAAAAACGCAGAGGACTCTCTCGACGTGCAACTCGCTATTCACGCGTGTAAACTGCAAAGCACTAAGCCTCGAGAGCTTTTGTCGCTGAAGAGTGTCGCCCTTATATGTACAGCTGACAGTACGTGTTGACAGTGCTTGAGATTATACAAGTAAAAAGGATTGTGAGAAATTATTCCCGTAAATGTGTTGTCTTGGAGTAAGCATTTGTTAATTTCTAGTCGTTACTTTACATAGCTTTTATGATTTACGAAAATTATTCCAAAGATTATTAATAGATTCGCATTTCTCAATCATTTTATTCAAACAGTATTTGACCGAATGTAATATTCGTGGAATTCATGGCCGTTATACGCATATACAACGTCATACATGTAAATAAGATTTTATTTTCAAACGCTGCCGAGAGTGTAGCGAAGCGTTAAAAGTGAAAAATCGATCGTCGTCGAAAATTTTCCAGCTGAGCTGTCGTTATGTTACACCTTTCCGATTCGCAAATATGAGCAGAAGCATATGCATGCGAGGAGAATGAGTCGCGTGGACCACCCACTGATCTCTCTCTCTCTCTCTCTCTCTCTCTCTCACGTATACCAATGTGCCAAGTTTATAAATGCTTTGTCGTTCTAGTTTGTTCGATTAATAGAGAAAAGAGAGAGAGAGAGAGAGAGAGAGAAAGCCAAAACAGGAATTTCAATCTGACGATAAAATAAAAAAGCACGCTACAGTAGAATCCTTCGACTTTGTTTCTCCACTTCCGTCTTTGCCGCGAGTGAGCGCGTGCGAGGGACGACCCCCTTAACCGGCCCACATATCGCTATTCGAGAATCAGACACTCGGCAATGCACATGCCCACGCCACAAAAAGACAACTAGACAGAGAGAAAGAGCTGACCTTATCGCGTTCTCTTTCTTTTCTTTTTTTGTTTTTGTTTTTTTTTTAGTTGTTGCTGCTGTGTATCCCCCGCGACTACCCGTCAGATTCTTGCTTTTGTCTCGGCGGCCCCCTCTCTCTCTCTCTCTCTCTGCCTACTCACGACTCGCTACTATTGCGCCAGGCGTAAAACTACCAAGACGACTTTGGCTGCATCATGATTTAAGAAATAGCGGCTGCGATGTATGTTTTATTCAAACAACGTTTAATTTTTAATTAATGATAATAACGATTTCGATTGGTCAAACAAGGAATAATAATGCAAATGAGTATACATTCCTCGATGTAATCAATGTTCATTAATGCAATCGTCATTCGAACAACTAGTTGTCAAATGCAATTAAAAAATGTAGCAAAAGCAGCTTTACCGGAGACGCACGGCAAAAAGAAAAAAGGCGAGAAGCAAAGCAGGTTCAACATCATTATACGTGGAGCATTCTCTTTGGCTTCATCTTGAACGCGTTTCCCCTTTGAGGGCGGCCTCTCGAGTTTCAGGAACGCGAATAGCAGCAGCCTTGTGCTCCATTTGATCGAAGTTGTCGTAGTATTCCTCCGAGAATTCGCATGTAAACTTTCTGTTTCGCGAAAATTTACGTTTCTTTTGATTGACGCGTACCTGCACGCACACACGCGTACAAGTACTAATAACAGCGCGATATATCGTTGGAAGTTATCGTTGCGTAAAGAGAGTGGACAGCTGTAGATTTTTCCTCTCGGTTGGTCAAAGAAAAAAATAACTGGTTTTCGCGCGAGAGAGTGTGCGTTACATGGACTGGATAATGCAGCGAGCGAATTTGATGTGGTGGCAAACAAAAAGAAGTACGTAAAGGAACGAGAAAAGAAAAAATGGAGCTCGTGCTTTGTTTTCGAGTATAATATTGTCCGTTGGTTAATTGTTCTAGAAAAAAAACAACGCGATATGTCAGTTGTGATTGATAGAATTGTTTACGGTCGTTAATCACGCTGCGATAGAAAAATCCGCGTATCTAGTTCTGTTTTTTCCGCGGTATGTGTCCATTCGACATTTCAAAAGAGTCATCATTTATTCGTTCGTTCGGATTATACGATGAAGAAAAGCACGTTGTTATAATTTGGTAGGTCGACGATCGAATCCGTTGAATCTTGTAAACTACGCAAAGCTAACAATAGTAAGGGGGAGGGGGAGGGGCAAAATAGCATGAAAAGAGAACTCATTAAGGTGGCGTACGTCACTGGCATTTTTCTCGCTCGTACCTCGGTATGCAAGGGATTCTTTTTTTAAACTCTCTCTCTCTCTCTCTCTCTTTCTGCGACGGCAATTTAACCCGCAAGCATGCTTCCAAGAATTTCTCTACTATTACAGTCAGAGAGGAAAGAAACTTTTTTTTTAAATGTAAGTAACAAGTCTTCGTATGAGCGTGTAATATAAGAGGATTTCTAATGCTTCTTTCACCTTTATATTAAAATCTTAAGCGACTTTTCTACCGAAAAACCTGTGTATACCATTTTTTATGCGAAATGTATCAAACGCGTATTGTCTCAGAGGATAAAAAAAGCTCTCCTTTTCGAGACGCGATCAATTTAGAAAAATGTCAAATCGTTAGAAATAAATGGAAAGTTCGGTTGATCAAATTAATCAAATCAACTGCGTCGAAGGAGAGATGCGATTACGACAGGTTGACCAGCTCAACGAAAAAATATCCTTGGTGGCTCGGTAAAAGAACGATAACGATACATTAGCGTATACAGCGGTTCGCACAAACATCGAATGAGCTTGAAAGCTCGAGTTCTCCGTATGGCAGATCGATATACGAATTAGTGTGAATATGCTACTGGAACAACCCTCACTTGTAATATACGTATATGGCTTCCTATCGTCATTATAAGATCTATACCTACAGCAATGACAAGCACTCAAAGCTCGCGATAAACATTCCGTAAACGTACGTTGGCAATTGGTAGCGTACACGAATAAAATATCACTTAAGGCGAAGTCATTATTCGTACGGTCTGCCAGCAAAGAAGAAAACAAAATGAAACAAAATGAACGGGGTACTAGGAAAGAGAGTCTTTGACGCGTCATCCAAAAGGTGCGCATTACGTTTTCCGGTAGTGCCGCCATGCCAAAACGTGCATTTTTGTCCCTACAAAAACGCATATTCTACGCAAGGGAAGAAGATTATTAAAATATACGTAGATGCGTCAATTTGTAATATTTTAACAGTAGACAAGGCGTGTGCTAACTATCGTCATCATGTCAACGTTTCGTTTAACTTTTTGCTTTTGATTTAGAGGCACATAAATGCACGTTCACGTATCAGTCAAAAGACGAGCTAGCCAAAGTCAAGCGAGGCTTTGAATTTTTTATACATTTACTTTGGCATGGAAAAGTCGGAGAATTTCAAAGAGGAAAGAGAGAGAGAGAGAGAGAGAGAGAGAGAGCGAATGATTGCGAGAAAAGAACAAATTGAAACATTTCTCAACTGACTTTTCGTAAAAATTGATGCTGCACGTACACGCGTAATATGCATCTTCCGCCAACCAAAAATGTCATTGATTATCGAATATATCTTCGTTCGTCGAGTCGTTGTATCTTTGTCGACCTAGCGTGTCAAACGACTGCGTTACAAACGACCCGTTAAAAACGAAAAAAAAAACCACAAAGTATCCGAAATCCATTTACAAGCGATGAAAAAATAGAGAACAACTGCTAATGAACACGAAGGAAAGGCAAACGAACCAACCTGTTTGCCGAGGCCGAGACGGCGCCTCGTCGGAATAAGAAACATATAATTAATTTTCGCACTTGCTTGTTGAACAAGAGTCAATAACTGCGGCGACTCGAATTAATCGTTTCCGATTTGACACAGCTTATCCACTCGTCTCAAACGAGAAAAAAAGGCAACGTCAGTTTGAACGTTCGTTCCTTTACGAACACAGCTCAATGACAAATTTGAGACACATTCCAAGCGAATGCACTACCAAGAATTCCACAAAATTGCGCAAACCATTATCGATCGCTAGTGTAAGAGTTTCACAAATAAAAATATCTCACCTGGAAACGCGGTATTGCGAGACACGCCCATGGTTAGGCAAAGTATCATTGGTATCAGCCCTTTTCCAAGTGACGGAGTTGCGCGCGTCCGGCACGTAAGCTCGACCAATATAAGCTTCGCAAAATAATCGTGCTGTGCCAGCTAATGGAACCAACTGCGACGATGGCCTATACGTTGGTAATGGTCTGCCTTTGTAACCGTGTGAATCCTCACCTGGAAAAACAATATTTTTGTTTATTGTTACGTTTAACGAGACGTCTCCTACAGAAATACACAATTAAAACGGGAGCAGGGAGAATCTTATCAAGAACGGAGGAAATTCCGATCACGAATGCCGCGAGCGCAAAGACGTAGCGTTAACTGGAAAATGCAAAATGTGTAACCCTATTAAAAGTTCTGTCAGCGACAGACAACTCTCTCTCTCTCTCTCTCTCTCTCTTTCTCTCTCTTTCTTCAATCAGCTTTACCCTCGCAACCGCAGTTGTCTTTGGCATACACGCGACAACGTCGGTTTCTTTTCTTTTTGGTAGCAAGTTGCATTTCAAACTATAAGACCGTTTCATTTATATGCGGATAACGTATTGTGTATATATATGTATGAATATATATATCATTAACGTTTCCACGTCTCTGCAAATTTCATGAAATATATCATCGATATTTTTACAGTTCTAAATTACCATGATTAAATTTTACATCGCAAATGTGATATTCCCACACGGGCGCGAATACGCGTATATAGGCGAGATATCTGTTATAAGAAAATTACATCGATTTAAACATTCATAAAACACTGTCGACGATCGACTGTGCGATAGCTATAATAAAACCATTAATTAATTTTTCAGTTTTCCGCGAAAACTTTGTTAAATAGTGCTAGGTATATCCCGCGTCTTCTCGAAGAACATGCATACATTAGCGATGTGTCATTTTATACGATTCTCCGTAGCTTTATCGTCATTTCCATCTTTCCCATCTTCCTTTCAGTTGCCAGTCTGATTAAACTGTTTTCAATTAAAAATTCGCGTACCTTCGATCCGGGACAAATGATTATTTTTGCTTAAACGATGGTAAAAAGAGACGTTCAAGATACCCAGTACAACAATAATAAAAAATTTTCTTCGAGTTGACTCGAGGCGCCTATAGAGACGGAATTTTTACACGTTGACTTGCGCGTCTCTTGTTAAACATGCAAGTCGCGCGCGTAGGAGAGGTGCGGATGTAAATGTTGAGCCGGCGCGGATATATAATGAGGTGGTACAATGCCGCCGACGACGACAACGACGACAACGACGACAACGACGACGACTTTAATTTCATCGCGAGAAAACGTCGAAATGTTTTCGTGTACAAAATTTGTTTCTTTATTTAGTAAATTGTTCAAAAGAGAGAAAGCACAGGAAGGAAACGCGTGACAATATGTAACGATTGCAAACCCATATGTCGAAACTTTTCTCGTGTACCGTCACCTTTGATCGTCAACAATGCATGTTCAGCTATATTACGTATGGCTTGTGTCTTTGTTGTACTTTCGCGGACAGTCGTTTGTTTGGTGAGTTGCGAAAAAAGTTACTTCGTGCGATGGTCAAAGTTTACTTGAAAGTCGGATGGATGGAGACGCGTATGAAATTTCCAACTTAACAACGCATAAATATCGTCCGAACACTTGCCACGCTTGAAATATCATAGTCGCACACGAAAGCGTATTCAGCAGCATGCACATAACTTTGTACGTATATATGCACGCAACGGTGGAAATTAATCAGTATTGTTCTTAGTTTGAATCCATATAATTTACACGCCAATTCTCTGCGTCGTCTTGTATACCTCTGTTTAATTGGCTGTTTGACGGACAGAGATTATGTGAATTCTCGGTAACGGTAGCACAGCAACAATATTGTCGCAAAGACGAGAGAGAGAGAGAGAGTTACTCGATTGAGTAATTTTCCAACGAAGAGAGTCAAGTTCGATATCAAACTGTGTGATTTTCACGAAACTCATTTACATTTATATAACTTTAAAGCATTTCACGCAGTAATAAATCAGTAGAGTAGAATTCGAACGTTCATGGAACAACGTCCATCACTCTCACTTTCTATACGTTATACCTACGCGTGGCGTAAACCACGAACGATTGTCACAATTGGGTCGTTGTGTGATATTAACGACAAATTTTAGAGAGTGGATACAAACGTTAACGAGCTATGCGTTTAATTTTAGATCTTTCGCGACATCGATTTCTATTTTCCAAGTATGCAATTTTAAAATAACGATATGCATCCGAAAAATGATACATTGCTGATTATTTTATTCATCACCGAACGAAGTTTCAAAATTAACGCGACAAAATAATTAGTTCGACGAATTTCACTTCTCGTTAGACAGTAACGAATAAAAAATGTACGCATCACCGGCGAGTGCATTGATAATAGGATAGCAAGACAAAACGAACGAAAAATTACGTTTTCCATGTCAAGATTGCGCAACGAACTTGTAGTTTAGACTGAATCGAATTTCGCATGAAGCGTCAAAAGACTGGTTACAATCGCGACACCTGGCGTTTATATAGCGTTCGCACGTGTACGACTATTTGTTTTTGTTTTGTGTTTATTGGCTTGCAATCTGTCGTTTGCTTCAAGAAACGAAATGAACGACATGAGAAAAATATTAACTCTCTACGTTTTCCGTTGTGATATTCGTTATGTTCGCAGAAAAAATATCAACGGCGCTCGCGCGTACAACTGTAGGACTGAAAGAAAGAAAGATAGCGAGTTGGTTGTTTGCAGTCAACAACGACAATGGCAAACTATAACTACTACCTACTACTAGGCCCTGAAAAGTGCCGTGTAGAAAACGGTATCTTAGAGTATCGGTGAAGTTTCCCGGTAACGGCAAGCTTCTCTCTTTCTCTCTCTCTCGTTTATAAAGAACAACACACCTTGCGCAGTGCATAGAGGTGACGCCCTGAATAAGGAATCGACTTGAGAAATCGAGTTTTGCGGATTTTTCGCTTCGATTGAAACGGCGTTGTCGCTTCCGTTAATTGCACTCTTCAGGATTGACGATAAAAAAAAAACAATATTACGGGACGTTGGCTTTTATTGGCACAGTCAATTTGAATTTATTTTATGCCTGGAAATGTATAATTTTATCAATTGAAAAATCAGTTTTATTTGATTTTCTTTATTTGCGAACCTGACATTTTTTAATTTTATCCGATATAATTTGTAAAAAATTGGGTTCGATAATAATATTTAAGTTTTCAAAGGAAATTTGTGACACTTACTCTTTATCGTGCACGTTCGATATAGATAAAAGGAGCTTGTCTTTGTAAATCGAGTAGAAAATGCAAATTTTATATTTTTTACTAAGGTTTTCACAAGATTGACAACCATCTTTACATTGTACTATATTACCTTGTATTTTTTGATTCAATGCCCCTTATCAACGAACTTAAAATTTTTCTCTTTTTTTAAACTAGTGAAACATTTTTCGAAAATAACGGTATACTTCCGAAACGAAACGAAAAGTTTGTATTTATAGTCAACAACTACGTCATAACGTGCAAAAATGAAAAAGTCAATAAAAGCAAACAACGGTAATACGTAGACAACAAAGGACTCGAAGGACATTTTTATGTATTTATTTTTGTCTTTTTATTCTTCCCCCTGCCCCTCACACCTCGAAATTCAATTGCGTTGACGACGACCACGTTGTATCCTTATCTGTCGGAGAGGATCGACTCTCGCAGAAAATACCATCACGTATGTATAATGAAAAGTGATACGAGCCAGGTGAGTGCTGGGCGTTATATATGTACACGATGCATCCAGTCTGTGTGACAAAGAGCATCGAGAAAGGATTCGAATGTGTATGTAAATGAGATGGAAATTGCTTTTTTGGTTTATCGTTTCCGTTGATATTCTCTTTTTTCGAATGGAATTTTCATCTCCCCCCCCCCCCTCCCTCTCTTTCTCTCTGATAATATCTATGTGTGTCACCTGTGATTGAATTCTGTCATTGAGAGCTCATCGATATGGTAAAATAACAAGTTCAACAACGTTACATAAAGCTTGGGTTTCGTTGCATTGTCAAGTTTTGCGTATCCACTCTCGTAACTTTGATATACGTATTTTCTAAATGATTGTTGCTGTTTCCGAGAAAAAGGAAAACTACGAGAAGGAATAAGAAAAATAAAGAAATATATTGAGAACGCGATAAAAAAAAAAGGAAAAAGATGAAGAAGCCGATCTCTGCATCAGGATATTCGCAGAAACAATTTGCTCTTTACAATGCGGCGTATTAATGCTCGAGTAAAGACGAAGAGGAAGAAGGAACGAGAACAAAACAAGTACGCTCCCGCGACGAAAGAGACGTTTAACAAACAAATTTATATTATATATACACTTCAATTTCATTGTATGTTACACTACAGTTTCTATTCGATTTTTCCAATTACTAATTAAGTCGTTAGCTCGTACAGTTAAAACGTACGTTATACGGACCTTCTATTAAATTAATCAAACTGAATAGCAAATAGGTTGAGAACGTATATCCGAGGCCGCAATTGCACCGGTCAAAGAGAGAGAGAGAGAGTACCACAAGACAAGTCAGCATACTCCTTGTGCTTTGCATTCCATGCCTTCAGCGACACAGCAGTTCATTGATTAACGCGATCTGCTCGACTTGTAATCAAGTTAATACTCGTCCGGTTTCGAGTTATCCAAATAATTCTCCAGTTTTCACGTATCTTTATACATTATTACAGATTGATATTCCGTTAATGTATAAGACCTATGTGGAATATTCATTATTGCGTTTCAATTTGAAATGTTATTCTCAACTGCGTACGAGAGTAAACCTACGAAAATAGACTTGTTACTACACCCAAATTTGAACTTGGACCAAAATCAACAGACCGTGCAAAAATTGGAAAGTTCGAACGAGCGTGATAAACGCAACTCTCAACGCGAAAGCTCATCGTCGTTACAATTACGTGCATATCGAGAAAAACTTGCAAATCTCTTATATTATGGCTTGGTAAGAATTTGGTTAACGGGTACTGGCTACAATACAAAAATATCAATTCGTAAAACGAAGTTACGTTAAAAGTTGATCGTTCACCCTGCATGCGTCATCCGCTCGACACTTCTACTCCGTGATACTGTTTTAATTTGTTCATTTTTAGTCTTAATTAAGTGATTTCACATTTACTTTTTCCACGTGCGATGGGATTGTAATACTCGATATATTCCCAAAAAAGAACAAATATTCCGTACCGCAAAACGAAATTGAAACTCGAAATAAATCGAAATATTATCTAATGGCTTGAAAAAAACGAACTACAATAAAATATTACAAAAAAACGAATATATCAAAGTCGCGTGATGACGCAAAAACAAATATATATGTACAATCTGCAGAACTTTGTGATTCTCGTGTCGCGAGCAACAGATTATTTTTAACGAACGAACCGTTCTCTTCTTATCAGTTTATGAAAAGAGCCCGCCACTGCCGGCTTGATTAAGCGTAAGTCTACAAAAAAGGAGGGAAGTTTATTGTTTCGTGTTTTGCGCTGTTTGTGAAAACAATGAAAGAGTGCACCGCTGCATTCTACGAAGTGCATGTCCGAGAAAGAAAATATTTTATGTACAAACCAAGGTAGCGTGGAAAATGTTTTGCCTTTCGCGAGACAAACTAAAACCCGTGGATTTATAGCTAATAATCGACCTTATTCGTTACGCTTTGATGCGAAAATAAAACGATTACTACCGGACTTTGCACTAGTTGTTATAATTAGATCAAACTTATGGGTCGCTACAAGGGCAACATCATGGGAACGTCGTGAATTTAGAGGCTTGACTGTTAGCCTGTGATGAGTCATTTGAAAAGTGTACTGTATTTCGAAGTCGACGGTATTTTCGACTGTTCCAATGTGAACAACGCGAAAAAAGTAAAACTTGTCCAATGTCGTATAACGTATTGTTGCCTCCAGCAATAATTCATCGTTTTCGGTGTTTTTTTCGAAAATACGTCGAAAATACGAACGTACAAGAATTGTTCATTTATTACAAGAGTAGCACTTGTCGCGGTACTAATATTGCTGCGAGGTAAATATTTGTTGCCGTGTACTCTCAGTCACATAACGGGCTTGTGTTGTTTAGACGTTCAAACGAAAAGATATACGACGAGTTGCGCGCCACGCGAGTCCAATACACGAGACGATAACAAAGTTGAACGGACACCCAAGATTGCGTAAGCATCAACATTATCGACGCGTGCACTGTTCGCTTGTGCTTATTCTTTGGCCGAGTATCAATAGGGACGTTGTAAAATACCAATAAGACTAACCTAGTACTTGAAGAGTGATGTCCCCTTCGAGAGTGTTGGTATCGTTACTTGCACGACAAGAGTAACGTCCAGCGTCACTGGGTCTTGCCAATTGCGTGTAGATCGTCTGATTGGCACTTTCGGGGTACAAAATGAAACTACTCTCGCCACCAGGCCATGGATACGGTCGACTGTCCTTGTACCTGTAAATAAAACGTTCGTTCACTCGCAATTCGACATATTCAATGTTGGATATCCACGTACAACAACGACACCGAGTATTTATTATTTATTCTCTTCATCGACCAACTTATTTTCGCTTGTTTCGTTCAATTACGAGACTCTTAAATTGAGTTCCACCGAGAACAACGGGAGAACGAGGACAAACGTTTAATACAGCGATCTCTCGCCAAATTATCATTGTTAACGTCTCTAAGAAAAATAAATCTCGTATTCTCGGAAACTTATTTTCCTTAGCGACTCTACGCGCGCAACACTGTACAATTATACAATAAATAATTTTCCACAAAGTAACGAGGCGAAAAAAAAACCATCCGTGCAGCGCGGCATCCAGAGATAAAGGAACGCGCGAAAGAGACAAATGGACACACGAAGGACTGTTGCTGCTGCTGATGCTGGTACGGCGATGGAAAAAAGTCGGCTGTACGAGGTTTTTATAATGCCTCAGCGGCGCCGCGTGTCTCGTCGTAAATTCTCGATCGAGTTACATTCATAAATAGAAAGGGTGAATCGGTTGTTCGCGTTCGTTTTAATCATCGAAAAATTCATTCGTTGCCCATTGTCTCGAGGTTGGCTGGTTATTGTTCGTTTCAATGATATCATCGGCAATTTTAAATAAAATAACGGATTCTCGAACAACTCTACCTTTGTATTCCCGAAAAGATTGAACTCTTTGTTAGAGAGCACAGCTGATTCACACGTTCAAAAAATAACACGTCGATGATGAATATTGACAAACAAAGCCTACATCGCCATTGCAATAAGCGCAATCAGAGTGTAATAGATGCTCGATAACGTTATAGTTGCCGCTGTAAGAGCGCGCTAATAAACGCAGGCGTACGTTATGCGTTAATAGTTTAATACGCGATGCGTAATATGGGTTTGCCAAAAAAAAACAAAAGGAACAAATGTATTTGTTCGGTTTTGAAATTGAAACAACCGATTGTCAAAATTCAGTTCGACTTCTTTCTTCAAGTTCTTTTTTCATCCAAACTACATTTCCAATCAGATGATCTCGCAGTAATATAATCATAAGCTGAATTATAGCGTACAATTCTGAATAATATACGCGACACTATAAACACGAGTACATATAGACACGTATCTCATTCGATCCATAAGTTAATAATTTTCTTGAATTCGTGGAAAGCCAAGTTTATACCTTGTTGTAGAGCGTTCTATGGATTTCCCGGAAGGTTTTGTGCTATTTTTTAAATAATTGATTCCTTCCCCCACTACCCTTCTCTTCTTCTGAATATACGCAAAGATTACAACTTGCTTCAGTTGATCGCGGTGATGCACACGTCAGTAACTGGTAGAGTGCATTGACGTTCGATCGACAAAAAAAAGTGTAAATCCACTGTTTCTTTCTCTTTTCTTTCCCACAGAGACAACAAGAGTCGTACTGCTGCTTCTTGTACATAACGCGTCGCTGCCGCCAACTTTCGACGAATCAATCAACCACAGAGAGAGAAAGAGAGAGAGAGAGAGAGAGAGAGAGAGAGAGAGAAGCTTTGTTGAAAGCTTTGCCGCGCTACTTGGAAACTCATTATCGCCATCTTAGACATGTCGCGCGAGTTAGAGCTGCACGCACGAAGCAACAGCAAGCTTTTTATCTCTCAATAAACTCGACGCACCTTCTTCGTGGGAGGTTATATACCGTCGTCTCTTGTATTGTGTCTTCGAAGAAACTCACGACTCGCCGTCGTTGATTGATTGTTTTCTTCGTTCCAATTCGTTTACAGCGTATATACGATAACGATAATTATCACCAAAATACAACATTTATTTGAGAAATTTGAGCAACGATACGCTTTTCACCGTCAATCTTGTACTTTGTCCATCGTGTACGCGAAAACTATGAAATGTGGATTGCAGTTTCGGAATGTTAGTAGGATCGCCGAAAGCTTCCTACTAATAGTTACTCAAGTATAACGAGCTATATATACGCGTTCAAAGTTTTGTACACGTTCAACTTGTATATATATATATATATATATATCGTAGAGTTCTATACACCGTGCTTAGGATCGTAACTTTGTCTAGAGCAAGGCTTCTTACGTGGGTTAGGATAAATGCCAGAATCAAAATCCAACAACGTTATGACGTTTATTCTTTAAAACTAATTAATAGTCAATGCGATTAATTGGTTTCTGCCCAAGAGCAAATGTCGACAATTATTGCAAAATAGAGTCTTATCGCGCGCAAAATTGTTTCAATAAACAAATAGACGTTCGCTGATACGTGAAAAAAAAACGAATAAAACCAAGGGAAGCGATAATTGACGTATCCATAGAAAATAACTTATATTTGTAGAACGGATCGATAAGCGCATCATCGATATAGGGAGCTTATATGCTAATAATAATACATTATTTGCAACGTGTAATCGTTCTATGAAGTACGTTTTACGTGGAACCAAATTTTCTGATTCGAACAAATGTAATTGTTTCGGCATACTTAAATAGAATAAAGGTATAGAGTATAGAGATTGGGCATCCGATATTACACGTGGCATATTCGCGTAGACAGGTGATCGTGATGGGCATGGAACACTAACAGACACGTATTGTACGTCGTTCAAGCTTAACAATTCGAGAGTGCAAATAAATTTTGCAAAAAGTATTTGCTAGGAAACGGAAAAGTGATACAAATCGAAGTTGATTCAATACAAACAATAAATTTTACATTCAGGAGTACATCTCCTCGGTAACGACTTTGGTACAATTCAAATGAATTTACAATTCTGGGAAACAGAGAGAAGTATTAATTCGATAAAGTCATATTACGGGATTTTCATATAATAATTTTGCAGTTCTTCGAGGACAAGCTTTTAATGCAAAAATTTGAAATATCGAACGACTCTTGGAAAGACCGCGATAATCCAATAATATGTTACGAATCAACGTTTCCGTGGATATTTTTATTGAGACTTTGCTTCTTATTGAAATAAACACTATATCTACCTCTTCAAAATGGAATTATGCGCTAAAACTAATAATCGTGCGTAATCAATGTTACTATAAAAAGTTCCATTTGTGTCGTGTTTATAATGGTCGTTCAGTAAGTAAGAACTTTCCAAACTACGCCAACTCCTTGTTTGCATAATCAAATATGACTAATGAAAGTTTATTTCGATGGTGATATTCTCCGCTTTGATTATACTTTATTGGATTAAAACGCATTTATAGAAAAATGTGTTTTAAGTTGTTTTTCTCGCGCTACTCGGATACTCAAGCTTAACCGTTATTTATAAAATTTATACATGTATCTGGCCGAATTTACTTCCTATTAAAAGCGTTAACTCTATCAGAAATTCAATTGAAACTTGATTTATTCGAATCGAATCGTAATGATTTACGACCAATATTTTATTAGCTTATTAACTTGTGCTTTATTTGGTTGGTTTCTTTTTATATATCTAGTTTATAAATCTTACAAGCTTCAATCGTATAACAAAATACATTTTTACAGCAAATAACCTTAAACGTGCATTTGGGAAACACCATTGTGAACCAAATACATTTACATCCACACGAGGCGTACCAACCATAACAATGTATCCGTCAGAAATCTCTCTCGTCGCAACATTCGAACTATTTATTGCTAATATATACGGTTCCACGAGAGAGAGAGAGAGAGAGAGAGACAGCCACCAAACATGCACATAAAGCTCGATCGATGCTTTATATTGAGAATTATTATCAGGAATTCCATACTGTGAATGTATAGATGCGTGTATACTATAGATCACAACGGCTAATCCTACTTTATGATGTGTGTGTGTGTGAAAGATTGTGAGCTCTGATTGAATGTTACGGGCTTCGACGTAAAGCTGCTATGGGAGTTGGGTTTTGTGTGACATACGCAACAGCCATTGGCTATTTATAAAACGTATATTTTACAAAAACAATGGAATTTTAATATTACGAATAATTTTAATATTAATCAATCATCGGATTTTAAAGATATTTCCAAGTTGTTCTATTTGTGTGAAACATTCAAACGATAATATTGTTGAACCCCGAATAATCTTGAAATATCGCACAAATTAATGGGAAATTCATTGAATTGACTCGTGCAGTTCGGAAAAATTACGAAGAAGAGAATGTCGACTGAAGTTTATTTGATTTGTGAATACATTCAGTGACGAAAGACATAATTAATGGCTCGTTAATTGTGTCTTGATGGAGCATTGATTCTAGTGATTCGTTTTAATAATTGCAATCATTATTAAGTCACGAGTCAATAAACCCGTATGCGTTACGTATCAAAGAACAATGTTAAATCTGGTATATCAGATTGTAATTAGTAATTAGATTACGGCTTATGTAAATGCGAAAAGTATGAATTAAATTTGCCAAATTACACGATCCGTACGTATTGAAAAATTAATTCACGTCGACGCTTATGGTTTATTGACCCATTAACTATGTAACTTTCGTACTCATTATTTAATCACACCTCAACCATAACACGCCGCGTATACACACAATGCATATTGTGAACGTTATGTGCGTACAACAAAGGGTTTTTATTTTTTTCGTCGTAGAATAATGGAACGATGAAATTATACAAATGTTATTTATAGCGAATTATTAGATGGCATTTACATTTCAAGTGTACACCTACGACATACATCTCTTTGTATATTCTTACTTGCACACCAATCTACGGATAAATCAATCATCGTAAACGTTCAAATTGCCGTTAAAAATTATTTTTCTTCTTTTTTTAGAATCGATGAAACAAGCCATACGTACAGATAAAAAAAGAACTGCTCAAAGCGAAAGACGCTCTTTTTTTGTGCGCAAAGGTAATTGCGATGGGAAATTGACGGTTTCGATTTGCGGTGAGGCTTCATTTTCAAAGGTACAAAAAAAAAGAAAGAAAAAGACACTTTATTGGTTTCTGATTCGGGGAAATCCGATTTATGAACACCAAATTGCTGCGCGATTTTTGCCTGCCGTTTTTTTTCTCATTGAGTTCTTTCTCATTATTATATATACGTTTTCTTCGTTGCGAAGACTTAATTGTTTCTTTTTTCGTACGAACTGGAAATAAAATTGGAATTGTAGTGAGTTGCTTATGTCTTCTGATTGAAACTAATGTTTACGCAGAAATTTGAATAACGTGCGTGTGTCAAAGATGTGAAATCTTGCTTCTTTCACGAGTTAAACCGATTGACGTGAATAAGAGTTAAAGATCTCTCAACACGTACTTGACGTAGCGCAAAACGCATTCCTTTTTTTCTCCGATTTCTCCATTGTGTGGTCGAAAATATCAGTCGACGTTTTCATTCACAAGAATAAACGAAAAACGCTCTTATTATGTCGAGCTGTCTTGTACATAATTGTAGCTGCAATCAAAAGTGCCAGGTGTTCCGTTCTTGTATGTGAGCGAATAACTCAATTACATTCGAAAGTTGCGAAAGAGAGGGAGGTAGACAGGAGAGCGTGCAATTGGGTAAAAGTGTAACTCCTTCGTGGAATCACACTACTAAAAATGACGTTTTATTAGCCATTTTCGCGAAATATCCTTAATTCACGCTCTGTAATTGTCTTCCGAGAATAACGAAAGAAAGAGAGAGAGAGAGAAAAAAAGTTCGGTAGAAATTTGGTAAAACGGAAATATCAAATAATATACAAGCAATTGAAATGTTCGTAGTCAAAAGATTACGCAACCTTCAGCGCACAAAAAAGGATAACGACAAGTGATAATTATATTGCGTCGCATCTGTGCTGAAAAATAAATAATTGACTGTATGTGTGTGTGTGCGCGCGCGTGTATCTCTTGCGTGTGAGCTATGCACGTTACTCGAGTTGACGCGTCTAATGAGTCTTGAAAGTTTTTCTGGGCGTTGGGTAACTTAACTCTTGATCTCATTTCTGTTTCGAAAAAAAAGACAGCAAATTTTTCACTCATTATCGCTGACTTTTCGCTAATTATTTTAATCACTTTCGAACGTGCGTGCTGATTTATACCCTGGACACTCCGTTGTATCATTTTTATATAATTTCAATACCGATACAGTCAATCAGTTTGTTATTTAAAATCTTACGCAAATGACATCGGTAGGTTTGCAGTAAATACGCGTGAACGCGATCTTACTATTTTCGAAGCTGCATTTACTATTAATCTTCGTTCGAATAATTTATCGTAGGAAAAAAGTAAAACCTTAAATTATCCTCTCCTCTTCCCTCGTTAGACAACTGCACAATAAGAACTATGCAGTTTGATTAAAAGGCCTTCGTTTCGTGTATCACTGAATTAATAACGTACGTGGAATTACAGTCAGTTCAACGGTAATAATTCAATTATTGGTGTATTGGTCCGTTGATAATGCCTGCGTTATCGCAACGATCGATATAAGCTATACGGATGTCTGCTGTGTCTCGAGTATACATTTTTTAATGTCATATATTATCGATGCGAGAAAAGTCAATGAAAAAATAATCGGTAGATGCTTAATGGACGTGCTTTACGTGTGTTGTATAGTCGTTGAACATTTTTAAGGTATATTTATTCAAATGAGGGCGGTTTTTTTATCAACTCTCAAATGGCGTTTCAACGCTTTGCGATACGCGGGCTATTAAAATTTTTCTCTCGCAGGATACACTCGATATCATCGTAAAAGGAGCATTTTAAAAGGGTATTCCTCAGATCAATGATGCGCTTAATTTTTTTCTTTTACTTGTAGACGTGTCGCTTCGTGCGTGGGATTATACCATTAAACGATATACGCGCGGTAGGTATAGTCTATAAGAAAAATCAAAGTATATTATACGAATTTACGCTTCACGACACATACACAAATTGTTCGTTAGGTTACATTGGATAAAATACTCGCAAGATAATTAATACATCGCGTACAGTGTGCGTACGAGCAAAACTGGTTGGTCAGGAATGACTTTCCTAATTATGAGAAAAATCATTTCCACGAAGCAATTAAATTTGTTTATTTTTAAAGTTATTACATATGCGAACTCGATTCGCGTCCTTCGTATACTGTCGTAACTAGAGTACAATAATTGTATCTTATCGACGATGTCTGGGCGCGCAAAACTTGGTCGAAACGCAAGAAAACAAGCCCGATAAAGCAACATTTTCTGAATACATATTGGAAATTATATTGTTGCATCGCCCTGCGTATAATTTCTGGTACGCAACAAAAAAAAATCCAAAAATACCCAGCACGTCGCCAAAAACAAAAAGTTGACTTAGAATTTAATAAGCTCGTGCGCGACGTACGAAAGAAGATAATCTCACCTTTGGTAACCCGAAATTAACTGAAAAAGTTTGTACGCAACGAGAGTTTGAAGGAAAGAAAGAAGGCTGAGCGAAGATAAATAAAAGAACGTAGCTTAAAAATGAAGGTGTGCGCGTGTGCGAATTGGAAAGAAAGTGAAAAAGAGAGAAAAGAGCTTTAATGGAAGGGAAGATGATGGTATCGCGTCGCAACGAACTAATTTGAGGAGAGAGAGAGAGAGAGAGAGAAAGAATGTTTTCGCATTGGATTTTTGCGTTGTTAATTGATGCTTGGGCTATTGATTCCCCAACTGAGATAACGATGCATTTTTTCTTTTTTTTTCATTCGACTGAAGATCGAAAGCGAGCTGGATTTTGTATAAATCCTTCATTGTTTTTATAAAATTGTTGAAACGTATAATTAACTAACTGTTGATACGGTTATTTTTGCTTTTGTTTTATAATCAATCATTCTTCATAAAATTAAAACAAGAGAAATAACAAACAATAATTATATTTTAATTATAAATGAAATGGTAAACTCTGGATCGTTTTTCTGCTTGACGAGAGAACAAATTAGGTAATATCGGTGAGCTTCGCGTATGTACACTTGTGTAATTGTTTGCATATATCTCGAAATGAAAATGTCGCTAAAATTCAACACTTTTCTCAGTCGTTATTGTGCGTGTGTATCAACCATTTGAGATGTACGTCAATTACCAAAATGATATAGACGATCTACGAAGATTTAATCAAACTGGAACGTTTCAAATGAAGATCATGTGGAATAAATGTGAAGAGAAAACGTTCAAATTGGTAATGACGACAGATAACTTGACGAAGTAAAAGTCTATAAGAACACCAGTATAATAACCATATCCTATCGAGAGAATATAAGTCTTGTTTAACAAGACGGATGAAAAGTACCGCTTGAGTTACGGTCTCCTCCGTAAAAAAAGAACTTTTTGTTTTTTAAATTTTACGACGAGCTAATCTCGTGTCTACATAGACCCTTAAAGTACAGGAAGCGAGATGAGGTATAAAGAGGAGAGGGAGGATTCGAGACCTTATTACGCGAGAGAAATCGACGTCGCCCAATTGGCGTCGATTCTACGAAACCGATTACTACCTGTGTGTCCCCCTTCACTTCTACTTTTTTTTCATCTTCTTTCTTTTTTAAATCACTTTCTATCGTATCAGTATTATTCAAATCAAGACTGTGAGCTAACAATGACTTGCGATTATATACACGCAATTACCAACAAAAGTCTCACCCACCAGTCGCGTACAAACGTAAATACAGAAAGAGAGAGGGAGCAAGAGAGAGAGAGAGAGGGGGGTGAAGAAACAAGCGCAAATTTCGCTATTTAACCTGCGCCAATTGGTGTGAGATAATGAGGCCTAATTCCAAGCTCCAAAAATAATTCCATACGGATAATAACAGCCAAAAATCTCTGGGGTAACGCGAAAAAAAAATTCTGATCATTGCTTTGCTTCTTGGAAATACGTCTATACTCCTCGAAAGAGAGAGAGAGAGAGAGAGAGAGAGGGAGAAAAGAGACAAACAGCGGACCAAACTGACCCTTTCAGATTCCGAAGCCTGCAATCGAAGCAAAAGCGTTTCCAAGACGCGAAATGATGATCGGCGATGGAGAATAAGGGATAGAGAAAAAAAGACATGAATTGTAGTTAAAGCAACGGACAGATATATAGTTTAACACGACAATACAACGAGTAGTTTGAAATTGTTATATTCTTTATCAAATTTGGTATAACGCTAAGTGGGAGTTATTTAAATCGATTAATGCATGGTGCACGAAAAGAAAAACACAAAACATTGTCTCCGTAAACAATCAGTCTGGCGAGTAAAGGATGCATTAATGGGGGGAAGAGGATGGAGCTTTGGTAAGGTCCTTAATTTAAAGGGCGCGCTCCACCACATACTGAGAGAGAAACAACTCGTGACGCTATTTTCTGGACTCTCTTTTGTGCGCTGCAGTACTGCTCAGTCTACTGCCTACAATCTCAATCTATTCAAACAATGCTAACGACCGCGTGCAAAGAAACTCCCCCCTCCCCCCTCCTTTTTCTCTCTCACACACTACCTTGGGGTTTCCACGAAATTCATTCTCTATTTACGTTTAATAGAAAATGACTTATTATCTTATTGCGGGAAACGTCGCAACGTGACATTTTCGATAATTAACACTGATTATTTATTCTACAGGGCGTACTTCCGCCATAGCTGATTTAATCAAAGACACACACATTCGCTATGCTCTCTTTTATCATCAATAACATTCCGCGAATTGATGTGTGTATAGACACGCAAAGCAGGTCAGATCTATAGTATCTAATTAATATATCCGCATACGTTACTTGTGTACAGTAACATTTATTATGTATGCTTCGTGTGCACTCAATTGTATACAACAGACGGGTATTTTCTATATTTATATATTTTGAAAACAAATCTTATTAAGATTCTTCACTTTTGTCAATGACTACAAGGGAAATCACTTGCAATCGAGTTTTTCTTCGGAACTTTGGAAAAACTACGTTAACCGCCTTCGAAGAATTAGAGCTCGAATATTCCAAGTTTTCGCGGAAAAGTTTTGTAGTTTAATTAATTTTTTTCTTTTTATTCGTTACTTATCGAGGTAAAAGACTCGAAACAATGCGACGAATTTGAATTTTTACCTAATAAACACTTTTTTCTCTTCCTCGCAACGTTTAATAAATTTAGTATTCAATGACCGAGAACTGACCACATCACCATCGTCGTTATCATCGTTCATCAACATCAACAACGTATTCCGACTAAAAAATTTCCCACAAAAAAAGAATATATATATAGTCATAATAGAAGCTCTTTCGATTTAATTAACTAGCGTACGCGCGCGCGTGCAGTTGGGTCTAGAATACAGAATTAAGCCGAAAGAGTTTAACTTGTTGCTCGTGCGGGAAATATAAAAATTCTAGAGTACACGCGTCATCGCCGGTAGTCTCACACAATACACAAACGCGAATTTTCGAGGAGAAGAGAGAGAGAGAGAGGGAGAGAGAGAAAAGAGGAGGTATCCTCATCTTCATTGTTGTCCGTTGACAATCGAACTCTCTCAACGGGAGGTCTCTCACTCTCTCTCTCTCTCTCTCTCTCTCTCTCTCCGCGTGGAAGTTCTCTTGGTCTTTCTTTTGTCCTTTGCGATTCGATTCCGCGAACGAAACACGCCGGCCGCGCGACCCTCACCTTTATTTTCTCTCTCTCTCTCGCTCTTCTTCCTTTCGACTTTTACCTTCGCCACAAATCTTTCGGGTCACAAGAGCTGGAGTTTTCCTTTTTTTTCCTCTTCTTCTTATTCTATGAGAAAGAGACGAGATATAGGCGCCCTGAGCGTTAATCTTGTTTGTCGGTGGCGCGCTCCCCGCGAGAGAATATTCTTATGAATATATTGGAGAGAATCCGTTTGGACTTGTTTTTTTTTCGAAAAAATGCGAGTTTGCGACTAGGGTGAATTTTTGCCGAGTCAGCACTAACGAGATGGTATCGAGAGATCTTTTATCTTTGAATAAATGTAAACGTTGAGTTGCACGTTATTTAATTATTGATGTGTAATTTGTCATTGCAATGTATAACGCGAGTACGTATTAATCTCGCATCATATATCTCGAAAGTTTTATGCAAATTCATCAACTAAATTATATGGAGTATGTAACATTCCCGATCAAAATCTCGTGAAATATTACTCACTTTACGAGTTAAGAATCGGCTGGAGTAGCTCATAAAGGATTATATCTCGGAGGTGTATTATAAGTTATTGCCGTAACGAAAAAAAAGAGAGAACTTTCATATGGTTTTTCATTCTTCGAGAAATCTTGATGAAGCCATTTCAAATTAATGCCGATGATTACATTGCTTGCGTATTATACCAATTGCCCGTTATTTTCTTCTTGAACGTCGTTAAAAATCCAAAAAGTACCCATCTATGAAGAATTAATATTTGTTCGCGATACGTTGGAGCATTCAAATTGGGACGTATTGTTGGATTTTACTGATTCTACATTATTACTGAGCTTTTCGTGAAAAGCTCGTAATAACTGCATCGTCCTCTTGTGAAAAAAACTGTTAAAGTTTGTATTTACAAGGTGCAAATAAAAAGTTCAAAACATACAGATACAAACCGTTCAACTTTTGTCAAATTTGAGATGCATAAAAACTTGCTCTCTTTTTCTCTCAAACTCAACTCGTAAAATTAGTTTTCCCGTCTGACACGTGCCATGTAAAAATGCAAACTACTTTTTTACGATACGAATGCACGCATCAAAATTGAGAGACATCGGATTGCTTTCTCATACGAGTGGCAATCTCTAGATTTCATGAATTCTGTGTATATACGCGTATGGAACACACCGACATCTTTGCTGAGCACAAGTTTTCTCCTTGAAACTTTTTCGCTTGAGATATTTATTTAGGAAGCCAAAAATCCCGACGGGAAGTTTGAATTTATCCAAGATATTACTGATTATAATTTGGCAAAATGTATTTGTCTTGTAGGTCAATTTAACGACAATGGCTAGGTATTGGATTATAACAAAAATTTGTTCCGTACGAACGGAGTGCAATGAGCTTAAATGGCGTATTTTCATTATTTAACGATATGTTCAATATCGTTAAAATGATAAATTCACATGTGAAAGCCGATAATTAATAGTTGATTAGTCAACGTAATATGTGAATTCGAATATTATAAAGCTTCGCAACGATTAATGCAAAATATAACTACAGTTTCATTAATAATTGTGAAAACAAGCGTAATTATAATATCATTTTCTCGGTTGGTCTTCAAATCACGTTATTACAAAACATGTATACCGTTCCCGTATCGATGATGCGAATACTATATCGGAAAAATTACCTAAATAAAAGCCTTCGTATTATATACGTATTTACGACCTTGTTAAAAAAGTAATTTTAAATTCAATTAGTAATTCAAATACGTGCCCACTGAAATCATCGCGTATCGATTGATTATTCGACACCTAGATGACGAGAGAGACAAAAAAAAATAGCGCCACAGACACTTGTAACATCCTCGCGTCAGCATAGGTCGCGCGGCGGCTTGTTATACGAGTGAAAGAGTCACGGCTAATAAGATAAAGACGACGACGAGGCGACAAGATAGACCGATCCGATAAGAACAGGTAAACGCGGAAACAAAAAAAGTCATTATACGCGATCGATCGATGTGTAATTTAATTTCTACGATACTTAACATGCGAATAAATTAGTACTATATATACGTGTGTGAAAATATGAACGATTCATTTCGTCGAATTACAAAAATATTCGTAACTGTGAGTGCGCGCGCGCGTGTGTGTACGTGTGTGCTTGCAGGAACAATGTTTCGAACGAAGTTGCAAGCAAGAGATTTTTAACCATTTAAAGCGCGACGGACCCTCGGAGAGGGAGAGAGATTACAAAAGAGCGCGCGTGCCAGAGCCACATTGTCGAAAAGTATCACGTGCCACGGTGGTGACGACGAAGAGAGTAGCCGCTCCCTTATACGAGATCATGTGTCGTTATTTCGTTGCGACGCACGAGAAGAGAAGAGGAACGTTTCATTTCTCACGTGCCTTATACGAATATATCGGAGATAGGAGTGTGCGTGTACGTATCTAAGTGGAGTCTGATTGAGTTTTTTTGGAAAAGTTTTTGGGACACGAATACATTTTTATGAAAAAAAAAAAAATATATATATATATATATATATATATATTGAAATTCAAAATGCTCATGCATTATGAAAAAGGGATCAAGATTTTCACCAGACTTTCTTATCCCCATCTGAAGATACAAACAAAAGCTTTCCACTTATACACACACACACACACACACGAGTCGCTGAACTCTGTCTCTCTATTCACTTGAATAATTCTCGAACGATGTGGTAAGGGGAAAAGAAAAAAAGTTAAATGCTCGTTGTAAAGGACACATCATCTGGCATTCCAAAGGAACAAGACTACCATGTGAAAGGAAGAGAACAGCAATAGAGATCGATGTTCAATTCGATTGATCGGACTTGCCGTTTTACGTATTACGATCGGTGAATGTGTACTACAATAGCCATATTGATAGTTAATGCCGATTCGTTTTCCACGTATTTGTACAGAAAAAATTTGAACGTGTTTCTAAAATATAATAGAAATGCACAATCATGACTGCGACATTGAAAGTTCGCGAGTTTTTCTTTTTCATTCCATGCCTCGTTCAACATTCCTTATCTGCACAATATTGTCCGTGCCGCAACAACAAAAAATCCCTTTAGTCTTATCCAAAGCTGAACGACCCATCCAATCGAAAGCCACCCAGAAAAATACGAATAGCACGGCGTATCATAAACCGGGTGCACGTCGGCTTTACACGACAGATAGGTATCTCGATGTTTTTTTTTACATCGATTCAGACTTCTTTTCTTTGGCTCCGCATACGGTGAAATCGTCTTTTTGTGGTGTTGTGTTTTGTTGCGTCAGCGGAAATATCTCGAGAGTTTCTTCGATGGGATGTGAACGATTCGAACACACGCGTATGTGTATGTGTGTGGTTTGTCATTGTGGGTAAGAGATCGTTTTAAAGTTGGATTCACGCGAACCGATCGTGACGATGATCATAATGGACACAATCCAAATTACAACAATGCATTATTGTCGGTTCACTATAACAAAAACGACAAAGTCAGTATTGCGAATAACAATATTATTTAAAGTTGTGATTACTCTGACGATTATATCGGACAAAGTTTCATTTCTACGAGTAATTGGATGTATAATAGTAGACGACTTCGAGGGGGAGGAAGACGAACAACGTAAGATGATTACAAGTTGCATTACACCCTCCGGCCTACATGCATCTAAATAAGAGACAAACGAACGATTACGTAGTTGTTGGCAATATACTATACAATCAATAAGCACAATAGTCATCGTGTGCGTATCGAATATTGTTCGGCACGAAGTACGACAATGTATCGCACAAACGTATCGTCGTACATCGACGTCTGTAACGCAATGTTTGGTGCACTTGCATGTAACTACAGTTAACGTATCAATATGAGATAAAAGATGAAAATACCATACAAGATCGGTGATAAATTGTGGTATTATAGTTACTTGGTTTACTTCGTTGTACGAAGAATGAAATACAAGTAGGTATTCCCATTAGGAATATATTCGCAATATAAGAACATTTCATCGGCGTCATTTTGTTTTTTTTTCTCGCCAAAAGCTCTAAACGATACATCGATAATAAATCAATCTCCATCGTGCGCGGACGACGAAAACGGTTTCACTTCATGAAAAATGAAAAATTGACATTTTTCAAATGTTACTTCACAAGTGTCACGAGTGGAAAAAAAACTCGAGTTTGTGGCGTGATGGTCGATAAAAAAAACGCTTTTCATCTGAGCATTGAACGGCACTTTTAGAGTTTTTTTCTCTACTTAATGAAATGCGTGAAGAGTGTGAGAAAGATATGAAGCCACTTTAGTGCAGATAATCTCTCGCTCTTAAATGCTAATATGGCGGTTTGGGCTTAAAGAGCAGATTATACAAAGAGAAAGAACACGCGAAATGAAAAGAGACGTTTGGATGAAGTGATTATATGGACGTTACATTTTTTTTACAAACGGTACTTAGAATACTGTCTGTTGATGGAAAATTGAATAAAGATGACGATTCTCTGAAGTATTAAAATTATTTTGACAATTTCAACAATATCAGAAGTGCGAACATTTGAAACGAACGAAATCTTGTGCGAATAACAATGCTTTATTGGTTTAATTTTCTTTTTTATGAGAACAATTTTATTGGTTTAATTTTCTTTTTTATGAGAATTGCGTTATACTTTGAAACCGAGCGTTTCGAGCTTTGCGCTTTGATTTATTTAAATTACATTAAACGGACTTTAATATACAACAATCTATATACTACACAAATATGGAAAAAGTACATTGAAATGCAGTTGAAACATATCGTCAACGCTGAGTTACAAATTTAGCTACTTATGCAGCATTACAGCTGCGTTGGCAAAGTTTCATTGAAGGGAAAATGGATATAGAATATTTACACTGGCAAAGTCGTCTAAACTTCCTAGTCCCTTGGACACGATATTTAAGCTCGACGATTTCCCCGTGGCGTCCTTTTGTACAAAATATAAGCATATATAAAGTTTCAATTTATAGTTTTGCTTTTAATGGAGACTCGAGCTTTTTATCGTTTTAGATGATGGTTTGACAAATGTCAGAAAGTTTTCCTTTATCGCTAACTCGAAAATAAGCCAAGCACAACTTTACTGCAAGGTGTCCTGCACTTTTAGTATAGTTCTCGATTGGGTAAATTTCGCGGTCAACTCGATATGCGTCTACCTTTTTCTTTGCGGTTCAGTTTTCAGTCTCGTTCATCTCATCCACGAAACAAAAAAACCCGCAATCTTAATAAATGTCGGCAAATTATGACAAATCCGTAATTACATCTCCCAGAAGTAGATGTTGAACAGAAAGAAAGAGAGTCTCCGTGGGACTATATCCCGTAGTTTTGCAATGTCCAAAAATCTTAAGCCGGAAATGTTTCTTTTTTTTTAGACGATCTCATGTTAATAACCAACCAACCACCACGATGACGGCGGTGAAGAGGCGTGTCACGGTCGTCAAATCGCTCATTTATGACGTAAAGGAGAACGATTCTACTTCTTTACCAATAGTAAAAAAAATTTTCTTTCTCTCTTGTCAAATAAATATCAATTTCAGAAGCCGATACACGTTGTGCTTTCCAATTAAATTCGATCCAATTGTCTGTCTGTGTGTGTGTGTCTGCGAGAATGGACAATGAGCTGGCAATAAATGACCTTCCAGACTTTCTTCTACTTCGGTGTTCCGACACGTATAGACGAGTTTTACCTGCGTATCGATGTACGTTGGGATGTGGAATCAGTCAACGCGTCCCGTGTGGCGGCGGCTGATATATTTCGAGATGACAGATGTTGTTTTTTTATTTTTTTTTTAATGGGAGATAACGAGTAAAATATAATGGTCGATTGCTTGGTGATGCATACACACGATCGTTTTTTGTTTCTTGTGGTAGACCGAGGATACATTCGTCATGTGTAAACGTGACGTTTTCGTGCGCTTTGTAGTTTATTGAAACGCGTTTCGAATGACAAGTATTTGCTTACTTATTTTTACGTACACCGATAATATCGTCGCATAAATTCAATGAAAATTGTCGTCAAATCATTTGCGATTAATCTAAATACATAAAGCAACGTGAAGCTGTATCTAGCAATAATTTGCACAAAAGCTTATCTCAAAAAGCTTCCACTTCCTTGGAAATCGTTGAACCGACTTTGATACCGATCTCAATTCCGTTTCATTTTGTCCGCGATGTCACCGAGCCCTTCTTGCTCTTGTCAAGATCAGCTCAGCAAAGAAAAAATAACTAATCCCTTGTACAAAGGATCAAGGTAGACGAATTTTCAAGCTTTGTCAATTGAATAGCTGTGTGATTTAACTCGTGATAAAGGCAGATTTCCGTACTTTGCGCGTTTCAGCTGAATATTTCCGTGGAAAAATCCATTCGAAAGTCGATATCGAAAGTTTTCCCGCTGTACCTTTGACTACGTTTGCTTTCCTACTCCCAAACAAGTTTCTCGTCGATGCAGTACAACGTTCACACATTTATCTTCTACAAATTTTCATTTGAATTCGCAACAATAACGATAACGCAATATCAGGGTCTAAAATCGCCGAACAATTTTTCTCTCTCGATTCTTCGATAACAATTTTTGCGCGACGAGCTTTCAAGGAGAGATTTTATTCTCAAGAAAAACTCGGCGACTGTTTTTTTATTTTCTACGCTTGCTACCGTCCGCATCAATTTATCATTCGCAGGTCACGTACAGTCGTGTATATATATATGAATGTTCCTCCCTCAACTGCTGACGTGTCGGTTATTTGCGATTTATTTCGTTGAAAAGGGAATTTTGGTCGATTGAATTTTACCTTGCCGTGTTTATTACTATATTTACCGATAAGACATTAACATATATTCACATACGAAACGTGAAACGTGAGCAATCGATCACATGCAACGAAAACCACAAAATATAAAAACGTCGTTTTGCGACAAAAATCTCGTGCGACACGGCGAATCTAAAGATCCCATGTGTGTATATAAGATCAAGTATCCTCGCAATATCCAATAGTTGTAGATGAATTTGACAAAAAGCTACGTGTGCTATTCGTTTCGACATAAGCGACCGTTTAACCACAAAGCTGCAAAAAAACACAACAGACAGTAAGCCATTTGTCTCGCGGAAGCACATTGTAATAACGATAGCTATAGCGCGTTTTTTTTTTCGTTTGCAAACGTTGCAAAAGGCACCTGCTGCTACGCCATACGAGCATATGTATATATACATACACACACGTCGCATGGCGCAACACACCGACATCGTGATCAAAATTCTTGAAAATTCTTTACTTTTCTATATGAAGAAGAAAAGACAACGTCATAATTGACCTCCCACCCCCCTACAATTTGGTTTTTTTGTTTATTCAACCGATATATCCGGCGAACGTACAAGTACAACAACAACGAACTACCACCACTTCCGACAGCGAAACGCGTCACGCGAGGATGACAACTTTTTTTTCATTGGTAAGTTCGCGGAAAACGATTACACGCGGCAATAGGTATATATTGAGAAATAATTGCAGGGCTTTTACGTGGGAAAATCATCCACTGAGTTGGTTTTTTCGGGGAAGCCCGTATGTATGTGGGTCAGAATACAATACGCGAAAGTTATTCTTATAAACGCACGTTTATTTGGGAAAAGTTTTTGCGTTTGCGCAAGTGATACTTTCTAGATATAACGAACGTTAAAATATAGCGCATAGACCACGCGTGATTTATAACTAGGTCTAATTTTGTCCATTTCCACGGCATTGCGTAACATAAATTTTCACTTACTGAATTGGATTGACCTAAAAAAAAAAATTCAAAAATTCCGTTTGACATGCATTCGCGAGTTGAACAAGCACAAAAAATTCATTGCGAAACAAAATGCAATCGCGTCCACACACACATATATATCGTATGTCAAAGAGAACGAGAGAGCGAGAGAGAAAGAGGGATGAGGTGAAAGCATGTCGCAAATATCTCCATATAACGATTATACAAAAGAAAACCAACATCGTCAAACACGTGTATACGTACTTATAAACCCTCGTGTATGCTCAACGACTTCATCTATAAGACAAAAAAAAATAAAAACACGCGAGTGAACAAATCTACGGAATCTCGTCTCTCTCCGTCTCTGTGGCATACTATACCTGCTTCACAAAAAAGGACGTGCGCCGAAATTCCATCCTTACTCTTTTTTTTCAACGTAGTTCGTCCCGATGAATGGGATTATTATGAAAAGAAGAAGCACAAACTCTGCGGGCGGTTCCGTATAGCTCTTTGACGCTTAATTGGCACTGATCATGTTTATAATACGCTTTGCTCAATCGTACCGCGCTACTCTCTTTCTCCACTCGCACCTTTATTAATTGAAATTTATGCGGTGCGCGAACATATAGATTTTTCCTTGTTATTTTTTTTAAGAATATTACGTCGACCTGTCGAATATACGTCTTGATTTTTGCTCAGAGAACCGTGTTTGTCGATTCGTTTACTTTCACTTTTTTTTTTGACCAAGGATTAGCCTTTATTGGATAGCAGATTTTTTTTTATTCAAGTTAATCAACTTTGCAAATTTCTTAAGAAGGTACGCATTGGTATCGTAATCGTTTCAAGTTACGCGAAACGTGGACGCGCGTACATGCAAAGACTAAACGGGAGTAAACGAGACAATTTCAACCATGTGGATCTATAATCAAATAATCAACTATGGCAATCGTGAGATTTGATATTTTTATCAAACGCTCGAATACGCGCATAAAAGATTTAATTTCAACGTCTCCGAGTTCCGAGTCAACGATTTAAAACATCCAAATATATCGTTTAGAAATAAGCACGACAAATAATAAACGATGGCACATTACATGCCGCGAACAAAGAAAAAAGCAACGTGATCCGACACTGCATGCTCGTCACTTATTCAAATGAGTCGAAAAATTCGTTGATGCAAGCTGAAAAAAAATTCCCATAGCTCGAGCTATAATCACGAGATCCAAGCCCTTAAAATTGCAGCTAACAATCTTTTTTTTTTTCTTTATTTACCTCCGAGAGTGTATAGAAATAAAAATGAAAAAGTAGCAAATTACAAGCATCAACTAGCTCGTAAAACCACAGGCCCCATTAGTAAATATTTCGGGCAGCTGCAGCACCAGCATCGGCACCAGTATGTATATATATGTGTGTGTATTTTTTCATGCTTCACGGAAGAATGCGCAATCAAGGAACGCATAGGAAAGAGCATAGTATGGAATTTCTGGATTCTCGTCGTTGTGCACTGGGTGGAATTTTCGATACACGTGCATACGCAAAGTTCATCGAAAGAACATTGGCAGAAAAAGATCAACGTGTGAAATAAATCCACGCGACGTTTAGCAATGATTGACAATTACAAAGACGAAGAAGAGGAAGAAGAATAAGACAATGTCTTTCCAAGAAGTAATCGAAGGACGAATCGAAAAGAGAAATAAAAAACTACTTAGAAGCTCCACCGACACAACCGCAACCCAATGGAGTACTATATTCAAATTCTAACTATACGTGTATCCAGTAACCCCGTTGATCGACGTGCTTTCTTTCCAAAAGAAATTTTATCTTGCATTTCTTTGAACAAAATAATCGTTTCAAGGTTTTTCTTTTGTCTTTAACGTTGCTACGCGCAAACTTTACTTCGATGAAATTATTTGAATCATTCCTCCTCGTTTTCGCGGCGAGCAGAGTCACCAAAGCGTTACAATTTTTCATTTAATACGAAATGAGTTTTATACAATTACTTGTTGCTTATTTTTTTGTGAGCATCGTAAAGATACGCATCGTGCCGTCAGCGAAACCGGATACGGACACACGCACACAACACCACACAAGGTAATAGGGCAAAAAAAATAATAAAAGGAAGACGAGAAGGAGGAGAGAATCGTGGGCAGATTGGCAAACACGTAGATTGACGTATAAACCAGCCTGTACGTGCTTTTATAATTGATAAATCGTTATACCCATATCATCGTTTGTGTTTGCTCAGATATTTATATCGATTAAAGGCTTAACTCTATCGATTGCCTTGGCCTGTATATCGTGAAGCGCTATAATTGCCGACCGAAAGAACTGCTTTTCTTCTTTTTTTTTTCAAAGTAGTACGTTTAATAGAAAAATTCGCTACAACAATTTCCTTATATTCATTTTTGTTGAGAATAAAATAACGATCAAACAAATATTTTTTCACAACAAAACACGTTTATTTTATTCCTTGTATAGGGAACGTAGTACAATTTTCGATTCAATCTTAAATATTCTTGGCGAAAAAAACAAAAAGAAAAAAAGAAGAAAAAAAAACACTTACGTTTTAATCAATCATGCAAATAATCGACGAGACACACAGGCAAACAAACAACAACAAAATAAGCGACGTGGTAGTCATATTAGCGTGCGTTCGAACGAGTACATTATAGAGCTCGTAATAGCGTAATTTGCAGGTAATGATAAATTTTGTTTTGTTCGCTTCACACGCAGCAAAAAAAAAAGAAGTTGCTCGTAAATGAAGACTTGACGCGACTTTGCTTCTCTCTTTCTCTCTCTCTCTCTCTCCGCTTTGCATATGCTTCAAAATGTCTTGTGTTTTATACACAGCATCCAAGGTTGCTATAATTATATGTTCTCTCGCGTGAGTTTCGTTGCGAGAGTTCGTGTCGTGTGGATGAAATAGAGCCACCTTCTTGTTTTTCTTTTTAACTTTCTTTCGCGTGCAAGATTGATCAGTTTTACGGTGTGACGAGTGGTTCTCTTTTCCGGTGCGTGAATCTTAAGATTGAATCTTCGTATACGTATTATTTTATCCGTTGGCGTTTGAAAGTGAATCTAATAACATTTGAATCCAATTTACCACAATTACCTCAATTATAAAAAAAAGTAAAATGCTTTGAAAATATAATCGTTAAATTCAATATATCCCGTGAGTCTGTGAACATGGTGGAATTGATTACATTGGAATTTGCGACAACGCTGAAATGTTTCGAATATTAGAATGGAAGTGGAATTCGTGCGTGTGGTCACAACTGATTTATTCAATTCACTGTGAACAGGTGATGTAAACATTTTGATTTAATTCGCTCAGACATGACACACATATTCTACGTGTATTACGTACCTATATATCACGGTGCGTGCAGCTGTGCCGAGTTGTTGCTCTTTATTGTCATTGTCACGAGTGTTTACATCGATCAGAGCTGTCATATTTAAAACCTACTTTAACTTTAATCTCTGAATATCGATTACAATTTACAGCGTATAACCTTCGTCGTTTATTCGATGATTTTATCCCTCTTTAGTACTGTTTCTCCATCACCTCGCAAAATTTTGTCTTTAACGATTGTTTCTTTCGTCAGTCATTTCTGTCTCTTTACTCGGTTAACGAGGGTGCTAGATGCACACGTGTCAAAACAGCGATCAGTCAAGTTGAGCTCCAAAGCTCACAGTCTCTCTCTTCCTTTTCTTCGTCTCTAGACTCGTAAAAAATGTTAATTGGAACAGTATTTCTTAATGGTCCGACATTTTTCGAGAATAATAGATATAACTTGGCGATTTGAATGTGTTTTTTTTCTTTCCAAGACAAGTAAGTGGTCACGAACAACAACGAAAGCGATGGCGACGTACACGAGAAGTCCTTTCTAATTACGTCGAGTCAACTTTAACGTCAGCTTATCTCTAATTAGCGACGACGTAAAAAGAAAGAGAAACAGAGAGAAAGAGTAGATTTTTTGAGAGGAGGCAAACACACTCGCGGAAGTGTCCACTCCGACGTTGGAGAGCGGCACCTTTTACCCTTTTCTTGGAAAGAACAACCTGGGTTATGAGTTTCCTTTGTCTTCTACTCTCTCTCTCTCTCTCTCTCTCTGCACGTATTTACCCAAGCTCACCGAAAGACAGATAAGATCAGTGCACTTGTCAATTCAATAAATTCTTGATCTTTTCCTATTTTTAAAATGTGCATTGGGAATCTGTCAACGTGCTGTTAGAAAGTGCAGCTAACCCGACGTTTATTTCTTCGTTAACATACGGAATTTCTTACTGAAAATACCGAGAACGCAATTATTGGTCCGATAAAACTACGATGTTTTTTTAAATTACTCAACTCGTACTCCTGTAAATCACATCGGAATTACACTTAAATTCGAACTGTCGTCTATATAATTGAGATATAAAAGTAGATGCACTTGCGTACAAAAGCAATTCCATCATTGTAAAAACGTGACATCGAAAAATCAGCTCATTTTTCTATTCCTATTCCGTCTCTTACGATCGTTGCCCTTTTCTACCTTCTGTACGTGAAAAGCGCAGTACATTTTTCTGTTTGCTGTAGCGATAAAAGATCAAAGGAGAATTTAAGTGTTATTTTTTGAAATATTCTCTAGAATCGTTCCATATCAGCTTGGCGTGATTCACACAACAAACGCAACACATGATATATAACAGCCAATAGCGCTGAACTCGTCTATCGGATCCAAATAATATTTAACAAAAGTGGAATATTCGCACAATCAATCTCGATATCACAAAAAATATATAGAAATTTCACGAAGAAGTTGATACACGAGAGTTTGCATCCCCTTGGTAACAAATTAACAAACAGTCTAGATTTCTGGCATACCGAAGAAAAAAAGGTACAATTGTCAGACCAGCCTTTCTCGTTGCGCAATACCTCGAATTTCCACTCGGATCTCGTTTTCGCAAAATTCCTCGACCAACGAGTACTTTGATCTAAACGATATATAATATTGCAGCAATTTCGACGTGTATAGGAGTCGTCATCGACGATCCGCCTCTTTAGTTTTCGTTTCTGCGTACTAGTGCGAGAAAAAACAAAGGTCGCGCTGGCTGCGATCCAGGTTTGCCGTAATACGCTGTACGCTATACAAATATACACAAACATCTACAACGTAATATACAGGTAATATTACGATAACGTGATTCGCCAGCAATGGAGTACACATCTAAACGTAAGGTTTACGATATAACTGCATGGTTTCGCACGAAACTTTGGTACACAAGTATTATTTACCTGTTTAGTACACGATGGTTGTACTTATTGCGTGTATTCGTACGACTTATCGTAGGTTGTAACACATACGTCGGCAGCACGGTTAGTCGTCATTGATTTTGACGTTGAACTATTGTCAGCAGAGAACTCGAGGCTTAACCATGCAATTTAACGATAATGCCTTTGCTAACAATATAACGAGAGTACGCGTATTACATTGAAATGAATTGCTAGTCGATCAATAATTTACGGTAATACCATATGTTTCCAAAGAATAGCGCGTTAGTATTTTTAATTATAGATAACGAATGAATTGGCAATTGAAAATGACATTTATGCAAATCATTTACCAAAGTCAAATATAAAGATAAAGACAAATGAAAAAAAAAGTAAGGCCACCTAGTAAGTTTCTAAGTTAAAGCATCCCGTCTTTCTCGAGAAATGCAAAGCAGAATAATTATCGTTCCCGAGGGTCGAGGGCGCTCCCTTTCACTCTCTAAGCTCTGCGATAAGAATCTCTCGAGTACATATCAGATTGCTTTGAAAACTCGATACTCGCATACACGTACGCATAGATGGACACGTCGAGAAAATTCAGAGTGAGGGACTCGCGAATTATTGATTTGACGAAAGAGAGAGAGGGAAAGAGATGATAGTTTGTGGTGTACGCATAGAATCAATCGATGTGTAAGCTTTTACGATAAAGAAAATTCGCTCGCAGCCATTGAATCTCTCGCTATTGCAAATTCTCGAAGGTATGCTCTCGATTACGCACATTCAATACTAATCGTCGGAGAGCCAGGTGTATATCTATATCCTCGTTTCTCGCTTGATAAGCTGTAGGGAAAAATTACATCGGATTTCGGAAATATAAAATAACGCGTATGGCCCCAAATCAATTATTGACACTGTCAGTCATAAAAAAAATAACACTCGCTTGAGCGCGTGAGACCGGATATCGCGTGTCGAGGTTACAAGACTATATAATCTATTCACTGTCACCTTCTTAGACTTCCTACGCGAATTCGATTTTCTTTTTTTTTACTTATTCAAGAAGTTCGCGCATATCGCGTGTAACTACTTTTTTCCCGCTGTATACCGACAACGAGCAGTCCGAACAATCAAAAAGTTTTGCAAGTGTAACTATCGCTTGATGGTGAGAACAAATTTGGAACTTGTGAAATAAATTTTGTGCTTTGCAAGCTACTTTGTTAGAATGTTGTTATGGATCGATCGGTGTAGTTATACAAAAGACTTTTGTAGAAGATAGCTTTATCGAAGAGGGACTATAACTTGTTCAACGTACAGAACAAAAATAAATTATTGCCGATCGAAATTAAAAAGAAAAACTGGTTTAATCGCCAGATTTAGTAGAATTACAATGACGAAAAAAATCGTCGTCTGTCGCAACTTTTACCGTCGTTAAAAGTCAAAGCTTGAAGTAATAACATGCTTCACATATCCGCGAACTTTACACCGGTTCTTTCCAAGTCTAATTGCCGCAAATCTCTGGGGCTTGTCGATCAGCTTTCCTTTTTTTATTTGCTTTTCTAGTGAACTCCCTCCACTGCACTCTGCCGTACTGTCTCTACGATATTCTATTCACCACGCCTCCTTCTGTCGATTGAATTTGACGTATACATTGCGTTAATTTCTTTAAATTCTCTAGGATGACATGTCAACTGCATTGTCAATTGTTAATGATTTTAATAGTTGGTGCCGTAATGGCGATGAATCGTAACACGCAACGTTGTCGTTTTAAAGAAACAAAATAAAGAAAGTGCTGTTTGCACTTTGCGATACGTTGAAAATCAAATGTTTGCACTTTCCAGGATGACTGGCGCCACGAAAGACGCAAGAGAGAAAAAGAGATAAAATAAAACTGAAAAAATGCACATATATATATGGGTACAAGCAATTTGCGCGCTACGATGGATATCGTCAGTACGTCCACTTTGCCGCTTCGATACGTGACATTTCCGTTTGCTTTGGTACCATTTCCAAAGGGAAATATTGACTCGCTATTATTAACTGAGATTTTCTTGTTTGACTTTCCAATGTTTGTTAAGAAAACGTCCGCTCAGAATATAACCATAATTTCATTTTGCCGTATTATAAGTCACTTTACAGGTTAAGGACTGCGTATTGGAATCGTTCGGTGGTTCATGTATATGTCACGAGCAATTACGCGAAGGGTCGCGGTTGCGTTATTCGTGTCCGCAAAACAGATTTTCCGCTGGACTTTTGAACAGTTGTCGAGGATCTCGATGAGTATATACAGTTAAGATATACTTGAGCGCAGTTTCCATTGGTTGGATTTCCACATACGTGCGTACAAAAATGTATACACAGGGGTCAGATCTTAAAAATCAACCGATCGATTTCGACACACTGGATAGAGGAATATTTGTACGCATTATCGGTATATTTTCTTCACTATATAATAGTAGAGATTAGCCGGTTGAAAGCTCAAGATTTAAACGGCTTGGAAATAAAAAATAACAGGAAGAAAGTTTTCTTCAGTAGTGTGAAGTTTTCGATCAATCGTCAAGGAATTTGCATCCAAAGCAATTAATTGATTTTACAAAACAGTCAATGTAATGTTCCTTCGGAATTTTAATTTGTCTTGAATCTTCGTGCAACTCGCATCAAACCAACGTGAAAGATGAAAAAAGCGAAAAGTACGTTCAATTAAAAATGAAGTTCTATTAGTATAGTAGTGCAAAGGATTTTTACATCAAGCTTCATACAAGAAGATTCAGCCAGGAGCTTTCATCGCGTAAACGAGGTGCACACAAAGTAAATCTCGGTGGAATTTGCTTTGTGGCAATAATAGGTGTTAGCCAGTACTTCAAAGCTCATCAGTGAATTGTCGATTAATTCTATTCGTATCACTTTCATTGAAATTCACGAAACTGGATCACACGAAAATAAAAACAAATATCACTCGTATAGATAAGACCACTAATTAACTGCGAATACCATTAGAAATTAAAAGTTCCATTTTTCCGCCAAAGCACAATTCTAAACAAGCTACGTTGAGCACTTGAGACGCAAGAAGATCGCAAGGGAATAGAGAAAAAAGATCTCCCTAAGGGAGCCGGGAAAAAAAATTTGCTCTCCGACAGGGAACGGTCGCGTATCTATACGTATACATATATATCCCAAGCGGCAATTTCGCAATTCGTGCGCTCACTCGGCGTAGAGCAAAAAATGTACAGAGAGAAAGGGATTGCAAGGTGTGGCGTTAGATCTTTAACGGCGATCGCTTTAATTTGTATTCCGTTTGTCTCTCGTTCGAAGCTGCAATTGCGAAATCGACTTGCATACGATACGATGTTTTATATTTGCGCGTTTATTGAGAATTGTAATCGAACGTTGAATTTTATACATAATACAATCAAATGTACGATTGACTCGAAACGATAAAACAAAAAATTATTTTTTAACGTCACCAAGGTACAAGATTTCCAAATTAAAATACACGACATTCGTAAGAAAAGTTTTAACGCACGACTTTAACGCTTGGAAGCGAGTACGCACAGGTACATATAACCCACAATGCAGGTATATAAAACGTGCGTTGTAAACCCCATGGAAAAAAGAGCCGTACATACGCGAGGATACAAGTCGTTGTAAATAAAATACAGCGAGTGAAAGCTTAGTAAAACGTTAAAATGAAATCCAATAAACTGCTCTTCTCTACTTTGTAAATATTCCTTTCTCATCCGCGATCACTATTTTGTTATACGAGAGAGAAGAGGGTGAAGGGAGGAACGTGCACTTCCTGCCATTTTCCGCGATTTAATTGTGCACTTGGAACGTTTATATGCGTAAAGGTTTCTCCGGAAAATGAGTACTCTTTTCTGCGTTATTTTTTTCCACTGTGCGTGAAGTTATATGAACGTTTGATCGATACGCTAACGAATGATACAGTAATGATTGCATACGAGAAAACTCAACGGCTTGAAAACAGCGATGACATTTCCAATGACGACGAAAATGATAAATACCACGTGAACTATAATTTCTCGTTGATTTTTTTCTCGTAATTATTTGCTATTTCTATTCATGAGTAGAAATTAGCTTTGACAGTAATTACAGAAAGGGAATTGATTTTCTAATCACGTAGTGCAATCTTCTTTATCTAATGGTCCGTCTCTCGTATCTCGTCGAGCTCGTGCTGCGTTCACCACAAACCAAAATTGGCCAGATTACAAAGAATTTGGGAACAAAAGAAATTCATCGCTCTCTTTGTGAAAGATTGTTTGTGCTAAAAAAAAAGCTATTTAATCGAAATTTCAAAACGTGACGTCGGGGAAAATTGAAAATGGTCATATGTTGCGGAATTGAATCGTTTTTTGTTTATTTACAAGCGAAGGACATTTTCACTCTGCTCGATTTCCTTTTACTCTTCCCTTGCGCAACAAAATATTCTTTGTGTTTTTCCCTTTTTTTACGCTCGAGTGTTATTAGAAAAATACCGAGTATTGAGAACAAAGGATAATGATTTTTTTCTTTGCACAATATGCCAGTACCAAGAAATAGTTCTAATGACCTACTAATCTGTTATTACTCGTGCTGAATTGCGAACATTTAACTTGCTAATTGCCAAAGACATACGATAAAGGTGTGGATGATGTTAAAAAAAGGAAAACAGTTTATAAGTTTTACCTTATACGCGCTCAAATTGAATAAGAGTTGAGTAGAGAGCGAAGCAACGTTATACGTTACATTTTCCCGCGAGAAATGACGAAAGCTTTGTGTTTTTTTTCTCATACATTGTTCATAGTCGTTTCCTAGCTCGTTTTAGAGATAACTTCCACGAATGAGCGTACGTACAGTCTACGCATGATTACGAAAGTTGTAATAACTCTGCATTTCACATTTCGTTCGAGTCAATTATACGCGAAATAACATCTATTCGAAAGCTACACTTCACGGTTTTAAACAAGCACACCAAACGTGAAAAAGCTTATTAGTGACATGATATTCCCGCAGGAGCTAAATTACGCATCAACAAACTTTATACGAAGGTACATAGACGAATAGTTAGCATTCGGCTAGAATAGCCGTGCACTTTGATTCGGCTTCGTACGCTGCAAATAAACCTTAATTGCAATGCGCTCACGCGACTCGGCGTTACAACACGGGGATTTGCAAATTACGCAAAAGGCGTGGTTTTCGCTATAAGAATTATCCATTTCGCGAAATTCGTATTTTGTATCGCCAACGAATCGACCGTACATTGTACACTCGATTTGTAAGATTAAGCGGTTATAGATTCAGATAACCGATCTCGGATTTTTTCACTTCCAAAGCAATCAAAACTTTTTTGCAAGCCACATATGAAGTAAAAATCCGTAACAATCATTTACGTGTGTTCTTGCCGTGAAAAAAAGCGACTTACGTGCTATGACGACGATTGATCGCAACTCATGACAATGTATAACTCACCTGAAACAAACAAACAGACAAGCGTTTAGTTTTATTAACGTACGAATTCGCATTCTTTTTCGATTCTTTGGTAATAATAAAAACGTTAAATCTTGAGCAAGTTTATCTCGACCCAGTTAGTTTACGAGTATCTCGTTTCTATTATTCGCTTTTGCAATCGTGCAAGAGAGAAAACGTTGGGTACGAGGAAAATAATTTAAATGGAGTGCTTTGTATTAGATAATCGAAGTAGGTATAGACACGATTACAGATATAATATATTTTCGAGTAGAAGATATTTGTGAACGTTGAATTCGTCGTAAAATCATTGACGTATACGTTAAGATACTCGCAGTGATTTTCTAACCATTATTTCTACGTTTTAAGTTCCATTCATCCATATCTTCGGTATTATTTACCAAAGTTCTCATCTCCGTTATCCACAGCAAGCTTCAGCAAACGTACAATAGAATGGAAGAAAGAGAAAGGGGATTAGGGAGAAACGAAGGTGGGGGTGGCTATTATATGCACTTCTATCGTACACGCCAGTATATTCAGTTTACGGTGTTGCGCGCGACTTGCATCTTCTTCCCGTTTAAGAATAATACGTATACATAAATGCTGTACGAGATTACGCTAATTAACGAAACATGAAAATTAGAACAAACGACAAATTTCCAATCGAAATATTCGTATTCATGTTTAGATTTGTAAAATTAACTTCAAATATTCACATTTTTCCAAGCTCATCTGCGGTAAATCTATCGCGTATATTCCAGCACAAGCTCTTCCCTTTCTCGCTTTTTGAAATACAAATTATACATGTCCGTGCGACCCAATTCGCGAAAGCTGATGTAACCTTTGTCTCTCAGTGTGTGGCGTGCGATAACGATGTGCTCGTTATGCGTATCCCAAAAATGCTGACTTTCTTTTCAACAGCTTGCGTGGGAAGCATCGTTATAAATACGTACACGTCATAATTATTCTTCAAATTAGCATGTTCGAATTAAGACATTGCGATTGTTCAGACGCGTTCGAGGCAAACAATTGTTATCTAACCGATTTAAAAATTGTAAATGACATTATGAAACGCAATTAATGTAGAAAGTTTTACGGAAATGCCATTTCGTCAATTGGATTATCCACGATCTTTCTACGAGTCATTTTTTTTCTTTTTTTTTTTTTTTCATTCGATGACACACGCTGATACATGGGTCAAAGTCTGTAGAGTATAATTACATTATCAGATTAGATCGTAGACGGTAATAATCTTGCTATTTTTAATTCTTACGACAAGTGTGTATAAAGATTAATCACGTTCGTATTCTCCGAAATTTACGCACTCAAGTTGATAACTACGGCTTGTAAACATTTCGGTATCGATACAAACGTCAGTTTGCTTTCATATAGAATCTGGTGGATTTTTTGAATTCATTTCACGTGTAATACACGACTGATAAAAAAATCCAGTGTTTACGCTGCATATTTTTTGTTAAGTTGATATACCTGCGAGTATTTTCCAGTGGGAGATTAAAATATCCGTTGGTAGCAAAATCTGTAGAATAAATAGTATTGACGTTTTGGAGATAAACCATTTCTCACTATCCTTTGTTTTCGCAAATGTCTTCGCTGTACCGATGGAGAGATGTTTTCATTCGTCAGTAATTTGAACGACAATGTTGATGTTCGAAGCATTATCACTTTTAGAGGGAAATTTCGTAACTTTTATAATCAGCTTCAAACAGTTTCTCGAAGCACTTGCGTGGAGCCATAAAACAATCTCGCATGAATTATAGAACACTTGGCCTATTGAGCGTCCTCATCGTGTCACCTGTCTCAACAAAAGAGAGTGAAAAAAACAATGCTCTCTTTCTCTTTGAAGGAAACGAGGCGTCACACGGCGCATCCGCGTAACGCCGACGTCTTTTTCCATGAAGCGATTAGCGGTTTCCGTTAAGGAGTCGCCACCACCGTCGTGGCGCGTCTCGCACGCGATCCTTTTTCCTCTCTTCTTCCTTCATTGTTTCTTGCGAAAAAGCGCGTTGAGAAAAGTCACGGATTAGAGGGGTTATGTTTGCCTTTTTTATTTGTTAGCGCGCGCGCTCGAGCTCTCGAGCAATACTTCTTTCTCGTTCCTTTGGACGCAAGAATTTAACGTTTTTCTTTGTTTTTCTTGCGAAGCAACGTTTGAGCTATTTTAATTTGTTATTTAATATTTAATGACATTGCGCATCCAGTACTGTGTACTAGATTATTTATTTCAATATTTATAGAATATCGATGATGGTTGTCGTGTCAAGCAAAGGACATTCCACGAATCGACAATAATGCGAAAGATGCGTGAACCCAAGGCGCGTCGTAAAAGATTCATCGATATAATTTTGCTAGATTTATCCGTAAGTGGAACAATTACAAGACGAGTATATAAATCGAAATGAAAGCTCGCGCGGGCAAGTCTCTTTTTTCGATAACCGTTTGAGGAAAATATTCGTTTATCAACGATATTCCGAAAAACGATAGATCCTCTTCCTCCACTCTTGGTCGAAAATCGGCCATCAAATATGCACGCGGATATCTCCCCTGTCAATCGTAGCTTCGCCAAGAGTCGAATGGTTCACGTGAAAATAGAAAAAAAGTCGGTGTACAATAATCGAGAAAGAGAGAAATAGATGTGTCTTTAGGTATTAATATTAGACGATTGCGCTATATACGATTGATAAAACATTCAGAAGCTTCGTAAGCCATATCGATGATTAGATAATAAATACAAGACTAAAATAACTTGTTCTTAGTTCAAATTGACCTATCAAAAAGAGCATTCGTTAGGTGCATTATAATATTTGCCGAGTTCAAGTGCACAGAGCTAAAAACGCTTGGAAAAAGGATATAATTGCGGAATACGAGAAAAAGCACTCTTAAAACACTTTCGCGCATCTGTCGGTCTGATTATCGCAATTAAGGCTGGGTGTTTCCTGTATCATTTTTTTTCCTTTCGACGAAATACCTTTTGTGTCCTTCAATGACGATTGAAAATCGTAGGCTCGAGGAGTGTGTTTGCAGGTGGGGTCGTAACAAAACTGCAGCCTTCTTCTTCTTCCTCCTTCTCCTCTGTCATTACCCCGCAGAAAGAGTGCTTCGAACGTCTCTCAGTTTTACTTGGATTCTTGGAAACTGAAGGGGGCAAATAGATATATAGATACGCTCTCGTAAAGTTTCATATTTTCTGAAAAAGGTGGGAAATACTTTTTGTTTCTTTCTCTCTCTTTTTTTGCGCGCAGTTTCAACTGCCGTTCGTTCGGCTACAACTGACGAATATTGAATTCCCGTGGAGAGAAAGGAAGGGAGAAAGAAAGAGAGATGGGAAGAGGTGATGGGTTATAGCCACTAACTGTTCTTTCTTACCTTGATCCTTCGTTTTTTCTCTACGATACAAAAATGATCTTTAATTTTTTTTAATAATTCGCATTTATGATTCTCCATTCGTTTTATTCGAATTACGTACAAGTTGTTTCGACTTGTACTTTTGTATATTTAATTGGCGATGTAATTGGTTGAATATCTTTTACCAAACGTATAGCTAAAAGCAATTACAAGTTGGAAATTTGCCAACTTTCACTTGACTTAAATCCTCGTACATGTTCCGCTGTGAATTTCGTCGAAAGAGCTCTATATTGCATTTACTCACCATCCATCCAACGACCAACGATGATGTTTGCCGAGAATAAAAGAAACAAGACAACGGAAATAAACTGCGATGTAATACCAGTGCATACAAAGGATAATTATCTTTCTGAATTACACATAAACCGTAGGAGCAGCAGCTTTCGATGCTGGTATATATATTTCAGAAATTCGCACGAATTCTTCCGAAAAAAATAACAGTGAAATTACAGGCTTCCCACAAGAAACAGCGATGAAAACGACTTGTTCACCCCATCACTTTTTTTTTTGCTTAAGCCAACGAGAAAAAGGGGCGAATTATTATTTGTGCTTTTAGGAGGCTTTTTATCGCTCTTAAATTCTTTTCAAAAATTTCTCCAGAGATGGTGACCTCGATCATCCATCTCCCCGCAAGCTTCCCGGAAATTATCCCGTCACACGGAACTTTCGCCGAGCGACGGACCTTTGCTCGAACGAAGAACAATGCTACTTTGTTTGAAACGTTGTTACGTTTTCGCGTACGTACGTATTTGCGACGTGATTGCGTGATTTTTACACCAAATGGAAACGCAATATCGTTTACGCCGTCGTTCCAACGAGTTCATTTTGGGGTCGTCGTTACGCGAATTGCATAAATAAGTTCAACTTCCAACTTGCAAGCAAACGTTATTGTAACGAGAATAAAAAAAAAGTGGTGCAACCAGGAGAGTACACGATCGTTAGCAGAAAGGAAAAAAATAATTAAATCACTGGATTAAAAGCGCGCGTAATCGCTGTCACCACAAACACTCGTTCCCCAGCAGCAGGCAGCGAAATTTCATTAAGCTGGCGCGACGACGGCAGGGAATCACATACACACGTGTATACACGCAGTTGTATATGTGATAATTCATTCAAGCTCGTAAAAGAGGTTGACGGCAAACGTGTAAAAATATACCAAGCGGACATTCGTCACAACGCGCGCGCCCGCATCCCGTGGTGTGTAACGAGGTAATGACGCGTTTCTCTCTCTCTCTCTCTCTCTCTCTCGCAGTAGGTAGAGATGAGAAAGAGCGCGCGCGAAGTCGTAAAAATCACGTGGAGACCTGTCGTATTCACGCCGTGCGGATCTTCATAATTTTCGGTGCTTTTTGATTTACGACTATCTCTTCCTTTTTTTAAAACTTTTTCTGCAACGGTTGAATTTAGACAAAGAATATTATTGGTCCGTATAACATTCGGTTTTTCTTGTTCTTTTCTCTCTGTTCGTCTTCTTTATTACCAAGGTATATCGTATGTTTTTTTACCTACGGTTGCTGCAATATTCGCTTAAAATAGTTATATTTGTGGTTTACGTTTGTAATACGAGATTGGGCGTCAAAGGATAAAATAGGGCTCAACTTTGCGGAATGTCCGTTGAAAGGATTTAGGGACGTTTCAATTTAAATTTAAATATATACGTATATTCAAAGTTTTGTTCGTTGTTTGTCACTTGAAAAAGCTCGATGGGTCAAAAACACGCACACTCGAATACATTTGAATTGGCCGTGAAAAAGATCAGCATCCGAATGGGATGACGTACGCGCGTTCTCGCTTTGTCCCTTGCACGGAATAAATAATTTCCAAATCCATACAAACGTTCCGAGTGCTATAAAAGCCCAGTGGTGAAAAATGACTTATTGTGTGGTGTGTGAAAATCTCGAAAGAAGGGCTTTGACAACGTTATGCGAATAGAATTTTCACAAGTTCATTTCCGTAGAAGTGGTAGGGACGGCTTAAAGGGAAAAGCCGCTTTCTCGAGTAAACGAGGAGAGTAGGGGTGAGGGGGGGGGAGAGAGAGAGAGAGAGAGAGAGAGAGAGAGAGAGAGAGAGAGAGAGAGAGAGAGAGAGCTCGCCCTTCAGGTAAACACTCGTGACAATGAAAACGTGCGCGCACGCACGGCGTCTTTTATTACCCGTGATCTTTTCGTCTTCGTTGTCGTTGCGACGAGCATTCTTGAGAGAGAAGATTCTCAGGGTGTTCGACAAAAATTTGTTAGTTATTGATATTGATTTTTTTATTTATTTGTATAGTTTGCTAGAACGTCGTTTTATTTATTTATTTTTTTGACTTTTAAAGTTTGTTGCTTTAGGATATATTGGGAATCAAGTTGTGACGAGATTTACGATTGGCTCGTTACCCCGTTGGCCCACCAGCAGCTAATATAAAGTATAAATCTTATTAGGTTGTAACTATTGTTTTGTTTGGTTTGTTTGTTTGGTTGTGATCCTTTATTGAAATTTTCGGTGATTTACTGCCAGATGTACAATACATATACGTACGGTGTTTTCATGTTTGCGTTTGGTTAACGTCAATCCTTTCGTTTTAGAACTATACCCTTTTATGACCTATAAATAATTTGAATCCAATGCCGAACGCTTGCTCGCTTTATGGTTACAAAGTGGATTTATTATTAAAAAAAACGTAAAAAAAGAGAAAGAACGATAAACGAGCATCATCCAATAAAAGCCATGCATTCAAAAATTGTCACACAAAAAAAGAAAGAAAAAACAGCACACTCAAGCGAAAAACCGTGACTAGTTTTTCCCTTCTCTCACTCTCAAGTGTTACAAAAGAAAAACAAACTGCTCTCCAAAAGCGATTCACAGCTTTCTCAAAAAGAAAAACGTGCGTGCCGCAGAGAGCACTCGCAGAAAAGGAGACGGCGAAGAAGACGAAGAAGACGAAGAAGACGAGAAAAAGGAACCGAGCAACAACGGGAAAAAGATAAAAATCCAATAAAAGAGCAAAGCACATTCGAAAGCAATTCAGTTGGAAAAGGGCATTTTTTCCCGTAAAGCATTATTAGGTATCCTATAGACGTATACACACCTCTCTACCTTCTCTCGCTTTGATATATATTTTGGAAAAGTCGCACACGGTGAAGCAGACAATGAGCGTATATAGAAACGAGGGCGGTTTCTCACTTGAGAAAAAAAGTGCCGCCGTGTTGCACACATACACACGCGTATATAATATAATATATATCTGAAGTTGGTTCGCGTGCGCACACGCCTTTGTGGCTTTCTTCGAAAAAAGGTGGGCCGGATGAAGACTCATGAGGGGGGTCTTGTGCTACTATAGCAGCACACACACACACACACACACACAGATACAGCAGCATCGTTAGGACGATGATCGTCTGCTCGTATATATACCGACGTGTGTCGTCCTGCGTGTCTGACCAATGAAGGAGGAGGATACGCGTGAGAATTATCGAGATTTTTCTCTCTCTCTCTCTTTTCGAGAGCCTCTCGTTCTTCCTTTCTTTATTTTTCTTGTCCGTGTAGCTTGTCTACGCATGCTACTGATTGAACAATCGACACGGCGATTACAAGCACGGTGAAGTTGTACATCGGTACGTAGTTGGCTGGATCCAAGATGTGCAATCGCTATTCTAATTGATTGGTTTCTTATCGTCGTGAGGTTCGGTTATATTTTGATCGATAACGTATTGAGCAATCGACGAGGCTTTAACGTTGTTTTGAACGCTTTCTAATGCAGTATTTATAACGATTAAATCGCACGGTTAAAAGAATCCAACGATCTTTTTAACCGCCTAAATATCCTAAAATCAAAGCAGCCGCATTGAATACATTACAATGACAACAGATGTTTATCGGGCAAACAAAAAGTGGTAAGATACAAACGGAGCAACACTTGGCAATTCTCCTGCAGGTAGATAACGATCAAAAACGTCGTCGACCACTGAACGAAAAACCACACGACAACGTCCCGATATAATCGTCATTGGACATCTAAATCCCACCGCGAAAAGACAAGCATACACACCACAAAACCATTGTCTCCTGGCAAAATAGGTGACGAGTTTTTGCGCAAGTATTAAACATTAATATTATACAATGCTGGCAAAAGCGTAACGAAAAACAGCAAGAGAGAAAGGGAGAAAAAGCTTCTTTTTTCTTCGTCGGAATGTCAATAACTGACAATAGCTGGCAAGGTGTGACGAGAAGCGGTGTAGAGCGTCGAAAGATTTACGGCTCTTCTCTGTCGCTTTGCTCCATTGTCAAATTATAAATCCAGCGTATTTTCGGATAAAGTAACCCGATAGCCACCCCCGTAAGAAATTTCAGCAGTTTCTCTTCCGGTCTGTGTATGTATGTGTGCTTATGTATTATGCCGCCACCGTTGCTGTCTAAATATGACGTGGAATGGTAACTGGATACAACACATCGCCGAAAAAGAGGAGAACGAGATAGAGAGAGAGAGAGAGAGAGAGCGAGAGAGAGGAATTATACGCTTTTGTATAATGCGGGATCCTTTGGTGTATACCGAGACCGAGTTGGAACACGTTTCCTTTTTTTTTTGGTAAACTTGATATAGTCGTACACGGGTGATTGATGGAGGAAGCAATTGAATTTGATTGTTTGATCAGTTTTGTTTGGCCTACTACTATATACTTTACTATGCGCTTCGTGAGCATGCGATCTACTAATCACACGGAAAATAAATGTGCGCTGTCTTTCTCTTCTTTTGTGTATTTTGACAGTGTTTACCGGTACAATTTGCAGCACTTTTATACATACGGATTGGTCTTTGTACGATTCTTTTTAATTATTTTATCATTAGAAAAACAAGTGAGCTTGTATACGTTTGTGTTTCGTTTTACGTTGATATGTATGTATTATATTTATTTTCGATAAAGTACGAGTTAGTTTAATAAAAAAAAGTCAATCGATTGATTTTTCCAAAATGTAATCGTCTGTATGGAAATCGAAGCAGATATTTTTGACAAAAAACAGTCCAACGTCATCGGATACGACGTACTCACTAGTCTAAAATAGGAAGTACACGCGATAAAAAATGTATCAGTGACAAGTGTACTTTCCAACAATAGCAATTTAACGAAACAGCGTCCAAGAAAGAGAGAGAGAGGGAGAGAGAGAGAGAGAAAAGCGCATCCTAAAAATAGATTTCCACGCGCGTCATTACAGAGAATCTCTGTTCTCGCACAGTCATCATACGGGCAAATTCACTGTGTCTGAGAGAGAGAGAGAGAGAGAGAGAGAGAGAGTGCTAGATGGCTATATAGTAGTGAGTCAGAGAAAATGATGATCATCTCTATGTATGTATAATATTTATTGCATTGGGATTTACGAGGTTTACGATCTCGCACGGCACACTTTCCCTTACTTTGTATTCTTTATCAAATGGGTAAATACCTATCATATTGAATACGATAGTTTCGATTGTGTTTGTTTTATTTTTAAACAGGTGATGCACGCTATCGCTACTCACGACGATTGCTCGTTAAAAGTTCTTTGATTCTGTTGGTTTTTTTGTCCGACATCATCGTCAATTGAATGGACGCACATTTAGCGTTAATGATTTGACGCGAAAGATAACATGCGAATATCAATTTAACGTACCCGAAAAAGAAATTAACTTGATATTCTTTTTATCGTAAGACTTGTTATTGACTATTGTTAAAGATGGTCTATTTGTTACTACATACCTCTGAAGCCGAAATTCGGAACAGTGAAATGTCGTCAAATCGATATTGAAAATCAATATCTCGCAAATCCATAGCAAATTGAATCTAAAAAATATCGTTACTTTGGCAAGTTGAGCCTTAACAACTAAGTTCTCTGTGTCCATTAGAGCCAACACAAAGCGCAAACTTGAGATCGCTAGGGTAATTAATTCCTCGTGAAATAGAAACGCAGTAGTCACAGCAGCAAGAACGTAAGGTTACACCCGCGCGAGCTTCCACTGATTATGTGATGCATACTGCACGAGAAAGAGATTATACACACCTACACACATTGCAAACAATGGGATACGATAAAGAAGTCTCTTTTGTAAGTAATCAACGATGGTTACGAGCCTGGAAAATTGCTCGAAAATACAACTGTCCTGATTCTATAATCTCGAAAGCGGTAAACAATCTTTATATTTCCTCGTCACGGATACTTTCCTTGAGAGTACAGTTGGCAAGATCTTAGATGGCCCTGCAATTTTAATTATTTTAGATGGAGAAATTCCTTTGTTTGTTTGAAAGACGATTGCGAGAGAAATTTTCAACAAGACGATAAGTTTTCGACAAATTATGCCACGAGGAACATTGGAGAACATTTCGATGGAAGAATTAAAACTTTGCTCCTTGGTAAGTTTAATCACTCAAAAAGAAATGTCGACAGCGAACAACGTAATTATCGACTCCTCGCTAGTGATATTCCTGGGGAAGTTATCAAAAAGGAGAAGTGTGTCAATGATGTCGGCAGTAAAACCAAACTGGTGCCATTACAAAAGAAAATAATACTTGTCTATCAAATCTCATCGTTGTTAAAGTAAAGAAAAGGCGCGTCGGTGGTATTTCTTTTTTCCGAGAAGTAAGAATATCATCGGATTCGCGCTTTTCGAAGAAAGATAATTTCATATATATGTATATATGCATTTTCAAGTATGACTGCTACTACATGTTTCAACGCTGACTCATCTGTCCCGTCGTCGTTTTGAGATTTCAAACGCCGTCACTCTCTCTCTCTCGCTCTCGCTCTCTCTTGCTTACCTTTTAAACACCACTCAATTAGAGCCTCGTCAACGATACGAGACATCATCAAGCGGCTCCGATTATTTCACCGTGTATTATACTTTTAATTTACGAGCTGTTCGTTGTCGAGATATACGTGTCTTTTTATTTGAATTATTTTTTGATCTGGTTACGCGCGTGCACGTATGTTTGAATTATTTTCGCATTTAAATTTACGCAGCATTTAAAAAACGATGCTTGATTTTAAGTACGTTTTAATTATGTTTTTCACGGGTAGGTCGTTTAAATTGAATTAACGTTCAGCACATGGCCACCGACAGTTGTGCTGGAAAAATCTTTTCATTCATCGGCAGAGATGTAAAAGTACAAACATTTGAAAATCAATGTGCCAAAGCCCCCCCCCCCCCTCTATTCCTCTCTATCCGACAAGGGGTTAGATAACTCTGACGTCGAGATACAACGGGAAAATCTTGAGAATTAATGTTCCACTTAAATAGATGTTAATTAAAAGCAAACCAATGAGTAGCAGCAGCAGGTTTCTGTGTCCGTTCGTGCGTGTGTTTAATTGTCCGATCATTAACGTCGTAAGCAAGTAAGCAAGCGAGAGCAATTACAGTGGCATTTTTATTCGAAAGTACAATATTCCTCCTAAATACCTTGAGCGCGGCAACAGGTTAATTGCCGATACCATGGAATTTGGTATGAAGAACTCTTGCGCTATGCTTGCAACGTTGAAAAATTTCCTTTTACGTAACGGACGAGTGCTAAAGAGTGCCGCGCTTCCTATTCTGGAGAATCGTGTTTTCAACCGCGCCATCACCAACTATTGTATATACAGCTATTACATCTCTATACGTATTATTACATGCTCTAGAAATGCCTATTTGTAAACGTTGCGTACTATGATGTGCGTCTCGTCTTACTCTATAAGTTACTGGAATTTACAAGCTACCTGAGCTTTATTAAGAGATACCGGATACAAGGATGAGAGTGCGCTGTAACGGTATTTCCTTGAAAAATTTATCCATTAGCTACGCATACAGGTGATTCAGTGTCGTGCAATCGCAACTTCGAATAAGTACTTGGATCGCTAAAATATTTTTTGTCAATATTAAAAGCGTACCGTGATAGCATTCATATTTTCCGAATGAAATCAATGTTTTGCGCGAGTTCAAGACGACGTTTACAAAGCTCTTGCGTTGTCTTTTCTCCCGATAACTGCAGCAAGTTGCAGTATATGATTAATGAGAAATACGATGATTAAGAAGTCAATATGGATATAGGTAGAGTCAACAAAACAGGTATATTTTTAATAAAAATCACGTACCGCCAGGAACAACTAATTGTCAATCGTAGGTAAAAATGCACATGCACACGAGAAACAACTCTCGTGTATTGTAATTACTTATCAGAGTCACATGCCACAATTATAGCCGTTGTTTATAATTCGAATGTATTGTTTTTTATGTCGGCAAACGAAACAATTTTAAGCATTGCAAAAATTGCCAGCGTACTACGTTTTGCCTGTGATAATTGAAAATAAAAGCACGAAATTATTTGTATATTTTCTCTTGTAACAAAGTTTGGAATACGTGTAAAAATCACATTTTGCTGCAAGCTTTGCAGGCGAACGTTCATGCGCAATGAACAATTGAGCTTCAATTGTTACATTGCTAGCGCAAGTGCCAAAACCGTATAAAACTATGTACATATTTCAAACGTTAAGCGCGCGTCTCCGTGGAATTGCTCCATAATAATAAAACAAAAACATTGACGGACAAGCGTGCATCGTTTTTTTTTTCATTTTTAAGAAAAAACAAAATGCCGCACGAGTATAGATACTGCAGGTGCTCCGAAATGTATATCGATGCTATACATAATACTCGGAAGGCCATAGAAAAAAACGTGCCGCCTTCGCGGAAATCGTCAAAGCGCGGCGTGAAAACGCCTTAGGTCGCACCTTTTCGTCTTATCGATTCCACATCGATATTCAAACGTTTGTCTTTCTCTCTCTCTATCTATCTGTTTTGCCGTGAGGGAATTTCTTTTCTTTCTCTGCCGGAGAAAAAGATAATCTATTGCATAATTAATCACACGTTTGTAGGATCAGTTGTTCTTTGTAGATTAAATTATCGCAGACACGCGCGTGCTAGCGCTCGATATGTATGTATATATATAAATATTTTTTTTATTTATCCATATATATATAAAAAGTGACATAGGAAGAAAACTCACCATTCGATGCTGCGATATCCACGAAGACAGCAATGAATCGCTTTGAAATCTCCGACATTGGCGTACTCGGTGTCAACCACTTCTTTGGTAAACGTCAGTCCGCCAGGTAGATTTTCAAAACGATGTATCGAGCAATAATCGTGTAATTCGTTATCGTCATCCCCACGACACAACGTTGCTGCGCATAACAACACCAGCACATAACACCACCTCGACATGCTTATTATTTTGTTGAAACAACAACAACAAAAAAGCTCGTTTAATGTCGACTTACGCGCACAATAAACAAACCAGCGATGGCCAGACTCTTTCACTTTCTCTCTCTCTCTCTCTCTCTCTCTCTCTCTCTCTCTCTCCAATTCTCTGTCACATTTTTGTCTGTGCAGGTGTGAGAGACGTTAAAAACAAGGAATATTTATTTCGTCAAATATAAGCCTTGGAATGGTTTAGTTATTATATTAATAGAGCAGTTATCTCTTTTATAATTAATCTAAAATACGACGAGAGTACAAACAACACAATGCACGCTCACACTCGTGAAGCCACCGGCACACTGACTGAGCGCCGGGTCCGGGACGAACAACTTTTCAAAGCGGCCGCCTGTTGCCAACGCGATGGCGCTGATCGCCACCACACCACCACCACTACTACACCTCTCTACTGATTTATACGGGCTTCTGCGAATTTCCAGCTGAGCGCGCAAGTTCAACCTCGAAATGGAAGAAGGGAGTATATAGATGATGGTTTTTTGCTACAACCTTATAGCGCGCTTAAGGTGCATTGCGAACACTGCAAGTTTTAGTTTTTTGTAAACGAGGGATGATTTCGTTGGCTTGTTTATTACACACGCATCAGATTGAACCGTGAAAATGTTGCTAAAATTATCAGAAATAAATACGTTATTCCGTTTTCAAATTATCGAAAATAATTGTTTTTTTTTATTTCAAACCCATAATTTGCAGCATTCAAAGTCTAAATATAATTTGATCACCTTCGTTATAATACGTGTATCCAAGGCTTCGTTAATCCAGCTATTAGTATTGACGTTTCTACGGAATTGTGGAAATGTCATCTTTGCCTTTTCACGTTTCCACAGAATTCGTAATTACGCAAAACGTTCCACAATTCCCTCCACGTTAACGTATACAACGTGCGTATACTATATACTTCTGGCCTTTTGCGGCAATTTTTTTTTCGAAACAAGCAGTAATTTAACGTTTTTCCACGTAAGCTTGCAAAGTTCACAATAAAACTTAATTAATTAAACGGAATAACAATGATAGCGCTTACATTTTCACGCGTATGATACATCACTTAGTACGGAGGAATCGACTACTTTTCTTGAAGAATGAGTGTTGGATAAAAGAATCTCGTTAGTGTGCATTATCGTACAATGTATTGAAACTAGAATAAATAAAAAAACAGTATTTTAGTTAAAGTGCATTTGAACAATGCGATTGACAACACGTATACGTGGAAATTTAGCATTTGTTCTAACCGCAAAAGTGATTCACAACTTATAAACGAAGAAAAAAGCGAACTAATCAGAAGGTGACCCAAGGCTTGACTCACAGCAATGTTTGAAGGCTATACGTACATGAAACTTTTACTCATAACATAAAACTACTGAAGCATGTTAACTAAGGCATGTAAATTTCTTTACTGCTGATTCTGTTTTACAACATTATAACGAGCATTGGTTATATATGGCAACAATCGCTGTATGAAAAATTTATGTTCATTATCGAACGTTAATGCTTCTTCGTGTTCTTTTATAAATGATATTTTTGTCGGGAGTGATACTAGTACTATAAAGTACGTCTAATGACTGAAGTTTTATTTGTTTTGCACCTAAATCGAAGAAAAACACGATGTTACCTCGAAAAAAACAACAATGTACTTTAAATTACAATAATAAATATCTTCAGTTATTAACAACATATTCGTATCGTCGTTTCTCTTCAAAACAAATTAACCCGCTAGTCCGCCTTTACCATAGCTTTATATATAAAAGCGATCGACCCAAACATACACTCGCGTAGGAATAATGCGCACAAAGGGTTTTAGTAGAATTATAGCGAAAGCTCTGTCTGTCTGTCCCTCTCTCTCTCTCTTTCTCTCTCTCTCTCTCTCTCTCTCTCTATCTTTAACGACGACGATTGCAACTGCACGTGCAATAGATAGCTTTGCTTATGGTTGCAGGTGCGCGCTGCGTAAGGAAAATACGATACGCCATTATACTGTTATCGAATGTTTGTCTGCGAGTATTTCCTGCTGCGATTGCGAATTCGCGGTGCGCGCGAGCCAAAGTAAAAGAGTGTTTGATTGTTTATTAAATGCAAGTTCACTGACTCTTTATTGAGAATGAAAGATATGTTATTGGTCACGTTAGTATGCTGGTTGCGACGAAATTTCCTTTAACAATGCTCAAATCGATTATTCGATTTTATGTTATTGATCAATGGAATATTATACTATAATTACGTCTAAAATAACAATTTGGGTTTTCCTGAGATACCAGCCCGTTAATTTTATCGTATAATTTAAGTTTTTCACAGTTGCTTCATTTTAATTACAATTTTACGAGAGAACATTGATTTAATGGAACCAATATATTCTGATACAGTAATGGATATGCTATTCTATAAATAATACAGAAATAAACAAACGTTATATAAAAACCAATCGATTGTATTCAGACAAGTGTAGACAATAGTCAGTCTTCGGGCGAACTGTTCACAATATTATTTCATAAATACTTGTGCATACTTTTTTATAAATATTAACGTTTACTTTTATATTTACACTTCTGTAATGCTCGAGAGTTGACACAGTTACCATGTTGCAGATCGATAGTTCCTTACCGCTATAAAGCAAATATAAATACAAATTTTATTTTTACGATTACCAACTAATTTTTTTATAAATCGATCGTTTATTTAAAAAAGCCATGCTTTGAAAGTTGAAAATTACACAACAAGAATCATGGTCATTTTTTTAATTGCCTACATACGATGACTAAATAGTATATCTTTTCAATATGCAGGGTATATTTGGCATAAAATATGATACCATAGTATACCTGAATTGCCGACTGCTGTACAAGCATTGCTACGTATAGAGTGAGAGGGAGAGAGAGACAGAGACACAGAACATCGTAGAGCAGCATATAGATGGACCCACCGGTTTCGACTAGTGGCTAATTCCAGACTAATACGATCAGCCAAACAAAGCCAGGGGTAGGTAACCGATTTTTATGAAACTTAGTATAAATATTGCTTATATCGTAGTGAACTTCTGTACAAATTTTTAGATCATTATTACTGCCGAATCAAAAGTTATAAACAATATAAAAATTTTATTAAAAATTTTTCAAAAATTTATATCTCTGTAACCGTAAGAGTTATGAAAATGATTTTTTTTAAATACATGTAAAAATATAAACTTTTAAATTAATAAATCAAGTCATTGTTAACAATTTGTCGAAAAATTATTAACTTTTGTTTTAAACAAATGGCGATATCTCAAAAAGTGTTATTTTTATTTTCGAAATTTTTTTTAATTGCATTCCATGACTATTTATCTATAATAATCAGCAATAAAATTCATAGAACGGATATAAGTAATGATTAAATGAGTCATTATAAAAGCGTCCTCTTGAACCACGATGCCTCAACCATTTGTTTGAAATAAATAACTATATTCCAAAAAGTATTACTTTTATTTTCGAAATTTTTTGTTTATTGGATTCGTTGACTATTTATCTATAATAATCAGCAATAAGAATCATAGAGCGGATATTAATAATGGTTCAGGGAGTAATTATAATCAGCGTCCTCTTGAGCTGTGCGAGTCGGCTCGTCAGGTTCCATACGCAATAACGTTTTCTTTTAAATAAATGACTGTATCTCAAAAAGTATTTCTTTCATTTTCGAAATTCTTTTTTTAATAGATTCCTTGACTTTTGATCTATAATAATCACCAATAAAATTCATAGAGCGTTAGTTACTTCCTAAACCATTACTAAAATCCGTTCTATGAATTTTATTGCTGATTATTATAGATAAATAGTCATGGAATGCAATTAAAAAAAATTTCGAAAATAAAAATAACACTTTTTGAGATATCGCCATTTGTTTAAAACAAAAGTTAATAATTTTTCGACAAATTGTTAACAATGACTTGATTTATTAATTTAAAAGTTTATATTTTTACATGTATTTAAAAAAAATCATTTTCATAACTCTTACTGTTACAGAGATATAAATTTTTGAAAAATTTTTAATAAAATTTTTTATTGTTTATAACTTTTGATTCGACAGTAATAATGATCTAAAAATTTGTACAGCAGTTCACTACTATAGAAGGAATATTTATACTAAGTTTCATAAAAATCGGTTACCTATCCCTGTCCTTGCCTCTGCCTTATTAACGTTATTTTGTCTGATCCCATTTCGGGTTACTTTCTTCTTACTCCGACGCTTTTATTTAGGCTTATCAAGATTATCCCTTTTTGAATAATAGTAATCCATCAAACTATCCATGGTTTTGCCTGGCAACTAATAGAAAACTTAACTATGCTCAGTACTTACGCGTACTTAACGTAACTTAAAGTAATCCGAAATGGGAACAGACAAAATAACGTTAATACGGCAGAGGCAAACAAGGAAAAGAAGAAGGCGATGGAAAAGAAAAAGCAGGAGTAGAAGGAGGCCATGGAGAAGAAAAAGCAGGAGAGGAAGGAGGCAATGGAGAAAAAAAAGCAGGAGAAGAAGGAGGCCATTGAGAACAAAAAGCAGGAGAAGAAGGAGGCCATGGAAAAGAAAAAGCAAGAGTGGAAGGAGGCCATGAAACAGAACAAAAAGAAGATGGAGAATAAGAAGAATAACGCGAGCAAAGAGAACAATCCGAACAGAGTGAACAACCCGAACAAATAGAACATTCCGAGCAGAGTGAACAACCCGAACAGAGTGAACAATCCGAACAGAGTGAACAACCCGAACAGAGTGAACAACCTGAACAGAGTGAACAATCCGAACAAAGAGAACAATTAATAGATACATAGTTATTACTATATAATTAGTTTTGATAAATTCAATCTTAGGAAATTTAAGATTTTATTTTTTTTTACTTTTAATCATGCTTTAGAATAGATAATTGTGACTATTGGTTTCATCGAGGTTATTAATTAGTACATGCACATTTTTTTCATGCTAGTTACATTATTTTCTCGTAATATTTTATTAATTTACTGTCAAAACAATCTATTTGGAATTACGACGGAAGAAAACTGTAAACTCGATTCAACGTAATATTAATAAAAAAAATGTTTGTCATTGCATGTAATAAAGTTGCATGAATACATTTTTAAGAGAAAAAAAATTTCATTTTTATTAGATTTATATATTTAAAAAAATGTACTTTGTGTATGGTCTATATTGATTTATTCATGACATAAAAATTGTCTTTTGTTTGTACAACATTTTTAAATTAGCGAAACACATTTGAAAATGGCATGTATGTTATAAAAGTTGCGGAATTGATCAATAGAAATTATAGCTGCCTTTCACAACTTTTGCTAACAAGAAAAAGGAGAAAATTGGACTTGGCCATTCTAGAACTTCGTTGTGAAAACACAAGTAGAACAAATTGTGTTAACAAATAACATTGTAAGATAATTCTAGTAGAAATTTATATGTATTTAGACGGTATATGACGATGTAATAAAAATTAAAAAATGCTATATCTATTGTGTCACGTAAAATGTATATTTGACATTCATAATGTAGGTTTTGTTACACAAACCTACATTATGTTAGGTAGGTAACCGATACTATACATCGTTCGGTTACCGATACTATACTTCTATAGTAAATATCACATCTAATACAAGCTAGTAGTGTATCTTGAGTGGTATGCCATCCACCAGATAATGACCTCCCACTCCCGGGTATGTTCTGAATTAGACCCCCCCCCCCCCCCACTCCCCGGCTCCACCGGTAGTCCACCACGAACTACGTAGTGAGCACGACGGTGAGTGTGAAAAACCTAAATATGAAAGTTGATTATAAAACGAGGAAAACCCAACAGTAATTGAGAGATTCTTCGGGGAACAAGGCGAAAGGGCATGGGCGGGGCATTTGCAGATTCTAGCTCCTCAACAAAGCCTCGTCTTGAACGTGCACGAGCGCGAAAGAGCGAACTCATGGACGTGATGCCAGATCCTATGTGTCAGGTGGAACATGTGGATCACCATACGGGAAGGGTTGGTTGAAGAGCTGGCCCTAGACCGGTATGGCCCAAGATATACAGGACATATCTACGGATCAAAATGATCGAACTAAATCAAAGAGCGTTTGTTCTTCGGTTCAAAGTCATCCCCGTGCAGTGCGATGTATGTAAAAAAAACATCAACGCCAAAATATTTTCTAAATCAAATCCCGAGGCATCGAAAAGCATTGAAATCTACAGCCATATGGATGATTACTTAGCTTCCGAAGGAACAGAACGTGAAATTTGTAATGTAAGATATTTGAAGGAATTCGAGACGAAGAATTCGCGCTTTGGAAAATATGGCTTAAAAACAATCCACGTTGTTTATCACCGGGAGAAAAATATACGAATGTGTAGTTTCACGTGTTTTTTTCGATGCAAGTCTAAAGGCTTATGTGACGGTAGCGTATCAGGTTTGAAGCTCGAGACAGGCCCGTGCCCTTGGTACTCGTTATGGCGAAGTCACGCATCGTGCTATTGAAACTAATATCGGTCCCTCGACTAGAATTGCATGCGGCATTCTTAGCAGCGCGAATGGCTACCACTATTGTAAAAAAGCTAAAGATTACCGTACATGAAAGAATTTTTTGGTCGGATTCGACAACAGTGTTGCAGCTGATACAATGTTTAAAATTTCGCAGCCATTTTGAGATTTCAAAATCTGAGTTCACATTCTCAATTAGCAACACTGTATATCAATTTTCAAAAACCCATTTAAAAAATTTTATATTTTTTATAAAATCGCCGCGATCTTGGTGCCGCCATTTTGAGATTTTAAAAACGACTTTTATACAATTTAAATTTTCGCTGCCATTTTGCTACTGCCATTTTCAGCTTTCATAAACGAATTTTATACAATATAAATAATCGCCGCAATTTTGGAACCGCCATTATGAGCATTCAAAATCTGGATTCAGATTCTCAATAAGCAACTCCGAAAATCTCTATAAACCAATTTCAAAAGCAAATTCAAAAAATTTGTAATTTTCGCCTTCATCTTGGAGCCGCTATCTTGGAGCCGCCATTTTGAGATTTCAAAAACGAATTATATACAATATAAATATTCGCCGCAATTTTGGAACCGCCATTATGAGCCTTCAAAATCTGTATTCAGATTCTGAATCAGCAACTCCGAAAACCTCTGTGTACCAATTGTCAAAAACAAATTTGAACAATTTTACATTTTCGCAGCTATCTTGGAGCCGCCATTTTGAGATTTCAAAAACGAATTATATACAATATAAATATTCGCCGCAATTTAGGAACTACCATTATGAGCATTCAAAATATGGATTCAGATTCTCAATTAGCAACCCTGAAAATCCCTGTATACCAATTTGAGAAGCAAATTCAAAAAATTTCAAATTTAATACAAGATAGTAGTGTATAGATAATATATTATTTAAGAACCAATACATTTTAAAAGCAGGATATCTTGCTCAAAATACAATTTAGATTTAATAGCTGCTTCGATATTTTAAATTCAAGATAAAAATCCATTATATTTCTTTAATGTTATTTAATAAACTTTATAACAGGGATTTTCCACTGTACATAATTTTTTTAACTATTAATGAACAATCGTTAACATTTCGAATATATTCTTTCTTTGAAAATAAATAATTGTTAGAATGATAATAATATACTTGAAAATATTAAATTGAATCAATTTTATATAGACAAGTATATTAATAAATAAGATTGCAATATTTTAAATGTTCTTAAAAGTATAGTAAGAACTGTTTTAGGACTTTCTTTCTTTCTTTCGAAATTTATTTAGTCCTAAAACATAGTACATGCACTATTCTTAATAATATTTACTATATTTGCAAAATATAAACTTAGCTTGAAATCGAGAGATTATAATATTAAATAATAAATACTAAATAAACTTATATGCCATACATTTAAACCTGAATTTTTATTTTGGCAACCCAGAAAATGTGATTTAAAACTGATACATTTATTTACAGTATTTATTCTTACATAAACTTGTATGTAAACCAAAGAGAAAAGTCTAAAAAAAAAACAAAAAAATTAGAGACGAGAGAACAGTGACGATGTTTGTCATATTGAAAAAAGAGAGCTCGAGTTGATCACGGAGAAGAGCATATACAGTGGATGTGCTCTTCGCTTTGCTCCGCCTTTCAAGTCATGACTTCCAATTTTTGCAGTGGTGGAAGCAGTTGTTTGGGTAAGGCATGGGAAAATGATGGGAGAATTAAAACTATTTCGTCGTTTTATTTTTCGCCGATGCAAAACATTGTCGCTCGATAACAAACAAAGCGGGAGCTGATCTACTCGTCTGAAGATTTAAATAAATCTGCCGCCTGTAAGTATCCACAATTTCGTTCTTCCTTCCATTCCACCTCTGTCCTTTTCAGGTCCAAAGGGCGGAGCTTGTTCGGGCGGGTTCCTATAGTTGTACTGCCTCTCCTTTTTCTCTGCAGCTTGCTATAGGTCTCGACAGCAACCGTGTATGTGCTCCAGCCTTGAAAAACCATGTATTTCCCACCACTAATTGTTGAGTATTGGCTTTGCCCATAACCAACATCGAACAACTAGCATCGTAAACGATGCTAATTTAGGTAATATCTTTGAGTCATCTACTTCCTTACTTTTAAGTTTAATTAGTTGACGTCTTCGTGCATGTTTTAGCTTAAAAGAATACGAAAAACCTAAAATATAAAAAAAAAGAAAATATAAAAAAAATAATAAACAATCTAGATTTTAGGATTATGATTTCGTAGAGTTTTTTATAACACGCATATTCGTATAAACTGTTCTGTATTTAATTAATGTTGCTTGTTTTTTTCTTGAGTCAATTAGTTTTTTTCTAAAACTCTTTCTTAGACAAATTTGGAGGGGCAAAGAAAGTGGTTGTGCCTCACATGTCAAGGCGAGGCCGGGGCCTTGACAACTAACAATGTAAACATTGTTTTTATTAAAATACTAGGAAATTATGGAGAGGCAATGAAAGTGGATGTGCCTCACGTGTCAAGGCGAGGTCGGGGCCTTGATAACAAACAGTGAAAAATTATGTTTATTTAAATGCTCGGAAAATTCGAAAGAGCAAGGAAAGTGGTAGTGCCTCGCAGGTCAAGTCAATTAATATGTAATTTTTTAACGGGTCGTGCTGGCTATTACCTTAAAATAATAAATAAATAAATATACATCAGAATAAACGTCGATTAAAAATATAATAAATAAAAAAATATAAATAGTCAATACCCTCTACGTAACAATTACAATTAAACGACTTAAATGTAAAAATTGCAATGGAACGTAATCGCGATATAATTATTTTCATTTTATTAGGGATACATTATTACAACCACTACATGCCTACGGTATTTAGGAAAATCTTTGTAATAAGTTTATTAAATAGGAACATACCATGGCGTACGTTATCTAAAAGAAAAATTCAATAGGTCATGTTCTTTGGATTGACATATTCACTGGATAAGCCAATCGTAAATTTAGAAAGTATTTGTCGTCTAAGCCATCATTGGGTTTTCAGGTTCCATCGCGCTTCACCAAGGAACCTGGATATCTACCATGAATCGGATTGGCTTGGCCAATAGCAGTATTGTGTATGTAACTAGCCACTAGATTGGTGGAAACGGCAAGCGATGGAAGAACCTGGAAGGGAGAAGATTTGACAGAAATGAGCAATCGTTCAGTTAATAAAAGGCCACCGACGTTGTACTGATATTAGTACATCTCTCGGAAAACTAATTCACGAGAGATAGATTCCGTGTGTTCCTTTGAATTGTTGTTATTGGTGACACAGGTGAAATAACTTTTTCAAGTATGACGGATAAAAATAATTCTTTATTTCTGAGAGCTGAGATGTTGCTCGTTCGGATTTCTACAGTCAACTAACTAAAAAACTAAGTCGAGTTGCAACTCGCTGATTGAGTTTCAAGCCCTTTTGTTTTATTCAAAGAGAAAATGCTACGTAGTTATTGACACATTTTGAAAAAAACCACAAAAATGAGAGCTCGAGTGGCCAACGCAGCCAAGCGCCTATGGGCCATGTGTTATGAAGAATCAAAAACGCGTCGTAGTTTCTCTTTTTTAATATTTGTCATATATTTTTAAATTACATTAACATATGTTATTTCACAGCGAATGAGCTTTATATAAAAAATGGCGTGTAAATTTATATGCATCGTACAGACGTGATGGCAAGTATAGTTCTTTATTGAAATCAACGAACTTTTCGAGTACAAAATTCTTAGCTGTTGCTATTCGGACGGGATATGCCATTGAATCCATTGACAGGTAATTAACTTGGCCTACTTCTACGTCCGTGATAGCAACAGTGTTAAATATAAATTTATTAAGTACGCATAATCGAATCAAATAGCATTCTAATTAGATCGTAAAATAATGCAGTTTTGAATCGCAGCCCACATTCCGAACGTTTATGCCGACATTTATTTTATGACAATGGGGGAATTGTCTCAAAATAATTGACTTCATCGCAGAATGCAACAGGGAATGTATGGATCGGTAAAAGCATTAAGACGAAAATTGTCTCGAAATTTGATATGGCGAAGACTCTCCACCACTAATTGTTGAGTATTGGCTTTGCCCTCAACCAATATCGAACAACTAGCATTGTAATCGTAAATTCAGGTCCAAAGGGCTGAGCTTGTTCGGGCGGGTTCCTATAGTTGTACTGCCTCTCCTTTTTCTCTGCAGCTTGCTATAGGTCTCGACAGCAACCGTGTATGTGCTCCAGCCTTGAAAAACCATGTATTTCCCACCACTAATTGTTGAGTATTGGCTTTGTCTATAATCAACATCGAACAACTAGCATCGTAAACGATGCTAATTTAGGTAATATCTTTGAGTCATCTACTTCCTTACTTTTAAGTTTAATTAGTTGACGTATTCATGCATGTTTTAGCTTAAAAGAATACGAAAAACCTGAAATATGAAAAGACAGAAATATTTAAAAAAATACAAAATCTAGATATGTAGGATTATGATTTCGAGTGTTGTTCTTAGAGTTTGTTGATAATACGCTCATTTGTTTAAACTGTTCTATATTTAATTAAAATTTAGAGGGGCAACGAAAGTGAATGTACCTCACAGGTCAAGACGAGGTCGGGGCATTAATAACGAACAATTAAAAAATTAAAATTAAAAAAATTTTTGTAATTATGAATTCGTAGCATGAATGGAATCTATTATTTTTGCTGATCAGTCGATTTGAAAAAATTTAAATATTCCTTTCTGAATACTAAGAGGTTGATCTCATTCATTCTTTCGCTTTCAACACGAACCTACGATTTTATCTAGTATGTATCAGTTTCATTACAATGACAATGGATATCATTTGTTGTATTCTAATATAGTTGTTCTACTTTAGAAATGTCTCCAGCACGTTACAGTAGAACATTATAGTTATCTAATTGTATGCTACGCCTATAAACGTTCAGCGTAGAACGCGTTAAAGAATAGTCTTGTCATCTATTCATCATCACCGTTCAAACCCAAATATACATTTATCGTATCTGTTTTAGGTTTAAATATGATAATCATTATGAATTACGCTATCTGCAATTTACTGATTACCTATACTATAGTGAATGTACTATACTGATGAGGATAAAGTACAGTTTAAATGAAACATCATTATGAAAAAATTAGGAGAATTCAATGTACGACGAGAACTGAATATAAGGGTTAGATATGACACCTTATTTATTCAAATTATTTGTTTGAAATAGTTTTTGTTGATGCTATACATATTTATAATTAATTTGTGAATATTACATTTAAGACTTTTTTCTAGTGAATTGTGTGTTTATATATAAATAAGTTGAAACAATAACCATAGTAATAAAGATAATATCAATACGATTTCCAAATATGAAATAAATGCAGTTACTATGATTGCATAATGCAAGTATAATGTGCAACAGAATTGGAGGATATAATATCGGTATTGTACTTGCACAACGTGCATTTGATATCCCCTCTCGATTTGAATGCACGTGTATGGACGTAACGTTGGCACGTAATAATCACCCTTTTAGTAAAATTTATGTAATATGATGTTTTTAAAAAAGTCTCAAATTGTCTCGATAGAATGCTCCACACTGTTATTATTCATAATTGTTTATATTCATTTGTATTTATGCAATTTTTTGTTTTTTAAATTATAATACATGTAATACATATAATTTATGTATTACAGGAAATACGAAAAACTTGCACGTCTGTTGCCAAAAAATAACCCAAAATTACTTGACAATTTCGAGGTATGTAATTAAAAGTTACATTGTTACCTTTGCCCCTTTGCATACAAGACATCTTCCATTTTCGACCAACTAGGAATAATTGTGCCTTTAAATAATGACTAGTAATTTTTCTGGAAATGTCGACTCGCCTTCTCTTCAATTCTACAAATAGAGACTATATTACCTCCCCCCCCCCTTCATTTTATACACTTTCCTTACTTATATATGTTCTGTAAATGTTGCAATAATATTATTATTTGGCTTTTCGTTTAAAAGTACTAAAAATCCTTAGTACACTGTTGTAGGATGCTTTATCAACAAGTTTATTTTTTAGGAACAATTATATCTTTCTTTTTCCAGGTCCTTGATCTGTTCTATAGAGCTAATTTTATTTTTATTATTCATTTTGACATCATAAGCAAATTCCAGAACTGTTGTTCAACTGCTAACTGCCTGATTAATTTTTCTTATATATATGACCACATAACAAGGAATTTAAGACGTTGCCTTGAGGAACACCCTTATTTACACTTAATTCTACAACTATCACAACTGTATATAACGTAACGTTTCGTTGGAATATCAGATTTTTTTATGAGGTTTTGTTACTGTCGGCCAATCAAGTTATCAAACAATGTTATATATGCGACTTCATCATTAAACAATTTGTTGTTACTAAATGTTTGATGTATACCTTTATTTTTACATCAGTTATGAATACAAGTTATTAATTCATAGGTTATGAATTAATAACTTGTAATAACTTGTAAAAACATAGGTTGTCTATACATCGTTTTTTTTAAGGAAGTCAAATTATATCCTAGCGAAAGTATTGTAGTATTTTTTTATCTGGTATTTCCATTAGTACGTATGTACATTGAAACAGTGAAACGGTCGTTTCAATGTTCCCAACTTTGAAACATATCCTCGTATAAGTTTAAAAGAACCGATGAAAGTCCGAGAAATATTCAAAGACCAATTCATAAGTGTTTAAATCGTTTTCAAACACCAACAGTACATGAACACCACTGTACATGTACCGGTGGTGCTCAATCGGCAAAGTTAAAATTCGAATTTGAATTTCCTGTATTGTTAATCGTTGCAGTAAATTCAACAAGAATTTTCACAAAAAAAGAATATTTTGTTGTCTGGACCGTTATTTTAACCAGTATAGGTAACTTTACGAAAAATATTTTAAAGAAGCACAGTAGTGTGAATTAAGTTCGATACTCAAAGGAAGCGTAGCGATCTGAGGCATTATGAATGTCAAATATACATTTTACGTGACACAATAGATATAGCATTTTTTAATTTTTATTGTATCGTCATATACCGTCTGAATACATTTAAATTTCTAAATGAATTATCTTACAATCTTATTTGTTAACACAATTTATTCTTCTTGTGTTTTGACATCGAAGTTCTAGATGGTCAAGTTCAATTTTCTCCTTTTTCTTATAAGTAAAACTTGTGAAAGGCAGCTATAATTTCTATCGCTCAATTCCGCAACTTTTATACCATGCACGCCATTTTCAAATGTGTTTCGCTAATTTAAAAAGTTGTACGAACAAAAGACAATTTTTATGAAATGAATACATCAATATAGTCGATACACAAAGTACATTTTTTTTAAATATATAAATCTAATAAACATGAAAATTGTTTTCTCTTAAAAATGTATTCATGCAACTTTATTACATGAAATGACAAACATTTTTTATTATTAATATTGCGTTGAATCGAGTTTCCAGTTTTTTTCCGTAGTAATTCCAAATAGTTTGTTTTGACAGTAAATTAATATAACATTACAAGAAAATAATGTTACTGGCGTGAAAAAAATGTACATGTACTAATTGATAACCTCGATGAAACCAATAGTCACAATTATCTATTCTAAAACATGATCTAAAAGTAAAAAAAATAAAATCTTTAATTTCCTAAGATTGAATTTATCAAAACTAATTATATAGTAATAACTATCTATTAATTGTTCTCTGTGTTCGGAATGTTCTCTGCTCGCGTTAATCTTCTTCTTCTCCATGTTCTTTATTTTCTTTTTCATGGCCTCCTTCTTCTCCTGCTTTTTTTTCTCCATTGCCTCCTTCCTCTCGCAATATCACCTAGTTTTGTTTGTTAATAAGAAAACTGTTTTTATCGCCGGACATTGTAATATGTGAAACGTAAAATAATTAGATATTGTTCATGCGTATAGTAAACGAACAACAAGCGATATATTATATTGAAAAGCACTCTTCACGTGAAATTTACTTATTTGTTTTTCGTTATTAATATTATACAAATTACTTATCTGTGGTCAGTTACAATACATTTATAATTTTAGAAATGACTCAGGATGTCATTATAGTTACTTCCTAACCCATAACTAATATTCGCTCTATGTATTTTATTGCTGATTATTATAGATCAAAAGTCAAGGAATTCAACAAAGAAAGAATTTCGAAAATAAAAGTAATACTTTTTAAGATACAGTCGTCTATTTTAAACGTAAAGTTATGACGGCGCGGCGGCTCAAGAGGACGATGTTCATAATTATTCCCTGAACCATTACTAAAATCCGCTCTATGAATTTCATTGTTTATTATGATAGATAATTAGTCACAGAATGCAATTTAAAAAATTTCGAAAATAAAACGACACTTTTTGCGATATTATTATTTGTTTAAAACAAAAGTTAAAAATTTTTTCGAAAAATTATTAACAATGGCTTTTGATTTATTTATTTAAAAGTTTATATTTTTACATGTATTTAAAAAAAATCATTTTTATAACTCTTTCGGTTAAAGAGATATAAATTTTGAAAAATTTTTAATAAAATTTTTATATTGTTTATAACTTTTGATTCGGCAGTAATAATGATCTAAAAATTTGTACAGAAGTTCACTACTATACAAGCAATATTTATACTAAGTTTCATAAAAATCGATTACCTACCCCTGTTTGGCTGATCGTATTTGTCTGGAATTAGCCATAGCATAACTCCTCATAACATTGTGGTAGTAGGGGGAATCCTTTTGGAATTCTTATAATCATTTAGAGCATCAGATTTAATCTTGTACAGTGTAAAATAAGATATAAATAGATTGATTCCTTATTCCAATAGTATTGAGTCAAGTATTAACAAGTGTAGCAATTTTTTTAAATATTCGATAACATGTTTCGTGCAAACTAATCATATTTTGAATTTTTTTGAAGAAGAGAAAGACTAGCTTTCTGTGATATCTATATATATATATATGATATAGATTTCTCGACAATATCGACATTAGTTTGAAAAATTAATTACATATTGCATCTTGCCAGTGCTCACAGATTTTGCTACAACTATGCAAGCTTTCTAAACAAATTATATGTCATGAATATTTTTATTCAAATATTTACAGCTGTCCTAAGCTGTTTAGATATAATATTGTATTGAAATGTGTTTCAATACTTTTACGCGATACACGCGTAGCAACTATGTTTTTATTGTTTCATATTAGATTCTTCGTTAGTCTTGAAAATAAATGAGAGAAAAAGAGTGAGATCACATTTTATACAACGTGCTTACAGATGAACTCGTTAATGAGTAATTTACTCGGTAGGGGAATATTAGCAACTGCAATGCAGATGCTATAAAAAAATAACAAACTTTTTTTCAAGTTGGCGTAATTATTAACAATTCTATACAGTAAGAAAATTTTTAGATGATTAATTTTTGTAGATTTGTAAACCGTTATTCTTCTACATTTTGAGTTAATTGTTGATTGTCCGACAAAATTATTATACAACAATATTGTATACGTTTTTCCATAAATTCTTGTAGAAAAATCAATAAGAAAGTACGTGAAGTTGACTTATACATCAAGCAGTGGATTCAACATGTTGAGGAATGATTGAAACAATCATGGACTATTTCAGATGTTATAACAGTATATCCAATAAATATATGAATGTTTATACGTAATTCACTGTTGTTTTATTATCCGATAGTCTTTTCTTTCTTTCATTAAAATAATTTCTCAATTTATTCCCTTTCATAAATCTATACTGAGACAGAGCCACTTAAATTATTCACAATCGTAAACGACCTTGTATTTTATAAATTTGATTGAAAAAAATGAAAAACATCTGCAAATTTTTTAAAGAAAAAATTTGTATTTTATTGTTTTTTATTTCCAGTTCAATTCATTTTTTGCTCTTTATTCCATATCCAAGACTAATAGATGAATTCCTTTGGTATAGCAATGACATTTAAACTAAACTGAAAAATATATCTATTCGTATAATTTAAATATACATGAGAATATTGACCTCGTCCATTGTGTACTCAACAAAATTGTGTTATAATTTCATTATTTGACCATACGAATTGTAATTACTTAAGGCACTGGATTGTTTTTAATTAACTATAGATTGAAACTTAAATTTTGAAAATCGATTAGAACCGGTTTTATAATTACTAAAATATTAATTATTGAATAACACCGTATGAATTCATAATTCATTTTTAAATTAATTAATAAATAATTGGTTTTGCCAGTTGACGTATTATTTTGCGCATTGTAAACTGAATAACATTATTAGGTATAACATTATTAATAAATAGAAATCAAATAAAAAATGTTTTATTCAAAATGTATTTTGTGTTTTCTTAATAATTTGATCAAAAAGGACTAAATGTTATACCTTAAACTAATTTACATGTTAGTAAGATTAAAAATTATTAACAGTATCTTAAATTTACACACTTACAATAAAAAGTTTTTTTCATTTTGACGGATGAATCGGACGTAACTAATGGACAAAGAATTTGTCTGGACCCTCCCTAACCAAACTTAACAATGTAAGATACAGTAGTAGGGAGGACTTTAAAATCTAATGTATATGCAATTTACGTTTTAATTAAAATTACTTTTTTTTATTATTAATTGATTTGAATACCTATTCAACCAAAGTCTAACACACGTGCTTGAAAAATCATTATATCGGTCATTAAAATAAATTATGTTTTTGAATAATTTTAAACAACGTAATGCTATATCTAAACTATATGCTACATTGTAAAATTCACATTAATAAAATATTTCTATAGAAACTAATATAATATATTTGATCGATATAAAAGTATAAATTTTTTAAAATATTTTTTAGCAGGAATCGGTTAAATGGATGCTATGAAATTTTTATATGGCTAATGAATCTGATGTTGCTCAAAGCTGCAAAGCATTAGAAAAGTACATTAAACGTTATCAGGGTTCATTTATTGCAATAGAAAAGGTATGTATCATAAAATATTAAATTTTACTCGTATAAATTACCAATTTAAGACTAAGATTCATCTATGATTATACTTATATGTGCTAAACCCGTAATAGCAGTTGTTAATGCAATTAAATAGTCGTTGGAAACAAAAAGAAATGTCGATGGATTACATTTAAAACCAATATGTATCAGATCAGCATATAAGGATCATGCAGCTTTATCACCTGAATTTAATGCATTAGCATCAGCATCAGCATAGCATTGACGGATAAACCACCAATATTTTCAAAGCTGTGATAAAATCCTCAAGATCAAAGTTTTGTTTTATATGTTAATAATTGTATCTATTTATTAATAAAATTACTTTTTGACACTTTCGTGAGGGGGTACATTTTTCGGTAGGTAACCTTACTATTTTTAATAAAAAAACTTTCATTTTTATAAAAAGTCTTCAAATTTTACTTTTACAAACACTCAACTACTTTTCGAAGTCAAAAAATTCGTAACAAAATCAACTTGTAAAGCTTCTAATGCTAATATTTTTTTATCAGTGTAAGCAAGTTGTCTAACTAGACTGTGAGAACCAATAATTTTTGGTAATCTTTGCAAAGATCCCACATCAGCAGCCACGTCCATATCAACTTCTTTTATTTGAAACCAAGCATTCGTTGAACAAATCATATCTACAGCTTCTCCTATGCAAGCTCCATGAACAGCTGCTATCATGGGTCTTAGCACACTTAAGTATAACCATTAATGAATGTTAGTCTTAAATTGGTAATTTATACGACTAAAATTTAATATTTTATTATATATACCTTTTCTATTGCAATAAATAAATCTTGATAACGTTTAATACGTACTTTTCTAATGCTTTGCATCTTTGAGCAACATCAGATTCATTAGCCATATAAAAATTTCATAGCATCCATTTAATCGATTCCTACATACAAATTTATGGAATAAAATAAAATAGATTGTTATATTGAATTGTAAACTTATCATGAATTACCTGCACAAAAAATTTGACTTGCTTTTGTCTTGCAATTTGTACACACAAAATTGTCTGAGTATAAATAAACTATTCGGGATAAATTTATTAGTGTGGAGCCCTGATCTAAAAATAAATGAAATACACAGTAAACGACTTATAGTAAAAGAATAATTGAGCAAGAAATAATTGAAATTAACTTATCTGACAGTATGAGGTGATGAAGGTGCATAATCCTTGTATTTTCTATTTAATTGCATTGCCAACTAAATACAATTGTGACAGCGCTTGCTTCAAGCATTAACCACACAACTCGCGAGAAAGAAACTTGTATTTAAGCTCGATTCGTGACAGTAATGCTCAATCGACGGAGATGAAACGCCATTTTGAATCTCGGGCGTGTAATAACTTGGAAATAGTTATATCACGATTATGTCTCATTGTAATTTTAATATTTAGGTCGTTAAATTTTAATTGTTACGTAAATTATGTTGTATAACCTATTATATTTTTGATCGACATTTGTTCTCAATGTATATTTGTTTATTTATTATTTTAACGTGATAGGGAGCACGACCTGTTGAAATATCACGAGGCACATCCACGTTCGTTGCTTCTCCAAGTCTTTCTTAGATTTACGAAAAAATTAAACAAAATTAATTAAATATACAACAATTTAAACAAATGAGCGTATTATTATAGGAATACTAACATTTTAATTAATCTTATTTTATACGATATATTGCCCGAAGCCTGTGCATCTTGTTTCAATTGTCTATCTATACATGGTAGTTCACTTAATGAATTAAGATATAAATAAATTATCAGAGAATATTTAAGTATTTTGACGATAATTATACCTTTATGGCTAAGCATTTTCTTCCGAAAAATGAACTGTCATTGAAAAAAAATTAAATAAACAAATGAATTTACTTAATTATCCTGCTTTCAAATGAGCCTTTAAATAATGGTAATTCACTCACATGTTCAGAATGATGCTTTGTTCCTCGATAAATAAGGATTTACGAGCAACTTCGTGGGATGTATGATTAAGATTTTAGAATATGTATGGAAATTAAAAAGCTGACTGATAATTTGGAGCACTTACAAATGAAAAAAATGGTATTATTACGTCTATGTCAAAACAATTTTTATACATTGGTAAAGAGAAATTGGTATATTTTCAGTGTTTAACCGAACTGAGTGACAGCTAAACTTATATCTGGTACATAATGTAAGTTGATAACTATATTACTACATTTATATATTTTTCTACGCTACAAATTTTATTACGTTTTATTACTTTCATTTTAAATAACTATAGTACACTCGAGATTTGAGAATCAAGTTACAAACCTGTTTACTTATTTATATTAAATAATTTTATTGCATATTTTGGCTATGTACACACATTACATTAAAAAATACACTTATAAGATAATTCGTTGTTTGTACAAAATTATAAAAATATAATTTTTATAAGTATTTATGTTTGAAAAGAAATGGACGAAGTCAATGTTTCTGAAAATTACAATCGATTAGTAGCAAAAAATACGGTTTCTTCTATTAATTGGTCTGTTATACATACAATTGTTTCGCTATTAAACGAATTTACATCTCAGTGATATATACAAATCGTATTTCTGACACGGTACTGTACATGTAAATTTAAGCTAATCTAATATATTTTGAAGAAGCATTAAGTATTTCTACAGGTAGGTTGTTGGTTGTATTTTCTATTTCGATTAAAGTCATGGCCCTTGAGAATAGTCTAAGTTCAGCATTGTTAAGATGTTGTAAAATTGAATGACAAAGGCAAGTTGGTAAGGAAGGATTAGTGAAACAAGCCAAGTATTGTTCTGCAGTAGGTAAAAGTCTACTTCTTTCTAAGCCTCTGGTGAATTGTAATTTTATTAAGTAGCCATAACAGTGGTATATTTCATCGAAAGAATTTAATTCTAGTATATCTTTCAATGAACTATTCTTTATGTAGTCTATTATTTGATGATCTTTAAGAAAAATGAAATCGTAGATTGAGGTGTTTTTGAGAATGACGGTATTTTTAAAAATGACGACTTCTTGATAGCATTTACTCGATAAATTATCTAACTCCTCATCGGGATAACGGTCTTTGTGTGCAGGAGGTAGCCATGCTTTCAAATCATACCACATTTCTACAATTTCATCAGCTGAAAATGAACCCAAAGCATGAAGCTTTAATGCGTGTTTTAAAAGCAGCCAAAACATATTATATAAGCTTGCAGTTAACGTATCGTCATATGTTGAAGTAACAGCTTTTATTTGCTTATAGATGAAGTAATAAATATTCACACCATCGCCGTCTACAGCTGTTACATCGGCACCAACCATTAACAAATCCTCAACAACTTCACGATTGATGGCTTCAATAGCCACAAATAGAGGTGTCTTTCCTTGATTGTCTGGAATATTAACATCAGCGCCCAATGATACAAGGCAAAATAAAAGTGGTTTGATCGTTAAATAAGAGTGATAACGTCCAACTAATAAATTATGTACTGGAGTTCTTCCATCCCCCTGTTTCATGTTAACATCAGCATTTTTTGCCAAAATCGGATAAATAATACTCAAACTTTCGGCATCAAAATTACTCGTGGCAATATGCAAAGGTGTCCTTTTCATTGAAGCTTCAATGCAGTTCACATTGGCATTATATTCTAACAAAATATCTATAGAGTCTTTATCTTTCATTAGCGTTGCTAAATGAAGAGGAGTTCGCATTCTATCATCAATAGCATTGACATTTGCACCCTTATCCAACAAGATTTTCATAATTTGCAATCTTTTAGAATCAAGGCATTCCCTGTCAACAGCCATATAATGTAAAATAGAACCATTATTATAGCATCGTTCCATATTTACTTCATGTTTGAAAATACAATCTACCAGTATCTGTCGTCTATGACACAATTCATTTAATAAGCTTTTCAACATCAGCACTCTGGCAAGAATGTTACATTTTGCAGTTTTATTCATTGCATACCATATTTTGTTAAGATTAAAGTAGCAAATATATAACAAAGGTCCATGTCCAAAATCATTAAGTTGATTGACATCGCTGTTATTTTGCATAAACAGTTTAATCATATTTATGTGATCTTTTCGATTTGTTGACCAATCAATCAATATAGATTCCTCATCTTCATACATATTTAAGTATTGATATTGGTATGCCTTTACCTCCTTTTCCATGTCTGCAATGTTTATAAAACTATCTGTACAAAGTTTATAATTTTTATCAATTTCTTTGAAAATTGATTCAGCATTCAATACATCATCCATCAGGGTACTAAATTTCTCGTAACTGTATTGACATGCCATGTGAAATGGAGTAAAACCTCTTGTATCACTTATTCCAATCGAAGCATTCTGTTCCAGTAGAAACTGTACAATCTCTGTTCTATTAAATGCAGCAGCAAAATGTAATGGTGAACAACCACGCCAATCAGTATCATCATTATGATTTACATATTGAATATTTGGGTCTATTGGGACACAGTCTTTCACAGATGCTCCGTTCCTTAAAAAGTTTGAAACCAGGTTGAGATCATTTCTTGTGCATGCTATGTGAAAGTGAGAAATACCTATAGGATTGACTGGATTTGAATTTATAATACCATTAACAGACAATAGAAAATCTAATATTTTATAATTTTTAGCTTCAAATGCATAATGTACAGGGGTATTGCCTTTGCAATCTTGCTTTGTTATGTTTGCACCATATTTTATGAATAATTTTATCACCTCTAAAGACGATTCTTTTGAAGCTAGGTGTATCGGTGAAACTTTACCATATGCCTCTTGATCTATATTCGCACCCCTTTCCAAAAGTATTTTAGCTGTCTTTTTGCACATGTATTTTGCTGCAAAGTGCAATGGTGCAAAACCCTTGTAAACTGGAGAATTCAAATGAACCGAATCACTGAGAGAAGCTCCATTTTCTAAATAGTTGTTGATCAATTTTGCTGTATTCTGAGTACATGCTAAGTGAAAATGTGATATTCCATATTTGTTAACAGGATTGTCATAAACTCCTTGGATAGCACAAAGAATCGAATCTATTATTTTTTCATTTAGATTGTAACATTCATTATCTGTGTCAGATGTTGCTTCTTTCACCTCAAGAGCAATATGAAGTGGAGTTGACCCTGTATTATCTTGAATTCTTGAGTCTGCTAAGTTTTGCAATAAATAATTGACTATTTCCAATCTACTATATTTAACAGCAATATGAAATAATGTGAAACCAGAAAAATATTCAAATAATGCCCATCCATCGCTATGAGGTTTTATTACAGTATTGATTCTGAATGCCTGATTGACATCTAACATTTCCATAAAAACATTTATATCGTCCACCAAGATTGCTAAAATTAACATACCTGTCAAAACAGAATGATCTATGGTATCTAATGTACTGTGATATGCTTCCCATAATAAATTAATACATTCCAATTGATGTTCTTTTACAGCTATACAAAATGGTGTTTCATTAAATGTATTTTTCTTTATTAAGGAAGCACCACTGTTTATAATTAATTTTAGCAATCGAACATCTCCATTTTTTACAGCGTAATGAAGAAGACACATATTGTCCAAAATTTCCTTTTCAAGATTTAGTAGAAGTGTACTCAATATTTGCATATCTTGTCGTTTGATAGCTAATTGCAAAGGAGTTTTCCCTTTATTATCAATTGCTAGAATATCATGTTTGGCACCATTTAATAACATTGTATTGATTAAATCAAACTGACCAAAATATATTGCATAATGAAGAGGTGTTTTTTCATCACAATTTTTGTACTTTTTATAAACTCGAAAGCCATTGTTTATCAAATATTTGGCAACTTTTGTACGTCTTTTCCTAAGAGCAGTAATGACGAGTAAATAGTCGTGGTAATTTTCATCATCCAATACAACTGGTGTTGTTTTTAGTTTTCTGATTAAATCTTCCAACATTCCATGTTTTACAAGATCCTCTAGAGAACATTCTTCAATGTCATAATCATCAATTATACCAGATGTAATTGGGGTTGCATTCTTAAATCTTTCTTTTTGTACAAAATTTTGTGTAGCGCATTCTTCAATATCATTAATCATAATGGATGAAATTGTGAAAGACAAAAATAATAAAATAAAATCCAAATCAAATTATCTGAAAATAAAGAGAATAATCTTTCAATGTTAAAGAAATATCATTGTTTTAGGATCACTAAATAACAACTTTTTAAACATTTGGCAATTATGGTATTTTGAGAATTTTCCTAGAAATCATTTACATATCAGTGACTGGAAACTCAGAAATAGAGTAGCTAGTATGCTACATACAGAAGAATATCATGACATGCCCACCTGTAATTATTTATATGATGACAATGTTATCCATTGAATGCAAAGTTTGTTGTTAAATACTAATTATTCGTCATCTATCAATAACAATTAATAAACACAACAATTACAATATGAGTAACGTAATTTTTCGTTTTTCAGTGGATTTTTACTATAGTCACGATCTTCTTAGTAAGTTATGGATGTTTACGAACAGTGAAGCGAAAAGGCTTACTAAAAAACAAGTAATGATATAATTAACTTAACTAATCATTGACGTCATATTTACATTACACACAGCATAAAACAAGATCCATTGTTCCATTGTTCCAAGTTCATCAAGCATATTATGTATACACACACACATATGTAATACTAAGAGGTCAACATTCAAAATCAATACGCGCCTTAATATATTCAAAATTCAAAAAGTCGTTCGTTATACACATACGTATTCCACTTATTTAATAATTTGTACTAAAAGAAACTTTTTGAACTTATTTCAAAATGTATAACGCGCTTGCTATGAAATTATGGAAAACAGTAAAGACTCACTTTTTACATGTTAGTTAAAACAACTTTTATATTAAATATAATATGTCGAAATATGTTTCAATTTTTAATCAAAGCCTGACATTTTATTTTGTAAGTAACGCAATTATAAAATTTTTAAGGTTTTTAAAACAATTCAGCAGGAAAATAAAAATGAGATGGATGTTGAATATGAAAAAAGAAATGAGATAAGTTTAAACTAAGTTATAGAAAAATTGTTTAAAATACATAGAAAGCTTGATGTTATGGCTAAATTACTGTTGATATTATTGAGATTGAGTGAATTAGCTTATAATCTTGGTGTATTTTTCTCAACATTTTCTTTACCATATGCTCTTCAAAACAAATATTTTTGTATGATACAGAAAAAAAACTGTAGTTTCCCTAAGACTATACAGTACTTTTCAATTCCCATAGTTCATTCATTAGTATAGTAATATTTAGAAACAGAAATCACGGCAACTGAATGAATATAGAGATTAAACATTCTTATTACTTTGAATCTCCTATATTAAAAATTTTTATTTAAATCAGTTTCCTTGTGTGAATCTTTAAACATGTTGCTCTTTAATGCCTAAAAAGATAACGAACAAGTTATTATATTATTTTGGAATTAAAGTATTAATAAATCAAGGATTATTTTAGTTAGTAGTAAGTTAGAAAAATTTTCTATAGTAATATAATAATAATAAATAGTAATAAAATGTCTACTTTATTAAAATTATTATTTGCTGCTTCACCCTCACATTTGTGTGTAAAATTTACTGTCTCCTTGCATTCCCAACAAAGTTTCTTAGAAGCAGGACAGTTTTTAAATACATGTGACATTCCACATTTTGAGCAAACATGTTTTCTTTCCTCATTCGTACATGAATTTGATACTTGAAGTTTGACTTCGGATAAAATATTATCCTTAGATACTGTAAGGTTTTTCATCATTTCAACATTAAGTTCATATTGTTTGCAAATTGTTATTAATCTGTTTAGATCCAAGTTTTTCTCTTGAGATAGAATTTTTCTCAAGTGCTTGTCTTTTATGTCCATTATTACAACATCTCTAATCAAACTTTCAGCCAGTAGACCAAAGTTACATGTCTTTACTTTCTCTTTCAAATCAGCAATATAATCATCAAGGGACTCATCATTCATTCTAGATCTAGTATAGAATATGAATCTTTCTTCTACTTCGTCTTTAGGTGGATCAAAATATTCATCAAACTTTTGTAGCAAGATATCATAATTCTGTCTGTCATCTTCACAATCAAACTTCATATCTTGCATCGCTTCAATTCCCAATTTGCCTATTTTATTCAAAAGGAAATAAGCTTTCTCATTGCTACTTTTTTCATCAAACCCAGCAATTTTTAAAAATATTGTAAATTCTTGTTTCCACATTCTCCAAGTTTTATCTATAGGATTTTTATTTGCCAATGGATCTGGAGGACGAGCAAGTGATTCCATTTTCAAACTGTTCACACACAAAATAACGAAGTATAAAGAATATTTCTATAACTTTAATTAGTTATATGATATATACAATAGAAATGTACAAGTTATATACAAACAATAGTATCAAAATTAAATATAGCTAATATTGCTGTGCGTTTTAATTCTAATATTTATTTTGAAATACGTTGATTCAAATGATGTATTGGGTTATTATCAAAAAGTTGATTAGGTTAGCTATTTTACAGTATTACTTCTGATAATAAAGGTGTTATTAATTTGATCAATAACAGTATAAATCTTTCGACAAAAGAATGTTAACTACAGTTGTAAAAAAAATAAACAAAAGTCTGTTAGTAGCGATCACAAATGAGAGTATCAGTAAGTGAACTATGCTATTGTTTGGTTTTCGGCAGCTTATCAGGTTGCATTCTTGTCATCCTATATTTACATACATAAACACATAAATATATATATACATATATAGTACACACACTCACGCATCTGCTCTAAACTATTTCGTGACCCGCGAAATTCAAAGCCGAATTTTATCTTTGACGATTGAGCATCACTGGTAACATCAAAATTGTGGTGAATTGGTCACACGATAAGGTAAAATAATATACATCTTTTTAATAATCAATTCTCCTGCAAAGATAATTGTACATCGGCAAATTCATTCAACAATTTATAGAAACAGAAAGTTATTCCCTGATCTTATACGTATAATAATAATTATAACTAAGAATGCGAAAATTCTGAATCAGAGTTAATAATGATATAAATCTAGTTCATTTGATTTTAATTCTTTAATCTTAATGATTCAGGTTTAACATTGGCTGCTCACTTTAAATACCGTAAACGATACGATCCAAACAATTCTGTTCTATTGCGTATCAACATACTTTCATAGTATTCATCACTATTTTCACAGGACATCGTACGTTATTAAAAAATTGTATGAAGTATATTGAGTAATACGTTATTGGGTTATTAAATAAATAACCAATTACATGCGAACACACTGATTAAGAGCAATTAGTTTATTAGTGAATATTAATCTGTTAATTTCATTTGAAATTTATTCATAGAACAGCGCGTATAAATGCGCATAGTCGATGGTTCCCGCACGAGCGTAAGCAATCAATAAAAAAAAATCGCAAGTACAATGTTATCTTTAACTATCCTAAAAAATTACCTATAAAGAATACGTTAAATAGAACGATTTCGACACGAATATTTAGGGACGTTGAGTTGTTCAAAGAAAAATTATAATAATGCAGACAACAATTAAAGTTGCTGGTTTTCTTTTGATTGATAATGGTAATGCCAAAAGTACGGATTGGTCTTTCACAAGGATACAAGAAATACGTATAAGTAATGGAAACATACTTTCGCTCTGTATTTATCTGTATTTTTCTCTTTAGAAGACAACTAAAGAGAAATTAGACAAATTTAGCATACCAGGTGGTACGAATAATACAGAACGAAAGTATCGTCCGACCATTCGAAATTGTATTTAGTATGTTAAAACTATATTATCTAACGCACAAAGCCATTATAGAAGTTTGTGATAATATAGCTCTATAGTTAAGTCGACTTTACGAGCCGAACCTAGGGACACCGCTTGACGTTCAGCAGCGACGTGCGCTTGCCGTTGAGCGTAGCATCCTTTTATTTTCATTGCTACTTATTGCCCATTGGCAGGGGGTTAAATTTTATTAATAATTTTATAGTCAAAGATTTTTCATGTATTTACTAGTTTTTGAGATATGAATTTTTAACAAAATTTCATTGCTGTTTTTTTTGTTAATAACTTCTGTTCTAATTACTATTTTATCATCAAAATTTGGACAAATGTTTACCTCTACATATGTAATAAGTATACAAAATTTGAAAAAGTTTTCTGTTAAACAAATGACGATATCTCAAAAAGTGTTATTTTTATATTCCAATTTTTTTTTAATTGCATTCCTCGACTATTTATCTATAATAATAAACAATAAAATTCATAGAGCGGATTTTAGTAATGGTTCATGGGATAATTACAAACGTCGTCCTCTTGAGCCGCCGCGCCGTCATAACTTTACGTTTTAAATAAAAGACTATATCTCAAAAAGTAATACTTTTATTTTCGAAATTCTTTTTTTAATGGATTACTTGACTATTTATCTATAATAATAAACAATAAAATTCATAGATTTTTTTTAAATACTCATAATAATTGTATTTTGATATTTCAATTGTTTAATAACATTTCATTATTTATATATATCATAATATATTATTTAATAATAATATTTAATAATACATTTATTATTAATAATATGTATATATATATTATATTGGTCCAAGCGTCGTACAGTGCCGATGTTCGTAACATAATATTGTACTATACATACTATACATACTATAGGTAGCAATTATACATAGTTTACACAAGTTGAACGTAGCATCCCTTCCCTTGCCATTCTTAATGGTGCAACGATTGTGGACGTTACACCCACGTGTACCAGTCCTGGCGAATACCGGCTCATTTGTAGTCATCGCTTCTGAGCGTATAGATGTCTTACGTTCTGAATTATTGGAAGACGCCAAAAAGAATTAATATGTCCCAGAAAAACAATCGGGCCTATTATGTAAGTATCTTAACTATTATTTTACATGTTTTATAATAGCTCGCAAAATTGCGCGGATGCAAAAAATGTAACACATTTCGCGATTCTTAAATCCGCCATTGTCGCTCACGAAAATTGGGCAAGTTTTTGATGGTTATTAGAGTAAATGTGATAAATTTTTAAATTATTGGAAATAAATTAATTTCCGAAGTAGTACTAGGAAATAGTTTTATTATTGATATAAATCAGCCAATGAATGGGCTCCGCGTCTAGTCAATTCATTGGCTAGTCAACTCATATATATCCTGAGTCAAACAAGGTACGCTGGCAACGCAATCGTAGTTCGTTTGACGTTCTAAAATGCCTCGTAAATACGAATTATAAGTTCAAGGTTATTATAATACATGTGATAAATTTTTAAATTATTGAAAAATAAATTACTTTCTGGAAACGTACTTGCATATAAGTTTAGAATTCATAAGATCAAATCAATTTGGGTTTTCCAGCCCAAGCCACATAATTGGCTATTATTGTACTTAATAGACTGAAAACAAATTAGTTTTAAGGCAAATCGGAGCAAGGTCTTCGATTTTTTTTGTATTTGGCACATCGAATGCGTATATGGAGGTAATCATTTGTGCCAAGTTTGACAAAAAAATATTAATTAATTAAAAAGTTATAAGCGATTAAAAGCAAAAAATCAATTTTTTTTACAGCTATAAATCGAAAACTATTTATTGGATCTGGATAATTTTTTTCAAATACCCATAACTAATTGTATTTTTATATTTGAATTGTTTATTAACATTTCATTATTTATATATTTCATAATATATTATTTAATAATAATAATTAAATAATACATTTTCTTATTGTTGAAGTTTACGTTTAATTTAAATTTACATATGAAATGAAAATATACTTGTAATGCTTTGATAGTATATCGAGTTATATTTTACTAATACTTACTATAATTCTAACTACAAATTTGTTTTGTTATACAGCCAAACTTGACCAAGGTACGGTGGCAATCAAAATACAGTAATTTTACGAAAATGAATACGCAAGGCAATATGAGAACTACAACGATAACAGCTACTACAAAAACAACAGGAGTTATTGCATCTAATAACAACCAGAAACCAAAAACACTTGGAATGACTTCAGCCATAAGTATGGCTGAACCAAAACCAAGTGATTTAGCAAGAACGGAGAAACTTAAAGAAGCTCTCAAACCTTATAATGTCTTTGAGGGAGAAGAAGAGATGAATCATAGAATGGAAATCCTAAGTAAATTGAATATGTTAGTCAGACAATGGATACGTGAAGTCAGTCTTGCTAGAAACTTGCCGCTAAATTTTGCTGATGAGGTTGGAGGGAAAATGTATACCTTTGGGTCGTATAGATTAGGTGTTCATCACAAAGGTGCAGATATCGATGATCTTTGTGTTGCACCTAAACACATTTCTAGGCAGGACTACTTCACAACATTCTTCAATCTATTGTCAACCCAGCCTGAAGTTACAGAGTTGAGGGTAAGTTTTTTAATAATGAATCAATTTTATATGTCATTAATTATTGTTTGTTTTATAATGAAATTGTTTCTTAATCTAGATCATAACATAGGATATCAGTTCAGACATTATAAATTATTTTTATTCTTTTTAATGTCTATAGAAATTTAATTGTTAACGTTCTTTATTATTAACTCTATCAGTTCTTATTTTCAAATTATTAGATATTCTTTTTTACTTTAATTTTATTATAATATAAATAATAAATATTGTCTTATCATTCAACTGTAGCACCATTAATCTCTTGTTTATTGTTTTGAGATTTCATTATGTCTCTTAAATGTCACAATTCTAATAACTTGATAACTTCTTTCCATTTTGTGATAGATCATAAATATCTGTGAAACACATACAGCATTATATTTGTATAGTTTGTGAAGGTGTTCCAAGTTGTAGATATCTAATTTTTTTTCAAATGAATTTTCTTTTCTTTTTAGGCAGTAGAAGAAGCGTTTGTACCTGTTATCAAAATGAATTTTGATGGCATTGAAATTGATATGCTCTTTGCTAGACTGGCACAAAAGGAAGTCCCTGATTCTATGGATTTAAGAGATGACATGATATTGAAAAATTTAGATAAAAAATGTGTTAGGAGTCTAAATGGTTGCCGTGTAACTGATGAAATTCTAAGCTTGGTACCCGATATTGAGAATTTCAGATTAGTCTTACGTGCAATCAAGTTGTGGGCAAAAAGTAAGTTTTTAAGAAGTTGATGATTTATTGATCCATTACTAATAGTTATAAAATTATTTTGTATGTTGCTTTTTACAATTTCTACATTAACATGTATTTTCTTCAGAAAATGGAATCTACAGTAATGTGTTGGGTTATTTGGGTGGAGTTTCTTGGGCAATGCTCGTTGCAAGAACTTGTCAATTATATCCAAATGCAGTAGCAGCGACTTTGATAGAAAAGTTCTTCCTTGTTTTCTCACAGTGGAAATGGCCTCAGCCGGTCTTACTGAAGTCACCAGAGAATTCCCAACTAGGGTTTCCAGTTTGGGATCCAAGGGTAAATTAATTTTTCAAATAAACTTTTAACGCTTTCGATATACAAAATTAACATTGCTTTTCAACGTATTCGTATTGTTAATTCCATCCCAGGTTAATATGGCAGATAGGTACCATTTGATGCCAATCATCACCCCTGCATATCCACAACAGAATTCAACATTCAATGTTTCGTTGTCAACGCGGACAGTTATGCAAGAAGCATTTGAATCTGGATTGTCGATCACTGAAGAAATCATCATGGGCAAAGCTACTTGGGACAAGTTGTTTGAGACACCAAACTTTTTTGGAAAATATAAGCACTACATTGTTTTATTAACAAGTAGTACTTCACCGGAAGATCAATTAAAGTGGAGTGGCCTTGTTGAGTCCAAGATCAGAACTTTGGTTTTATTGTTCGAGAGGAATCCTCACATTACTTTGGCACACATCAACCCAGAATCCTTCGCACCATTATCGCCGGAACCCAATAAATACAGCTCCATGTGGTTTATTGGATTGTCCTTTAAAAAGGGAGAGAATCTTAATATCGATCTTACGAGTGATATTAGGAGCTTTGTTGAAAAAAGTAAGTTTTTTAGCTCTTTCATTAATAATCTATGGTTATCAATTTCATTACTTTTGCATTTTGTAACATATAATGGCATTATTTTTATTTTTAGCTGAAAGACAGGCCGATCAGATCAAAGTATTTAGAACCGGTATGTCGATTGAAGTGAAACATGTGAAACGGAAGGAGTTGTCAAATTATCTTCCTCCTTCTCTTCTATTGAAGAGAGAACGAAAGGTAAGCAATATAAACCATGGATATAGCAATGATAATTTCCATACCATCGATACAAGTTAATTCTGTAGCTTTATCTTTATCAGACTTCGAGCGGAACGCAGAAAAACGGAAACGTTAGCGACAATGGGGGCGTTTCACCAAGGAATCAGGGCGACGCGGCTCCCAAGAAGAGGAAGTCTGACCAGATTCACGAGAACACTGACAAAAAGAGGAAGGTTTAAGAGAATGACAAACCGCAGGTTCAGACGAATGCTGCACAAGAAAAAGAAGACAATTCTATGGGAGCTATATCTGTAGGAGACGACAGTAACTCGGAGATCATTATTGTCGGTGAATATAAACAAAAATCTACGAAAGATGTAAGTGTCTATAATTATTTTAATTGTTTTAAGTGCCTATTAAATTTGCTTTACGCTAACATTTTACATTTAACTGGTAATATGGCATGTATTCATGAGTCGTTGTTAAATGCACATTAAAAAAGATTATTGCAAAAATACTTCTAAAATGTTTGGCATATTAACTAAATGTTAACGAACTATTTTTCATTATCAACTATTTTTCAAACATCAGATAAAAACCATTTCAAATTGGTAGCGATATGAATGATTGCGTTGTATTACAGGGTGTGACACCATCAAATGCAAGGTCTGGTACAACACCCCCGACAGGCAGGCCCCCGTCAGCGACTTCAGGAGTGATCCAGGAGTTATATATGCACCTGACCAGTTCTTCGTGAAGCTAAAACCGTCAATACAACGGTTGTTCGTCAATCGACCTCTACGGCGCTTCAGAATCCTTTGAAACGCAAAGACTTCTCGCGCCATCAACCACTGCCCACTGTATAAGTCCGTCAATCTACAGACGTACGCATTATCATAGCGAAACAAGCAGCGACGGAGGCAGCACCACAAACACTAGACATGTAAGTGTAAGCTTTTTCGAAGCTTGATCCAAGACGGAATAAAGAAAAAACTGAGTTGTAGAACAATCGCGGCACTTGCGACATCAGCGCGCTTTCTTTGATTTCGTGTTGTTTTTGCCAGCATCGATGGTCGCGTTATCGTCGAGTAACTTATTTTTATTTAATTTTATTATTATTTTTTCAGAGAAAAGTTTCATGCTTTTTTATACTGTCAGAGAGTTGGTCCTTCTGTGCTATTCGATAAAAATTCAATCTAATGCAGTTTATAAAAATGTCTGACTTTCTTTGTGGGTTATTGTATATATTTGTATATTGAGATATCGCTTTGACCAATTGTCTAATTGATTTGTAAGAAATACGTCACTTTTATTTTGATACTCGACGATGAAAAGTACACTTAATTTTTATTATCCGGAACTTACTTTTATTTGTAGCTGTAGCGTTAATTTATCTATTAATTTTACTTGATTGATGTAGCATAAAAAGTTCCAAAAACTTGTATACAGTAAAATTTCACGAAGCATTGAATTTTTCTCGAATAGCAATGAAAGAAGCAGTTCTGTGATAATAAACTATTTACGTATAAAAAAGTGTAAGATTTTTCATCGCTCGTTTTGCGTTAGTTTTAATTAGTGTCCTTACAAAACTCAACGTTTATCGATGTTACAGCGGGCAAATGGACCTAGATTATATAGATTATTGTATTTATAAGAACCGATGTGTCGCACGGTGTGTACAAACTGAAAAGCAATGAAAAAACAAAAAAAAATCGATTGACTTAGGAAAATATATCACGCAACGACTGTAAACGAATTCTGTCGATCATCGATCCTGGCAAATTCAAAGACGCGTGTTCCATTTATAAAATAATATATAAATATATTGTAATCACAGCATATGCATACAAAATATTATACTATATTTGTAAGTGCATATGCGTGAGTGAAAGGAATAGCGAGAGAGATATCTGTAACTGGAACACCGTATGTGTAATCCTAACGATTAATTATGTAGTTTATCCCCCTTTGCTTATATTTTCGTATGATGGTCGAGCCCCTCCGAGTAGAACATTTTTTTAAGACGTGGTATTACAAAAAAAATAAATATATAAAAAAAGATAAAATGGATAAGAGTAAAAAAAAATGTGAGATGCTCTCACGAATACCAAGGATTCCGTGAATCTAGCGAGTGTGCGTCATGTGTGCAACTATTTCTTTTAATAGAGTATGTAGCCGCATGTTACAGTTGCGAAACTGAATCGAGTTTACCGACTATTGTACGTTTTGACGACGTACCGCCGTCTGTATAAATTGTTATTTTAATTGTATCTTACTCGAATAAAAATGGATGAAAAGTATATTGATATTTGTATATTTGTACGAATATTTTTTTACTCCCTTCCAGCTTAGTTAGTAATCTATAGAAAATCTGGAGAGCTGGCAACCTGGTCATTACGACAAAATTTATATTGGTACGCTGCCGATATATTGTATAATGCCAATTTCACGGAGATACGTAAGCGTATGCGAGAGGATATGTTTCGTGTAGTTAACAGATCTACATACATTCACGTCGTTTATCGAAGTATTCAGATGAGCTAATTAACTGCGGGTTACGTTTTCTAATTTTACTACAAATATCTACGTTGCTTGTGCCTATTTTCACGACGGCACGAGTGCAGGCAAATACATGTATGGAAACCTTTCTTACTTTACAACTGTGGCTAGCAACGCCATCGTAGTTCGTTTGACGTTCTAAAATGCCTCGTTAATACGAATTATAAGTTCAAGGTTATTATAATACATGTGATAAATTTTTAAATTATCGAAAAATAAATTAATTTCTGGAAACGTACTTGCATATAAGTTTAGAATTCATAAGATCAAATCAATTTGGGTTATCCGGCCCAAGCCACATCATTTGCTATTATTGTACTTAATAGACTGAAAACAAATTAGTTTTAGGACAAATCGGAGCAAGGCTTTCGATTTTTTTTATATTTGGCACATCGAATGCCTATATGGAGGTAATCATTTGTGCCAAGTTTGACGCAAAAATATTAATTAATTAAAAAGTTATAAACGATTAAAAGCAAAAAATCGATTTTTTTTTAACTGCTATAAATCGAAAACTATTTATTGGATCTGGATAATTTTTTTCAAATACCCATAACTAATTGTATTTTTATATTTGAATTGTTTATTAACATTTCATTATTTATATATTTCATAATATATTTTAACGATAATATGTGTATATATATATAAATATATATATAAATATATATACATATTATTAAATAAATATTGAAGTAGTCCTGCCTAGAAATGTGTTTAGGTGCAACACAAAGATCATCGATATCTGCACCTTTGTGATGAACACCTAATCTATACGACCCAAAGGTATACATTTTCCCTCCAACCTCATCAGCAAAATTTAGCGGCAAGTTTCTAGCAAGACTGACTTCACGTATCCATTGTCTGACTAACATATTCAATTTACTTAGGATTTCCATTCTATGATTCATCTCTTCTTCTCCCTCAAAGACATTATAAGGTTTGAGAGCTTCTTTAAGTTTCTCCGTTCTTGCTAAATCACTTGGTTTTGGTTCAGCCATACTTATGGCTGAAGTCATTCCAAGTGTTTTTGGTTTCTGGTTGTTATTAGATGCAATAACTCCTGTTGTTTTTGTAGTAGCTGTTATCGTTGTAGTTCTCATATTGCCTTGCGTATTCATTTTCGTAAAATTACTGTATTTTGATTGCCACCGTACCTTGGTCAAGTTTGGCTGTATAACAAAACAAATTTGTAGTTAGAATTATAGTAAGTATTAGTAAAATATAACTCGATATACTATCAAAGCATTACAAGTATATTTTCATTTCATATGTAAATTTAAATTAAACGTAAACTTCAACAATAAGAAAATGTATTATTTAATTATTATTATTAAATAATATATTATGAAATATATAAATAATGAAATGTTAATAAACAATTCAAATATAAAAATACAATTAGTTATGGGTATTTGAAAAAAATTATCCAGATCCAATAAATAGTTTTCGATTTATAGCTGTAAAAAAATTGATTTTTGCTTTTAATCGCTTATAACTTTTTAATTAATTAATATTTTTTTGTCAAACTTGGCACAAATGATTACCTCCATATACGCATTCGATGTGCCAAATACAAAAAAAATCGAAGACCTTGCTCCGATTTGCCTTAAAACTAATTTGTTTTCAGTCTATTAAGTACAATAATAGCCAATTATGTGGCTTGGGCTGGAAAACCCAAATTGATTTGATCTTATGAATTCTAAACTTATATGCAAGTACGTTTCCAGAAAGTAATTTATTTTTCAATAATTTAAAAATTTATCACATGTATTATAATAACCTTGAACTTATAATTCGTATTTACGAGGCATTTTAGAACGTCAAACGAACTACGATTGCGTTGCCAGCGTACCTTGTTTGACTCAGGATATATATGAGTTGACTAGCCAATGAATTGACTAGACGCGGAGCCCATTCATTGGCTGATTTATATCAATAATAAAACTATTTCCTAGTACTACTTCGGAAATTAATTTATTTCCAATAATTTAAAAATTTATCACATTTACTCTAATAACCATCAAAAACTTGCCCAATTTTCGTGAGCGACAATGGCGGATTTAAGAATCGCGAAATGTGTTACATTTTTTGCATCCGCGCAATTTTGCGAGCTATTATAAAACATGTAAAATAATAGTTAAGATACTTACATAATAGCCCCGATTGTTTTTCTGGGACATATTAATTCTTTTTGGCGTCTTCCAATAATTCAGAACGTAAGACATCTATACGCTCAGAAGCGATGACTACAAATGAGCCGGTATTCGCCAGGACTGGTACACGTGGGTGTAACGTCCACAATCGTTGCACCATTAAGAATGGCAAGGGAAGGGATGCTACGTTCAACTTGTGTAAACTATGTATAATTGCTACCTATAGTATGTATAGTATGTATAGTACAATATTATGTTACGAACATCGACACTGTACGACGCTTGGACCAATATAATATATATATACATATTATTAATAATAAATGTATTATTAAATATTATTATTAAATAATATATTATGATATATATAAATAATGAAATGTTATTAAACAATTGAAATATCAAAATATAATTATTATGAGTATTTAAAAAAATTATCCAGATCCGACAAAATGTTTTCGATTTAAAGAAGTTAAAAAAATCGATTTTTGCTTTTAATCGTTCATAACTTTTTAAATAGTTAATATTTATGCTTAAATATTTAATAATATGTATATATACACATATATGTATATATATATACATATTATTAATAATAAATGTATTATTTAATTATTATTATTAAATAATATATTATGAAATATATAAATAATGAAGTGTTAATAAACAATAAACTATGTATAATTGCTACCTATAATATGTATAATATGTATAGTACAATATTATGTTACGACCATCGACACTGTACGCCGCTAGGACTATTATAATATATATATGGATAATTCCAGACTAATACGATCAGCCAAACATGGGTAGGTAACCAATTTTTATGAAACTTGTTATAAATATTGCTTATATAGTAGTGAACTTCTGTACAATTTTTTAGATCATTATTACTGCCGGATCAATAGTTATAAACAATAGTAAAATTTTATTAAAAATTTTTCAAAAATTTATATCTCTGTAACCGTGAGAGTTATAATAACGAAATTTTGTTCAAAATACATGTAAAATATAAACTTTTAAATTAATAAGTCAAAAGTCATTGTTAACAATTTTTCGAAAAAAATTAACTTTTGTTTTAAACAAATGACGATATCTCAAAAAGTGTTATTTTTATTTTCGAAATTTTTTTTAATTGCATTCCGTGACTATTTATTTATAATAATAAACAATAAAATTCATAGAGCGGATTGTAGTAATGGTTCAGGGAATAATTATAAACATCGTCCTCTTGAGCCGCCGCGCCGCCATAACTTTACGTTTTAAATAGAAGACTGTAGTTCAAAATTGTTACTTTTATTGTCGAAATTCGTATTTTGTTGGATTACTTGACTATTTATCTATAATAATAAACAATAAAATTCATAGAGCAGATATAAGTAATGATTCAAGGAGTCACTATAAACAGTCATTTATTTAACAGAAAACTTTATTGCGTGTGGAATCTGACGACCCGACTCTCACAGCTCAAAAGGACGTTGTTTATCATTACTCCCTGAACCATTTCTAAAACCGCTCTATGTATTTTATTGTTTATTATTATAGGTAAATAGTCGAGGAATGTAATTAAAAAAAATTTCGAAAATAAAAATAACACTTTTTGAGATATCGTCATTTGTTTAAAACAAATGTTAATAATTTTTCGAAAAATTGTTAACAATGACTTTTGATTTAATAATTTAAAAGTTTATATTTTTACATGTATTTTAAACAAAATATCGTTTTTATAACTCTTACGGTTACAGAGATATAAATTTTTGAAAAATTTGTAATAAAATTTTAATTTTGTTTATAACTTTTGATCCGGCAGTAATGATGATCTAAAAATTTGTACGGAAGTTTATTACTATATAAGCAATATTTATACGAAAGTTTCATAAAAATTGGTTACCTGACCCTGTTTGGCTGATCGTATTAGTCTGGAATTAGCCACGAGTTAAGAAACATCATTTGTATGCACAAGGATCTAATAAACAAGAGCCGCTATAGTATGTGTGTGTAGATGGTGAGAGGACGAAGGGGGGGGGGAGGCGGAAAGAACGAGGGAGAGAGGGAGAGAGTAACGTGTAACGGTACGTTAAAAATAAACTGCCAGCTTATGGACACATCACATGCATTTTTAAGGGATTTTCACCGTTGATAATACGTCGGAGCTCTCGGTGTCACGCACCAAATTGTCCAAATTGGGAGAGGTGATGATTCGACAGGTGGACAAGGCAAAAGGAATCGTAGGAGCCATCTTGCCTCCCTTCCCCCTTCCTCTTATACTCGACAAACTTAAGCTCCGCCCAGTAATTTCAAAAAAATGAAGCGTGCTCGAGAACTGTTTTTCGTACGTGCCGGCATCGATGTTTGTCATATCAATACGCTCTTAATTATTTTCTCGATAGAAAATACGCGACAAGCGAGGATTTTTCTATGAGACCATCGACTGCTTTCTCTTGAGCATAATAATGTCCTTTATCAATCGATGCGAATGACGAGCTTTAAATCACTTTCCAATTACTTGTAAAAGAAGAAGAGTAGAAACGTTTTTAATAATCACGCGAGAGTGTTTCAAATGTAAGCATTTTTGCAAAAATTAATTTGATTTTTCTAACATTGAAATAATAACGATTGTTTATCGAATAAGATACTATACTACCTTCTTAGTCGTCTGATTAATTTATTCTTGCTTAACACTGGCAGTTTATAAAATATCAAACAGGTATACACTATTAGAATAAAGTATCTGATTCAAGTTTTTCTAAACCAGTCCAAATAAAAGTCGACAACAAATAGATTGAAGCTCTTTATTCAATACAAGAATAAAGGAAAGCATCTGTTTTTGGAAAATAATACAGCAGTGCTATGTAGTATAGTAATCGAATAAGGATCGGTCTTGTTTTTCCTAAATATTTAAGGAGCGACAGTTTACATTTCGAATTTAAATTGTCATCAACACTTCCCGGAAAAATACCGGTGATGGTCATCGTACACGAACATTGAAAAAGTACTTCAAAATTTCATTCGTCAATAGTATTAGAGATATTATGGTACTGCTTCGTACATTATCGCGCTAATTTTTCTCGTCCAAATTCCCAAAAAATTGCAAAATTTGTACGTTGTGCACAATAAGTCGTATTATGTTCTATTTCGATCAGTTTTACTTGGTAGTAACTGGGGATTTGATCCAGCCGGTATACCAGAGACGAATATGCAAGAATATTCTCTTTGCGTTCGGCTGCACTTAACTGTCGTATATTTGTAGATGAGTATACATATTTCCGTATCGTATTGTAAACGACACGAAGTACGTTCAAATCGTCAGACATATAACAACGTGCCTATGACGTTTAACTTGTTATTTTCTGTATTGATTACTTTCTATATTATTTATATTCGTGTTAGGTACACCTTCGTTTTACACATTGGTAGCGACTTGTATTTGACTAAATGTGCTGCGTACCTAGAATAATTAATTTGTATTCAATCAAAGAAATACGCGATCGCGAACAGATTTGGAATGAATTCTAATTCTCCAAGTTTTCCACATTTTTGAAAGACGACTAATCCGAGAAGAATGATATATTCACGATAGTCATACATTATTCAGAAAATCAATCATAGCACGCGAGATAATCATCTTAAGAAAGTTGATCTATAATGTACAAATGTATAAAATATGACATGAATGCGAACTAATGAAATTTTTGCGTATGTACGGGACAGGCTGTCGTTCATAGCACCCTATTGATGATTTATAACCGAGATGCCAATCAAGATCGTTAAATACAGAGGTATTTCAAGAGTGAAAATGCAAAACGTGCCACAGACAAAAATAATATCTTCACTGATGACCTGTTTGGAAGGTTCCTTCTTGAAATAAAATGTAAAGTCAGAAAACTCAAGTTGTATAAGTATGGGCGTTGTCTTCCCACCTGTAGAGAAAGGGTCTTTCTACCCGACCCAAAATTTATACCTGACTCAGTGCTCTGTACGTTTAAGTACTGAATTAGACAAAGATGAACGCTACAAGGGATAGTACGGTCACTCAGTAAATGATATTTTACAAAAGTAGCGTTCTACGGGCTACAGCACAAAATATATGTATTCAACGTGTCATTGATCTATAGTATCCGTACTTCTGAAATACTAAAGCTTGCTGTTCGACCGAACGAAGAGGAAAAACCATCGAGACACGGAGGATTGAAGATCTCTCGTTCTCCAGCTAACAACCAGCGCGTTTTATAGTACACCGAGCATCTACCGAGTGAAGTGCTCCAAAAGTAAGTAGAAATAACGAATAATCTTATAACTTAATACGATATGTCATATTGTGTACAACAGTTAATGAAAGCAAAATTGTCAATTATTTGGAAAATATGCGAAAATGTCCATAAAGTCAAAATTAGGTATACGTGTGAGATGAAACGTACGCGCAGTGATCGCAGTCTAGGCGATATTTTTATGCGCAGTTATTTAAATTTTATTTTGAATTACGACTTTAAATAATAATGTAAAGTACAACGATTATTGATATTTCATTTAACGCTAAATAAATTTCACGTGAAGCGTGCTTTTCAATATAATACATCGCTTGTTGTTCGTTTACTATACGCATGAACAATATCTAATTATTTTACTTTTCACATATTACAATGTCCGGCGATAAGAACAGTTTTCTTATTAACAAACAAAACTAGGTGATATTTTTACACGCGGCCATTCTACTCCTGAGAAGCGGCGTGCGGCGTCAAAACGTCCGACGTCTTTGTTCCTTCTTTCGTCCATTTTTTCATGTACTTCCATTTTGACACGTTCGTTCTTCCGCTCGAAAAAGAGTATCCAACATAACAAGTCCAAATTATGCGAATGCTTCATTAGATATGTTTGCTGATATGTAATTCCCACCCTTGCCTTTCAAATAGCGTATGTGTGTTATATCATTGGTTTTCCCGATTTCAGCTGTCAAATGTTCATAAATTGTTCAATTTGAATTCGTCAAACGTCGACGTATACGAACGTACTAGAGCTTTTACGAGTTTCAATTATCCCAACATGGCATAAAATGTACACTCAACTCTCGAATAACGATAAGGCTTTTCTCGGAAAATTCGAGATTTTTCAGTGAGAGCAAGTTGATCGCACGGATGGGAAACACTGTCTTGAGACTTGTCCGAGTACGTTGACGACACATTGAACAGAGCACCCAAAGCATTTGAAGGGAGCTGTATCATAATAGCAGTCTTCGATAACTCAATAGATCAACGATATTTTTTGCCAACATATGCGCCATAATGTTTCCATAGTTTTTATTTTTGCGCAGATCCTTATTTAAATATTTGTGAAAATTGTACACTTAACGAAATATTTTTGTTAACAGTGGCGGATCAAAACCCCAGGATTTGCGTGGGAAAGGACTATCAAGCGGTTATACCGCCGTTGCTTAGTAATGATGGTAATTTGTTTTTCGTTATTAATATTATACAAATCAATTATCTGTGGTCAATTACAATACATTTATAATTTTAGAACGAAAGCTCGATTCGGCCCCACAGGGCGATGCACTATTTTGGAAACCGGAGAACGATAAAGTTCCCGAAGATCACCGTAAGTATAATTTTCTTTTCATGTTTCTTTCTAGTTAATTATTCTAATTTATTCCTTTTTTTTAGTATCGGTATATGTAACATACGCACGTCTGAGGCACATGTTTACGGAAGAGCAATCTTTGGGACTTTTGCTTTGGCATCGTCATAACATGAGTGTAGCAGTGAAAGATTTCGACAATTTCGTGCCTCTCACAGTTACGTGGACACCCGACGAGGAAAAACTTTATAAAGAAGCTCGTCAACGGTACGACAAAGATTTAAAAAAAATACTAGCAATGGTAAGTTTTTCTAATTATCTATCTTTATTTCAATACACATGGTAGTGAACCATATTTTGATTTGAAGCATCATTAATTTTGTTCTATTAGTTGCCAGGCAAAACTATGGTTAGCTTGTTGGAATACTATTATTCAACAAGGGATGACCTTGAGGAGACAAAAAAAGCGCCGGCGTAAGAAGAAAGTAACCCGAAATGGGAAAACTTTTACTTATAAGAAAAAGGAGTAAATTGGACTTAGCCAATCAAGATCTTCGTTGTGATAACACAAGTAGAACAAATTGTGTTAACAAATAACATTGTAAGATAATTAATGTAGAAATTTATGTGTATTTAGACGGTATATGACGATATAATAAAAATTAAAAAATCCTATATCTATTGTGTCACCTAAAATGTATATTTGACATTCATCATGCCTCAGAACGCTCACGCTTCCTTTGCGTATCGACCTTAATGCACATTACTGTGCTTCTTTAAAATATTTTTCGTAAAGTAACCTATACTGGTGAAAATAACGGTCCAGACATCAAAATATTCATTTTTGAATTTACTGCAACGCTTAACAATACAGGAAATTCAAATTCGAATTTTAACTTTGTCGATTGAGCTCCACCGGTACATGCCTCATTCCAGACTAATACGATCAGCCAAACAGGGGTAGGTAACCGATTTTTATGAAACTAAGTACAAATATTGCTGGTATAGTAGTGAACTTCTGTACAAATTTTTAGATCATTATTACTGCCGAATCAAAAGTTATAAACAATATAACAATTTTATTAAAAATTTTTCAAAAATTTATATCTCTGTAACCGTAAGAGTTATGAAAATGATTTTTTTTAAAGACATGTAAAAATATAAACTTTTAAATTAATAAATCAAAAGTCATTGTTAACAATTTGTCGAAAAATTATTAACTTTTGTTTTAAACAAATGACGATATCTCAAAAAGTGTTGCTTTTATTTTCGAAATTCGTTTTTTGTTGGATTACTTGACTATTAATCTATAATAATAAACAATAAAATTCATAGAGCGGATATTAATAATGGTTCAGAGAGTAATTATAATCAGCGTCCTCTTGAACTGTGCACGTCGACTATAGAGACGCTGGGCCGCCATAACCTTACGTTTTAAATAAAAGACTGTAGTTCAAAAAGTATTAGGACGAGGAAAAACTTTATAAAGAAGCTCGTCAACGGTACGACAAAGATTTTAAAAAAATACCAGCAATGGTAAGTTTTTCTAATTATCTATCTTTATTTCAATACACATGGTAGTGAACCATATTTTGATTTGAAGCATCATTAATTTTTTTCTATTAGTTGCCAGGCAAAACTATGGTTAGCTTGTTGGAATACTATTATTCGACAAGGGATAACCTTGAGGAGACAAAAAAAAAGCGCCGGCGTAAGAAGAAAGTAACCCGAAATGGGAAAACTTTTACTTATAAGAAAAAGGAGTAAATTGGACTTAGCCAATCAAGATCTTCGTTGTGATAACACAAGTAGAACAAATTGTGTTAACAAATAACATTGTAAGATAATTAATGTAGAAATTTATGTGTATTTAGACGGTATATGACGATATAATAAAAATTAAAAAATCCTATATCTATTGTGTCACCTAAAATGTATATTTGACATTCATCATGCCTCAGAACGCTCACGCTTCCTTTGCGTATCGACCTTAATGCACATTACTGTGCTTCTTTAAAATATTTTTCGTAAAGTAACCTATACTGGTGAAAATAACGGTCCAGACATCAAAATATTCATTTTTGAATTTACTGCAACGCTTAACAATACAGGAAATTCAAATTCGAATTTTAACTTTGTCGATTGAGCTCCACCGGTACATGCCTCATTCCAGACTAATACGATCAGCCAAACAGGGTAGGTAACCGATTTTTATGAAACTAAGTACAAATATTGCTGGTATAGTAGTGAACTTCTGTACAAATTTTTAGATCATTATTACTGCCGAATCAAAAGTTATAAACAATATAACAATTTTATTAAAAATTTTTCAAAAATTTATATCTCTGTAACCGTAAGAGTTATGAAAATGATTTTTTTTAAAGACATGTAAAAATATAAACTTTTAAATTAATAAATCAAAAGTCATTGTTAACAATTTGTCGAAAAATTATTAACTTTTGTTTTAAACAAATGACGATATCTAATTAACAATAAAAAAAGTGTTGCTTTTATTTTCGAAATTCGTTTTTTGTTGGATTACTTGACTATTAATCTATAATAATAAACAATAAAATTCATAGAGCGGATATTAATAATGGTTCAGAGAGTAATTATAATCAGCGTCCTCTTGAACTGTGCACGTCGACTCTAGAGACGCTGGGCCGCCATAACCTTACGTTTTAAATAAAAGACTGTAGTTCAAAAAGTATTAGGACGAGGAAAAACTTTATAAAGAAGCTCGTCAACGGTAAGACAAAAATTTAAAATAAATACCAGCAATGGTAAGTTTTTCTAATTATCTACTTTATTTCAATACATATGGTAGTGAACCATATTTTGATTTGAAGCATCATTAATTTTTTTCTATTAGTTGCCAGGCAAAACTATGGTTAGCTTGTTGGAATACTATTATTCAAAAAGGGATAACCTTGAGGAGCCAAAAAAAAGCGTCGGCGTAAGAAGAAAGTAACCCGAAATGGGACAACTCTTACTTATAAGAAAAAGGAGTAAATTGGACTAGGCCAATCTAGAACTTCGTTGTGATAACACAAGTAGAACAAATTGTGTTAACAAATAACATTGTAAGATAATTCATGTAGAAATTTATGTGTATTTAGACGGTATATGACGATATAATAAAAATTAAAAAATCCTATATCTATTGTGTCACCTAAAATGTATATTTGACATTCATCATGCCTCAGAACGCTCACGCTTCCTTTGCGTATCGACCTTAATGCACATTACTGTGCTTCTTTAAAATATTTTTCGTAAAGTAACCTATACTGGTGAAAATAACGGTCCAGACATCAAAATATTCATTTTTGAATTTACTGCAACGCTTAACAATACAGGAAATTCAAATTCGAATTTTAACTTTGTCGATTGAGCTCCACCGGTACATGCCTCATTCCAGACTAATACGATCAGCCAAACAGGGGTAGGTAACCGATTTTCATGAAACTAAGTATAAATATTGCTGGTATAGTAGTGAACTTCTGTACAAATTTTTAGATCATTATTACTGCCGAATCAAAAGTTATAAACAATATAACAATTTTATTAAAAATTTTTCAAAAATTTATATCTCTGTAACCGTAAGAGTTATGAAAATGATTTTTTTAAAGACATGTAAAAATATAAACTTTTAAATTAATAAATCAAAAGTCATTGTTAACAATTTGTCGAAAAATTATTAACTTTTGTTTTAAACAAATGACGATATCTCAAAAAGTGTTGCTTTTATTTTCGAAATTCGTTTTTTGTTGGATTACTTGACTATTTATCTATAATAATAAACAATAAAATTCATAGAGCGGATATTAATAATGGTTCAGAGAGTAATTATAATCAGCGTCCTCTTGAGCTGTGCGCGTCGACTCTAGAGACGCTGGGCCGCCATAACTTTACGTTTTAAATAAAAGACTGTAGTTCAAGAAGTATTTCTTTTATATTCAAAATTTTTTTGTTGGATTACTTGACTATTTATCTATAATAATAAAGAATAAAATTCATAGAGCGGAAATCGGAAATGACTCAGGATAGCATTATAGTTACTTCCTAAACCATTACTAATATTCGCTCTATGAATTTTATTGCTGATAGTGCTCTCTACGTTTATGTACTGAACTAGACAAAGATGATCGCTACAAGGGATAGTAGGTCACTCAGTAAATGATAGTTTACAAAAGTATGCGTTCTACGGGCTACAGCACACAATATATGTATTCAACGTGTCATCGATCTATAGTGTATGTACTTTTGAAAAACTAAAGCTCGCTGTTCGACCGAACGAAGAGGAAAAACCATCGAGCCACGGAGGGTTGAAGATCTCTCGTTCTCCAGCCAACAACCAGCGCGTTTTATAGTACTCCGAGTATCTACCGAGTGAAGAGCTCCAAAAGTAAGTAGAAATAACGAATAATCTCATAAATTAATACGATATATAATATTGTGTACAACAATTAATGAAAGCGAAATTGTCGATTATTTGGAAAATACGCGAAAATGTCCATAAAGTCAAAATTAGGTATACGTGTGAGATGAAACGTACGCGCAGTGATCGCAGTCTAGGCGATATTTTTATGCGCAGTTATTTAAATATTTATTTTGAATTACGACTGTAAATAATAATGTAAAGTACAACGATTATTGATATTTCATAACGCTAAATAAATTTCACGTGAAGTGTGCTTTTCAATATAATACATCGCTTGTTGTTCGTTTACTATACGCATGAATAATATCTAATTATTTTACTTTTCACATATTACAATGTCCGGCGATAAGAACAGTTTTCTTATTAACAAACAAAACTAGGTGATATTTTTACACGCGGCCATTCTACTCCTGAGAAGCGGCGTGCGGCGTCAAAACGTCCGACTTCTTTGTTCCTTCTTTCGTCCATCTTTTCATGTACTTCCATTTTGACACGTTCGTTCTTCCGCTCGAAAAAGAGTATCCAACATAACAAGTCCAAATTATGCGAATGCTTCATTAGATATGTTTGCTGATATGTAATTCCCACCCTTGCCTTTCAAATAGCGTATGTGTGTTATATCATTGGTTTTCCCGATTTCAGCTGTCAAATGTTCATAAATTGTTCAATTTGAATTCGTCAAACGTCGACGTATGCGAACGTACTAGAGCTTTTACGAGTTTAATTATCCCAACATGGCATAAAATGTACACTCAACTCTCGAATAACGATAAGGCTTTTCTCGGAAAATTCGAGATTTTTCAGTGAGAGCAAGTTGATCGCACGGATGGGAAACACTGTCTTGAGACTTGTCCGAGTACGTTGACGACACATTGAACAGAGCACCCAAAGCATTTGAAGGGAGCTGTATCATAATAGCAGTCTTCGATAACTCAATAGATCAACGATATTTTTTGCCAACATATGCGCCATAATGTTTCCATAGTTTTTATTTTTGCGCAGATCCTTATTTAAATATTTGTGAAAATTGTACACTTAACGAAATATTTTTGTTAACAGTGGCGGATCAAAACCCCAGGATTTGCGTGGGAAAGGACTATCAAGCGGTTATACCGCCGTTGCTTAGTAATGATGGTAATTTGTTTTTCGTTATTAATATTATACAAATCAATTATCTGTGGTCAATTACAATACATTTATAATTTTAGAACGAAAGCTCGATTCGGCCCCACAGGGCGATGCACTATTTTGGAAACCGGAGAACGATAAAGTTCCCGAAGATCACCGTAAGTATAATTTTCTTTTCATGTTTCTTTCTAGTTAATTATTCTAATTTATTCCTTTTTTTTAGTATCGGTATATGTAACATACGCACGTCTGAGGCACATGTTTACGGAAGAGCAATCTTTGGGACTTTTGCTTTGGCATCGTCATAACATGAGTGTAGCAGTGAAAGATTTCGACAATTTCGTGCCTCTCACAGTTACGTGGACACCCGACGAGGAAAAACTTTATAAAGAAGCTCGTCAACGGTACGACAAAGATTTTAAAAAAATACTAGCAATGGTAAGTTTTTCTAATTATCTATCTTTATTTCAATACACATGGTAGTGAACCATATTTTGATTTGAAGCATCATTAATTTTTTTCTATTAGTTGCCAGGCAAAACTATGGTTAGCTTGTTGGAATACTATTATTCAACAAGGGATAACCTTGAGGAGACACTATAAAAGTGCCGGCGTAAGAAGAAAGTAACCCGAAATGGGAAAACTTTTACTTATAAGAAAAAGGAGTAAATTGGACTTAGCCAATCAAGATCTTCGTTGTGATAACACAAGTAGAACAAATTGTGTTAACAAATAACATTGTAAGATAATTAATGTAGAAATTTATGTGTATTTAGACGGTATATGACGATATAATAAAAATTAAAAATCCTATATCTATTGTGTCACCTAAAATGTATATTTGACATTCATCATGCCTCAGAACGCTCACGCTTCCTTTGCGTATCGACCTTAATGCACATTACTGTGCTTCTTTAAAATATTTTTCGTAAAGTAACCTATACTGGTGAAAATAACGGTCCAGACATCAAAATATTCATTTTTGAATTTACTGCAACGCTTAACAATACAGGAAATTCAAATTCGAATTTTAACTTTGTCGATTGAGCTCCACCGGTACATGCCTCATTCCAGACTAATACGATCAGCCAAACAGGTGTAGATAACCGATTTTTATGAAACTAAGTATAAATATTGCTGGTATAGTAGTGAACTTCTGTACAAATTTTTAGATCATTATTACTGCCGAATCAAAAGTTATAAACAATATAACAATTTTATTAAAAATTTTTCAAAAATTTATATCTCTGTAACCGTAAGAGTTATGAAAATGATTTTTTTTAAAGACATGTAAAAATATAAACTTTTAAATTAATAAATCAAAAGTCATTGTTAACAATTTGTCGAAAAATTATTAACTTTTGTTTTAACAAATGACGATATCTCAAAAAGTGTTATTTTTATTTTCGAAATTTTTTTAAATTGCATTCCGTGACTATTTATGTATAATAATTAACAATAAAATTCATAGAGCAGATTTTAGTAATGGTTCAGGGAATAATCATAAACATCGTTCTCTTGAGTCGCCGCGCCGCCATAACTTTACGTTTTAAATAGAAGACTGTAGTTCAAAATTGTTACGTTTATTGTCGAATTTCGTATTTTGTTGGATTACTTGACTATTTATCTATAATAATAAACAATAAAATTCATAGATCGGATATTAATAATGGTTCAGAGAGTAATTATAATCAGCGTCCTCTTGAACTGTGCACGTCGACTCTAGAGACGCTGGGCCGCCATAACCTTACGTTTTAAATAAAAGACTGTAGTTCAAAAAGTATTAGGACGAGGAAAAACTTTATAAAGAAGCTCGTCAACGGTACGACAAAAATTTAAAAAAATACCAGCAATGGTAAGTTTTTCTAATTATCTACTTTATTTCAATACATATGGTAGTGAACCATATTTTGATTTGAAGCATCATTAATTTTTTCTATTAGTTGCCAGGCAAAACTATGGTTAGCTTGTTGGAATACTATTATTCAAAAAGGGATAACCTTGAGGAGCCAAAAAAAAGCGTCGGCGTAAGAAGAAAGTAACCCGAAATGGGACAACTCTTACTTATAAGAAAAAGGAGTAAATTGGACTAGGCCAATCTAGAACTTCGTTGTGATAACACAAGTAGAACAAATTGTGTTAACAAATAACATTGTAAGATAATTCATGTAGAAATTTATGTGTATTTAGACGGTATATGACGATATAATAAAAATTAAAAAATCCTATATCTATTGTGTCACCTAAAATGTATATTTGACATTCATCATGCCTCAGAACGCTCACGCTTCCTTTGCGTATCGACCTTAATGCACATTACTGTGCTTCTTTAAAATATTTTTCGTAAAGTAACCTATACTGGTGAAAATAACGGTCCAGACATCAAAATATTCATTTTTGAATTTACTGCAACGCTTAACAATACAGGAAATTCAAATTCGAATTTTAACTTTGTCGATTGAGCTCCACCGGTACATGCCTCATTCCAGACTAATACGATCAGCCAAACAGGGGTAGGTAACCGATTTTCATGAAACTAAGTATAAATATTGCTGGTATAGTAGTGAACTTCTGTACAAATTTTTAGATCATTATTACTGCCGAATCAAAAGTTATAAACAATATAACAATTTTATTAAAAATTTTTCAAAAATTTATATCTCTGTAACCGTAAGAGTTATGAAAATGATTTTTTTTAAAGACATGTAAAAATATAAACTTTTAAATTAATAAATCAAAAGTCATTGTTAACAATTTGTCGAAAAATTATTAACTTTTGTTTTAAACAAATGACGATATCTCAAAAAGTGTTGCTTTTATTTTCGAAATTCGTTTTTTGTTGGATTACTTGACTATTTATCTATAATAATAAACAATAAAATTCATAGAGCGGATATTAATAATGGTTCAGAGAGTAATTATAATCAGCGTCCTCTTGAGCTGTGCGCGTCGACTCTAGAGACGCTGGGCCGCCATAACTTTACGTTTTAAATAAAAGACTGTAGTTCAAGAAGTATTTCTTTTATTTTCAAAATTCTTTTTTTGTTGGATTACTTGACTATTTATCTATAATAATAAAGAATAAAATTCATAGAGCGGAAATCGGAAATGACTCAGGATAGCATTATAGTTACTTCCTAAACCATTACTAATATTCGCTCTATGAATTTTATTGCTGATAGTGCTCTCTACGTTTATGTACTGAACTAGACAAAGATGATCGCTACAAGGGATAGTACGGTCACTCAGTAAATGATAGTTTACAAAAGTATGCGTTCTACGGGCTACAGCACACAATATATGTATTCAACGTGTCATCGATCTATAGTGTATGTACTTTTGAAAAACTAAAGCTCGCTGTTCGACCGAACGAAGAGGAAAAACCATCGAGCCACGGAGGGTTGAAGATCTCTCGTTCTCCAGCCAACAACCAGCGCGTTTTATAGTACTCCGAGTATCTACCGAGTGAAGAGCTCCAAAAGTAAGTAGAAATAACGAATAATCTCATAAATTAATACGATATATAATATTGTGTACAACAATTAATGAAAGCGAAATTGTCGATTATTTGGAAAATACGCGAAAATGTCCATAAAGTCAAAATTAGGTATACGTGTGAGATGAAACGTACGCGCAGTGATCGCAGTCTAGGCGATATTTTTATGCGCAGTTATTTAAATATTTATTTTGAATTACGACTGTAAATAATAATGTAAAGTACAACGATTATTGATATTTCATTTAACGCTAAATAAATTTCACGTGAAGTGTGCTTTTCAATATAATACATCGCTTGTTGTTCGTTTACTATACGCATGAATAATATCTAATTATTTTACTTTTCACATATTACAATGTCCGGCGATAAGAACAGTTTTCTTATTAACAAACAAAACTAGGTGATATTTTTACACGCGGCCATTCTACTCCTGAGAAGCGGCGTGCGGCGTCAAAACGTCCGACTTCTTTGTTCCTTCTTTCGTCCATCTTTTCATGTACTTCCATTTTGACACGTTCGTTCTTCCGCTCGAAAAAGAGTATCCAACATAACAAGTCCAAATTATGCGAATGCTTCATTAGATATGTTTGCTGATATGTAATTCACCCTTGCCTTTCAAATAGCGTATGTGTGTTATATCATTGGTTTTCCCGATTTCAGCTGTCAAATGTTCATAAATTGTTCAATTTGAATTCGTCAAACGTCGACGTATGCGAACGTACTAGAGCTTTTACGAGTTTCAATTATCCCAACATGGCATAAAATGTACACTCAACTCTCGAATAACGATAAGGCTTTTCTCGGAAAATTCGAGATTTTTCAGTGAGAGCAAGTTGATCGCACGGATGGGAAACACTGTCTTGAGACTTGTCCGAGTACGTTGACGACACATTGAACAGAGCACCCAAAGCATTTGAAGGAGCTGTATCATAATAGCAGTCTTCGATAACTCAATAGATCAACGATATTTTTTGCCAACATATGCGCCATAATGTTTCCATAGTTTTTATTTTTGCGCAGATCCTTATTTAAATATTTGTGAAAATTGTACACTTAACGAAATATTTTTGTTAACAGTGGCGGATCAAAACCCCAGGATTTGTGGGAAAGGACTATCAAGCGGTTATACCGCCGTTGCTTAGTAATGATGGTAATTTGTTTTTCGTTATTAATATTATACAAATCAATTATCTGTGGTCAATTACAATACATTTATAATTTTAGAACGAAAGCTCGATTCGGCCCCACAGGGCGATGCACTATTTTGGAAACCGGAGAACGATAAAGTTCCCGAAGATCACCGTAAGTATAATTTTCTTTTCATGTTTCTTTCTAGTTAATTATTCTAATTTATTCCTTTTTTTTAGTATCGGTATATGTAACATACGCACGTCTGAGGCACATGTTTACGGAAGAGCAATCTTTGGGACTTTTGCTTTGGCATCGTCATAACATGAGTGTAGCAGTGAAAGATTTCGACAATTTCGTGCCTCTCACAGTTACGTGGACACCCGACGAGGAAAAACTTTATAAAGAAGCTCGTCAACGGTACGACAAAGATTTTAAAAAAATACTAGCAATGGTAAGTTTTTCTAATTATCTGGCTTTATTTCGATACACAGGGGAGTGACCCATATTTGGAGTTGAAGCATCATTAATTTTGTTCTATTAGTTGCCAGGCAAAACTATGGTTAGCTTGTTGGAATACTATTATTCAACAAGGGATAACCTTGAGGAGACAAAAAAAAAGCGCCGGCGTAAGAAGAAAGTAACCCGAAATGGGAAAACTTTTACTTATAAGAAAAAGGAGTAAATTGGACTTAGCCAATCAAGATCTTCGTTGTGATAACACAAGTAGAACAAATTGTGTTAACAAATAACATTGTAAGATAATTAATGTAGAAATTTATGTGTATTTAGACGGTATATGACGATATAATAAAAATTAAAAAATCCTATATCTATTGTGTCACCTAAAATGTATATTTGACATTCATCATGCCTCAGAACGCTCACGCTTCCTTTGCGTATCGACCTTAATGCACATTACTGTGCTTCTTTAAAATATTTTTCGTAAAGTAACCTATACTGGTGAAAATAACGGTCCAGACATCAAAATATTCATTTTTGAATTTACTGCAACGCTTAACAATACAGGAAATTCAAATTCGAATTTTAACTTTGTCGATTGAGCTCCACCGGTACATGCCTCATTCCAGACTAATACGATCAGCCAAACAGGGGTAGGTAACCGATTTTCATGAAACTAAGTATAAATATTGCTGGTATAGTAGTGAACTTCTGTACAAATTTTTAGATCATTATTACTGCCGAATCAAAAGTTATAAACAATATAACAATTTTATTAAAAATTTTTCAAAAATTTATATCTCTGTAACCGTAAGAGTTATGAAAATGATTTTTTTTAAAGACATGTAAAAATATAAACTTTTAAATTAATAAATCAAAAGTCATTGTTAACAATTTGTCGAAAAATTATTAACTTTTGTTTTAAACAAATGACGATATCTCAAAAAGTGTTATTTTTATTTTCGAAATTTTTTAAATTGCATTCCGTGACTATTTATCTATAATAATTAACAATAAAAATTCATAGAGCAGATTTTAGTAATGGTTCAGGGAATAATTATAAACATCGTTCTCTTGAGCCGCCGCGCCGCCATAACTTTACGTTTTAAATAGAAGACTGTAGTTCAAAATTGTTACTTTTATTGTCGAATTTCGTATTTTGTTGGATTACTTGACTATTTATCTATAATAATAAACAATAAAATTCATAGATCGGATATTAATAATGGTTCAGAGAGTAATTATAATCAGCGTCCTCTTGAACTGTGCACGTCGACTCTAGAGACGCTGGGCCGCCATAACCTTACGTTTTAAATAAAAGACTGTAGTTCAAAAAGTATTAGGACGAGGAAAAACTTTATAAAGAAGCTCGTCAACGGTACGACAAAAATTTAAAAAAATACCAGCAATGGTAAGTTTTTCTAATTATCTACTTTATTTCAATACATATGGTAGTGAACCATATTTTGATTTGAAGCATCATTAATTTTTTTCTATTAGTTGCCAGGCAAAACTATGGTTAGCTTGTTGGAATACTATTATTCAAAAAGGGATAACCTTGAGGAGCCAAAAAAAAGCGTCGGCGTAAGAAGAAAGTAACCCGAAATGGGACAACTCTTACTTATAAGAAAAAGGAGTAAATTGGACTAGGCCAATCTAGAACTTCGTTGTGATAACACAAGTAGAACAAATTGTGTTAACAAATAACATTGTAAGATAATTCATGTAGAAATTTATGTGTATTTAGACGGTATATGACGATATAATAAAAATTAAAAAATCCTATATCTATTGTGTCACCTAAAATGTATATTTGACATTCATCATGCCTCAGCTCGCTCACGCTTCCATTGAGTATCGACCTTAATGCACATTACTGTGCTTCTTTAAAATATTTTTCGTAACGTAACCTATACTGGTGGAAATAACGGTCCAGACATCAAAATATTCATTTTTGAATTTACTGCAACGCTTAACAATACAGGAAATTCAAATTCGAATTTTAACTTTGTCGATTGAGCTCCACCGGTACATGCCTCATTCCAGACTAATACGATCAGCCAAACAGGGGTAGGTAACCGATTTTCATGAAACTAAGTATAAATATTGCTGGTATAGTAGTGAACTTCTGTACAAATTTTTAGATCATTATTACTGCCGAATCAAAAGTTATAAACAATATAACAATTTTATTAAAAATTTTTCAAAAATTTATATCTCTGTAACCGTAAGAGTTATGAAAATGATTTTTTTTAAAGACATGTAAAAATATAAACTTTTAAATTAATAAATCAAAAGTCATTGTTAAACATTCGTCGAAAAATTATTAACTTTTGTTTTAAACAAATGACGATATCTCAAAAAGTGTTATTTTTATTTTCGAAATTTTTTTAAATTGCATTCCGTGACTATTTATCTATAATAATTAACAATAAAATTCATAGAGCAGATTTTAGTAATGGTTCAGGGAATAATTATAAACATCGTTCTCTTGAGCCGCCGCGCCGCCATAACTTTACGTTTTAAATAGAAGACTGTAGTTCAAAATTGTTACTTTTATTGTCGAATTTCGTATTTTGTTGGATTACTTGACTATTTATCTATAATAATAAACAAGAAAATTCATAGATCGGATATTAATAATGGTTCAGAGAGTAATTATAATCAGCGTCCTCTTGAACTGTGCACGTCGACTCTAGAGACGCTAGGCCGCCATAACCTTACGTTTTAAATAAAAGACTGTAGTTCAAAAAGTATTAGGACGAGGAAAAACTTTATAAAGAAGCTCGTCAACGGTACGACAAAAATTTAAAAAAAATACCAGCAATGGTAAGTTTTTCTAATTATCTACTTTATTTCAATACATATGGTAGTAAACCATATTTTGATTTGAACCATCATTAATTTTTTTCTATTTGTTGCCAGGCAAAACTATGGTTAGCTTGTTGGAATACTATTATTCAAAAAGGGATAACCTTGAGGAGCCAAAAAAAAGCGTCGGCGTAAGAAGAAAGTAACCCGAAATGGGACAACTCTTACTTATAAGAAAAAGGAGTAAATTGGACTAGGCCAATCTAGAACTTCGTTGTGATAACACAAGTAGAACAAATTGTGTTAACAAATAACATTGTAAGATAATTCATGTAGAAATTTATGTGTATTTAGACGGTATATGACGATATAATAAAAATTAAAAAATCCTATATCTATTGTGTCACCTAAAATGTATATTTGACATTCATCATGCCTCAGATCGCTCACGCTTCCTTTGAGTATCGACCTTAATGCACATTACTGTGCTTCTTTAAAATATTTTTCGTAAAGTAACCTATACTGGTGAAAATAACGGTCCAGACATCAAAATATTCATTTTTGAATTTACTGCAACGCTTAACAATACAGGAAATTCAAATTCGAATTTTAACTTTGTCGATTGAGCTCCACCGGTACATGCCTCATTCCAGACTAATACGATCAGCCAAACAGGGGTAGGTAACCGATTTTCATGAAACTAAGTATAAATATTGCTGGTATAGTAGTGAACTTCTGTACAAATTTTTAGATCATTATTACTGCCGAATCAAAAGTTATAAACAATATAACAATTTTATTAAAAATTTTTCAAAAATTTATATCTCTGTAACCGTAAGAGTTATGAAAATGATTTTTTTTAAAGACATGTAAAAATATAAACTTTTAAATTAATAAATCAAAAGTCATTGTTAACAATTTGTCGAAAAATTGTTAACTTTTGTTTTAACAAATGACGATATCTCAAAAAGTGTTATTTTTATTTTCGAAATTTTTTTAAATTGCATTCCGTGACTATTTATGTATAATAATTAACAATAAAATTCATAGAGCAGATTTTAGTAATGGTTCAGGGAATAATTATAAACATCGTTCTCTTGAGCCGCCGCGCCGCCATAACTTTACGTTTTAAATAGAAGACTGTAGTTCAAAATTGTTACTTTTATTGTCGAATTTCGTATTTTGTTGGATTACTTGACTATTTATCTATAATAATAAACAATAAAATTCATAGATCGGATATTAATAATGGTTCAGAGAGTAATTATAATCAGCGTCCTCTTGAACTGTGCACGTCGACTCTAGAGACGCTGGGCCGCCATAACCTTACGTTTTAAATAAAAGACTGTAGTTCAAAAAGTATTAGGACGAGGAAAAACTTTATAAAGAAGCTCGTCAACGGTACGACAAAAATTTAAAAAAAATACCAGCAATGGTAAGTTTTTCTAATTATCTACTTTATTTCAATACATATGGTAGTGAACCATATTTTGATTTGAAGCATCATTAATTTTTTCTATTAGTTGCCAGGCAAAACTATGGTTAGCTTGTTGGAATACTATTATTCAAAAAGGGATAACCTTGAGGAGCCAAAAAAAAGCGTCGGCGTAAGAAGAAAGTAACCCGAAATGGGACAACTCTTACTTATAAGAAAAAGGAGTAAATTGGACTAGGCCAATCTAGAACTTCGTTGTGATAACACAAGTAGACAAATTGTGTTAACAAATAACATTGTAAGATAATTCATGTAGAAATTTATGTGTATTTAGACGGTATATGACGATATAATAAAAATTAAAAATCCTATATCTATTGTGTCACCTAAAATGTATATTTGACATTCATCATGCCTCAGAACGCTCACGCTTCCTTTGCGTATCGACCTTAATGCACATTACTGTGCTTCTTTAAAATATTTTTCGTAAAGTAACCTATACTGGTGAAAATAACGGTCCAGACATCAAAATATTCATTTTTGAATTTACTGCAACGCTTAACAATACAGGAAATTCAAATTCGAATTTTAACTTTGTCGATTGAGCTCCACCGGTACATGCCTCATTCCAGACTAATACGATCAGCCAAACAGGGGTAGGTAACCGATTTTCATGAAACTAAGTATAAATATTGCTGGTATAGTAGTGAACTTCTGTACAAATTTTTAGATCATTATTACTGCCGAATCAAAAGTTATAAACAATATAACAATTTTATTAAAAATTTTTCAAAAATTTATATCTCTGTAACCGTAAGAGTTATGAAAATGATTTTTTTTAAAGACATGTAAAAATATAAACTTTTAAATTAATAAATCAAAAGTCATTGTTAACAATTCGTCGAAAAATTATTAACTTTTGTTTTAAACAAATGACGATATCTCAAAAAGTGTTATTTTTATTTTCGAAATTTTTTTAAATTGCATTCCGTGACTATTTATGTATAATAATTAACAATAAAATTCATAGAGCAGATTTTAGTAATGGTTCAGGGAATAATCATAAACATCGTTCTCTTGAGTCGCCGCGCCGCCATAACTTTACGTTTTAAATAGAAGACTGTAGTTCAAAATTGTTACGTTTATTGTCGAATTTCGTATTTTGTTGGATTACTTGACTATTTATCTATAATAATAAACAATAAAATTCATAGATCGGATATTAATAATGGTTCAGAGAGTAATTATAATCAGCGTCCTCTTGAACTGTGCACGTCGACTCTAGAGACGCTGGGCCGCCATAACCTTACGTTTTAAATAAAAGACTGTAGTTCAAAAAGTATTAGGACGAGGAAAAACTTTATAAAGAAGCTCGTCAACGGTACGACAAAAATTTAAAAAAAATACCAGCAATGGTAAGTTTTTCTAATTATCTACTTTATTTCAATACATATGGTAGTGAACCATATTTTGATTTGAAGCATCATTAATTTTTTTCTATTAGTTGCCAGGCAAAACTATGGTTAGCTTGTTGGAATACTATTATTCAAAAAGGGATAACCTTGAGGAGCCAAAAAAAAGCGTCGGCGTAAGAAGAAAGTAACCCGAAATGGGACAACTCTTACTTATAAGAAAAAGGAGTAAATTGGACTAGGCCAATCTAGAACTTCGTTGTGATAACACAAGTAGAACAAATTGTGTTAACAAATAACATTGTAAGATAATTCATGTAGAAATTTATGTGTATTTAGACGGTATATGATGATATAATAAAATTTAAAAAATCCTATATCTATTGTGTCACCTAAAATGTATATTTGACATTCATCATGCCTCAGATCGCTCACGCTTCCTTTGAGTATCGACCTTAATGCACATTACTGTGCTTCTTTAAAATATTTTTCGTAAAGTAACCTATACTGGTGAAAATAACGGTCCAGACATCAAAATATTCATTTTTGAATTTACTGCAACGCTTAACAATACAGGAAATACAAATTCGACTTCTTTGAATTTTAACTTTGTCGATTGAGCTCCACCGGTACATGCCTCATTCCAGACTAATACGATCAGCCAAACAGGGTGAGGTAACAGCTTTTTATGAAACTAAGTATAAATATTGCTGGTATAGTAGTGAACTTCTGTACAAATTTTTAGATCATTATTACTGCCGAATCAAAACTTATAAACAATATAACAATTTTATTAAAAATTTTTCAAAAATTTATATCTCTGTAACCGTAAGAGTTATGAAAATGATTTTTTTTAAAGACATGTAAAAATATAAATTAAATTAATAAATCAAAGTCATTGTTAACAATTTGTCGAAAAATTATTAACTTTTGTTTTTTAACAAATGACGATATCTCAAAAAGTGTTATTTTTATTTTCGAAATTTTTTAAATTGCATTCCGTGACTATTTATCTATAATAATTAACAATAAAATTCATAGAGCAGATTTTAGTAATGGTTCAGGGAATAATTATAAACATCGTTCTCTTGAGCCGCCGCGCCGCCATAACTTTACGTTTTAAATAGAAGACTGTAGTTCAAAATTGTTACTTTTATTGTCGAATTTCGTATTTTGTTGGATTACTTGACTATTTATCTATAATAATAAACAATAAAATTCATAGATCGGATATTAATAATGGTTCATAGAGTAATTATAATCAGCGTCCTCTTGAACTGTGCACGTCGACTCTAGAGACGCTGGGCCGCCATAACCTTACGTTTTAAATAAAAGACTGTAGTTCAAAAAGTATTAGGACGAGGAAAAACTTTATAAAGAAGCTCGTCAACGGTACGACAAAAATTTAAAAAAAATACCAGCAATGGTAAGTTTTTCTAATTATCTACTTTATTTCAATACATATGGTAGTGAACCATATTTTGATTTGAAGCATCATTAATTTTTTTCTATTAGTTGCCAGGCAAAACTATGGTTAGCTTGTTGGAATACTATTATTCAAAAAGGGATAACCTTGAGGAGACAAAAAAAAAGCGCCGGCGTAAGAAGAAAGTAACCCGAAATGGGAAAACTTTTACTTATAAGAAAAAGGAGTAAATTGGACTTAGCCAATCAAGATCTTCGTTGTGATAACACAAGTAGAACAAATTGTGTTAACAAATAACATTGTAAGATAATTAATGTAGAAATTTATGTGTATTTAGACGGTATATGACGATATAATAAAAATTAAAAAATCCTATATCTATTGTGTCACCTAAAATGTATATTTGACATTCATCATGCCTCAGAACGCTCACGCTTCCTTTGCGTATCGACCTTAATGCACATTACTGTGCTTCTTTAAAATATTTTTCGTAAAGTAACCTATACTGGTGAAAATAACGGTCCAGACATCAAAATATTCATTTTTGAATTTACTGCAACGCTTAACAATACAGGAAATTCAAATTCGAATTTTAACTTTGTCGATTGAGCTCCACCGGTACATGCCTCATTCCAGACTAATACGATCAGCCAAACAGGGGTAGGTAACCGATTTTTATGAAACTAAGTATAAATATTGCTGGTATAGTAGTGAACTTCTGTACAAATTTTTAGATCATTATTACTGCCGAATCAAAAGTTATAAACAATATAACAATTTTATTAAAAATTTTTCAAAAATTTATATCTCTGTAACCGTAAGAGTTATGAAAATGATTTTTTTTAAAGACATGTAAAAATATAAACTTTTAAATTAATAAATCAAAAGTCATTGTTAACAATTTGTCGAAAAATTATTAACTTTTGTTTTAAACAAATGACGATATCAAAAAAAGTGTTTTTTTTCGAAATTTTTTTAAATTTTTTAAATTGCATTCCGTGACTATTTATCTATAATAATTAACAATAAAATTCATAGAGCAGATTTTAGTAATGGTTCAGGGAATAATTATAAACATCGTTCTCTTGCCGCGCCGCGCCATAACTTTACGTTTTAAATAGAAGACTGTAGTTCAAAATTGTTACTTTTATTGTCGAATTTCGTATTTTGTTGGATTACTTGACTATTTATCTATAATAATAAACAATAAAATTCATAGATCGGATATTAATAATGGTTCAGAGAGTAATTATAATCAGCGTCCTCTTGAACTGTGCACGTCGACTCTAGAGACGCTGGGCCGCCATAACCTTACGTTTTAAATAAAAGACTGTAGTTCAAAAAGTATTAGGACGAGGAAAAACTTTATAAAGAAGCTCGTCAACGGTACGACAAAAATTTTAAAAAAATACCAGCAATGGTAAGTTTTTCTAATTATCTACTTTATTTCAATACATATGGTAGTGAACCATATTTTGATTTGAAGCATCATTAATTTTTTTCTATTAGTTGCCAGGCAAAACTATGGTTAGCTTGTTGGAATACTATTATTCAAAAAGGGATAACCTTGAGGAGCCAAAAAAAAGCGTCGGCGTAAGAAGAAAGTAACCCGAAATGGGACAACTCTTACTTATAAGAAAAAGGAGTAAATTGGACTAGGCCAATCTAGAACTTCGTTGTGATAACACAAGTAGAACAAATTGTGTTAACAAATAACATTGTAAGATAATTCATGTAGAAATTTATGTGTATTTAGACGGTATATGACGATATAATAAAAATTAAAAAATCCTATATCTATTGTGTCACCTAAAATGTATATTTGACATTCATCATGCCTCAGAACGCTCACGCTTCCTTTGCGTATCGACCTTAATGCACATTACTGTGCTTCTTTAAAATATTTTTCGTAAAGTAACCTATACTGGTGAAAATAACGGTCCAGACATCAAAATATTCATTTTTGAATTTACTGCAACGCTTAACAATACAGGAAATTCAAATTCGAATTTTAACTTTGTCGATTGAGCTCCACCGGTACATGCCTCATTCCAGACTAATACGATCAGCCAAACAGGGGTAGGTAACCGATTTTCATGAAACTAAGTATAAATATTGCTGGTATAGTAGTGAACTTCTGTACAAATTTTTAGATCATTATTACTGCCGAATCAAAAGTTATAAACAATATAACAATTTTATTAAAAATTTTTCAAAAATTTATATCTCTGTAACCGTAAGAGTTATGAAAATGATTTTTTTTAAAGACATGTAAAAATATAAACTTTTAAATTAATAAATCAAAAGTCATTGTTAACAATTTGTCGAAAAATTATTAACTTTTGTTTTAAACAAATGACGATATCTCAAAAAGTGTTGCTTTTATTTTCGAAATTCGTTTTTTGTTGGATTACTTGACTATTTATCTATAATAATAAACAATAAAATTCATAGAGCGGATATTAATAATGGTTCAGAGAGTAATAATCAGCGTCCTCTTGAGCTGTGCGCGTCGACTCTAGAGACGCTGGGCCGCCATAACTTTACGTTTTAAATAAAAGACTGTAGTTCAAGAAGTATTTCTTTTATTTTCAAAATCAAAATTTTTTTGTTGGATTACTTGACTATTTATCTATAATAATAAAGAATAAAATTCATAGAGCGGAAATCGGAAATGACTCAGGATAGCATTATAGTTACTTCCTAAACCATTACTAATATTCGCTCTATGAATTTTATTGCTGATAGTGCTCTCTACGTTTATGTACTGAACTAGACAAAGATGATCGCTACAAGGGATAGTACGGTCACTCAGTAAATGATAGTTTACAAAAGTATGCGTTCTACGGGCTACAGCACACAATATATGTATTCAACGTGTCATCGATCTATAGTGTATGTACTTTTGAAAAACTAAAGCTCGCTGTTCGACCGAACGAAGAGGAAAAACCATCGAGCCACGGAGGGTTGAAGATCTCTCGTTCTCCAGCCAACAACCAGCGCGTTTTATAGTACTCCGAGTATCTACCGAGTGAAGAGCTCCAAAAGTAAGTAGAAATAACGAATAATCTCATAAATTAATACGATATATAATATTGTGTACAACAATTAATGAAAGCGAAATTGTCGATTATTTGGAAAATACGCGAAAATGTCCATAAAGTCAAAATTAGGTATACGTGTGAGATGAAACGTACGCGCAGTGATCGCAGTCTAGGCGATATTTTTATGCGCAGTTATTTAAATATTTATTTTGAATTACGACTGTAAATAATAATGTAAAGTACAACGATTATTGATATTTCATTTAACGCTAAATAAATTTCACGTGAAGTGTGCTTTTCAATATAATACATCGCTTGTTGTTCGTTTACTATACGCATGAATAATATCTAATTATTTTACTTTTCACATATTACAATGTCCGGCGATAAGAACAGTTTTCTTATTAACAAACAAAACTAGGTGATATTTTTACACGCGGCCATTCTACTCCTGAGAAGCGGCGTGCGGCGTCAAAACGTCCGACTTCTTTGTTCCTTCTTTCGTCCATCTTTTCATGTACTTCCATTTTGACACGTTCGTTCTTCCGCTCGAAAAAGAGTATCCAACATAACAAGTCCAAATTATGCGAATGCTTCATTAGATATGTTTGCTGATATGTAATTCCCACCCTTGCCTTTCAAATAGCGTATGTGTGTTATATCATTGGTTTTCCCGATTTCAGCTGTCAAATGTTCATAAATTGTTCAATTTGAATTCGTCAAACGTCGACGTATGCGAACGTACTAGAGCTTTTACGAGTTTCAATTATCCCAACATGGCATAAAATGTACACTCAACTCTCGAATAACGATAAGGCTTTTCTCGGAAAATTCGAGATTTTTCAGTGAGAGCAAGTTGATCGCACGGATGGGAAACACTGTCTTGAGACTTGTCCGAGTACGTTGACGACACATTGAACAGAGCACCCAAAGCATTTGAAGGGAGCTGTATCATAATAGCAGTCTTCGATAACTCAATAGATCAACGATATTTTTTGCCAACATATGCGCCATAATGTTTCCATAGTTTTTATTTTTGCGCAGATCCTTATTTAAATATTTGTGAAAATTGTACACTTAACGAAATATTTTTGTTAACAGTGGCGGATCAAAACCCCAGGATTTGCGTGGGAAAGGACTATCAAGCGGTTATACCGCCGTTGCTTAGTAATGATGGTAATTTGTTTTTCGTTATTAATATTATACAAATCAATTATCTGTGGTCAATTACAATACATTTATAATTTTAGAACGAAAGCTCGATTCGGCCCCACAGGGCGATGCACTATTTTGGAAACCGGAGAACGATAAAGTTCCCGAAGATCACCGTAAGTATAATTTTCTTTTCATGTTTCTTTCTAGTTAATTATTCTAATTTATTCCTTTTTTTTAGTATCGGTATATGTAACATACGCACGTCTGAGGCACATGTGTACGGAAGAGCAGCAATCTTTGGGACTTTTGCTTTGGCATCGTCATAACATGAGTGTAGCAGTGAAAGATTTCGACAATTTCGTGCCTCTCACAGTTACGTGGACACCCGACGAGGAAAAACTTTATAAAGAAGCTCGTCAACGGTACGACAAAGATTTTAAAAAAATACTAGCAATGGTAAGTTTTTCTAATTATCTATCTTTATTTCAATACACATGGTAGTGAACCATATTTTGATTTGAAGCATCATTAATTTTTTTCTATTAGTTGCCAGGCAAAACTATGGTTAGCTTGTTGGAATACTATTATTCAACAAGGGATAACCTTGAGGAGACAAAAAAAAAGCGCCGGCGTAAGAAGAAAGTAACCCGAAATGGGAAAACTTTTACTTATAAGAAAAAGGAGTAAATTGGACTTAGCCAATCAAGATCTTCGTTGTGATAACACAAGTAGAACAAATTGTGTTAACAAATAACATTGTAAGATAATTAATGTAGAAATTTATGTGTATTTAGACGGTATATGACGATATAATAAAAATTAAAAAATCCTATATCTATTGTGTCACCTAAAATGTATATTTGACATTCATCATGCCTCAGAACGCTCACGCTTCCTTTGCGTATCGACCTTAATGCACATTACTGTGCTTCTTTAAAATATTTTTCGTAAAGTAACCTATACTGGTGAAAATAACGGTCCAGACATCAAAATATTCATTTTTGAATTTACTGCAACGCTTAACAATACAGGAAATTCAAATTCGAATTTTAACTTTGTCGATTGAGCTCCACCGGTACATGCCTCATTCCAGACTAATACGATCAGCCAAACAGGGGTAGGTAACCGATTTTCATGAAACTAAGTATAAATATTGCTGGTATAGTAGTGAACTTCTGTACAAATTTTTAGATCATTATTACTGCCGAATCAAAAGTTATAAACAATATAACAATTTTATTAAAAATTTTTCAAAAATTTATATCTCTGTAACCGTAAGAGTTATGAAAATGATTTTTTTTAAAGACATGTAAAAATATAAACTTTTAAATTAATAAATCAAAAGTCATTGTTAACAATTTGTCGAAAAATTGTTAACTTTTGTTTTAACAAATGACGATATCTCAAAAAGTGTTATTTTTATTTTCGAAATTTTTTTAAATTGCATTCCGTGACTATTTATCTATAATAATTAACAATAAAATTCATAGAGCAGATTTTAGTAATGGTTCAGGGAATAATTATAAACATCGTTCTCTTGAGCCGCCGCGCCGCCATAACTTTACGTTTTAAATAGAAGACTGTAGTTCAAAATTGTTACTTTTATTGTCGAATTTCGTATTTTGTTGGATTACTTGACTATTTATCTATAATAATAAACAATAAAATTCATAGATCGGATATTAATAATGGTTCAGAGAGTAATTATAATCAGCGTCCTCTTGAACTGTGCACGTCGACTCTAGAGACGCTGGGCCGCCATAACCTTACGTTTTAAATAAAAGACTGTAGTTCAAAGTATTAGGACGAGGAAAAACTTTATAAAGAAGCTCGTCAACGGTACGACAAAAATTTAAAAAAATACCAGCAATGGTAAGTTTTTCTAATTATCTACTTTATTTCAATACATATGGTAGTGAACCATATTTTGATTTGAAGCATCATTAATTTTTTTCTATTAGTTGCCAGGCAAAACTATGGTTAGCTTGTTGGAATACTATTATTCAAAAAGGGATAACCTTGAGGAGCCAAAAAAAAGCGTCGGCGTAAGAAGAAAGTAACCCGAAATGGGACAACTCTTACTTATAAGAAAAAGGAGTAAATTGGACTAGGCCAATCTAGAACTTCGTTGTGATAACACAAGTAGAACAAATTGTGTTAACAAATAACATTGTAAGATAATTCATGTAGAAATTTATGTGTATTTAGACGGTATATGACGATATAATAAAAATTAAAAAATCCTATATCTATTGTGTCACCTAAAATGTATATTTGACATTCATCATGCCTCAGATCGCTCACGCTTCCTTTGAGTATCGACCTTAATGCACATTACTGTGCTTCTTTAAAATATTTTTCGTAAAGTAACCTATACTGGTGAAAATAACGGTCCAGACATCAAAATATTCATTTTTGAATTTACTGCAACGCTTAACAATACAGGAAATTCAAATTCGAATTTTAACTTTGTCGATTGAGCTCCACCGGTACATGCCTCATTCCAGACTAATACGATCAGCCAAATCTGGGTAGGTAACCGATTTTCATGAAACTAAGTATAAATATTGCTGGTATAGTAGTGAACTTCTGTACAAATTTTTAGATCATTATTACTGCCGAATCAAAAGTTATAAACAATATAACAATTTTATTAAAAATTTTTCAAAAATTAATATCTCTGTAACCGTAAGAGTTATGAAAATGATTTTTTTTAAAGACATGTAAAAATATAAACTTTTAAATTAATAAATCAAAAGTCATTGTTAACAATTTGTCGAAAAATTATTAACTTTTGTTTTAAACAAATGACGATATCTCAAAAAGTGTTATTTTTATTTTCGAAATTTCTTTAAATTGCATTCCGTGACTATTTATCTATAATAATTAACAATAAAATTCATAGAGCAGATTTTAGTAATGGTTCAGGGAATAATTATAAACATCGTTCTCTTGAGCGTCGACCGCGCCGCCATAACTTTACGTTTTAAATAGAAGACTGTAGTTCAAAATTGTTACTTTTATTGTCGAATTTTATTTTGGTGGATTACTTGACTATTTATCTATAATAATAAACAATAAAATTCATAGATCGGATATTAATAATGGTTCAGAGAGTAATTATAATCAGCGTCCTCTTGAACTGTGCACGTCGACTCTAGAGACGCTGGGCCGCCATAACCTTACGTTTTAAATAAAAGACTGTAGTTCAAAAAGTATTAGGACGAGGAAAAACTTTATAAAGAAGCTCGTCAACGGTACGACAAAAATTTAAAAAAAATACCAGCAATGGTATGTTTTTCTAAGTATCTACTTTATTTAAATACATATGGTAGTTAACCATATTTTGATTTGAAGCATCATTAATTTTTTTCTATTAGTTGCCAGGCAAAACTATGGTTAGCTTGTTGGAATACTATTATTCAAAAAGGGATAACCTTGAGGAGCCAAAAAAAAGCGTCGGCGTAAGAAGAAAGTAACCCGAAATGGGACAACTCTTACTTATAAGAAAAAAGGAGTAAATTGGACTAGGCCAATCTAGAACTTCGTTGTGATAACACAAGTAGAACAAATTGTGTTAACAAATAACATTGTAAGATAATTCATGTAAAATTTATTTATATTTAGATTTAGACGGTATATGACGATATAATAAAAATTAAAAAATCCTATATCTATTGTGTCACCTAAAATGTATATTTGACATTCATCATGCCTCAGATCGCTCACGCTTCCTTTGAGTATCGACCTTAATGCACATTACTGTGCTTCTTTAAAATATTTTTCTTATTATTTTTCGTAAGTAACCTATACTGGTGAAAATAACGGTCCAGACATCAAAATATTCATTTTTGAATTTACTGCAACGCTTAACAATACAGGAAATTCAAATTCGAATTTTAACTTTGTCGATTGAGCTCCACCGGTACATGCCTCATTCCAGACTAATACGATCAGCCAAACAGGGGTAGGTAACCGCTTTTTATGAAACTAAGTATAAATATTGCTGGTATAGTAGTGAACATCTGTACAAATTTTTAGATCATTATTACTGCCGAATCAAAACTTATAAACAATATAACAATTTTATTAAAAATTTTTCAAATATTTATATCTCTGTAACCGTAAGAGTTATGAAAATGATTTTTTTTAAAGACATGTAAAAATATAAACTTTTCAATTAATAAATCAAAAGTCATTGTTAACAATTTGTCGAAAAATTATTAACTTTTGTTTTAAACAAATGACGATATCTCAAAAAAGTGTTATTTTTATTTTCGAAATTTTTTAAATTGCATTCCGTGACTATTTATCTATAATAATTAACAATAAAATTCATAGAGCAGATTTTAGTAATGGTTCAGGGAATAATTATAAACATCGTTCTCTTGAGCCGCCGCGCCGCCATAACTTTACGTTTTAAATAGAAGACTGTAGTTCAAAATTGTTACTTTTATTGTCGAATTTCGTATTTTGTTGGATTACTTGACTATTTATCTATAATAATAAACAATAAAATTCATAGATCGGATATTAATAATGGTTCTTTCTAGTAATTATAATCAGCGTCCTCTTGAACTGTGCACGTCGACTCTAGAGACGCTGGGCCGCCATAACCTTACGTTTTAAATAAAAGACTGTAGTTCAAAAAGTATTAGGACGAGGAAAAACTTTATAAAGAAGCTCGTCAACGGTACGACAAAAATTTAAAAAAATACCAGCAATGGTAAGTTTTTCTAATTATCTACTTTATTTCAATACATATGGTAGTGAACCATATTTTGATTTGAAGCATCATTAATTTTTTTCTATTAGTTGCCAGGCAAAACTATGGTTAGCTTGTTGGAATACTATTATTCAAAAAGGGATAACCTTGAGGAGCCAAAAAAAAGCGTCGGCGTAAGAAGAAAGTAACCCGAAATGGGACAACTCTTACTTATAAGAAAAAGGAGTAAATTGGACTTAGCCAATCAAGATCTTCGTTGTGATAACACAAGTAGAACAAATTGTGTTAACAAATAACATTGTAAGATAATTCATGTAGAAATTTATGTGTATTTAGACGGTATATGACGATATAATAAAAATTAAAAAATCCTATATCTATTGTGTCACCTAAAATGTATATTTGACATTCATCATGCCTCAGAACGCTCACGCTTCCTTTGCGTATCGACCTTAATGCACATTACTGTGCTTCTTTAAAATATTTTTCGTAAAGTAACCTATACTGGTGAAAATAACGGTCCAGACATCAAAATATTCATTTTTGAATTTACTGCAACGCTTAACAATACAGAATTCAAATTCGAATTTTAACTTTGTCGATTGAGCTCCACCGGTACATGCCTCATTCCAGACTAATACGATCAGCCAAACAGGGGTAGGTAACCGATTTTCATGAAACTAAGTATAAATATTGCTGGTATAGTAGTGAACTTCTGTACAAATTTTTAGATCATTATTACTGCCGAATCAAAAGTTATAAACAATATAACAATTTTATTAAAAATTTTTCAAAAATTTATATCTCTGTAACCGTAAGAGTTATGAAAATGATTTTTTTTAAAGACATGTAAAAATATAAACTTTTAAATTAATAAATCAAAAGTCATTGTTAACAATTTGTCGAAAAATTATTAACTTTTGTTTTAAACAAATGACGATATCTCAAAAAGTGTTATTTTTATTTTCGAAATTTTTTAAATTGCATTCCGTGACTATTTATCTATAATAATTAACAATAAAATTCATAGAGCAGATTTTAGTAATGGTTCAGGGAATAATTATAAACATCGTTCTCTTGAGCCGCCGCGCCGCCATAACTTTACGTTTTAAATAGAAGACTGTAGTTCAAAATTGTTACTTTTATTGTCGAATTTCGTATTTTGTTGGATTACTTGACTATTTATCTATAATAATAAACAATAAAATTCATAGATCGGATATTAATAATGGTTCAGAGAGTAATTATAATCAGCGTCCTCTTGAACTGTGCACGTCGACTCTAGAGACGCTGGGCCGCCATAACCTTACGTTTTAAATAAAAGACTGTAGTTCAAAAAGTATTAGGACGAGGAAAAACTTTATAAAGAAGCTCGTCAACGGTACGACAAAAATTTAAAAAAAATACCAGCAATGGTAAGTTTTTCTAATTATCTACTTTATTTCAATACATATGGTAGTGAACCATATTTTGATTTGAAGCATCATTAATTTTTTTCTATTAGTTGCCAGGCAAAACTATGGTTAGCTTGTTGGAATACTATTATTCAAAAAGGGATAACCTTGAGATAACCTTGAGCCAAAAAAAAGCGTCGGCGTAAGAAGAAAGTAACCCGAAATGGGACAACTCTTACTTATAAGAAAAAGGAGTAAATTGGACTAGGCCAATCTAGAACTTCGTTGTGATAACACAAGTAGAACAAATTGTGTTAACAAATAACATTGTAAGATAATTCATGTAGAAATTTATGTGTATTTAGACGGTATATGACGATATAATAAAAATTAAAAAATCCTATATCTATTGTGTCACCTAAAATGTATATTTGACATTCATCATGCCTCAGATCGCTCACGCTTCCTTTGAGTATCGACCTTAATGCACATTACTGTGCTTCTTTAAAATATTTTTCGTAAAGTAACCTATACTGGTGAAAATAACGGTCCAGACATCAAAATATTCATTTTTGAATTTACTGCAACGCTTAACAATACAGGAAATTCAAATTCGAATTTTAACTTTGTCGATTGAGCTCCACCGGTACATGCCTCATTCCAGACTAATACGATCAGCCAAACAGGTAGGTAACCGATTTTCATGAAACTAAGTATAACCGATTTTCATGAAACTAAGTATAAATATTGCTGGTATAGTAGTGAACTTCTGTACAAATTTTTAGATCATTATTACTGCCGAATCAAAAGTTATAAACAATATAACAATTTTATTAAAAATTTTTCAAAAATTTATATCTCTGTAACCGTAAGAGTTATGAAAATGATTTTTTTAAAGACATGTAAAAATATAAACTTTTAAATTAATAAATCAAAAGTCATTGTTAACAATTTGTCGAATAATTATTAACTTTTGTTTTAAATAAAAGACGATATCTCAAAAAGTGTTATTTTTATTTTCGAAATTTTTTTTAAATTGCATTCCGTGACTATTTATCTATAATAATTAACAATAAAATTCATAGAGCAGATTTTAGTAATGGTTCAGGGAATAATTATAAACATCGTTCTTCTTGAGTCGCCGCGCCGCCATAACTTTACGTTTTAAATAGAAGACTGTAGTTCAAAATTGTTACTTTTATTTGTCGAATTTCGTATTTTTTGTTGGATTACTTGACTATTTATCTATAATAATAAACAATAAAATTCATAGATCGGATATTAATAATGGTTCAGAGAGTAATTATAATCAGCGTCCTCTTGAACTGTGCACGTCGACTCTAGAGACGCTGGGCCGCCATAACCTTACGTTTTAAATAAAAGACTGTAGTTCAAAAAGTATTAGGACGAGGAAAAACTTTATAAAGAAGCTCGTCAACGGTACGACAAAAATTTAAAAAAAATACCAGCAATGGTAAGTTTTTCTAATTATCTACTTTATTTCAATACATATGGTAGTGAACCATATTTTGATTTGAAGCATCATTAATTTTTTTCTATTAGTTGCCAGGCAAAACTATGGTTAGCTTGTTGGAATACTATTATTCAAAAAGGGATAACCTTGAGGAGCCAAAAAAAAGCGTCGGCGTAAGAAGAAAGTAACCCGAAATGGGACAACTTTACTTATAAGAAAAAGGAGTAAATTGGACTAGGCCAACGTAGAACTTCGTTGTGATAACACAAGTAGAACAAATTGTGTTAACAAATAACATTGTAAGATAATTAATGTAGAAATTTATGTGTATTTAGACGGTATATGACGATATAATAAAAATTAAAAAATCCTATATCTATTGTGTCACCTAAAATGTATATTTGACATTCATCATGCCTCAGAACGCTCACGCTTCCTTTGCGTATCGACCTTAATGCACATTACTGTGCTTTTTAAAATATTTTTCGTAAAGTAACCTATACTGGTGAAAATAACGGTCCAGACATCAAAATATTCATTTTTGAATTTACTGCAACGCTTAACAATACAGGAAATTCAAATTCGAATTTTAACTTTGTCGATTGAGCTCCACCGGTACATGCCTCATTCCAGACTAATACGATCAGCCAAACAGGGTAGGTAACCGATTTTCATGAAACTAAGTATAAATATTGCTGGTATAGTAGTGAACTTCTGTACAAATTTTTAGATCATTATTACTGCCGAATCAAAAGTTATAAACAATATAACAATTTTATTAAAAATTTTTCAAAAATTTATATCTCTGTAACCGTAAGAGTTATGAAAATGATTTTTTTAAAGACATGTAAAAATATAAACTTTTAAATTAATAAATCAAAAGTCATTGTTAACAATTTGTCGAAAAATTATTAACTTTTTTTTAAACAAATGACGATATCTCAAAAAGTGTTATTTTTATTTTCGAAATTTTTTAAATTGCATTCCGTGACTATTTATCTATAATAATTAACAATAAAATTCATAGAGCAGATTTTAGTAATGGTTCAGGGAATAATTATAAACATCGTTCTCTTGAGCCGCCGCGCCGCCATAACTTTACGTTTTAAATAGAAGACTGTAGTTCAAAATTGTTACTTTTATTGTCGAATTTCGTATTTTGTTGGATTACTTGACTATTTATCTATAATAATAAACAATAAAATTCATAGATCGGATATTAATAATGGTTCTAATTTATTCCTTTTTTAATAGCATATAGTAATTATAATCAGCGTCCTCTTGAACTGTGCACGTCGACTCTAGAGACGCTGGGCCGCCATAACCTTACGTTTTAAATAAAAGACTGTAGTTGAAAAAAGTATTAGGACGAGGAAAAACTTTATAAAGAAGCTCGTCAACGGTACGACAAAAATTTAAAAAAAATACCAGCAATGGTAAGTTTTTCTAATTATCTACTTTATTTCAATACATATGGTAGTGAACCATATTTTGATTTGAAGCATCATTAATTTTTTTCTATTAGTTGCCAGGCAAAACTATGGTTAGCTTGTTGGAATACTATTATTCAAAAAGGGATAACCTTGAGGAGCCAAAAAAAAAGCGTCGGCGTAAGAAGAAAGTAACCCGAAATGGGACAACTCTTACTTATAAGAAAAAGGAGTAAATTGGACTAGGCCAATCTAGAACTTCGTTGTGATAACACAAGTAGAACAAATTGTGTTAACAAATAACATTGTAAGATAATTCATGTAGAAATTTATGTGTATTTAGACGGTATATGACGATATAATAAAAATTAAAAAATCCTATATCTATTGTGTCACCTAAAATGTATATTTGACATTCATCATGCCTCAGCTCGCTCACGCTTCCATTGAGTATCGACCTTAATGCACATTACTGTGCTTCTTTAAAATATTTTTCGTAACGTAACCTATACTGGTGGAAATAACGGTCCAGACATCAAAATATTCATTTTTGAATTTACTGCAACGCTTAACAATACAGGAAATTCAAATTCGAATTTTAACTTTGTCGATTGAGCTCCACCGGTACATGCCTCATTCCAGACTAATACGATCAGCCAAACAGGTGTAGGTAACCGATTTTCATGAAACTAAGTATAAATATTGCTGGTATAGTAGTGAACTTCTGTACAAATTTTTAGATCATTATTACTGCCGAATCAAAAGTTATAAACAATATAACAATTTTATTAAAAATTTTTCAAAAATTTATATCTCTGTAACCGTAAAGTTATGAAAATGATTTTTTTAAAGACATGTAAAAATATAAACTTTTAAATTAATAAATCAAAAGTCATTGTTAACAATTTGTCGAAAAATTATTAACTTTTGTTTTAACAAATGACGATATCTCAAACAGTGTTATTTTTATTTTCGAAATTTTTTAAATTGCATTCCGTGACTATTTATCTATAATAATTAACAATAAAATTCATAGAGCAGATTTTAGTAATGGTTCAGGGAATAATTATAAACATCGTTCTCTTGAGCCGCCGCGCCGCCATAACTTTACGTTTTAAATAGAAGACTGTAGTTCAAAATTGTTACTTTTATTGTCGAATTTCGTATTTTGTTGGATTACTTGACTATTTATCTATAATAATAAACAATAAAATTCATAGATCGGATATTAATAATGGTTCAGAGAGTAATTATAATCAGCGTCCTCTTGAACTGTGCACGTCGACTCTAGAGACGCTGGGCCGCCATAACCTTACGTTTTAAATAAAAGACTGTAGTTCAAAAAGTATTAGGACGAGGAAAAACTTTATAAAGAAGCTCGTCAACGGTACGACAAAAATTTAAAAAAATACCAGCAATGGTAAGTTTTTCTAATTATCTACTTTATTTCAATACATATGGTAGTGAACCATATTTTGATTTGAAGCATCATTAATTTTTTTCTATTAGTTGCCAGGCAAAACTATGGTTAGCTTGTTGGAATACTATTATTCAAAAAGGGATAACCTTGAGGAGCCAAAAAAAAGCGTCGGCGTAAGAAGAAAGTAACCCGAAATGGGACAACTCTTACTTATAAGAAAAAGGAGTAAATTGGACTAGGCCAATCTAGAACTTCGTTGTGATAACACAAGTAGAACAAATTGTGTTAACAAATAACATTGTAAGATAATTCATGTAGAAATTTATGTGTATTTAGACGGTATATGACGATATAATAAAAATTAAAAAATCCTATATCTATTGTGTCACCTAAAATGTATATTTGACATCATCATCATGCCTCAGAACGCTCACGCTTCCTTTGCGTATCGACCTTAATGCACATTACTGTGCTTCTTTAAAATATTTTTCGTAAAGTAACCTATACTGGTGAAAATAACGGTCCAGACATCAAAATATTCATTTTTGAATTTACTGCAACGCTTAACAATACAGGAAATTCAAATTCGAATTTTAACTTTGTCGATTGAGCTCCACCGGTACATGCCTCATTCCAGACTAATACGATCAGCCAAACAGGGGTAGGTAACCGATTTTCATGAAACTAAGTATAAATATTGCTGGTATAGTAGTGAACTTCTGTACAAATTTTTAGATCATTATTACTGCCGAATCAAAAGTTATAAACAATATAACAATTTTATTAAAAATTTTTCAAAAATTTATATCTCTGTAACCGTAAGAGTTATGAAAATGATTTTTTTTAAAGACATGTAAAAATATAAACTTTTAAATTAATAAATCAAAAGTCATTGTTAACAATTTGTCGAAATTATTAATTATTAACTTTTGTTTTAAACAAATGACGATATCTCAAAAAGTGTTGCTTTTATTTTCGAAATTCGTTTTTTTTGTTGGATTACTTGACTATTTATCTATAATAATAAACAATAAAATTCATAGAGCGGATATTAATAATGGTTCAGAGAGTAATTATAATCAGCGTCCTCTTGAGCTGTGCGCGTCGACTCTAGAGACGCTGGGCCGCCATAACTTTACGTTTTAAATAAAAGACTGTAGTTCAAGAAGTATTTCTTTTATTTTCAAAATTCTTTTTTTGTTGGATTACTTGACTATTTATCTATAATAATAAAGAATAAAATTCATAGAGCGGAAATCGGAAATGACTCAGGATAGCATTATAGTTACTTCCTAAACCATTACTAATATTCGCTCTATGAATTTTATTGCTGATAGTGCTCTCTACGTTTATGTACTGAACTAGACAAAGATGATCGCTACAAGGGATAGTACGGTCACTCAGTAAATGATAGTTTACAAAGTATGCGTTCTACGGGCTACAGCACACAATATATGTATTCAACGTGTCATCGATCTATAGTGTATGTACTTTTGAAAAACTAAAGCTCGCTGTTCGACCGAACGAAGAGGAAAAACCATCGAGCCACGGAGGGTTGAAGATCTCTCGTTCTCCAGCCAACAACCAGCGCGTTTTATAGTACTCCGAGTATCTACCGAGTGAAGAGCTCCAAAAGTAAGTAGAAATAACGAATAATCTCATAAATTAATACGATATATAATATTGTGTACAACAATTAATGAAAGCGAAATTGTCGATTATTTGGAAAATACGCGAAAATGTCCATAAAGTCAAAATTAGGTATACGTGTGAGATGAAACGTACGCGCAGTGATCGCAGTCTAGGCGATATTTTTATGCGCAGTTATTTAAATATTTATTTTGAATTACGACTGTAAATAATAATGTAAAGTACAACGATTATTGATATTTCATTTAACGCTAAATAAATTTCACGTGAAGTGTGCTTTTCAATATAATACATCGCTTGTTGTTCGTTTACTATACGCATGAATAATATCTAATTATTTTACTTTTCACATATTACAATGTCCGGCGATAAGAACAGTTTTCTTATTAACAAACAAAACTAGGTGATATTTTTACACGCGGCCATTCTACTCCTGAGAAGCGGCGTGCGGCGTCAAAACGTCCGACTTCTTTGTTCCTTCTTTCGTCCATCTTTTCATGTACTTCCATTTTGACACGTTCGTTCTTCCGCTCGAAAAAGAGTATCCAACATAACAAGTCCAAATTATGCGAATGCTTCATTAGATATGTTTGCTGATATGTAATTCCCACCCTTGCCTTTCAAATAGCGTATGTGTGTTATATCATTGGTTTTCCCGATTTCAGCTGTCAAATGTTCATAAATTGTTCAATTTGAATTCGTCAAACGTCGACGTATGCGAACGTACTAGAGCTTTTACGAGTTTCAATTATCCCAACATGGCATAAAATGTACACTCAACTCTCGAATAACGATAAGGCTTTTCTCGGAAAATTCGAGATTTTTCAGTGAGAGCAAGTTGATCGCACGGATGGGAAACACTGTCTTGAGACTTGTCCGAGTACGTTGACGACACATTGAACAGAGCACCCAAAGCATTTGAAGGGAGCTGTATCATAATAGCAGTCTTCGATAACTCAATAGATCAACGATATTTTTTGCCAACATATGCGCCATAATGTTTCCATAGTTTTTATTTTTGCGCAGATCCTTATTTAAATATTTGTGAAAATTGTACACTTAACGAAATATTTTTGTTAACAGTGGCGGATCAAAACCCCAGGATTTGCGTGGGAAAGGACTATCAAGCGGTTATACCGCCGTTGCTTAGTAATGATGGTAATTTGTTTTTCGTTATTAATATTATACAAATCAATTATCTGTGGTCAATTACAATACATTTATAATTTTAGAACGAAAGCTCGATTCGGCCCCACAGGGCGATGCACTATTTTGGAAACCGGAGAACGATAAAGTTCCCGAAGATCACCGTAAGTATAATTTTCTTTTCATGTTTCTTTCTAGTTAATTATTCTAATTTATTCCTTTTTTTTAGTATCGGTATATGTAACATACGCACGTCTGAGGCACATGTTTACGGAAGAGCAATCTTTGGGACTTTTGCTTTGGCATCGTCATAACATGAGTGTAGCAGTGAAAGATTTCGACAATTTCGTGCCTCTCACAGTTACGTGGACACCCGACGAGGAAAAACTTTATAAAGAAGCTCGTCAACGGTACGACAAAGATTTTAAAAAAATACTAGCAATGGTAAGTTTTTCTAATTATCTATCTTTATTTCAATACACATGGTAGTGAACCATATTTTGATTTGAAGCATCATTAATTTTTTTCTATTAGTTGCCAGGCAAAACTATGGTTAGCTTGTTGGAATACTATTATTCAACAAGGGATAACCTTGAGGAGACAAAAAAAAAGCGCCGGCGTAAGAAGAAAGTACCCGAAATGGGAAAACTTTTACTTATAAGAAAAAGGAGTAAATTGGACTTAGCCAATCAAGATCTTCGTTGTGATAACACAAGTAGAACAAATTGTGTTAACAAATAACATTGTAAGATAATTAATGTAGAAATTTATGTGTATTTAGACGGTATATGACGATATAATAAAAATTAAAAAATCCTATATCTATTGTGTCACCTAAAATGTATATTTGACATTCATCATGCCTCAGAACGCTCACGCTTCCTTTGCGTATCGACCTTAATGCACATTACTGTGCTTCTTTAAAATATTTTTCGTAAAGTAACCTATACTGGTGAAAATAACGGTCCAGACATCAAAATATTCATTTTTGAATTTACTGCAACGCTTAACAATACAGGAAATTCAAATTCGAATTTTAACTTTGTCGATTGAGCTCCACCGGTACATGCCTCATTCCAGACTAATACGATCAGCCAAACAGGGGTAGGTAACCGCTTTTATGAAACTAAGTATAAATATTGCTGGTATAGTAGTGAACTTCTGTACAAATTTTTAGATCATTATTACTGCCGAATCAAAAGTTATAAACAATATAACAATTTTATTAAAAATTTTTCAAAAATTTATATCTCTGTAACCGTAAGAGTTATGAAAATGATTTTTCTTAAAGACATGTAAAAATATAAACTTTTAAATTAATAAATCAAAAGTCATTGTTAACAATTTGTCGAAAAATTATTAACTTTTGTTTTAAACAAATGACGATATCTCAAAAAGTGTTATTTTTATTTTCGAAATTTTTTTAAATTGCATTCCGTGACTATTTATCTATAATAATTAACAATAAAATTCATAGAGCAGATTTTAGTAATGGTTCAGGGAATAATTATAAACATCGTTCTCTTGAGCCGCCGCGCCGCCATAACTTTACGTTTTAAATAGAAGACTGTAGTTCAAAATTGTTACTTTTATTGTCGAATTTCGTATTTTGTTGGATTACTTGACTATTTATCTATAATAATAAACAATAAAATTCATAGATCGGATATTAATAATGGTTCAGAGAGTAATTATAATCAGCGTCCTCTTGAACTGTGCACGTCGACTCTAGAGACGCTGGGCCGCCATAACCTTACGTTTTAAATAAAAGACTGTAGTTCAAAAAGTATTAGGACGAGGAAAAACTTTATAAAGAAGCTCGTCAACGGTACGACAAAAATTTAAAAAAATACCAGCAATGGTAAGTTTTTCTAATTATCTACTTTATTTCAATACATATGGTAGTGAACCATATTTTGATTTGAAGCATCATTAATTTTTTTCTATTAGTTGCCAGGCAAAACTATGGTTAGCTTGTTGGAATACTATTATTCAAAAAGGGATAACCTTGAGGAGCCAAAAAAAAGCGTCGGCGTAAGAAGAAAGTAACCCGAAATGGGACAACTCTTACTTATAAGAAAAAGGAGTAAATTGGACTAGGCCAATCTAGAACTTCGTGTGATAACACAAGTAGAACAAATTGTGTTAACAAATAACATTGTAAGATAATTCATGTAGAAATTTATGTGTATTTAGACGGTATATGACGATATAATAAAAATTAAAAAATCCTATATCTATTGTGTCACCTAAAATGTATATTTGACATTCATCATGCCTCAGAACGCTCACGCTTCCTTTGCGTATCGACCTTAATGCACATTACTGTGCTTCTTTAAAATATTTTTCGTAAAGTAACCTATACTGGTGAAAATAACGGTCCAGACATCAAAATATTCATTTTTGAATTTACTGCAACGCTTAACAATACAGGAAATTCAAATTCGAATTTTAACTTTGTCGATTGAGCTCCACCGGTACATGCCTCATTCCAGACTAATACGATCAGCCAAACAGGGGTAGGTAACCGATTTTCATGAAACTAAGTATAAATATTGCTGGTATAGTAGTGAACTTCTGTACAAATTTTTAGATCATTATTACTGCCGAATCAAAAGTTATAAACAATATAACAATTTTATTAAAAATTTTTCAAAAATTGATATCTCTGTAACCGTAAGAGTTATGAAAATGATTTTTTTTAAAGACATGTAAAAATATAAACTTTTAAATTAATAAATCAAAAGTCATTGTTAACAATTTGTCGAAAAATTATTAACTTTTGTTTTAAACAAATGACGATATCTCAAAAAGTGTTATTTTTATTTTCGAAATTTTTTTAAATTGCATTCCGTGACTATTTATCTATAATAATTAACAATAAAATTCATAGAGCAGATTTTAGTAATGGTTCAGGGAATAATTATAAACATCGTTCTCTTGAGCCGCCGCGCCGCCATAACTTTACGTTTTAAATAGAAGACTGTAGTTCAAAATTGTTACTTTTATTGTCGAATTTCGTATTTTGTTGGATTACTTGACTATTTATCTATAATAATAAATAATAAAATTCATAGATCGGAAATTAATAATGGTTCAGTAGTAATTATAATCAGCGTCCTCTTGAACTGTGCACGTCGACTATAGAGACGCTGGGCCGCCATAACCTTACGTTTTAAATAAAAGACTGTAGTTCAAAAAGTATTAGGACGAGGAAAAACTTTATAAAGAAGCTCGTCAACGGTACGACAAAAATTTAAAAAAATACCAGCAATGGTAAGTTTTTCTAATTATCTACTTTATTTCAATACATATGGTAGTGAACCATATTTTGATTTGAAGCATCATTAATTTTTTTCTATTAGTTGCCAGGCAAAACTATGGTTAGCTTGTTGGAATACTATTATTCAAAAAGGGATAACCTTGAGGAGCCAAAAAAAAGCGTCGGCGTAAGAAGAAAGTAACCCGAAATGGGACAACTCTTACTTATAAGAAAAAGGAGTAAATTGGACTAGGCCAATCTAGAACTTCGTTGTGATAACACAAGTAGAACAAATTGTGTTAACAAAGTAGAACAAATTGTTAACAAATAACATTGTAAGATAATTCATGTAGAAATTTATGTGTATTTAGACGGTATATGACGATATAATAAAAATTAAAAAATCCTATATCTATTGTGTCACCTAAAATGTATATTTGACATTCATCATGCCTCAGATCGCTCACGCTTCCTTTGAGTATCGACCTTAATGCACATTACTGTGCTTCTTTAAAATATTTTTCGTAAAGTAACCTATACTGGTGAAAATAACGGTCCAGACATCAAAATATTCATTTTTGAATTTACTGCAACGCTTAACAATACAGGAAATTCAAATTCGAATTTTAACTTTGTCGATTGAGCTCCACCGGTACATGCCTCATTCCAGACTAATACGATCAGCCAAACAGGGGTAGGTAACCGATTTTTATGAAACTAAGTATAAATATTGCTGGTATAGTAGTGAACTTCTGTACAAATTTTTAGATCATTATTACTGCCGAATCAAAAGTTATAAACAATATAACAATTTTATTAAAAATTTTTCAAAAATTTATATCTCTGTAACCGTAAGAGTTATGAAAATGATTTTTTTTAAAGACATGTAAAAATATAAACTTTTAAATTAATAAATCAAAAGTCATTGTTAACAATTTGTCGAAAAATTATTAACTTTTGTTTTAAACAAATGACGATATCTCAAAAAGTGTTATTTTTATTTTCGAAATTTCTTTAAATTGCATTCCGTGACTATTTATCTATAATAATTAACAATAAAATTCATAGAGCAGATTTTAGTAATGGTTCAGGGAATAATCATAAACATCGTTCTCTTGAGTCGCCGCGCCGCCATAACTTTACGTTTTAAATAGAAGACTGTAGTTCAAAATTGTTACTTTTATTGTCGAATTTCGTATTTTGTTGGATTACTTGACTATTTATCTATAATAATAAACAATAAAATTCATAGATCGGATATTAATAATGGTTCAGAGAGTAATTATAATCAGCGTCCTCTTGAACTGTGCACGTCGACTCTAGAGACGCTGGGCCGCCATAACCTTACGTTTTAAATAAAAGACTGTAGTTCAAAAAGTATTAGGACGAGGAAAAACTTTATAAAGAAGCTCGTCAACGGTACGACAAAAATTTAAAAAAAATACCAGCAATGGTAAGTTTTTCTAATTATCTACTTTATTTCAATACATATGGTAGTGAACCATATTTTGATTTGAAGCATCATTAATTTTTTTCTATTAGTTGCCAGGCAAAACTATGGTTAGCTTGTTGGAATACTATTATTCAAAAAGGGATAACCTTGAGGAGCCAAAAAAAAGCGTCGGCGTAAGAAGAAAGTAACCCGAAATGGGACAACTCTTACTTATAAGAAAAAGGAGTAAATTGGACTAGGCCAATCTAGAACTTCGTTGTGATAACACAAGTAGAACAAATTGTGTTAACAAATAACATTGTAAGATAATTCATGTAGAAATTTATGTGTATTTAGACGGTATATGACGATATAATAAAAATTAAAAAATCCTATATCTATTGTGTCACCTAAAATGTATATTTGACATTCATCATGCCTCAGAACGCTCACGCTTCCTTTGCGTATCGACCTTAATGCACATTACTGTGCTTCTTTAAAATATTTTTCGTAAAGTAACCTATACTGGTGAAAATAACGGTCCAGACATCAAAATATTCATTTTTGAATTTACTGCAACGCTTAACAATACAGGAAATTCAAATTCGAATTTTAACTTTGTCGATTGAGCTCCACCGGTACATGCCTCATTCCAGACTAATACGATCAGCCAAACAGGGGTAGGTAACCGATTTTCATGAAACTAAGTATAAATATTGCTGGTATAGTAGTGAACTTCTGTACAAATTTTTAGATCATTATTACTGCCGAATCAAAAGTTATAAACAATATAACAATTTTATTAAAAATTTTTCAAAAATTTATATCTCTGTAACCGTAAGAGTTATGAAAATGATTTTTTTTAAAGACATGTAAAAATATAAACTTTTAAATTAATAAATCAAAAGTCATTGTTAACAATCATTGTTAACAATTTGTCGAAAAATTATTAACTTTTGTTTTAAACAAATGACGATATCTCAAAAAGTGTTGCTTTTATTTTCGAAATTCGTTTTTTGTTGGATTACTTGACTATTTATCTATAATAATAAACAATAAAATTCATAGAGCGGATATTAATAATGGTTCAGAGAGTAATTATAATCAGCGTCCTCTTGAGCTGTGCGCGTCGACTCTAGAGACGCTGGGCCGCCATAACTTTACGTTTTAAATAAAAGACTGTAGTTCAAGAAGTATTTCTTTTATTTTCAAAATTCTTTTTTTGTTGGATTACTTGACTATTTATCTATAATAATAAAGAATAAAATTCATAGAGCGGAAATCGGAAATGACTCAGGATAGCATTATAGTTACTTCCTAAACCATTACTAATATTCGCTCTATGAATTTTATTGCTGATAGTGCTCTCTACGTTTATGTACTGAACTAGACAAAGATGATCGCTACAAGGGATAGTACGGTCACTCAGTAAATGATAGTTTACAAAAGTATGCGTTCTACGGGCTACAGCACACAATATATGTATTCAACGTGTCATCGATCTATAGTGTATGTACTTTTGAAAAACTAAAGCTCGCTGTTCGACCGAACGAAGAGGAAAAACCATCGAGCCACGGAGGGTTGAAGATCTCTCGTTCTCCAGCCAACAACCAGCGCGTTTTATAGTACTCCGAGTATCTACCGAGTGAAGAGCTCCAAAAGTAAGTAGAAATAACGAATAATCTCATAAATTAATACGATATATAATATTGTGTACAACAATTAATGAAAGCGAAATTGTCGATTATTTGGAAAATACGCGAAAATGTCCATAAAGTCAAAATTAGGTATACGTGTGAGATGAAACGTACGCGCAGTGATCGCAGTCTAGGCGATATTTTTATGCGCAGTTATTTAAATATTTATTTTGAATTACGACTGTAAATAATAATGTAAAGTACAACGATTATTGATATTTCATTTAACGCTAAATAAATTTCACGTGAAGTGTGCTTTTCAATATAATACATCGCTTGTTGTTCGTTTACTATACGCATGAATAATATCTAATTATTTTACTTTTCACATATTACAATGTCCGGCGATAAGAACAGTTTTCTTATTAACAAACAAAACTAGGTGATATTTTTACACGCGGCCATTCTACTCCTGAGAAGCGGCGTGCGGCGTCAAAACGTCCGACTTCTTTGTTCCTTCTTTCGTCCATCTTTTCATGTACTTCCATTTTGACACGTTCGTTCTTCCGCTCGAAAAAGAGTATCCAACATAACAAGTCCAAATTATGCGAATGCTTCATTAGATATGTTTGCTGATATGTAATTCCCACCCTTGCCTTTCAAATAGCGTATGTGTGTTATATCATTGGTTTTCCCGATTTCAGCTGTCAAATGTTCATAAATTGTTCAATTTGAATTCGTCAAACGTCGACGTATGCGAACGTACTAGAGCTTTTACGAGTTTCATTATCCCAACATGGCATAAAATGTACACTCAACTCTCGAATAACGATAAGGCTTTTCTCGGAAAATTCGAGATTTTTCAGTGAGAGCAAGTTGATCGCACGGATGGGAAACACTGTCTTGAGACTTGTCCGAGTACGTTGACGACACATTGAACAGAGCACCCAAAGCATTTGAAGGGAGCTGTATCATAATAGCAGTCTTCGATAACTCAATAGATCAACGATATTTTTTGCCAACATATGCGCCATAATGTTTCCATAGTTTTTATTTTTGCGCAGATCCTTATTTAAATATTTGTGAAAATTGTACACTTAACGAAATATTTTTGTTAACAGTGGCGGATCAAAACCCCAGGATTTGCGTGGGAAAGGACTATCAAGCGGTTATACCGCCGTTGCTTAGTAATGATGGTAATTTGTTTTTCGTTATTAATATTATACAAATCAATTATCTGTGGTCAATTACAATACATTTATAATTTTAGAACGAAAGCTCGATTCGGCCCCACAGGGCGATGCACTATTTTGGAAACCGGAGAACGATAAAGTTCCCGAAGATCACCGTAAGTATAATTTTCTTTTCATGTTTCTTTCTAGTTAATTATTCTAATTTATTCCTTTTTTTTAGTATCGGTATATGTAACATACGCACGTCTGAGGCACATGTTTACGGAAGAGCAATCTTTGGGACTTTTGCTTTGGCATCGTCATAACATGAGTGTAGCAGTGAAAGATTTCGACAATTTCGTGCCTCTCACAGTTACGTGGACACCCGACGAGGAAAAACTTTATAAAGAAGCTCGTCAACGGTACGACAAAGATTTTAAAAAAATACTAGCAATGGTAAGTTTTTCTAATTATCTATCTTTATTTCAATACACATGGTAGTGAACCATATTTTGATTTGAAGCATCATTAATTTTTTCTATTAGTTGCCAGGCAAAACTATGGTTAGCTTGTTGGAATACTATTATTCAACAAGGGATAACCTTGAGGAGACAAAAAAAAAGCGCCGGCGTAAGAAGAAAGTAACCCGAAATGGGAAAACTTTTACTTATAAGAAAAAGGAGTAAATTGGACTTAGCCAATCAAGATCTTCGTTGTGATAACACAAGTAGAACAAATTGTGTTAACAAATAACATTGTAAGATAATTAATGTAGAAATTTATGTGTATTTAGACGGTATATGACGATATAATAAAAATTAAAAAATCCTATATCTATTGTGTCACCTAAAATGTATATTTGACATTCATCATGCCTCAGAACGCTCACGCTTCCTTTGCGTATCGACCTTAATGCACATTACTGTGCTTCTTTAAAATATTTTTCGTAAAGTAACCTATACTGGTGAAAATAACGGTCCAGACATCAAAATATTCATTTTTGAATTTACTGCAACGCTTAACAATACAGGAAATTCAAATTCGAATTTTAACTTTGTCGATTGAGCTCCACCGGTACATGCCTCATTCCAGACTAATACGATCAGCCAAACAGGGGTAGGTAACCGATTTTTATGAAACTAAGTATAAATATTGCTGGTATAGTAGTGAACTTCTGTACAAATTTTTAGATCATTATTACTGCCGAATCAAAAGTTATAAACAATATAACAATTTTATTAAAAATTTTTCAAAAATTTATATCTCTGTAACCGTAAGAGTTATGAAAATGATTTTTTTTAAAGACATGTAAAAATATAAACTTTTAAATTAATAAATCAAAAGTCATTGTTAACAATTTGTCGAAAAATTATTAACTTTTGTTTTAAACAAATGACGATATCTCAAAAAGTGTTATTTTTATTTTCGAAATTTTTTTAAATTGCATTCCGTGACTATTTATCTATAATAATTAACAATAAAATTCATAGAGCAGATTTTAGTAATGGTTCAGGGAATAATTATAAACATCGTTCTCTTGAGCCGCCGCGCCGCCATAACTTTACGTTTTAAATAGAAGACTGTAGTTCAAAATTGTTACTTTTATTGTCGAAATTCGTATTTTGTTGGATTACTTGACTATTTATCTATAATAATAAATAATAAAATTCATAGATCGGAAATTAATAATGGTTCAGTAGTAATTATAATCAGCGTCCTCTTGAACTGTGCACGTCGACTATAGAGACGCTGGGCCGCCATAACCTTACGTTTTAAATAAAAGACTGTAGTTCAAAAAGTATTAGGACGAGGAAAAACTTTATAAAGAAGCTCGTCAACGGTACGACAAAAATTTAAAAAAAATACCAGCAATGGTAAGTTTTTCTAATTATCTACTTTATTTCAATACATATGGTAGTGAACCATATTTTGATTTGAAGCATCATTAATTTTTTTCTATTAGTTGCCAGGCAAAACTATGGTTAGCTTGTTGGAATACTATTATTCAAAAAGGGATAACCTTGAGGAGCCAAAAAAAAGCGTCGGCGTAAGAAGAAAGTAACCCGAAATGGGACAACTCTTACTTATAAGAAAAAGGAGTAAATTGGACTTAGCCAATCAATCTAGAACTTCGTTGTGATAACACAAGTAGAACAAATTGTGTTAACAAATAACATTGTAAGATAATTCATGTAGAAATTTATGTGTATTTAGACGGTATATGACGATATAATAAAAATTAAAAAATCCTATATCTATTGTGTCACCTAAAATGTATATTTGACATTCATCATGCCTCAGAACGCTCACGCTTCCTTTGCGTATCGACCTTAATGCACATTACTGTGCTTCTTTAAAATATTTTTCGTAAAGTAACCTATACTGGTGAAAATAACGGTCCAGACATCAAAATATTCATTTTTGAATTTACTGCAACGCTTAACAATACAGGAAATTCAAATTCGAATTTTAACTTTGTCGATTGAGCTCCACCGGTACATGCCTCATTCCAGACTAATACGATCAGCCAAACAGGGGTAGGTAACCGATTTTCATGAAACTAAGTATAAATATTGCTGGTATAGTAGTGAACTTCTGTACAAATTTTTAGATCATTATTACTGCCGAATCAAAAGTTATAAACAATATAACAATTTTATTAAAAATTTTTCAAAAATTTATATCTCTGTAACCGTAAGAGTTATGAAAATGATTTTTTTTAAAGACATGTAAAAATATAAACTTTTAAATTAATAAATCAAAAGTCATTGTTAACAATTTGTCGAAAAATTATTAACTTTTGTTTTAAACAAATGACGATATCTCAAAAAGTGTTGCTTTTATTTTCGAAATTCGTTTTTTGTTGGATTACTTGACTATTTATCTATAATAATAAACAATAAAATTCATAGAGCGGATATTAATAATGGTTCAGAGAGTAATTATAATCAGCGTCCTCTTGAGCTGTGCGCGTCGACTCTAGAGACGCTGGGCCGCCATAACTTTACGTTTTAAATAAAAGACTGTAGTTCAAGAAGTATTTCTTTTATTTTCAAAATTTTTTGTTGGATTACTTGACTATTTATCTATAATAATAAAGAATAAAATTCATAGAGCGGAAATCGGAATGACTCAGGATAGCATTATAGTTACTTCCTAAACCATTACTAATATTCGCTCTATGAATTTTATTGCTGATAGTGCTCTCTACGTTTATGTACTGAACTAGACAAAGATGATCGCTACAAGGGATAGTACGGTCACTCAGTAAATGATAGTTTACAAAAGTATGCGTTCTACGGGCTACAGCACACAATATATGTATTCAACGTGTCATCGATCTATAGTGTATGTACTTTTGAAAAACTAAAGCTCGCTGTTCGACCGAACGAAGAGGAAAAACCATCGAGCCACGGAGGGTTGAAGATCTCTCGTTCTCCAGCCAACAACCAGCGCGTTTTTATAGTACTCCGAGTATCTACCGAGTGAAGAGCTCCAAAAGTAAGTAGAAATAACGAATAATCTCATAAATTAATACGATATATAATATTGTGTACAACAATTAATGAAAGCGAAATTGTCGATTATTTGGAAAATACGCGAAAATGTCCATAAAGTCAAAATTAGGCATACGTGTGAGATGAAACGTACGCGCAGTGATCGCAGTCTAGGCGATATTTTTATGCGCAGTTATTTAAATATTTATTTTGAATTACGACTGTAAATAATAATGTAAAGTACAACGATTATTGATATTTCATTTAACGCTAAATAAATTTCACGTGAAGTGTGCTTTTCAATATAATACATCGCTTGTTGTTCGTTTACTATACGCATGAATAATATCTAATTATTTTACTTTTCACATATTACAATGTCCGGCGATAAGAACAGTTTTCTTATTAACAAACAAAACTAGGTGATATTTTTACACGCGGCCATTCTACTCCTGAGAAGCGGCGTGCGGCGTCAAAACGTCCGACTTCTTTGTTCCTTCTTTCGTCCATCTTTTCATGTACTTCCATTTTGACACGTTCGTTCTTCCGCTCGAAAAAGAGTATCCAACATAACAAGTCCAAATTATGCGAATGCTTCATTAGATATGTTTGCTGATATGTAATTCCCACCCTTGCCTTTCAAATAGCGTATGTGTGTTATATCATTGGTTTTCCCGATTTCAGCTGTCAAATGTTCATAAATTGTTCAATTTGAATTCGTCAAACGTCGACGTATGCGAACGTACTAGAGCTTTTACGAGTTTCAATTATCCCAACATGGCATAAAATGTACACTCAACTCTCGAATAACGATAAGGCTTTTCTCGGAAAATTCGAGATTTTTCAGTGAGAGCAAGTTGATCGCACGGATGGGAAACACTGTCTTGAGACTTGTCCGAGTACGTTGACGACACATTGAACAGAGCACCCAAAGCATTTGAAGGGAGCTGTATCATAATAGCAGTCTTCGATAACTCAATAGATCAACGATATTTTTTGCCAACATATGCGCCATAATGTTTCCATAGTTTTTATTTTTGCGCAGATCCTTATTTAAATATTTGTGAAAATTGTACACTTAACGAAATATTTTTGTTAACAGTGGCGGATCAAAACCCCAGGATTTGCGTGGGAAAGGACTATCAAGCGGTTATACCGCCGTTGCTTAGTAATGATGGTAATTTGTTTTTCGTTATTAATATTATACAAATCAATTATCTGTGGTCAATTACAATACATTTATAATTTTAGAACGAAAGCTCGATTCGGCCCCACAGGGCGATGCACTATTTTGGAAACCGGAGAACGATAAAGTTCCCGAAGATCACCGTCAGTATAATTTTCTTTTCATGTTTCTTTCTAGTTAATTATTCTAATTTATTCCTTTTTTTTAGTATCGGTATATGTAACATACGCACGTCTGAGGCACATGTTTACGGAAGAGCAATCTTTGGGACTTTTGCTTTGGCATCGTCATAACATGAGTGTAGCAGTGAAAGATTTCGACAATTTCGTGCCTCTCACAGTTACGTGGACACCCGACGAGGAAAAACTTTATAAAGAAGCTCGTCAACGGTACGACAAAGATTTTAAAAAAATACTAGCAATGGTAAGTTTTTCTAATTATCTATCTTTATTTCAATACACATGGTAGTGAACCATATTTTGATTTGAAGCATCATTAATTTTGTTCTATTAGTTGCCAGGCAAAACTATGGTTAGCTTGTTGGAATACTATTATTCAACAAGGGATAACCTTGAGGAGACAAAAAAAAAGCGCCGGCGTAAGAAGAAAGTAACCCGAAATGGGAAAACTTTTACTTATAAGAAAAAGGAGTAAATTGGACTTAGCCAATCAAGATCTTCGTTGTGATAACACAAGTAGAACAAATTGTGTTAACAAATAACATTGTAAGATAATTAATGTAGAAATTTATGTGTATTTAGACGGTATATGACGATATAATAAAAATTAAAAAATCCTATATCTATTGTGTCACCTAAAATGTATATTTGACATTCATCATGCCTCAGAACGCTCACGCTTCCTTTGCGTATCGACCTTAATGCACATTACTGTGCTTCTTTAAAATATTTTTCGTAAAGTAACCTATACTGGTGAAAATAACGGTCCAGACATCAAAATATTCATTTTTGAATTTACTGCAACGCTTAACAATACAGGAAATTCAAATTCGAATTTTAACTTTGTCGATTGAGCTCCACCGGTACATAACTCATTCCAGACTAATACGATCAGCCAAACAGGGGTAGGTAACCGATTTTCATGAAACTAAGTATAAATATTGCTGGTATAGTAGTGAACTTCTGTACAAATTTTTAGATCATTATTACTGCCGAATCAAAAGTTATAAACAATATAACAATTTTATTAAAAATTTTTCAAAAATTTATATCTCTGTAACCGTAAGAGTTATGAAAATGATTTTTCTTAAAGACATGTAAAAATATAAACTTTTAAATTAATAAATCAAAAGTCATTGTTAACAATTTGTCGAAAAATTGTTAACTTTTGTTTTAACAAATGACGATATCTCAAAAAGTGTTATTTTTATTTTCGAAATTTTTTTAAATTGCATTCCGTGACTATTTATCTATAATAATTAACAATAAAATTCATAGAGCAGATTTTAGTAATGGTTCAGGGAATAATTATAAACATCGTTCTCTTGAGCCGCCGCGCCGCCATAACTTTACGTTTTAAATAGAAGACTGTAGTTCAAAATTGTTACTTTTATTGTCGAAATTCGTATTTTGTTGGATTACTTGACTATTTATCTATAATAATAAACAATAAAATTCATAGATCGGATATTAATAATGGTTCAGAGAGTAATTATAATCAGCGTCCTCTTGAACTGTGCACGTCGACTCTAGAGACGCTGGGCCGCCATAACCTTACGTTTTAAATAAAAGACTGTAGTTCAAAAAGTATTAGGACGAGGAAAAACTTTATAAAGAAGCTCGTCAACGGTACGACAAAAATTTAAAAAAAATACCAGCAATGGTAAGTTTTTCTAATTATCTACTTTATTTCAATACATATGGTAGTGAACCATATTTTGATTTGAAGCATCATTAATTTTTTTCTATTAGTTGCCAGGCAAAACTATGGTTAGCTTGTTGGAATACTATTATTCAAAAAGGGATAACCTTGAGGAGCCAAAAAAAAGCGTCGGAGTAAGAAGAAAGTAACCCGAAATGGGACAACTTTTACTTATAAGAAAAAGGAGTAAATTGGACTTAGCCATTCTAGAACTTCGTTGTGTAAAGTTACCTATACTGGTTAAAATAACGGTCCAGACAACAAAATATTCTTTTTTTGTGAAAATTCTTGTTGAATTTACTGCAACGATTAACAATACAGGATATTCAAATTCGAATTTTAACTTTGCCGATTGAGCACCACCGGTACATGTACAGTGGTGTTCATGTACTGTCGGTGTTTGAAAACGATTTAAACACTTATGAATTGGTCTTTGAATATTTCTCAGACTTTCATCGGTTCTTTTAAACTTATACGAGGATATGTTTCAAAGTTGGGAACATTGAAACGAACGTTTCACTGTTTCAATGTACATACATACTAATGGAAATACCATATAAAAAAACACTATATTACTTTCGCTAGGAGATAATTTGACTTCCTTAAAAAAAAACGATGTATAGACAACCTATGTTTTTATAAGTTATTACAAGTTAGTAATTGATAACCTATGAATTAATAACTTGTATTCATAACTGATGTAAAAATAAAGGTATACATCAAACATTTAGTAACAACAAATTGTTTAATGATGAAGTCGCATATATAACATTGTTTGATAACTTGAGTGGCCGACAGTACCAAAACCTCATAAAAAAATCTGATATTCCAACGAAACGTTACGTTATATACAGTTGTGATAGTTGTAGAATTAAGTGTAAATAAGGGTGTTCCTCAAGGCAACGTGTTAAATTCCTTGTTATGTGGTTATATATATAAGAAAAATTAATCAGGCAGTTAGCAGTTGAACAACAGTTCTGGAATTTGCTTATGATGTCAAAATGAATAATAAAAATAAAATTAGCTCTATAGAACAGATCAAGGACCTGGAAAAAGAAAGATATAATTGTTCCTAAAAAATAAACTTGTTGATAAAGCATCCCACAACAGTGTACGAAGGATTTTTAGTACTTTTAAACGAAAAGCCAAATAATAATATTATTTCAACATTTACAGAACATATATAAGTAAGGAAAGTGTATAAAATGAAGGGCGGGGGGTGGGGTAAAATAGTCTCTATTTGTAGAATTGAAGAGAAGGCGAGTCGACATTTCCAGAAAAATTACTAGTCATTATTTAAAGGCACAGTTATTCCTAGTTGGTCGAAAATGGAAGATGTCTTGTATGCAAAGGGGCAAAGGTAACAATGTAACTTTTAATTATATACCTCGAAATTGTCAAGTAATTTTGGGTTATTTTTTGGCAACAGACGTGCAAGTTTTTCGTATTTCCTGCAATACATAAATTATATGTATTACATGTATTATAATTTAAAAAACAAAAAATTGCATAAATACAAATGAATATAAACAATTATGAATAATAACAGTGTGGAGCATTCTATCGAGACAATTTGAGACTTTTTTAAAAACATCATATTACATAAATTTGACTAAAAGGGTGATTATTACGTGCCAACGTTACGTCCATACACGTGCATTCAAATCGAGAGGGGATATCAAATGCACGTTGTGCAAGTACAATACCGATATTATATCCTCCAGTTCTGTTGCACATTATACTTGCATTATGCAATCATAGTAACTGCATTTATTTCATATTTGGGAATCGTATTGATATTATCTTTATTACTATGGTTATTGTTTCAACTTATTTATAGATAAACACACAATTTACTAGAAAAAAGTCTTAAATGTAATATTCACAAATTAATTATAAATATGTATAGCATCAACAAAAACTATTTCAAACAAATAATTTGAATAAATAAGGTGTCATATCTAACCCTTATATTCAGATCTCGTCGTACATTGAATTCTCCTAATTTTTTCATAATGATGTTTCATTTAAACTGTACTTTATCCTCATCAGATTGAACATTCACTATAGTATAGGTAATCAGTAAATTGCAGACAGCCTAATTCATAATAATTATCATATTTAAACCTAAAACAGATACGATAAATGTATATTTGGGTTTGAACGGTGATTATGAATAGATGACAAGACTATTCTTTAAAGCGTTCTACGATGAACGTTTATAGGCGTAGCATACAATTAGATAACTATAATGTTCTACTGTAACGTACTGGAGACATTTCTAAAGTAGAACAACTATATTAGAATACGACAAATGATATCCATTGTCATTGTAATGAAACTGATACATACTAGATAAAATCGTAGGTTCTTGTTGAAAGCGAAAGAATGAATGAGATCAACCTCTTAGTATTCAGAAAGGAATATTTAAATTTTTTCAAATCGACTGATCAGCAAAAATAATAGATTCCATTCATGCTACGAATTCATAATTACAAAAATTTTTTTAATTTTAATTTTTTAATTGTTCGTTATTAATGCCCCGACCTCGTCTTGACCTGTGAGGTACATTCACTTTCGTTGCCCCTCTAAATTTTAATTAAATATAGAACAGTTTAAACAAATGAGCGTATTATCAACAAACTCTAAGAACAACACTCGAAATCATAATCCTACATATCTAGATTTTGTATTTTTTTAAATATTTCTGTCTTTTCATATTTCAGGTTTTTCGTATTCTTTTAAGCTAAAACATGCATGAATACGTCAACTAATTAAACTTACAAGTAAGGAAGTAGATGACTCAAAGATATTACCTAAATTAGCATCGTTTACGATGCTAGTTGTTCGATGTTGATTATAGGCAAAGCCAATACTCAACAATTAGTGGTGGGAAATACATGGTTTTTCAAGGCTGGAGCACATACACAGTTGCTGTCGAGACCTATAGCAAGCTGCAGAGAAAAAGGAGAGGCAGTACAACTATAGGAACCCGCCCGAACAAGCTCCGCCCTTTGGACCTGAAAAGGACAGAGGTGGAATGGAAGGAAGAACGAAATTGTGGGTACGTACAGGCGGCAGATTTATTTAAATCTTCAGACGAGTAGATCAGCTCCCGCTTTCTTTGTTATCGAGCGACAATGTTTTGCATCGGCGAAATATAAAACGACGAAATAGTTTTAATTCTCCCATCATTTTCCCATGCCTTACCCAAACAACTGCTTCCACCACTGCAAAAATTGGAAGTCATGACCTGAAGGGCGGAGCAAAGCGAAGAGCACATCCACTGTATATACTCTTCTCCGTGATCAACTCGAGCTCTCTTTTTTCAATATGACAAACATCGTCACTGTTCTCTCGTCTCTAATTTTTTTGTTTTTTTTTAGACTTTTCTCTTTGGTTTACATACAAGTTTATGTAAGAATAAATACTGTAAATAAATGTATCGGTTTTAAATCACATTTTCTGGGTTGCCTAAATAAAAATTCAGGTTTAAATGTATGGCATATAAGTTTATTTAATATTTATTATTTAATATTATAATCTCTCTATTTCAAGCTAAATTTGTATTTTGCAAATTTAGTAAATATTATTAAAAATAGTGCATGTACTATGTTTTAGGACTAAATAAATTTCGAAAGAAAGAAAGAAAGTCCTAAACCAGTTCTTACTATACTTTTAAGAACATTTAAAATATTGCCAATTCTTATTTATTAATATACTTGTCTATATAAAATTGATTCAATTTAATATTTTCAAGTATATTATTATCATTCTAACAATTATTTATTTTCAAAGAAAGAATATATTCGAAATGTTAACGATTGTTCATTAATAGTTAACAAAATTATATACAGTGGAAAATCCCTGTTATAAAGTTTATTAAATAACATCACAGAAATATAATGGATTTTTATCTTGAATTTAAAATATCGAAGCAGCTATTAAATCTAAATTGTATTTTGAGCAAGATATCCTGCTTTTAAAATGTATTGGTTCTTAAATAATATATTATCTATACACTACTATCTTGTATTAAATTTGAAATTTTTTGAATTTGCTTTTGAAATTGGTATACAGGGATTTTCAGGGTTGCTAATTGAGAATCTGAATCCATATTTTGAATGCTCATAATGGCGGTTCCTAAATTGCGGCGAATATTTATATTGTATATAATTCGTTTTTGAAAGCTCAAAATGGCAGTAGCAAAATGGCAACGAAAATGTAAAATTGTTCAAATTTGTTTTTGACAATTGGTACACAGAGGTTTTCGGAGTTTCTGATTGAGAATATGAATACAGATTTTGAATGTCATAATGGCAGTTACTAAATTGCGGAGAATATTTATATTGTACATAATTCGGTTTTGAAATCTCAAAATCGCGGCTCCAAGATAGCTGCGAAAATGTATAATTGTTCAAATTTGTTTTTGACAATTGGTACACAGAGGTTTTCAAAGTTGCTAATTGAGAATCTGAATCCATATTTTGAATGTCATAATGGCGGTTCCTAAATTGCGGCGAATATTTATATTGTATATAATTCGTTTTTGAAAGCTCAAAATGGCAGTAGCAAAATGGGAGCGAAAATTTAAATTGTATATAATTCGTTTTTAAATCTCAAAATGGCGGCACCAAGATCGCGGCGAAAATTTAAATTGTATATAATTCGTTTTTAAATCTCAAAATGGCGGCACCAAGATCGCGGCGAAAATATAAAATTTTTTAAATGGGTTTTTGAAAATTTGTATACAGGGTTGCTAATTGAGAATGTGAACTCAGATTTTGAAATCTCAAAATGGCAGCTCCAAAATAGCTGCGAAATTTTAAACGTTGTATCCACTGCAGCACTGTTGTCGAATACGACCAAAAAATTCTTTCATGTACGGTAATCATTAGCTTTTTTACAATAGTGGTAGCCATTCGCGCTGCTAAGAATGCCGCATGCAATTCTAGTCGAGGGACCGATATTAGTTTCAATAGCACGATGCGTGACTTCGCCATAACGAGTACCAAGGGCACGGGCCTGTCTAGAGCTTCAAACCTGATACGCTACCGTCACATAAGCCTTTAGACTTGCATAAAAAAAAATACGTGAAACTACACATTCGTATATTTTTCTCCCGGTGATAAACAACGTGGATTGTTTTTAAGCCATATTTTCCAAAGCGCGAATTCTTCGTCTCGAATTCCTTCAAATATCTTACATTACAAATTTCACGTTCTGTTCCTTCGGAAGCTAAGTAATCATCCATATGGCTGTAGATTTTAATGCTTTTCGATGCCTCGGGATTTGATTTGGAAAATATTTTGGCGTTGATGTTTTTTTTTACATACATCGCACTGCACGGGGATGACTTTGAACCGAAGAACAAACGCTCTTTGATCTCGTTCGATCATTTTGATCCGTAGATATGTCCTGTATATCTTGGACATTACCGGTCTAGGGCCAGCTCTTCAGCTAACCCTTCCCGTATGGTGATCCACACGTTCCACCTGACACATAGGATCTGGCATCACGTCCATGAGTTCGCTCTTTCACGCCCGTGCACGTTCAAGACGAGGCTTTGTTGAAGAGTAAGAATCTGCAAGTGCCCCGCCCATGCCCTTTCGCTTTGTTCCCCGAAGAATCTCTCAATTACTGTTGGGGTTTCCTCGTTTTTTAATCAACTTTCATATTTAGGTTTTTCACACTCTCCGTCGTGCTCACTACGTGGTTCGTGGTGGACTGCCGGTGGAGTCGGGGGGGGGGGGGGGAGTCTAACTCAGAACATACCTGGGAGTGGGAGGTCATTATCTGGTGGGTGGCATACCACTCAAGATACACTACTATCTTGTATTAGATATGATATTTACTATACATGTATAGTATCGGTTACCTACCCCTGTTTGGCTGATCGTATTAGTCTGGAATTAGCCATGTACCGGTGGTGCTCAATCGGCAAAGTTAAAATTCGAATTTGAATTTCCTGTATTGTTAATCGTTGCAGTAAATTCAACAAGAATTTTCACAAAAAAAGAAAAAAATTTACGTTGTTCTATTGACCTTTTACTGTAAAATTGATATACACCATATTGTCATAGTAACGTATCGTGAAATTATAGCTATAAATAGCAGCAAACATAATAAAAATGAATATTTTGTTGTCTGGACCGTTATTTTAACCAGTATAGGTAACTTTACGAAAAATATTTTAAAGAAGCACAGTAGTGTGAATTAAGTTCGATACTCAAAGGAAGCGTAGCGATCTGAGGCATTATGAATGTCAAATATACATTTTACGTGACACAATAGATATAGGATTTTTTTTATTTTTATTATATCGTCATATACCGTCTGAATACATTTAAATTTCTAAATGAATTATCTTACAATTTTATTTGTTAACACAATTTATTCTACTTGTGTTTTGACATCGAAGTTCTAGATGGCCAAGTCCAATTTTCTCCTTTTTCTTATAAGTAAAACTTGTTAAAGGCAGCTATAATTTCTATCGATCAATTCCGCAACTTTTATACCATGCACGCCATTTTCAAATGTGTTTCGCTAATTTAAAAAGTTGTACGAACAAAAGACAATTTTTATGAAATGAATACATCAATATAGTCGATACACAAAGTACATTTTTTTAAAATATATAAATCTAATAAACATGAAAATTGTTTTCTCTTAAAAATGTATTCATGCAACTTTATTACATGCAATGACAAACATTTTTTATTATTAATATTGCGTTGAATCGAGTTTCCAGTTTTTTTCCGTAGTAATTCCAAATAGTTTGTTTTGACAGTAAATTAATATAATATTACAAGAAAATAATGTTACTGGCGTGAAAAAAAATGTACATGTACTAATTGATAACCTCGATGAAACCAATGGTCACAATTATCTATTCTAAAACATGATCTAAAAGTAAAAAAAAAATAAAATCTTAAATTTCTTAAGATTGAATTTATCAAAACTAATTATATAGTAATAACTATGTATCTATTAACTGTTCTCTGCTCGCGTTAATCTTCTTCTTCCCCATGTTCTTTATTTTCGGTTTCATAGCCTCTTTCCTCTCCATACTTTTCTTTTTCATGGCCTCCTTCCTCTCTTTCTTTTTCTTTTCCATGGCCTCCTTCTTCTCCTGCTTTTTTTTCTCTATTGCCTCCTTCCTCTCCATCCTTTTCTTGTTCATGGCCTCCTTCCTCTCCTTCTTTTTCTTTTCCATGGCCTCCTTCCTCTCCTGCTTTTTTTTCTCTATTGCCTCCTTCCTCTCCATCCTTTTCTTGTTCATGGCCTCCTTCCTCTCCTTCTTTTTCTTTTCCATGGCCTCCTTCCTCTCCTGCTTTTTCTTCTCCATGGCCTTCTTCCTCTCCTCGTTTGCCACTGCCTTATTAACGTTATTTTGTTTGTTCCCATTTCGGGTTACATTCTTCTTACTCCGACGCTTTTTTTTTGTCTCCTCAAGGTTATCCCTTGTTGAATAATAGTATTCCAACAAGCTAACCATAGTTTTGCCTGGCAACTAATAGAAAAAAATTAATGATGCTTCAAATCAAAATATGGTTCACTACCATGTGTATTGAAATAAAGATAGATAATTAGAAAAACTTACCATTGCTAGTATTTTTTTTAAATCTTTGTCGTACCGTTGACGAGCTTCTTTATAAAGTTTTTCCTCGTCGGGTGTCCACGTAACTGTGAGAGGCACGAAATTGTCGAAATCTTTCACTGCTACACTCATGTTATGACGATGCCAAAGCAAAAGTCCCAAAGATTGCTCTTCCGTAAACATGTGCCTCAGACGTGCGTATGTTACATATACCGATACTAAAAAAAAGGAATAAATTAGAATAATTAACTAGAAAGAAACATGAAAAGAAAATTATACTTACGGTGATCTTCGGGAACTTTATCGTTCTCCGGTTTCCAAAATAGTGCATCGCCCTGTGGGGCCGAATCGAGCTTTCGTTCTAAAATTATAAATGTATTGTAATTGACCACAGATAATTGATTTGTATAATATTAATAACGAAAAACAAATTACCATCATTACTAAGCAACGGCGGTATAACCGCTTGATAGTCCTTTCCCACGCAAATCCTGGGGTTTTGATCCGCCACTGTTAACAAAAATATTTCGTTAAGTGTACAATTTTCACAAATATTTAAATAAGGATCTGCGCAAAAATAAAAACTATGGAAACATTATGGCGCATATGTTGGCAAAAAATATCGTTGATCTATTGAGTTATCGAAGACTGCTATTATGATACAGCTCCCTTCAAATGCTTTGGGTGCTCTGTTCAATGTGTCGTCAACGTACTCGGACAAGTCTCAAGACAGTGTTTCCCATCCGTGCGATCAACTTGCTCTCACTGAAAAATCTCGAATTTTCCGAGAAAAGCCTTATCGTTATTCGAGAGTTGAGTGTACATTTTATGCCATGTTGGGATAATTGAAACTCGTAAAAGCTCTAGTACGTTCGCATACGTCGACGTTTGACGAATTCAAATTGAACAATTTATGAACATTTGACAGCTGAAATCGGGAAAACCAATGATATAACACACATACGCTATTTGAAAGGCAAGGGTGGGAATTACATATCAGCAAACATATCTAATGAAGCATTCGCATAATTTGGACTTGTTATGTTGGATACTCTTTTTCGAGCGGAAGAACGAACGTGTCAAAATGGAAGTACATGAAAAGATGGACGAAAGAAGGAACAAAGAAGTCGGACGTTTTGACGCCGCACGCCGCTTCTCAGGAGTAGAATGGCCGCGTGTAAAAATATCACCTAGTTTTGTTTGTTAATAAGAAAACTGTTCTTATCGCCGAACATTGTAATATGTGAAAAGTAAAATAATTAGATATTGTTCATGCGTATAGTAAACGAACAACAAGCGATGTATTATATTGAAAAGCACGCTTCACGTGAAATTTATTTAGCGTTAAATGAAATATCAATAATCGTTGTACTTTACATTATTATTTAAAGTCGTAATTCAAAATAAATATTTAAATAACTGCGCATAAAAATATCGCCTAGACTGCGATCACTGCGCGTACGTTTCATCTCACACGTATACCTAATTTTGACTTTATGGACATTTTCGCGTATTTTCCAAATAATCGACAATTTCGCTTTCATTAATTGTTGTACACAATATTATATATCGTATTAATTTATGAGATTATTCGTTATTTCTACTTACTTTTGGAGCTCTTCACTCGGTAGATACTCGGAGTACTATAAAACGCGCTGGTTGTTGGCTGGAGAACGAGAGATCTTCAACCCTCCGTGGCTCGATGGTTTTTCCTCTTCGTTCGGTCGAACAGCGAGCTTTAGTTTTTCAGAAGTACATACACTATAGATCGATGACACGTTGAATACATATATTGTGTGCTGTAGCCCGTAGAACGCATACTTTTGTAAACTATCATTTACTGAGTGACCGTACTATCCCTTGTAGCGATCATCTTTGTCTAGTTCAGTACATAAACGTAGAGAGCACTATCAGCAATAAAATTCATAGAGCGAATATTAGTAATGGTTTAGGAAGTAACTATAATGCTATCCTGAGTCATTTCCGATGTCCGCTCTATGAATTTTATTGTTTATTATTATAGATAAATAGTCAAGTAATCCAACAAAAAAAGAATTTTGAAAATAAAAGAAATACTTCTTGAACTACAGTCTTTTATTTAAAACGTAAAGTTATGGCGGCCCAGCGTCTCTAGAGTCGACACGCACAGCTCAAGAGGACGCTGATTATAATTACTCTCTGAACCATTATTAATATCCGCTCTATGAATTTTATTGTTTATTATTATAGATAAATAGTCAAGTAATCCAACAAAAAACGAATTTCGAAAATAAAAGCAACACTTTTTGAGATATCGTCATTTGTTTAAAACAAAAGTTAATAATTTTTCGACAAATTGTTAACAATGACTTTTGATTTATTAATTTAAAAGTTTATATTTTTACATGTCTTTAAAAAAAATCATTTTCATAACTCTTACAGTTACAGAGATATAAATTTTTGAAAAATTTTTAATAAAATTGTTATATTGTTTATAACTTTTTATTCGGCAGTAATAATGATCTAAAAATTTGTACAGAAGTTCACTACTATACCAGATATATTTATACTTAGTTTCATAAAAATCGGTTACCTACCCCTGTGTGGCTGATGGTATTAGTCTGGAATGAGGCATGTACCGGTGGAGCTCAATCGACAAAGTTAAAATTCGAATTTGAATTTCCTGTATTGTTAAGCGTTGCAGTAAATTCAAAAATGAATATTTTGATGTCTGGACCGTTATTTTCACCAGTATAGGTTACTTTACGAAAAATATTTTAAAGAAGCACAGTAATGTGCATTAAGGTCGATACTCAAAGGAAGCGTGAGCGATCTGAGGCATGATGAATGTCAAATATACATTTTAGGTGACACAATAGATATAGGATTTTTTAATTTTTATTATATCGTCATATACCGTCTAAATACACATAAATTTCTACATGAATTATCTTACAATGTTATTTGTTAACACAATTTGTTCTACTTGTGTTATCACAACGAAGATCTTGATTGGCTAAGTCCAATTTACTCCTTTTTCTTATAAGTAAAAGTTTTCCCATTTCGGGTTACTTTCTTCTTACGCCGGCGCTTTTTTTTTGTCTCCTCAAGGTTATCCCTTGTTGAATAATAGTATTCCAACAAGCTAACCATAGTTTTGCCTGGCAACTAATAGAAAAAAATTAATGATGCTTCAAATCAAAATATGGTTCACTACCATGTGTATTGAAATAAAGATAGATAATTAGAAAAACTTACCATTGCTAGTATTTTTTTAAAATCTTTGTCGTACCGTTGACGAGCTTCTTTATAAAGTTTTTCCTCGTCGGGTGTCCACGTAACTGTGAGAGGCACGAAATTGTCGAAATCTTTCACTGCTACACTCATGTTATGACGATGCCAAAGCAAAAGTCCCAAAGATTGCTCTTCCGTAAACATGTGCCTCAGACGTGCGTATGTTACATATACCGATACTAAAAAAAAGGAATAAATTAGAATAATTAACTAGAAAGAAACATGAAAAGAAAATTATACTTACGGTGATCTTCGGGAACTTTATCGTTCTCCGGTTTCCAAAATAGTGCATCGCCCTGTGGGGCCGAATCGAGCTTTCGTTCTAAAATTATAAATGTATTGTAATTGACCACAGATAATTGATTTGTATAATATTAATAACGAAAAACAAATTACCATCATTACTAAGCAACGGCGGTATAACCGCTTGATAGTCCTTTCCCACGCAAATCCTGGGGTTTTGATCCGCCACTGTTAACAAAAATATTTCGTTAAGTGTACAATTTTCACAAATATTTAAATAAGGATCTGCGCAAAAATAAAAACTATGGAAACATTATGGCGCATATGTTGGCAAAAAATATCGTTGATCTATTGAGTTATCGAAGACTGCTATTATGATACAGCTCCCTTCAAATGCTTTGGGTGCTCTGTTCAATGTGTCGTCAACGTACTCGGACAAGTCTCAAGACAGTGTTTCCCATCCGTGCGATCAACTTGCTCTCACTGAAAAATCTCGAATTTTCCGAGAAAAGCCTTATCGTTATTCGAGAGTTGAGTGTACATTTTATGCCATGTTGGGATAATTGAAACTCGTAAAAGCTCTAGTACGTTCGCATACGTCGACGTTTGACGAATTCAAATTGAACAATTTATGAACATTTGACAGCTGAAATCGGGAAAACCAATGATATAACACACATACGCTATTTGAAAGGCAAGGGTGGGAATTACATATCAGCAAACATATCTAATGAAGCATTCGCATAATTTGGACTTGTTATGTTGGATACTCTTTTTCGAGCGGAAGAACGAACGTGTCAAAATGGAAGTACATGAAAAGATGGACGAAAGAAGGAACAAAGAAGTCGGACGTTTTGACGCCGCACGCCGCTTCTCAGGAGTAGAATGGCCGCGTGTAAAAATATCACCTAGTTTTGTTTGTTAATAAGAAAACTGTTCTTATCGCCGAACATTGTAATATGTGAAAAGTAAAATAATTAGATATTGTTCATGCGTATAGTAAACGAACAACAAGCGATGTATTATATTGAAAAGCACGCTTCACGTGAAATTTATTTAGCGTTAAATGAAATATCAATAATCGTTGTACTTTACATTATTATTTAAAGTCGTAATTCAAAATAAATATTTAAATAACTGCGCATAAAAATATCGCCTAGACTGCGATCACTGCGCGTACGTTTCATCTCACACGTATACCTAATTTTGACTTTATGGACATTTTCGCGTATTTTCCAAATAATCGACAATTTCGCTTTCATTAATTGTTGTACACAATATTATATATCGTATTAATTTATGAGATTATTCGTTATTTCTACTTACTTTTGGAGCTCTTCACTCGGTAGATACTCGGAGTACTATAAAACGCGCTGGTTGTTGGCTGGAGAACGAGAGATCTTCAACCCTCCGTGGCTCGATGGTTTTTCCTCTTCGTTCGGTCGAACAGCGAGCTTTAGTTTTTCAGAAGTACATACACTATAGATCGATGACACGTTGAATACATATATTGTGTGCTGTAGCCCGTAGAACGCATACTTTTGTAAACTATCATTTACTGAGTGACCGTACTATCCCTTGTAGCGATCATCTTTGTCTAGTTCAGTACATAAACGTAGAGAGCACTATCAGCAATAAAATTCATAGAGCGAATATTAGTAATGGTTTAGGAAGTAACTATAATGCTATCCTGAGTCATTTCCGATGTCCGCTCTATGAATTTTATTGTTTATTATTATAGATAAATAGTCAAGTAATCCAACAAAAAAAGAATTTTGAAAATAAAAGAAATACTTCTTGAACTACAGTCTTTTATTTAAAACGTAAAGTTATGGCGGCCCAGCGTCTCTAGAGTCGACACGCACAGCTCAAGAGGACGCTGATTATAATTACTCTCTGAACCATTATTAATATCCGCTCTATGAATTTTATTGTTTATTATTATAGATAAATAGTCAAGTAATCCAACAAAAAACGAATTTCGAAAATAAAAGCAACACTTTTTGAGATATCGTCATTTGTTTAAAACAAAAGTTAATAATTTTTCGACAAATTGTTAACAATGACTTTTGATTTATTAATTTAAAAGTTTATATTTTTACATGTCTTTAAAAAAAATCATTTTCATAACTCTTACAGTTACAGAGATATAAATTTTTGAAAAATTTTTAATAAAATTGTTATATTGTTTATAACTTTTTATTCGGCAGTAATAATGATCTAAAAATTTGTAAAGAATTTCACTACTATAACAGATATATTTATACTTAGTTTCATAAAAATCGGTTACCTACCCTGTGTGGCTGATGGTATTAGTCTGGAATGAGGCATGTACCGGTGGAGCTCAATCGACAAAGTTAAAATTCGAATTTGAATTTCCTGTATTGTTAAGCGTTGCAGTAAATTCAAAAATGAATATTTTGATGTCTGGACCGTTATTTTCACCAGTATAGGTTACTTTACGAAAAATATTTTAAAGAAGCACAGTAATGTGCATTAAGGTCGATACTCAAAGGAAGCGTGAGCGATCTGAGGCATGATGAATGTCAAATATACATTTTAGGTGACACAATAGATATAGGATTTTTTAATTTTTATTATATCGTCATATACCGTCTAAATACACATAAATTTCTACATGAATTATCTTACAATGTTATTTGTTAACACAATTTGTTCTACTTGTGTTATCACAACGAAGATCTTGATTGGCTAAGTCCAATTTACTCCTTTTTCTTATAAGTAAAAGTTTTCCCATTTCGGGTTACTTTCTTCTTACGCCGGCGCTTTTTTTTTGTCTCCTCAAGGTTATCCCTTGTTGAATAATAGTATTCCAACAAGCTAACCATAGTTTTGCCTGGCAACTAATAGAAAAAAATTAATGATGCTTCAAATCAAAATATGGTTCACTACCATGTGTATTGAAATAAAGATAGATAATTAGAAAAACTTACCATTGCTAGTATTTTTTTTAAATCTTTGTCGTACCGTTGACGAGCTTCTTTATAAAGTTTTTCCTCGTCGGGTGTCCACGTAACTGTGAGAGGCACGAAATTGTCGAAATCTTTCACTGCTACACTCATGTTATGACGATGCCAAAGCAAAAGTCCCAAAGATTGCTCTTCCGTAAACATGTGCCTCAGACGTGCGTATGTTACATATACCGATACTAAAAAAAAGGAATAAATTAGAATAATTAACTAGAAAGAAACATGAAAAGAAAATTATACTTACGGTGATCTTCGGGAACTTTATCGTTCTCCGGTTTCCAAAATAGTGCATCGCCCTGTGGGGCCGAATCGAGCTTTCGTTCTAAAATTATAAATGTATTGTAATTGACCACAGATAATTGATTTGTATAATATTAATAACGAAAAACAAATTACCATCATTACTAAGCAACGGCGGTATAACCGCTTGATAGTCCTTTCCCACGCAAATCCTGGGGTTTTGATCCGCCACTGTTAACAAAAATATTTCGTTAAGTGTACAATTTTCACAAATATTTAAATAAGGATCTGCGCAAAAATAAAAACTATGGAAACATTATGGCGCATATGTTGGCAAAAAATATCGTTGATCTATTGAGTTATCGAAGACTGCTATTATGATACAGCTCCCTTCAAATGCTTTGGGTGCTCTGTTCAATGTGTCGTCAACGTACTCGGACAAGTCTCAAGACAGTGTTTCCCATCCGTGCGATCAACTTGCTCTCACTGAAAAATCTCGAATTTTCCGAGAAAAGCCTTATCGTTATTCGAGAGTTGAGTGTACATTTTATGCCATGTTGGGATAATTGAAACTCGTAAAAGCTCTAGTACGTTCGCATACGTCGACGTTTGACGAATTCAAATTGAACAATTTATGAACATTTGACAGCTGAAATCGGGAAAACCAATGATATAACACACATACGCTATTTGAAAGGCAAGGGTGGGAATTACATATCAGCAAACATATCTAATGAAGCATTCGCATAATTTGGACTTGTTATGTTGGATACTTTTTCGAGCGGAAGAACGAACGTGTCAAAATGGAAGTACATGAAAAGATGGACGAAAGAAGGAACAAAGAAGTCGGACGTTTTGACGCCGCACGCCGCTTCTCAGGAGTAGAATGGCCGCGTGTAAAAATATCACCTAGTTTTGTTTGTTAATAAGAAAACTGTTCTTATCGCCGAACATTGTAATATGTGAAAAGTAAAATAATTAGATATTGTTCATGCGTATAGTAAACGAACAACAAGCGATGTATTATATTGAAAAGCACGCTTCACGTGAAATTTATTTAGCGTTAAATGAAATATCAATAATCGTTGTACTTTACATTATTATTTAAAGTCGTAATTCAAAATAAATATTTAAATAACTGCGCATAAAAATATCGCCTAGACTGCGATCACTGCGCGTACGTTTCATCTCACACGTATACCTAATTTTGACTTTATGGACATTTTCGCGTATTTTCCAAATAATCGACAATTTCGCTTTCATTAATTGTTGTACACAATATTATATATCGTATTAATTTATGAGATTATTCGTTATTTCTACTTACTTTTGGAGCTCTTCACTCGGTAGATACTCGGAGTACTATAAAACGCGCTGGTTGTTGGCTGGAGAACGAGAGATCTTCAACCCTCCGTGGCTCGATGGTTTTTCCTCTTCGTTCGGTCGAACAGCGAGCTTTAGTTTTTCAGAAGTACATACACTATAGATCGATGACACGTTGAATACATATATTGTGTGCTGTAGCCCGTAGAACGCATACTTTTGTAAACTATCATTTACTGAGTGACCGTACTATCCCTTGTAGCGATCATCTTTGTCTAGTTCAGTACATAAACGTAGAGAGCACTATCAGCAATAAAATTCATAGAGCGAATATTAGTAATGGTTTAGGAAGTAACTATAATGCTATCCTGAGTCATTTCCGATGTCCGCTCTATGAATTTTATTGTTTATTATTATAGATAAATAGTCAAGTAATCCAACAAATTTTGAAAATAAAAGAAATACTTCTTGAACTACAGTCTTTTATTTAAAACGTAAAGTTATGGCGGCCCAGCGTCTCTAGAGTCGACACGCACAGCTCAAGAGGACGCTGATTATAATTACTCTCTGAACCATTATTAATATCCGCTCTATGAATTTTATTGTTTATTATTATAGATAAATAGTCAAGTAATCCAACAAAAAACGAATTTCGAAAATAAAAGCAACACTTTTTGAGATATCGTCATTTGTTTAAAACAAAAGTTAATAATTTTTCGACAAATTGTTAACAATGACTTTTGATTTATTAATTTAAAAGTTTATATTTTTACATGTCTTTAAAAAAAATCATTTTCATAACTCTTACAGTTACAGAGATATAAATTTTTGAAAAATTTTTAATAAAATTGTTATATTGTTTATAACTTTTTATTCGGCAGTAATAATGATCTAAAAATTTGTACAGAAGTTCACTACTATACCAGATATATTTATACTTAGTTTCATAAAAATCGGTTACCTACCCTGTGTGGCTGATGGTATTAGTCTGGAATGAGGCATGTACCGGTGGAGCTCAATCGACAAAGTTAAAATTCGAATTTGAATTTCCTGTATTGTTAAGCGTTGCAGTAAATTCAAAAATGAATATTTTGATGTCTGGACCGTTATTTTCACCAGTATAGGTTACTTTACGAAAAATATTTTAAAGAAGCACAGTAATGTGCATTAAGGTCGATACTCAAAGGAAGCGTGAGCGATCTGAGGCATGATGAATGTCAAATATACATTTTAGGTGACACAATAGATATAGGATTTTTTAATTTTTATTATATCGTCATATACCGTCTAAATACACATAAATTTCTACATGAATTATCTTACAATGTTATTTGTTAACACAATTTGTTCTACTTGTGTTATCACAACGAAGATCTTGATTGGCTAAGTCCAATTTACTCCTTTTTCTTATAAGTAAAAGTTTTCCCATTTCGGGTTACTTTCTTCTTACGCCGGCGCTTTTTTTTTTGTCTCCTCAAGGTTATCCCTTGTTGAATAATAGTATTCCAACAAGCTAACCATAGTTTTGCCTGGCAACTAATAGAAAAAAATTAATGATGCTTCAAATCAAAATATGGTTCACTACCATGTGTATTGAAATAAAGATAGATAATTAGAAAAACTTACCATTGCTAGTAATTTTTTAAATTTTTTGTCGTACCGTTGACGAGCTTCTTTATAAAGTTTTTCCTCGTCCTAATACTTTTTGAACTACAGTCTTTTATTTAAAACGTAAGGTTATGGCGGCCCAGCGTCTCTAGAGTCGACGTGCACAGTTCAAGAGGACGCTGATTATAATTACTCTCTGAACCATTATTAATATCCGATCTATGAATTTTATTGTTTATTATTATAGATAAATAGTCAAGTAATCCAACAAAAAACGAAATTTCGAAAATAAAAGCAACACTTTTTGAGATATCGTCATTTGTTTAAAACAAAAGTTAATAATTTTTCGACAAATTGTTAACAATGACTTTTGATTTATTAATTTAAAAGTTTATATTTTTACATGTCTTTAAAAAAAATCATTTTCATAACTCTTACAGTTACAGAGATATAAATTTTTGAAAAATTTTTAATAAAATTGTTATATTGTTTATAACTTTTTATTCGGCAGTAATAATGATCTAAAAATTTGTACAGAAGTTCACTACTATACCAGATATATTTATACTTAGTTTCATAAAAATCGGTTACCTACCCCTGTGTGGCTGATCGTATTAGTCTGGAATGAGGCATGTACCGGTGGAGCTCAATCGACAAAGTTAAAATTCGAATTTGAATTTCCTGTATTGTTAAGCGTTGCAGTAAATTCAAAAATGAATATTTTGATGTCTGGACCGTTATTTTCACCAGTATAGGTTACTTTACGAAAAATATTTTAAAGAAGCACAGTAATGTGCATTAAGGTCGATACTCAAAGGAAGCGTGAGCGATCTGAGGCATGATGAATGTCAAATATACATTTTAGGTGACACAATAGATATAGGATTTTTTAATTTTTATTATATCGTCATATACCGTCTAAATACACATAAATTTCTACATGAATTATCTTACAATGTTATTTGTTAACACAATTTGTTCTACTTGTGTTATCACAACGAAGATCTTGATTGGCTAAGTCCAATTTACTCCTTTTTCTTATAAGTAAAAGTTTTCCCATTTCGGGTTACTTTCTTCTTACGCCGGCGCTTTTTTTTTGTCTCCTCAAGGTTATCCCTTGTTGAATAATAGTATTCCAACAAGCTAACCATAGTTTTGCCTGGCAACTAATAGAAAAAAATTAATGATGCTTCAAATCAAAATATGGTTCACTACCATGTGTATTGAAATAAAGATAGATAATTAGAAAAACTTACCATTGCTAGTAATTTTTTAAATTTTTTGTCGTACCGTTGACGAGCTTCTTTATAAAGTTTTTCCTCGTCCTAATACTTTTTGAACTACAGTCTTTTATTTAAAACGTAAGGTTATGGCGGCCCAGCGTCTCTAGAGTCGACGTGCACAGTTCAAGAGGACGCTGATTATAATTACTCTCTGAACCATTATTAATATCCGATCTATGAATTTTATTGTTTATTATTATAGATAAATAGTCAAGTAATCCAACAAAATACGAATTTCGACAATAAAAGTAACAATTTTGAACTACAGTCTTCTATTTAAAACGTAAAGTTATGGCGGCGCGGCGGCTCAAGAGAACGATGTTTATAATTATTCCCTGAACCATTACTAAAATCTGCTCTATGAATTTTATTGTTAATTATTATAGCTAAATAGTCACGGAATGCAATTTAAAAAAATTTCGAAAATAAAAATAACACTTTTTGAGATATCGTCATTTGTTTAAAACAAAAGTTGATAATTTTTCGACAAATTGTTAACAATGACTTTTGATTTATTAATTTAAAAGTTTATATTTTTACATGTCTTTAAAAAAAATCATTTTCATAACTCTTACGGTTACAGAGATATAAATTTTTGAAAAATTTTTAATAAAATTGTTATATTGTTTATAACTTTTGATTCGGCAGTAATAATGATCTAAAAATTTGTACAGAAGTTCACTACTATACAAGCAATATTTATACTTAGTTTCAAAAAAATCGGTTACCTACCCCTGTTTGGCTGATCGTATTAGTCTATAATTAGCTACAGGTTCCTCGTCTGGCTCGAGTAGGTAGTGCAGCAGCATCTTCTCCATCTTCTAGTCAGAGAGACAACGGATAGCTTAGCTTTAATCAAAATAACTAGTTCCCGCGGCTACCATCGTTTAGATATTAGTATTTTTGTCACTGTGAGTATTTCACACTGAGAGAGTACTTAATATTAAAAGATTAAGTACTCCATCGTTGAAGTGTGGGTGAAGAGCGTAGCAATGTCGCTTGAGCCGTATAGTGATGTTTATCTACACAAACGTGTATGTTAAGCTCCGCTTATTACCCATCTTTCTACTTAACAAACGGCTATCTAACTAACGGAAAGAATTAAAAGCGCGCAAAGAGTTGGTCGGTACATCGATCACACACATCGTAAACACGCCGATGGCTGTGAAAATGGCTCGGCTAGTATAGCCTCTTCGTATTAGCGTGAATCGTACAAAGATAGACCGATCGATAGTTGAGGTCGTTGTAAGATCAAAGGTCCGAGGATAACTTCCATGGATGAGCGCGAGATACAGCGATGCGGCAAAGAACTATACAAAAGTATTAGAATAATTCGTCTGCAACCGTTCCTGAACCTAGATGAAACTTTGCGAGACAGTTGATAAGTAAGAAGGATTGGTGACGAGGAAGAGGCCTCAAACTCTATTCCACTCAATAAAAATGTTGATAAGTTTATCATCAGAAATATTTGTACGCCGATAACGACACCATTGTTTGATCTGCTTGGATTGCGAGAAGAATATTATATAATTGTAAAATATAATTGAAATAGTATACTATATATGCACAGGAATAAGTCTAACAGACCTTGTGCTGGCCGTCGTGGACTTTCACGTATAAAGAAATAAACTAATGTAATTTTCAGGATTTTTTTTATTTTTGTATAGTAAATTTGTTTGTATTATTTACGTATAAATTATTAGGTAGCTATTAATTAGATCAATATAATATTAACAAGTTCCTACACCACTTCTTTCATTTTTTTTATTTAAAAAAGTAAACTTTCCTTCCTAACACAGCCGTGATGAAAAAAGATTACATTTTCAATCAAATAATGATTTCCCATTAGCCAAAAAGATAATTGAATAATTAAGTAGTTATTACACGAATGTCTAGCCTCACAAAAATAAATCTTCGATGTACAGTATTTATTAGATTTATTTACAAAGCTCTAAACAATTTAAAAACGTCACCTTAATGTCATAATAGAGAACTAATTAAAATACATTTTTATTCAAGAAATCGTCTTGATCATATTCACCGAAATTGATTCAGTTCACATTGGATGGCAATAGTCCACGGCACTCTATTTTTTTCGCGTTATTTTACTTAGACGAGGTAAAACCAGGAACCCCACTTACTATGAATATTTTGATGAGCTGTATTAAAAATCTTAATTTTGATTAAATTGTTAATAAAATAATGTTAGTCATATTAAATATTTTTAAATAATTAAAAATGTATTTTAGGATCAATTATACGCAAAGCATTATATATAGTGACAGACATTTATTTTTCAAGATCCCGCGCTTTTGAATCATTTTAAGCTACGTCTACATGTCTTTTATCGCGTGTTACGTGATATGAACGCAGCCATTTATTTCAGCCATCGCTTGTCATCTGGACTTCCCCTCTTTCATTTGTATACTGGCGGGACAATGAATTTGTTACCCGCGAAATTTAAAAACGAATTTGAATTTTAACCATAGAAGATCACTGAGAGGAAAAGTGGTTAGGTCAAGGTCTTTTCGTTTACGCCGAAATCTAATAGTTGTGGCAATCTACATACTTGATAAGAAGGTTTGTCGGCGATAACACCGACAATTTGGTAAAAATTGACATTAGATATTTTACACGATCGATGGTTATTCATACAAATATCTCGTACCATTTCATCATGAAAATGATTTCTCAATTTATTTTCGTAATTTCAAAATAAATATTCAGAAATATTTGTTAATATTTGTATAGACAATATTTATTAGAATCAGCATTTTAATCAACTTGTTGGATGTCGGACGAAATATTAGTATGTTGACTATAATTCTATAAGTGTATAACTATGTATAAATAAATCGATATATTCAATAAATATTAATATGAAATCATAACTAATATAGAATATTCACTTTAATAACAAAATCAATTATATTTACGTATCAACAATATCTAGGTTTTACTTGAACAAAATTATAACGATTATGTTTCCCCCCGTCTGCAATACCCGGAAATGTTTTGTCTGTTGATTGTTGAACAACAGTTTATTTGTTTACCATCTATATTCACCATATATATTCCTGAAAAAAGGCACTTCCTTTTGAGATTCGTTGCTATCGATAGCATAGTCAAATAAATAAACTACTTTTAACAAATTTGATATATATTTGTGATCAATTTTTTTTATTTATAAATTGAATATCCTAGAAATAGATGTGATTATAATTACTGAAGAGATTAGGGATGTAACTTTCCTCTTTTCAAAAATCCATCCAAATTACGGCAATCGGAGGATATATAATGTCTCTACAATTAATACAACTCGATATGTGATTCTTCTATATATAACGTAAAATAATTTTCGAAAATAGGTCTAAAAGAATTCGAAATTAAATTAATTTAATTTTTTAATGACCGTGGAAGAAGTAAAAAAACAACATAACAACTTAAGAATGCAATACAAGTGCAGTCAATGTCGTCCAAGTGACAGAAGATTCTAATTGATACATAGAATAGGCTTTCGGTTACCTTCGATAACACCAAGTACCAGGGATAATGAAATATTTAAAAAACTACGGATTCGTCGCTATATTGCTCTTTATCGAGGTGAATGTTAATAATAGCTTGGTAATGTGGATTTTCATGTACTCGGTGAAAATACTCCAGTGAATCGTAAAATATATCACATTTACATTGAACTGAACATTATGATGTTTCAAAACTATTGTACGAAAGAAATTTTTATCTAATGAAGTTTTCAAATGAGTTTAGCAAGTAGATTACCCTATATGAATAAATTATTGGCCATATGCGCAAAGGCTTATTTCAATTTGTTTGGAAATAGTATGTTAGTACATTTACAGGAAGATCTACTTTTCTAAAGTCATTTGAAAGATTTACAAGATCAACATTTTTTGCATATAATAGTTATGAAATATTTTAATATAACGTATATTTACCTCAAGAGCAATCTAATAACTGGATTAATTAGCAATACTAATAACATTATAGTCAGCTAGAAGTTAACGCAGTCATACATACTAATAATGTAGTAAAATTATCCATAAAAAAGTAGTTTACCCGTCTTTTAATAGAATTATATGCTTTAAATCCACAGTTGTGACTTAAAAACATAAAATCCATAAAATAAACACCTCATTTTAGCATAAGAATAATTAAGCAATAAATAATTAAACTTATCTAAGTTTCAGTTAACAAAGTAACATAATTCTTGTATTTGATTGTATTGCCGACTCAAAACAATCGCTGTGATCTCCACCTCCAGCTTAAACTACACAACTAGTGAATAAAAAACCCCTTGATTGACTTAACCTTGTTAAGGTGTCGCGTAATTGGACCAAAACCCTGCTACGATAGTCGCTAGAATCGCCTGATTCTCGGCGCATCGTACGGAATAACCTAAAGGTACTGCATCTGCACATGACTTCGAGCTATGCTCCTGAGGCATTGGATAACAAAAATAACATAAAGAATAATGAGTAAACAAGAGGTGCGATGTTGAAACGTCTTTGACGCGGTGTTAGTCGTTGTTTGTCGTCCTTGCTTATTGTGACTTCTTAAATCTGCGCGACCATCGCGTACCGTACGTTGGGTGCTACAGTGCTCGTATTCCCGATCGTGTTTGTGCCTGATGGGTACTTTTGTAATTTCGAAAAAAAAACTGTTCATTGGACATCATTTAATTTAACTGAGCGTCCTTGGGGTAAAATTGAAGATCATGTTCAAAGACTTTTATCATTGTCAATCTTTGATATTGTTTAACGGGCTTGGCGACATGTTGTTTGTCTAATAAAGGTTATATACAGATTATATGTAACAAGAGTAGGCACTTATCAATTACAGACACTTGTGATTTCTCATAGAAAGTATCATTTTAATTCGTTATTCATTTGGATACAGTGTATACTTTCGTTTTGAATTATTACTTTCGCCCTGCAATAAGTCAACGCCTTTTACTTATCTGTAATATAATATGGCGGTGCAAGCCGATACCTCACTGTCCAGGGGTACAAGATTATAGGTTCCCTTGGAACAATAATGTGCAAGAGATTTCCATGGGTCCTGTTACAGAGGCGTTCACCACAACAGATCTTTGTCTGACGAATTCCATTGTAAGGCCGTAGCGATGTCGGTCTATCCATGGCCTTTCTTAGCGGAGCTGAGAACAGGCAGGGTACTGACGGTGTTTCCGTAGTCCTAGACCAGAGAGACTACCTGCAGATCTATCATCTCGATACTTTCTTCGATCGCTCGTCATGACGTCATATCTCACAATTCGTTAGAAATCCCAACAATTAAACGCGAACACAGACACACACACACGCGCGCACACACACACACACACACACACACACACACACACATTTGCAAGTATCTATAGGCGCGTCAATACAACTCTATTGCGCTACAAGGACTTTAATTTAACCATACACGCGCATCGTTTGATATTTTAGAACTGTAGCTAAATGAAATCAACATTTCATTTAGCGTGGCTTTTACCAGATCTGAAATTTCCAAGAGCATTAAAAAAAACAAGTCTATTAAATTTTTTATTTTAATTTATTTTGGTAGTTCATATATACAGTCAAACTCAAAATTATAATTTTACACTTTACGGTAATTGTTTTGATATGCGATGAAAAACAATGCTTCATAATTTTTAATGCATTTTCTATAATTCCAAATAGATAAAATGCGTATTATATATTAAAGAGAATTATATCGGTACTTGCAAAATTCGGTCGCCGTCCGTTTATATATTTTAGCTTCGTTATACTTCACAGATGATTGTTCAATTTGCCTAATATTGGTCCTGACGAGTAGAGAAACATAAACAAATTATCAACCATTATTACGATATACTGTTATATTTTGTTTTCTAACGTATGTGTATATACATATGCGTGTCGTGACTTAAGTCTCGACAATGTTATTTTCAGTGCATTATAAGTACATCTGAATCAGTCAGAATTCATCCTTCTACATGCAAACAAATTAAGTTTCCACAAAAAAAGATTACGTAGCATCGATCTCTACTGCCGTGCGCCTGTTTATTACCGATGATTTTTCAATGAGTGTTTTAATGAATTGATACGAAATCGCCAGTAAATATGCAGAGGTTGATAAGCTTGGTAAATGTTTGTTTCCATCGTGACGCAAGTAAGTTTTGTTCATATAGATATATTTATTTTAATTAAAACAATGTGCTGCAGAAAACGTTGATCGTATTAATTGATTAGTTTTGTTTTTATGATTCAGCAATTTTTTTTATTGCGACGATCCTTGGTTTAATTGGATTTTGGTGGTATACAAGTATTACAGAACTTTGCAGAAATACAATGAAAATGGTACAATTGACTTACAAATTACCTGGGCCGCCTGCTTTTCCGCTGATTGGCAATTCCTTAAAGTTGGCTTGTTATCCAGAAAGTAACCATAACTTTTATTGACGAATAACTAACCATGTATTTTTAGACACATGTCTGTTTATAAAACTAAAAGATTCTGATAATTAATTAGGATTTGTATATACTCGTAATGAACTAATTTTGTAAAGAAAATGGTTTTTATTGATATCCGAATGCTATTTTCCTCCGTAGGATCTTATGACAATTATATATTTCATAAGATGCGCATGGTTAGATACAATTACAACCATTGGAATGTTTCGATATTTTTCTGTAAATATTTACTTGTTTACCGAAAGGTTACATGACAAAAGTGTTCTTGATTTTTAGAAATATTAGATCGATTTCTTCAATTGGCGTGTACCTACCAGACACCGATGCGATTTTGGTTGGGCCCAAAATTATTAATTGTCCTCGCTGAACCACGAGATTATGAAGTAATTAACGAAGATCGATCTATCGCAAAGTATGTATTTTACAAATAACGTATACATTATTTTAGGTAATACTAAGCTGTCGAGAGGGTAGTTATAAACACGAAATATACAATGTTGCCAAACCTCTTTTTGGCCAGGGTCTACTTACTGGATCAGGTATAAAAGCTTTGAAATATTGCTACGTTAATCGACGAACGTAACAAATTATGCATTTTTTTTCAACTGATCATTAAGGCCCGAGGCATAGAAATCATCGGAAGGCGATAATGCCAATGCTGAATAATAAATCCTTAAATGTATACTTTGAATATTTTGATACTCATAGCCGGATATGCTCAGAATTGATGGACAAAAAAGTGGATACTGGGCCGTTCAATGTTCATGAATTTATGACAAATTGCTCTTACGACATAGTTTTTGGTAATAATGCACATGTTATTTTACATATTATGTTGTAATATAAACCAAATATTAGTTTACTCTATTTAAAAAATGTATTCTGATCAATATTTTGTCAAAATTACAGTTTACATTCCATCAAAGAAACTTTAATTTGAATTAATAAACTTAAAAACAAAAACAGCACATCAACATCGATTATTAAAAATAAGAACTTTGAACGAATATGATCTTTTACAACATACATATTTAACTTTGATTCTTTGTAGAAACTATCCTAGGATTACCAGCAAGTGCACAGAAAGAAAAGCCTAGAGAACTCATACATTGGATCAAAACGTACGTGCACGATTCCAATATTAATGCAAGTGTTGTATAAAAGAGTTATAATTATTATATCATTTATAGTATGCATGAGCTCATGTATACAAGAGCTTTGAAAGCGTGGCTTCACTCCGATTGGATATACTATCGAGTCAGCGCTGGAAAAAAGCAAAGACAATCTGAAATATATATTAGAAACTTTATCGAAGATGTGAGTATGAAAAATGTCGAGGAATGTTGTATAAAATTTTATTGCTTAAGAAGTCGGCTTTATTAGTTAATAAATCAATTTGTGCGTAGACTCGACATTGCCCGCTATTCGATGCCATTAAGACAATTTGGTATCAATTTGATGCTTTATTATTGTAAAAATCATTCTTTTTACAGGCAGTAGCACGTGCGAAAGAGCGCTACTTTGTTGAGCAAGAAAAAGGCGTTTCAGATAAAACAAAATTTGTTTTTCTCGAACAGTTAGTCGATTACGTAATGACGAATAATTTCATGACTGACAGTCAGATGTGTGAAGAACTTTTCACGATATTTCTAGCCGTGAGTTTTAACACGTCAATGTTTAACGATGAAAATATCATTGTAATTGTTGTGCATTTATTCTAGGCTGAAGATACAACTTCTTTGAGTACTTCATTTGTCTTTTTAATGTTGGCGATGCATCCAGAAATCCAAGTAAATTGAAATTCCAGATTGTCTTTTTGCAACTAGCTCATAATTGTCGATTCATTTTATAACAATTATAGAATAAAGTGCAAGAAGAAATACAATTAGTAATAGGAGATAAACCGATGAAAGTTGAACATCTTGCGGATTTGAAATATATGGAAATGGTCATTAAGGAAAGTTTGAGACTCTTCCCTATAGGGCCAATTTTGATTCGTCGATTAGAGGGAGATATTGAATTGAGTAATCGTGTTTTTTAGCAAACAGTTTTCAAGTGAATTGAATATCTTGACATACTATAATTATTTTACAGATAAATGTACTTTGCCAAAAGGATGCGCTGTATTGTTAGCACCCTTCGTAACTCATCGGAGTGCAAAATTTTGGGATAATCCAGAAAAATTCATTCCCGAACGATTTTCAACTGAAAATTCAATTAACAGACATCCATACGCGTATCTTCCATTTAGTAATGGTATGCGTGGATGCATTGGTAATTGGATTATAAATTTTACAACCATTTTTAAACGAAATACCAGTTGAACACCTTTGTACTCATTTTTTTCAGGTCAAAAATATGCGATGATGGTTACAAAAACAATAGTCGCTAACATAATTCGAAAATTCAGTTTGACAACGACGGTGACCCTTGAAACGCTCAGTTTGAAAATGGATGTATCTGTTCGCTCAAAAGAAGGCTACATGATTTCAATAACGCGTACATAATAAATCGATACACGACTTGTTTTTTTTTAATTCAGCGTGTATACTATACTTGAATATCTACTATTTGGATAAACCTCAGAAGTGTGGAAAATTGGAAAAACGGTAGAAGGTATAAATGCAAATGTTACATTTTTTAAAGAATCAACATTATATTAATAAGATATATTATGATATATATTATAATATTGTTGTAATACGTTATTATTATATTATAATATAATATAAAACTACAAAAATTCGTCAAAAATACTAAAAGATTGTAGAAACCCTTTACTTAAATAAATGTGATATATTTCAACAAGTTACTCTATCCGTGTAATAAATATATCAAACAATTCAAAATATGTTCGTTAGTACACTACCACCAGTATATCCAGATATGGTGTTAAGTAATATTTTAATTATAACGAACATGAAGTCGTGAACGCAGAAGTAGAAAATTCCATAAAACTGTTCGTACACGTAATTGCTCCAAATCGATTAAAACAATAATACATTTTGAAAAGCAGTAATTCACACAAGAACTATTTACGAGTCTTATGTCGATGAAAAATATATTTATTGATTTACGAATTTTCCTCAGATTTATTTAAAAAGATACGCAATATATTTCAAGCTTTACAAAAAATCGTAACAAAAATAATTCAATTATAAAATAAAATGTTATCGGTAATATTTAGATAAACCGTTTTTAAGTAGTCAATGACAAGACTTATTCCAAACGAGATACTCTCGCGTAAGAATATAACCTAAGCTTTGATATCTTTACTTGTTACGAATTTCCAGCACGCAATGTGCTTACTTTATATTCAACAAGCATAGTTCGTGATTTTCTCGCTAACGAAGATCTAGATAATCATCGACAATTGGTGTTCCTCCAAACTATGTATCATATAACTATGGCCACGCGGTTAAATAACAGCTAACAATAGATGCTGTTGGTGGCTTTTCAAAGAAATAAAATATTTCTACAAAATGTCTGTATGTACAGCTGTGATAGTGAATAATCAGTTATTTTAAGTTTGAAAAATTCTGAAGGAAGTTGGAGTATTATAGCGATACAGTAATATTGCTGTGTTCCTTTGAAAAACTTGAAACAAAAATAAAATAACTGACCAAGTTCCTGTAAGTAGCGCCTGTCACTTAGTTATAAGGTTGTTGTTGTACACGAATAGTTTCGTAATTGAAAATTTGTTTTCTTCACATATATCTGTATCACATTACGTGTACGTTAATTTAGTGGCATCTTGCGTTTCTGCATGCGCTTGTTTTTTACAGGAGGTTCACATTGTCTATCACCTCCTCGAATGTTAATGGTTATTTATTCGAGTGACGTTTATCGAAAACGAATATTTTATTGATAAAATGAGCGAATCACTGGGAAATGTGTGGATTTTAGCTACAATAAAAAATCCTCTATTTTATACCAATACATGTAAGTTTTTTCTCACTTGCTTGATATTAATATAGTTAATTGCAAGATAAACAATTTGTAATTTAAAAAAAACTATTGTTTACTCTTCGCAAAAAGCTTGGTTTATATCGAGGTGAACAATGAGGTGATGGTCTATAGATGACAAGAAATTTTTTCCTATATTACAAGTTATAAAACTTAAGTATGGAAAATTACACTTGTATACGGGAATGATTTTTCAATATCGTACTCGTTGTATTAAAGTATAAGTCTAGTGGCATATCTAAGAATTTTAACAAATCATTGAAATTGAACATGCTCGACAAAATGAATAAAAAAACATTTATAAAGAAAAGATCGATGTTTTTCAAAATTTTATATTATTTTTAGCCATAATTCTCGTTATAACGGTGACAATTTTGTTTGGACTTTGGTGGTCAAAAAATATTATACAATTTTGGGTTGATCGAACAAGAACAATTGAGTTGGCTTCTAAGTTGCCTGGACCACCTGCTCTTCCATTGATTGGCAACGCATTAACATTAGCTTGTGATCCGTCAGGTAATGTTATAATTAATATTAATTTTGCTTTGTGAACGATAGAAAACTTATAACGTAATACGTTGAATGTTCATGGGTTATACCGGGGTAATCAATTTCAATATTTTTTTATCTTTTCATACGTTCGAAATCATTAAAATCATTTTCATTAAAATTAAATTCACAGTCACATTTATTACTTAATGTTTGTTGTATTTTCAATTTTCAAACGAATAAATTCGTACACAACTTGAAATTTAATTATGGATTAAACCGCTGTTTCGCGTAATTAAACAAATCTTTCACGTTTAGAAATACTGAATAGATTTGTTGAAATGGCAAGTAAATATGGGACACCGATGCGATTTTGGTTAGGACCACAATTACTTATCGCCATCACAGAACCACGCGATTATGAGGTAAACAAAGCTATTTCTAAAACAGTGAAAAACATATTAAAAATTTCGTTATTATCTGTTATTGGGAATAGATAATATTAGGTTGTCGAGAAGCAAGTCGTAAACACGAATTGTATCAACTTGTCAAACATCTTATTGGCCAGGGTCTAGTAACTGGATCAGGTAACGAATTTCAAAATAAACCCGCTATTGATTTGGTGCTATACCAGTGTTCGTTCTTAAAATACATAGGTCCAATGCAACGAGGTCACCGAAAAGTAATAATGCCGATGCTCAATAGTAAAGCTTTGAATGAATACTTTAAACATTTTATTACTCACTGTCGTACATGTGCTGAATTAATGGATAAAAAAGTGGGAACTGGACCATTCGACATCTATTCCTACATAAGCTACTGCTCTTTCGATATGATCTTCGGTAATAGTTAACAAAAAGTATTTATTTTTCTATGCAGTGATTTTGTTCTTTTACATAATTGATTTATATTGGATATAAATGTAAAGTTATGATTTTTTACGATATAAGTTATCACATAAATGTAAAATGGCATTGCTTATATAAACAGTGTACTATTTATTTATTCTTGATAACAACGATGCGTTTAAATGTGTATCTATTTTTTTGCAGACATAGTGTTTTCTATACGTTACGTAATGTGTTGTACTTAAAAAAAATATCATTTTAAATATTTTCAGAAACTATTCTAGGAATACCAGCTAGTGCGCAGAAAGAAAAACCTACAGATCTTGTTCATTGGGTTGAACTGTACGTAAATCCTATTTTGCAATACTAACAGTAATAAATTATTTCAATAATAATCTTGCGATTGTTCGAATATACAGCTGAATTAATAAAAAATGTTTTTCAGTGCGTATAATAACTTTCACGAGAGGGCAACAAAAGTGTGGCTTCAGCCAGATTGGTTATACTATCGCTTGAAAATTGGGAAAAAGCAAAGGCAATGTGAAGCATTTCTTCGAGGTTTCATGGCCAACGTAAAGATTATTTGTTCATGTATCTTTGGAATCTACATTATTTTATTTCACTTTTCTTTAATGGTAGATACTAGCAAGAAAAAAAGAGCAGCACTTTGCCGAGCAAAAGAACGATAACCCATTGAGAGAAAAGTTCGTATTTCTCGAGCAATTGGTCGACTATGTGATCACGAATAATTACATGAGCGACAGTGAAATGTGCGATGAAGCTTTGACTGTTTTCTTTGCCGTGAGTCTTGGAAAGAAAGCGATTTGATACCGTAAACGTCATAAAATGATGTACAATTTTTTTAGGCGCAAGATACCATATCGCTGGCTACCTCTTTTACTCTTTTGATGTTAGCAATGCATTCGGACGTTCAGGTAAATTATTGTGTTTAACATTTTTACAATGTTTTGGATACAATGTTTTAGCCCAATACGTTGATATCGACATTTCTATTTTTAGAACAAAGTGCGCGAAGAGATAAAAAGAGTAATAGGATGTAATCCAATAAAATTTGACCATCTTGCCGATTTAAGTTACACAGAGATGGTGATAAAGGAAACAATGAGACTTTTCCCCCTGGCACCTGTCTTTCTACGTCGCTTAACAGGAGATATTGGATTAGGTAATTTTCTCGAATTTCAATTGAGATTATAACATTCGTCAGATTAAGAATAACCCATTGGTTTCAGATACGTGCACACTTCCGAAAGGATGCGCTGTAGTCATTGCACCATTCGTAACCCATCGGAGTAGTAAATTTTGGACAGATCCAGAAAAATTTATGCCTGAACGGTTCTCAGCGGAAAATTCGATTAATAGGCATCCTTGTGCTTATCTTCCTTTCAGCCGTGGTTTACGTGGGTGTATAGGTAATTATAACGATTGGACCTACATTTCGAATAGCAACAGTTTGCAAAAAAAATTTGGTACACATTTTAGATATCTTTGAGTACATTCGTATTATGTATTTTACGACACCGAAATTGAATTGAATTTGAGTGACTCGATTTGTGATTCGATTCAGTGTCGAAAAATACATAAATAAGGATAAAAATACACGTATACTCGTAAATACTTGGAAACACCTTATTTTTAATAATGTACATAAACATAGTTTTCCTGAAATTAATTAATGTTGCAGGTCAAAAATATGCAGTGATAGCTATGAAAACGATGATCGTTCATATTGTTGAAAAATTTCAGTTAACGACAACATTGAAATTAGATACGCTTCGTATTAAAATGGATATATCTGTTCGTTCGAATGATGGTTACGTCGTTTCGGTAACGCGGTTTTAAATTATGAGACGATATATACATTTGTATCGTATCGCTTGGTTTTAACTTTCTAATCCTAAAGATGTACTATTATCTAACGTAATTATCATTCGATTTTTTTTGTAATTTACAGTTATATTGGTCTATTTACTATACAAATAAAATGTTCGTATAACAAATTAATAAACAAAGTACTGTATTACACGTCACAATATATTTCAAATGCAATATATTTCATGAGCGTCAATCATGATTCGTTCTCGATCAGCAGATATTACAGAAGTATTTTTATTCTCAGCTACAACTCGTCTGTTTTTAATTCAACAAGTAATCCAAAACCAGGAAAGTATACTCTGTGTCCCATTGCGATAAAAATATCCGGGCCGAGGCGACCTCCACAATCCGAAAAACAGCTGTGGTTCGTAAGGATGTACCTCTATTTGTACTAAAATCGAACTACAATAGCTCACTGCTTTCGAAACCAAGTCGACTCAACTTGAGAACACACCTTGAACCAGCATCGAGACCAATAATGCGCCATGCGTACGATCGCAAAACATTCTGTAGCTAAATAGGCAAGCGGCTTAAGACGTGAACTTGCGCGGTTCGGGAGAACGTTGAACGGTAAAACACAAACGTACCAAAATCGTTCACATACTGTAGTGTTTCTCAGAGTAAAGTTACGGCTATAGATCTTAATATAAAATATGTGAAAGTTTGATTATTCCTTGCCATTACACATTTCCAATTTGACAATGTTTTTATTATATGTGCTCTATTTAAACTCTCGTGACACGTGAATGGTGGTATTTCAATATCACTTAGTCAAATTTGCATACACGTTCATATGTAATGTTTGTATTTGTAATCGTTGAAAGGTTCACATAATGCGTACAACGAAGCAAGGCCACCATCGCTTGCAATCTCTTTAGATAATGTTGTTACTTTACTTTTCTAGATTGTAACGTTCCGATTTATAAAATTAATTAGGGGCTGGAAAATAATATGGCTTATCCATTGATTTAATTGGAAGTATACAAATTATAGGTTGTAATCGCACTTGAGATTCTGTGCATCCCAACCATAATTTAATCACTTGAATATCAACATTCCACACGAGTAAGACATCGGCACTTATTTCACGCGTATGAGACCGCTCGCAAGTCGACTTAGAAATGTCTTTGCATTTCGTTATTCCTTCGAATTTTACCGTTCGTAAATTCGCACCGGAAGATATGTCTGAGCGCTCTTGTTCTTTGGTAAAACTCATCGTATCGTATAGTGACTTTTTACCATCATCTTTTCTACGTGCACCCGTAAAAGAGCTTTTAATACTATGGTACACAATTGTAGTATCCTATGTAGACATTTGAAATGCCATTTTTGTCTTTTGTTGGTTACTGTTTTACATACACCGTATATGTGTGTTTGATAATTCCTTTGCTTACAATAACCGTACAAATCTGCTACTTATCTAGCATACTTCCATAACCTGCATCTCAGCTGTGTATTATCATAAATATTTGTTGGAATATCTCGAGTCAAGATATATATTTTGGCAATTTATAATCGATAGGTTTTATTAATTTCCATTAATTTTCATGAAGCGTGATTGTAAAGTCGAGAGATGGAAAATTCTTTAGATCCAGATCTGTCGTAGGAGTTTCAAAATAAAATTTAGCTATACTTTCTTGATCAGACTTTCCTAAATGTGATGAATCTGCATCACAAGAAACATTAGACTTACTACGTCCTGCATTTTCGTGTAAACTAATAATCGCTTCTGGCTTTAGCAACACCATTCGCGTGTTTGTCGTCTTTGACAAGAAAAGACTTTTTTTTTTCAATAAATCGCTTAAAAGGTCTGTTTTGAGATCCTTTCTATTTTGAAGGACATTAAAATAAGTCGACTTTTTTGCATTAGTTTCAGTTTTTGCGAGCTTCTTTCCATATAGAATATCTTTTTCTTTCAAGGAAACCATCGTTGTTAAATGTACTTAATTTTTTTCCTTATATATTAACGTAGATTTCCCCATGGTTTGACAAACGTGTGTTCCTGTAATTTAAAACCTAATTTCAGCTATCGTACTTTAACATATTGATGTTCATTTATGATTTCTTTTTAAATGATCTGTACTTATGATTCAGGGCTTACGTTATTTTGAAATACCGATCATCGGTTGATCGTCGAATAGAGACAGTAAATGCACCAATGTTAAAATGTATAGTTGTCACATTTTGAAAGGAGACATCTATGATGAAAAAAAGTTTACGTGTAGACTATCTCCACGTCCGATTTCTTTTAGCGAAATTATAAATTGTTAGAAATAGATAGGTGTATTGCTCTAAATAGCGTGAATGCAGTGGGTTCGAAAGATATAATAGCCTTCGACTACTTTGTTGCCATTCACTGCTGCATGGGTAAAGATAAAAACGGGTGTGGTAAAACGAAAGTAGGCACAGAAGCCATTATGGTGTCTTGTTGATACTCGAAAAATGTAGCTCCGCCCATGAACCGTGAGAAAAAATCGAGCCATCATCGTGGATACTAGAAACCAATTTAGCAATACCAACAAGATACTGTTACATCAAAATAAAAATAATATTTAAGACAGTATTATCGCGAATAATAATAAACAATCAAATTATGTTTAGTATATTTACATATTTTTACTTGCGAAACGTTTTTTTGGACGGCAAAAAAAGTAGAAATTGTATTATTCATTATTATTTTTCATTATTATCATCGTCATAATTATCTAAGAACTATATTGAATTATTTACGCTCAAAATGTGAGAGTTATACTCGCAATACGCATAAAAAACGCTTATAAAAAAATGTGTATATAATTTCAGGTATGCGGAAAATTCTAGAAAACGATATCAGCTTCTTCGTATAATAAATAACTATTATTTTTCTTGGTACGTCACAAAATGCAATAATAATCCGCAACACACGAAACAAATAAAATTGTTTTGAACGGTCTATTCTCAAACACGAATTCTGAATCAAGTTGAATTATCGGTTTCAGTTTAAAGAGTATTCGTTTGAGAATACGCATCGGAAAGCAAATGATTTAAACGTGCATCTTCTGCAGTTCAAGATTTCAACTTAAAGTGAAAGACCTATTCATTGGAACAAAACATTTCAATTATAGTTTTGAAAAATCTACATACGGTAACAGTATAGTATTTTTTGCGCTAATATTTCTCTTTTAAACGTCGCCTTATATATCTACTTGGCGACATTGAGTTATATCGAAAATTGTAATCGTATTGAACGAAAAATAGTGCTTTCAACTTGCGAACACTCTTTATCATCTAACGTTGTAGAATGTAAAACGATATCAAATAAAAGAGATGACAGATGAACATATTTATCAATTGAAATAACGAAAAAAAAAAAATTTTAATTGTTATCTTTGATTATAGGATCAGTTATGACAATCCGATGTTTTCGCAACACATTTGTTGTGATTGCAACTTTAGTTGCAGTAACCCAGTGTGAGGATATCGTGTTAGGTGATCGTCAACCCGACGACATCTTAGTCAGATCAACAAAATTTGTAAATCCTGTATTAAAAGAGGCTTTTGCAGACGAAGTTACGTACACACTTAAAGGTAAGAACGAAATCACAGCTGTGGAGCTTTACGATAAAAATGATGACAAGGATGGAGCTTACGCTAAAATATTAGACGGCGGAGCAGGAAAATCAGTTATTACCATTGGTTTCTACAGTAATCCTGGTTATGGTATTAATTATGAAGTCTTTATCTACGCGAAGTAAGCAGTGTGTCTAAATATATCGAGAACAAGTCTTTTTTTGACTGGTATAATTACTGTCTATAAATAAGAATAAAAAACATTTCGTGAAAATGATATTTTATTTATGTTGGCATTGAACTTTAATAAAACACTAGTTAGGAATATAAGATAATATAAAATGAGACGTAACGCAGTGCGTGAGTGTATGAAGTAGATAAAATACAGAAATACTGAACGTATTTATGCGAAAAACTGTTCCTTTTGACCGCGGCGATCATCCCTGAAAAACGATATCCTTCTCCTAGTCAAAATCGACTTTCTAAAAAGTCGTATTTTTGAAAAGACCCCGAAACTGCAAGACGAATTTTATAACTTTTGACTTTTCCTTTGTCATCGCACTTTTTTTTTTTTGAATACCCATTTACAATTGACGATATTTTTCTCACAAAGTCACGGGATTGTTTCCTATGTTTTGTTTAATCGTAGGGACTTAATGTATTCATCCGCTGTCTTTTCCATAATACCTTTATTAGTCCTTCAGAAAGCATAGACGACAGTTCGCGACATCTACTATTGATAATTTTGTCGTGGCTATATACCTGTCTGAAGGCGCGTCTCTATTTAACCTTTTGGGACATCTGACCGTTGCGAATTCTGTATTAAGCATACGAACGACCGATGCGTGCTTTGCCTGCTATTACTTACCTGGTCTTGAATATTCTCGACTTTCTCGTCGCATTTTTTGCATTTTGAGTACCTTACACTGTGAAGCATAGCCCTCTTTAAAAATTTCTTTGAAATACACATCTATGCTTATATCTATGCTTATCTCGTTCGTCATAGCATTAAGGAGACCATCACCTTGAACTTTTCTGAATAGCCAACGACAAACCAATCTTTCGGACTTGTCCAATTTCTTGCACAGCTCTTCATCGATATATCTATAGACTGCACAACCAAAAACGTGCAGATCTCCTGTGCTTGGTTTTTAACCATACCATAGTTCGTATGGTGGTTTACCCGTTGATTGTGTATGTAGTTTATTTTGTAAATACATCGCGTTGCGTCTGTCACATATTTACATATTTTTCCTTTCTGCTATGCCGATTTGCGGCAGTCAGTAGGGAACTGTATTCTGTATACGAATTCCTTTCTTTTGCAAGTATTCTTGTAAGTTCTTGTTAACGAATTTACGGTCTTGGTGTGATCCAATGGTTTTTACGGTTTTGTTGAGCAGTGTCGCCCATTTGGCAGCGGTGATTTCAGCATCATCGATGACTTCGACATTGGCATCGACGCCAGGGGAAAATGAAGTTAGTTTATTATTATTGACTCGCAGTAATCGTCCCGCAGTAGTAATAGTAATTTTTGTACGTTATAACGAATATTGTCTTTCATCGCGTAAAAAAAGTTAAACCACTTTGTCATAGTTTACTTTAAGTTTCAATCTTAAATTGTCCTGTACTGCGTTACTTCACTCTACGTGCACTTTCTTCGTTTTTAGCTGGACTCATAACCTATTGTCATTGAACTTTATTAATTATAAATCAGAACACTAGTCAACAATGAGACGTAACGCAGTACGGGAGTGTATAAAGTAGAAAAAATGTAGAACTACCGAATGTTTTTACGCGAAAAACCGACGCTGTCTGTAGTTTCGGATACTTGTGAACTGTGATGGATACTCACTCGAAAACTGCATCATTCCGGGTTCCTCGAGCGAAAGGGAAAAACGATACGACTTTATTCTTCAATAAAAAATCAAAGACGAAACTTTTTCTTTAGCACAGATGGAAAGATTGTTTGCGTGCTTGTCATTGTAATCCTCCAACAATTTATAATTAAAAAAAAACCAATAACACCGTGTTTTGGTCAACAGTTGCAAAAAAATATTATTAATAGTACATAAGAGATGAATCCCCGCCTGTTATAAAATGGATCGTGAATCTATACAGTGAGAAAATTCAAATTACATTGGTATGTTAACAGAAAAAATTACAAACTGTAAATGATTTATACCGCATATGGTTTATAGCTTTTATAGATCAAATTTATTTGAGTCGTTATTGCCATGTAATTCTCCACAACAATTATGAATATTGATTAATAAAAAAGTTCATTTTCAAGATAAGATCTTATTTCGACATAGAAATAACTGAATAATTGTTTATGCTATTTTAAATAAATTTAATTATCATAATTCTTTGTCATTTAATCGCTCTGCTTATATTATAACATTTTCATAATCCATACCCTATCCTTTTGATTATTAACATTGAATTATCATTGAATGATAGTCCGTGGAAATGCATAATTTGGCTAATCAATGAAGCAATAGAAGGTCATTGTGGCACATAATTTTTAGTAGCGAGCTGATTATACCTTGCCTTATTACGATCCGTAGATACAAATATTTGCTTGTTTATTTTTAAACAACGTTTGAAAATTACAAAAATATGTTTTTCGCACATAAAACAATTATTATCGCAGTTAAGTAAATAGTCCAGAAAAGTGAACAGAAAAGAAGGTACCAAAAATTGAGTGTTTTCGAAATTCATAACATTGTTCTAATATTGAAGCACTGGCCATGCAATATTCTGTAGGTTATATTTTGTACAACATTTTGATACAATTTTAAGATATATTACGCATACTTTGTGTGCGAAATCTTGTTTCATTCAGATTGTTAGTTTCTGAAGTAGAGCATAGTTATTTTGTAAAATACACATTTGCTCGAACTTTTCGACCTGTTAATAATTTTGTAAAAAAACCTTAAAAACTGGTTTAGTAGTACTAAAAATCTTCCATTTACTTCAAAACTCTCAAATGAGTTGAATTGGTGAAAATCGCAGTGAAACATCTACCAAAAGGGAACTGCACTACGATTGTACAGTAATAATAACACACAGTTCTCCTTAGTAGGGTGCACTCGGTGTTTGTTTTTAACATTAATTATCTCAGGAAGAATTGAGGCTATATTATTCGTTTTTTTCACATAAATATCATATGTCCAATTCATATTTTTATCTTGATACACATTCAACGTCCGGTGTTCGACGTCCAGTGTCAGCTATTGTAGAAACTCTCTTAACGAACAACTCTAATATAAAATAACGAAAATGTCTAAAAATACATTTCGTCGAAATCATTAAAATTATGTGTAACTTTAGATGCACAGATAAGTTCTAGAAAGCGATAAACTATTCTATTTTTAATAAATAATTATTACGCTTTCTCGTGCGTCGCGATAAGCGATAATGATCCGCGGTATACAGAAACAATAAAATTGTTTTGAACGATGTACATATTGTCAAACACGAGCTTCGAATCTTATTTATCGGCTATTAGTTTTAAAAATAATAATTTAAAAATACGCACTGCATAGCAAATATTATAACATGTTGTTGCGGTAGTTAAAGTTTCCAATGTTGCGTGAAAGGTTGATTCATTGGGATAGAATATTTCAACCGAAGTTTTGAAAAGTCTTCATACGGTAATAGTAGATTATTTTCTTACGCTAAATTTTCTATACATTTCTTGCTTGAGTATTGAACTACGCATCTGTATTCGATTGTCGATATTATCTAATATTATAAATTGTAATCGTTTTGAGCAAAAAAATTAGTATTGTATAATGCAAAACGGTAGAAAATAATAACAAATAAAAAATTACCGTATTTTTGTGCCGAAATAACACGAAAATAAATTTAATGTTGATCTTTAATTGTAGAATCAGTTATGAAAATCGATCGACTGCAGAACACATTTTTCGTACTTGCAACATTGGCTGCAGTAGCCCAGTGTGATGATATAGTGTTTGGCTTTCGTGAACCCGATGACACTTTAGTCAAATCAGACAAAGTCGTAAAGCCTCGTTCATCCGACGACGTTGTTACAAGCATTCACGGTGCGTACGTGCTGATGAACAAAACTGTAACAATTACTGCGGTATTGCTGTTTGATTTAAATGGTGACAACGATGGAGCTTATGCTAAAATATTGAAAGGAGGACCAGGGCAACGCTATATTGCCATCAGTTTTTTCAGTAACCCTGGTTATGATATTAATTACGAAATAGAAGTATATGCAAAATGAGCAATGTGGGCAGGTATATCTTTATGGGAGGGACCAACGGTCAATGGATTAATACCGTTATTTTTACTATTTATCGTATCATTAATGAACAAGAAAACTGATTTTTATATATTTTAATTAATTATTCTGAAATGTGAAATTAGAAGGAACGACAAACAATGTTTCGTGATCGATTATTGCACTCTAACAATTCAAATATTGATTATATTTGAAATATTGTAATTACATATCCTTTTCTGCCAAATAAAATGTTAAAATATCAACTTCCAAATATGACAGACGTATGCTTTGTTCAGTTCAGCGTTAAAGACGTTTAGATTTGTTATAAGAAAATCGGCCTCTGCGCATAAATATAGCACATAAAAATATATATAGTAACTGATGAAATTCACATCCCTGGTTTCGCCGGTGAAGTATATTATCGTGAAAAAAAATACGATTCGATGGATTAATTGTGTGAAATTGTGCCGAATGGTTTGATTATAACTGAATTGAACTGAACTGAACTGGTTTCGTTATAAACAACTGAAAAAACTATGGCTCAATTATACGATGGAGAGCTAATTAAAAAAAATTAGATTATCACATTTTGAGAAAGGTTCACGAAATTTTAACTCTCTAGAACAAGTGACCTTGTTGCGCGAGTCAATCGCACTCATTTTCTCAACAGTTCCCATTCGAATATTTGTATTCAACTATGATATAATCAGAGATGTCATTATGACCTGTCTTGGACTCGTAATTGTGATTACAAGCCAACATTGAACAATTACTGAATGTTCGACCTACTGAAGCAGGTAAATACCCAAAAATTTCACGACGATACAGCTTCTTGTTGTTTTGAGCAATTTATACGAAATACTTTAATGTATCAAAATACAAATATATGTTTACATGTATGAATATATGTACCGATGGTATGCTGATTTAAAAATACTTCATGGTGAAATTACGTGCAACGCAATTGTAATAGCGCTACAATACCGTCAGACGTTAATTTACCCTCGAAAATAACGGAAATTTTTAATAAAATTCGAAATATTCAGCATTTCATCATATGTTGAATTATCTAGCTCTGGTTCTACTTTGCTTTTTATTGTTTTAAAATGACTACTTATCATGGATGATTAATACTTGTTTTGAATTTGAAATTAAAAAATATGTTATCGCTAGTTAGTGTCGGAAGACTTGTGTCACAGTATTAGTCATGTAAAGAGCGTATGTTATTTTATTTACCTCAGCCATTCACGTATAAACGTATTCTATAATGATTAGACTCTAGTCATGAAAAAAGTTACACTTTGACGAATGCCAAAAAACAGTTTGTATGGAGAATTCACATCAAGTTACAACGTGTGTTTATATACGTGATGAAAGGAGTCAATAAAAACCAACATTTTTCTTATACAACTATTATTTGTAACAGATGACAATTTCAGGCAAAACGTTGCGAATGCTATCTTAAAGAAACATAATTAATTCTATTTTCAGTTCCAACACTGAACGCAGATAAGATCGATTACGACATTACTGTTATCTATTCATCACGTATGCTTTAATTCAAAGATAAGCTTGGGTTTATAAAGAAAATGCTACTTAGGGAAAATCCAAATTGTGCTAAGCGTTCAATAATACCATGAAGTTCTCAATAGCTGTTATCCTACTTGTCTGCGCTTCTTTAACGGTATTTCTGTTCAGTAATCCATCATTTTAAGTGAAACCCTTATCGGAACTAACAATATACATTTTTATTAGGTAGCCAAAGACGACTTTATCGATGCAGCTAATTACTTAGAATCTTGTTTCCACAAAATTGGCTTGAATGACGGTATTATGATTATTTTAGTGATTGCTCATCGGAGAGAATCTTGAACGCTATGTTTTTATAACGTTATTTTGTGTATTTAGGACATAAAGAACTGACTAACCTAGAGAATAAATGCGGTATTGCTTGTTTGTTCAAAGCTTTCAAACTGGTATGTCTATTTTTCTTACTATTTATATGTAATAATGAGTATAACAGGGCAGTCGTATTTAGAATATACGTTTGAATATTTATAGACGAAACTTACTTCAATGGAGTATTTCTTATACCTTAAGGTTTTCTTTATTGTTACGTGTATATTATGTATAGTCGATTTAGTTTTTCTAACTACACACACTGACATTTCTATACGTAAATCCCAATCTTTTTTCGTCTCAATTTTAAATCGACAAGTTACTTCATCTTAAATATTTGTATTTATATCCCTGTTAATTAATACAAATTCAGGAATACACGTTTTTTAATGAATATAAATGAATTAAAATTTATTCGTATTGTTATTTTCTTATTTTGTATTTATTTGTATTCTTATAATTAATTCAACGTGTAAAACTAGATGAACGAAGACGGATCAATAAATGTTAGCGAAGTTCAGAAACATAGCCAAACCTTAACTGTTGAAAAGCTGAACGAATATGTTGAAATGTGCGAAAAGGAAGGTCAGTAATATTTTTCTTGTATTTATTCGTAAAAACGCCAATTTAGATGGCTAACTTTGCTACGTTTTAAGGTGGATATAACGCGCAAACCGCAGACTACCCCTGCGAGATCGCCGCATGTTTCCAGAAGAACAATTACTTCTCCGATTTGGACTAATCTAAAAGTCGCATGAAGTTTATTATATTTACGTATATATGCAATTTATTTTTTCTTATACTTATGCAAATAAATATTAACATTTTTCTAGACAAAAGTTTGTCGTTGCTTTAATTTTCATTCTTCGGTCGATTTATTAAGAAATAGTTATCAAATACATTTAAATAAATTATTTAGTGACAACTTGAGTATTTAAATTTTCGAGTTATGATCTAAGCTGCTTCCGACGGTAAAATGTACAATGAGGCTAGCGTACACGTATTGGTTAGACTGATGTCATTAGATAACTTATCAATTTGCCAGAAATTCTACTAATATTTATTCAAATGACTCAAGATTAACATTTCCGCATTATCATTGAAATGAGAAAATTTGATACGGATTCTGTTACCAACTGAATCATCCTTATTCACAATGTTCTATATCCCTCAAAATTAATTATAAAATACATTATATTATTCAGTATTTATAAATTTAAGAATAAGATGTACAAAGCTTGCAAAAAGAGTGGATTGTTTTAACGAAATAATATATAGTTAAATAAATTAAAAGTGCTCGCAAGGATTATATGCAAACGAGCTCACTAAAATGTCGGATATTAAGTTTTAACAATGTTCATTTACGCGTTAATATTATTATTAAATTTTGTTTAATTTTGATATCTGGGCCTATATTGTAGATAGATATTTTCTGGGTTCATATATTTCTGTAATTCTATTACGCTAGATGAAATAAACAAGTGAGTAAATAAGCTCACTCGCACAAATCATCATGCTTATAGATACAGGTATCATATGTTATATTTCACCGACGCAAACGGTTGTGAATGTTGAAAAAAACTGTACATATACATCGATTTCATATAAAATAATATATTTTGTATTTATATCTTTCTTTCGTACAAATATGTTTATTCGCACGATTACAACAATAAACTAATATTAATCAGCCAAACATAAATGTTACTATTAAATATAGTATTTGTAGATAATGCAAGTGCTAATATTATCATATACACCAATATAATTACAATCCCACTCTATCAGTGTAGAACGTACTGCACTAAAATGTTTGTTTCGTTGAGAAGCTTTTGTCGTAATTTATCAAATTAAAGTTTTTTATACTGGCACCCATTTTGCATCAAATGATACATATAAAAGTTGATAATTATAACGTAAAAAATCTAAAAATATAGATTCTTCTAGATTATACTTTCCATTTTCTTATTGTATGTGAATATTATTTAAATTATTAAGCATTATATGGCGTATGTTTTTTTTGATTACATCACTATTAAATGTAAATATCTAGAGTTATTTAATAACAATCTAATTTGAGATTTAATCACTAACTTAATTTTTTACTCTGACTCAAAATCATCATACGAATATAATCAATCATATCATATGGTTAATCATATGTAGACCACATTATCTACACATGATTAATGATGTGATGATGAAAAAATTGAATATTAGGTCATTGTTCGTTTATTATAGAATTAATCATATGGCGTAAATTGAAATTAATTATTAATCATATGATTTCAAATGAATCATTTGATTAATAATATACTTTCAAACGGTTCCTTAGATTAATTAAATAATAAATCAGTCGACATCTTATTCAAAATAAACATATGGCTATAAACCGTATGATTGACCAGAATAATTTTAAACCGGGCTTATAAACGGGAATTATCCATCTGTGGTATGCGTCTCTAACTGTCTATACAATACAATAACGAAACAAATACATAGCTATAACAATATCCCTGCGGCTGCCTTTTTTTTGAAATCATTAACAAACAAACTATCGTTTTACAAGCGTCTGTTAGCATAAAAGTAGCAGTAATATTATATTGCGCTATTGTACTATTCTATAAACTATTGTATATATATATATTCTCTACTATTCTCGAGATAACAACCCTATCACATTGCAATTAAAAATATGTTAGAGTCCGAACATAAGACATGTCACTATTAAGTAATTCTATGGCCCAAGCCGAACATTCGTGATGATTTGCACCTATGGAATTTCAAAAATAAAATAGTTAAAGTAATGAAACGCATTGATCGAAATATTAATAATTTATTTATTTACTTTGAGCGTTATAAGCCGATGAGCTGGCGTTTGACTGTTGAAATTAGCCATGTTCATTGGTCAAAGACTAGGAAACTATATAAAAATGTGAAAGAATTAATACATGATTTTGACATTTGGAAATAGAAATATGATTGAAAATGATGTATTAGCATGGAATTCGATTTTTTTTTAAATTGTGCAATTTCTTGAGCATTCTATAACAGAGTATTGACAAATGAAACAAATATTTAAATAAAAATATATTGCTCGTATTTTTATGTGTTCTTTTCTATATGATGATAACATAAAAATTATTATGAAAAGGTTATTTTATACCCACCAACTTGAGAAGGCGCTGCATCTTTAACGTACATTTTAGAATATAACTCTAGTGACTCATCGACCCTAGCTCGTTTTCTCGTCCCTGCAATTGTATCTGCAAAAAATATTTATTTTATTGTATTTTCTCAAGTTCGTGAAATTATCATTTTGAATACATTGCTAGTAGAAGTTATGTGTTTTCCCTTGTGGCTACATTTCGCAGATATAAGCGATAATGGCGTTGTCAGAAATTACAATCTGTGTATATAAGTGACGGATAATAAATTAGTTGAACGAAACAATAACGAATGTAGAAGAGGAAAAATATGAAATGTTTAGTTATGAAAAAAGTAATTTTAAGACTTACCTTTGACGGGAGTGAAAGTAAATGGTACGGGATCACTGCACGAGTTGTCCGAGGGGCGTATTAACTCCATATTTACAGTGACCGTTCCCTTGAAATCGAGTTTCATATATTTTGGAGTTTCGTAGACTATAGCGTACTAGAAGGAAATGAAAATATACCATTTAATCGAACATTCAAACAGCTCAGCAAAAGATTATATTCCACGTACGAACATCCTATTAATTAATAATCATCACGAAGGCAACATCAAATCATGCACAATTGAAAACGAATACCATCGTAAAATATTCACTTACTAGTTTATGAACCCTGCCAGTTCTATTCATATCTACAAATTCTTCCCACACAAGTTCGTCATTTCGTTCTTCGAAAAATCTTATTTGAATGTCTCCCGTGTTGACTTTGTCACAAAGTATTATTACTTTTTGACCACCAGAAGCTGGTGCAACGCAATGACTCATTCTATGTATTGTAAGATTCGAAACATTTTCTGAAATAAATGTCAACCAATTGATTAATCGTAACAGTATAAAAGATATAAGAAAGTATAAAAACGACAAAATCAAAATTTCACTTACTTTTATCGTAAATGGGGTTAGAAACAACTGGTGGCAAAGATATTTTGTATTGTCCTTTTTCTGGTCCCTCGATAAATGTTTGAAAAGCAAGTCGTATGCAATTTTGATCGATGCCTCCCAAATTGTATTTGTGATGAAAACCACCTGCAAAATTAAAAAATAATTGCAATTTTCGATTAAAATGATGTACTTGAAGAATAATCAAATTTGTACAAGATTTAAAATGTGATAAACGTAGGATCGTACTTTTGAATGGATCCACTCGGTCTTGCTCACGCTGGGTGAGCATATTGAACTGTTCTGATCTCTTGACGCAGTGTACGCTAAGCTTGTCCAAAACGATAGTCATATCTTTCTTTTTCGACGTTGTAAGTAAACATATTCCTTTTCTGCATCCATTGTTACCTATAAGATTGTGCGGATGAACCCGATAAGGCATTAATTTTGTCACACAAGATACTACTACGAATGCCTTGCCCTCGTAACCGACAATCTGTGGAAAATAAAAGAATGGAAAAAATGAAATGTTTTAACGTTTAGGATATTAATAACAGATAAATAAACGATAGTGAGAAAACTTACGCGTATTGTTGGATAAGTTTTATTATCAGGTTTGCTACCAACACCAGGTATACCAATTGCATTAGCCCTAATTTCGTTGGTGTAACGAAAACGTATTGCCCTGGCTGATGGCTGCACGAGGATATCAATATAGGGTTTGATACTCTGTTGCAATGGACGCATGATTTGTAGATTTTCTTGTGCAGTTTGAACAGTTTCATTTTTCTGATTGTTTTGCAAGAACTGCTCCATTATCGGTATATATGCTTGTTGCGGATTTGGAATATCTAATAATTGTTGTTGCGGATTTGAAATATCTAATGGTTGCTCCTGTTGTGGATTGGAAATATCTAATGGTTGCTGCTGTTGTGGATTGGAAATATCTAGTGGTTGCTGTTGTTGGGGATTGGAAATATCTAGTGGCTGCTGTTGCTGCGGATTGGAAATATCTAATAATTGCTGTTGCTGCGGATCACAAATATCTAATAATTGCTGTGCTTGAGCATTGGAAATATCTTGTGGTTGCTGTTGCTGCGGATCGCAAATATCTAATAATTGCTGTGCTTGGGCATTGGAAATATCTTGTGGTTGCTGTTGCTGCGGATTGGAAATATCCAATAATTGCTGCTGCTGCGGATCGCAAATATCTAATAATTGTTGTTGCTGTGGATTGCAAATATCTAATAATTGCTGTGCTTGGGCATTGGAAATATCTTGTGGTTGCTGTTGCTGCGGATTGGAAATATCCAATAATTGCTGATGCTGCAGATCGCAAATATCTAATAATTGTTGTTGCTGTGGATTGCAAATATCTAATAATTGCTGTGCTTGGGCATTGGAGATATCTAGTGGTTGCTGTTGCTGCGGATTGGAAATATCTAATAATTGCTGTTGCTGCGGATCACAAATATCTAATAATTGCTGTGCTTGGACATTGGAAATATCTAATGGTTGCTGTTGTTGCGGGTTACGAATATCTAATAATTGTTGTTGTGGTGGATTGCAAATATCTAATAATTGTTGTTGCTCTGGCGACTGAAAATTTGGAGCAATTTGTTGCGGTTGCTGCTGATTTTCAATGTCAAGTAGAGGTGAATTTTGATGTAATTGTTTGTTAAGACCATTTATAATTTGCGTTTGAGATACATCCATTGGCTGGTTCTGGTACTTGGATGGCGAATGTTGATCAGCATATTGCTGTTGTTCCTCGACTTCGAATTGAACTAGCGGTTGGTCATTGTTAAACAGGGTCATTGGATTATTGTTATATTGAGCTATTGAATTATTATTAAATTGAGTTATTGGCTCATTGTCAAATGGCGTTATTGGGTTGTTGTTAAATTGAAACTGCTGGTAACAGTTCGAAGCCAATAATTGATGAGCTTGCGGATGCTGGTTTTCAAACTGGTGTATGACTTGCGTTTGATGATTTTGATTTTGGACGAAAGGCATATTTTGCGTTGGACCTTCGTAATGCAGTGGATAGTTAGCATCTAAAAACCAATTTTGATTCGGAAAGTCACTCTCTTGCAGCGGCTGCTGACACACATATTGATGAGTTTGTGGCTGCTGTCGTTGCTGATTTTGCTGCTGATATACAAATTGATAAGTTTGTGGTTGCTGGTGTTGCTGATTTTGTTCCTGATACGTGTATTGGTGAGTTTGCGGCTGTTGCTGCTCCTGCTGCTGATATGCATATTGTTCAACTTGCAGCTGCTGCTCTTGATGCTGATACGCGTATTGATGAGCTTGCAGCTGTAGCTGCTGTGGTTGCTTCTGCTGCTGATACGCATATTGATAAGCTTGCGGCTGCTGGTTCTTAAATTGGCACGCCATTGGCGTTTGATAAGTCTGATTGAAAATTTGTGGAAAAATTGGCGATTGTACTCCACATTGCAGCTGATAATTAGGGTTGAAAAACTGGTGTTGTGGCAGGATTAATTCGTGCTCCGGCTTCTGCTGCTGATACATACTTTGATGAACTTACGATTTTCGAGTCTGAACTCAATACTCATTATATTGCTGTTCGTAAAGGGGTTGTAGCATTCGCTGTTGACGCGCTACTCGAATTGATGTTTCCGTCGTCAATGGCTGAAGTATTAGTTGCTGTTCTTTGATTATGCGATCATATGGGGGGCTTTGTGGATCCTCTTCAATGTTTCCGTTATATGCCTCCTTGACCACAAATTCCAAGTTTGTCGGATCTATTGGATATACTGTATAATAGAATTTCAGGTATGTACTTTCATTGAAACGACACACACGTACACGTAAACACACGGGCACGCGTACGCACGCGCATGTAGAGGAAGATGTGCGTGTGCGCCAATAAAGGCTGTATACTCACGAGTGTCGTTGTACACTCCGTTGTAGTCCACAATCATTTGTTCCATGATGTTTCCAATGTATCCCGTCTATATCGATGTATATAGGTATTTGTATTGTCTAGTCGCAACATCACGATATGAAATATTTTAATTTATAACGATTGCCTCGATTTTAATTTGATTTTTAACTGTTTATTTTTCAGTGTACCGATAAACATTTAGCACGTTTTCAGCGCGAGTTATTCGTTTTGCAATATTCGTGCTGAATATTGGACAATATTCGGTGTCTATCACTTCCTACGGATAGGTATTTGATTCAAATCAAATTCTATAAGTAATACGCAACTTGAAAAACTCGCCATTTCATTTGACGAAACTTTTCGTTTGATTCGTCAGGTAAATCAACCATGCGGTTTATATCTTTGCGACCAAAGTACGTGAAATTAATCACACGAACAAACTTGCATGTGAAAAGTAAATAAACATACTCGCGTAAACATAATACGTTGGTAATCGATCGCGAAATAATAATGAAAATATTTACTCTTAAAGAGAGTGTGTAATACACAACAACGATGCTAACATTGTAAACTTTTGTGTATATGTTCAAGATAATAGACTATAGACGCGTGTAAATAGTTATCCGCTTGGTAATTGTGCAAATAAATGTTTTAATGAAAAATAATATGCAAAGGCGAGTATAAGTATGGAGAGTGTAAATAATTAAACGCATCCGTGGAAAAGGCAATAAACGAGCGCAACGTTAACGTCTATTTCTTCAAGCAGCGCGAAACTATGGATGCTGTTTAGCGATCACGTAAACAAGTCTGTATTACGCTCTTGGACTATCGCTTGGTTATTAGTGGGGGTGTCCCATCGATAAAGCGAAAAGGAAGGGGGAATAGACGAGCGTTAGCAGGGCGGAGTACAGTGTCATATCGTTATAATTGTCGATGGATTTTGCATTTGTACAAAGCGGAGCTTGTCGAGTAAACAAAGTTACATTATCGAAGAAAATTTCGAGATTTTACAAGAAAGGTGTAAAAGAAACTCTAACAAGACACAGTGTTGTCGTTGGTACATTGTGTGAATGTTGGTGTCAGGACAGATATCGCGACGTTTCACAAATTCAACAGGTTTTCAGTCGCGTAATGAATTCATAATTTACAAATTCGATTTACAATTCTATTTTTGGATTACTATCAGTGAATGTTTTGAGGTTCTATCCATAATTGAATAAACTTGACAGCTATTTCTAAGGTAGGCTCGATGTACGTTCAAGCGAGAACAAACTTTGGGTTGAGCATTATGTTTCCTGGCGAATTCGTAGCAATAATTCATGGGCGAATTAAAAGTGATATGCTATGAATTTGCGTATTCGAGTTGTATACTAAATATTTGGTCGTTGTTAAAAAGTAATAACTGTTGACTTGCTTGTCTTTGACTAGTTGTAAGGTTGTTTTAGCAAATGCTACACGGAGACGTGTACAAACCATTTTGATGCCTTTCGTAACTTTCAGAAAGAACGAGACGACGCCAAGTATTGCCGTTTGTTAGTATGAGGTGTCAATCACATACACAACTATAAGCCTATACCAAAAGATAATATTGTAAAGTGACATAGAGTATGGCGACTATTCGGAGAGAAGACGAAAGCAACAAGGATCTAGCTCAAGTTAAACATGCCATTGAAAGTAACGTCATTAAGTATCACATTTGCACGACGTGGATCGCCGAAAGATGTAAAAACATTAATTGCCAAATGATGGCTAACGATTTCTTGAGGGAGTTTTGTCCCAAATGGATTGGCAATACAGCGCTTCATTTCGCAGTTCACCATAGAAACACCAACGCAATAATTAATCTTGTACAACACGGGGCTAATGTTACGTTGCAAAATAAGGAACGTTTAACGCCGCTTCATATGGCTGTACAAGAAATTTCAAAAACAATATCGAAGGATTATCTGCTAAACAACGAGTTGATCGATACCGTGTTAACGGCACAAGCGATAAGCGGCAACTTCAAAAATCCCGAGAACGATGATCAATTGTCGCATTTTCATTTGGCCTGTGCGTTAAATCACATGGAAGCCGTGAAAGGCTTTTTGAATAGCGGAATTCCCGTTGATTACAAAGTCGGCTCGACGTGCCCGATGTTTCCTGGATTTACTCCGTTGCACTTTGCGGTGAAATACTGCGCTGTCGATATAGCATCGATGCTTCTGGATCGCGGGGCCAATAGGCGCATGAAGAATAACAGTGGGATGGCAGCGATACACATAGCAATGGAAAGAAAATTATCGATGATTGATATGGGGGTTACTGGACAGGCGAGGGATAGAAACGACGAAATGTTGAGATTTTTGTTGGAAAGCGAAAAGCACTACAGTGATTCAATATACATGGACTTCTTTGAATTATCTCAACTTCATGCAATGTGCACACTAGGAGATACGGATATGATTGAAAACTTTTTGCCAAAAGTTAAAAATATCAATCACGCCGTCTATAAGGAAGCACCAGTATGGGCAGGTTATACTGCATTGCATTTTGCTGCAATGTCCAATTTGAAAACCGTCAAATTACTTCTTAATAAAGGAGCAGACATCAGCATCACCAATACCGATGGAGTTACAGCTCTTGACATGTGCGCTGGAAGATACGACATGATAGACATTTACGAAATTCTTTCCTCGCATACCGCCTGGAGGAATGTTATACTGTCGGACAGCAAAACAACATTGGCAGAATTAGTATATTCCATGAAAAACCCGCAGGAACTCGACGTATTCCTTCGAAGGCAAGTCAATAACTTAATTATCTTCGACGATGCGCCATTGTGGGCGGGCTGTACTGTTCTGCATTTGGCCGTGATGTTCGCCAACGTGAATAATCACACTAAAATGGAAGCGCACGTCGAGGAAATGTTGACAGGGCTTTGCACGAAATATCCGGAAATGCTTATTATTCAGGATATTTACGGCCACACGCCAGTTCACATTGCGTACATATTGCATAAAACAGCGATCGTCGATCTGCTACTGGCTCGCCTAAAAAAATGCCCCAATTTGATTAACTGCATCGACGAGGATGGATTATCGTTTGTACACATGGCTTCGGCATGCAATAAAATAAGTTTACTGAAAAAATTGTTAAAGATGGGCGCCAATGTCAATTCCAGCTACACGGGTACGACTTCGGTTTTTCCGTCTCTATCCTTTGGCTCGACTGCGTTACACTTTGCGGTCGTTAATTCGTGTCCTCGTGCCGTGAAGCAATTGTTGAAGTTTGGCGCAAACGTATGCGTAAGAAATCTCGATGATCTGACACCGATACACTTGGTACTCTTGGGAACAGATAGATTAGTCATGGGTAAGTATTTGCTGAAATCGCCGACAATAGCAAATGTGGTCGCCAAACCAATTGGATTGAGTCACCTTCACGTTGCGTGCATGTACAACAACATTAAAGTTGTGGATAGACTTATACAGAAGGGTGCAAATATCAATGGTATTGTTAAATTTAATTTGATCGATAACTGTCTGTTCTACAAGTATAAGTTTGCACACCATTATGAGAGATACACGCCGTTGGCCATAGCTTGCGAAAGAAAGCGCTACCTCACCGTCAAATTCTTATTGCAACAGGGTGCCGACGTGTTCGCGGGGGATGGCAAGAAAGGATCGGCGTTGTACGACATGTTCGAGCTTCACTATAAAATTGATTATTTATTTTACTTTCTTGGACGTTTGAAAGACCACGATATTCTATGGACACGTTTGAAATCCGTCACTGGCATGACAATACTTCACTGGGCTTGTTTCTACGCCGATTTACAGAATATTGCAAAACTGGTCAAGGCAGGACACGATGTCAACGCTAGAATTTCGTCAAAGTCCCCGGTATTACGAGGATACACACCACTGCACGTTATTATACACTGCAGTATTAAGCAATACGTCAATAAATCGATCGAATTACTCGTGCAAGGTGGCGCTGACGTCACGCTGCAGGACGATCGAGGCTACACTCCACTTCATATGGCCTACGAAAACTACTACACTTACAACGCAGGTTAGTCAAGCTTGATTATCTATTAAGATTATCGGTGTCCTATTCGCGACAATTGCTTCTACAAATACAGCGAGAAAAAATCGAGTGTTGAGAAATCGCGCCTCGATCATAAACCACGATCGATACAACGTGTATTCGTTGTGTTAATAATGCAAACGTGTCTGTATAAGAGTCTATTTTTTCAGGAAAGCAAGATTTATTGTACACAAATATGCTGTTGGCAGCCCACAGCGATTTCAGCGTGAATCCTGTAAGAAACGACGGGGTTAGCCACTTTCACATTGCTTGTGATATGCACGATATCAACATCATCAATAAATTTCTAGTTTACGGTAACATTAATATTGATCAAACGATAGATTATTTCCGATCTTCCTACGCTGGTTACACGGCGCTGCATCTCGTCTCGAGAATCAACAAAGTAAAGGGCGGTATCTCGAAAAAGCGAGAAATTCTCGATTTGCTAATAAATAACGGAGCCAACCTTAACGCTGATGATGCCCATGGCGATACGCCGCTGCACACATGTATCCGTGATAATCTTATCGATGTTTTCGAAAGATTAGTCAGGTATAGACATCACGATAAGTAAAGCTTCATACTCTCTATGAAATAAACAAAGAACAAACAAAAAGAAAAACGACTACTAAACGTATCAAATCTACAGGCAGACATCGCAAGATGTACGTACTGATTTTGTGGTTCTTCTTTGTAGAAGTGGAGCCGATGCGAACGCTCCGAATATATGCGGCGAGACGCCATTGAGATGCTACTTACAAACGCCTCACGCCACGAGTGAGGGGGTAAAAAGTCTCATAAGAATCGGGTGCCGTTTGGACGTTTTCAATCCTGTCACCCACAAGGGTCTCTTGGGTGAAATTATTCATTTGTTCACTTTTGAAACGGTACTGAATTTAATGTCCATGTTCGTCGTCAATTTCAAACAACCAAAACTAGACGATCATTTAGGCCGTACGGCTATTCACAATATAGTCTCCACAAGTGCACCAAACATCCAAATAACCGAATACGTCGCACTAATCAACCAAGTATCGCTAATGGACTGCGACATTGATGAGCAAGACACGTTAGGTAACTATATCGATCGTCTGTTTATTCGCTGTATAAAAACGATCGCTACAATAATTAATTTGTCTATTTGAACAGGTCAAACTCCGCTTCACGTGGCTGTAAAATTTCAAAACTTTAAAGCTGTTTCCGCGTTATTGCACATGGGTGCGGATTTCAACATATTGAATAACGCGGGTAGAACACCATACGCTTACGCCTACGACTCGCGTACATCCAATTTCAGACTCGACGGCAAGATTTACGAAAAATATATAGATCTTCGTGGGCTTGACACATTTTTATATCACGTCAAAAAATTGCAACACTGTAAGCTTGACGTGCACAAGCAAAATGTAGATATTTCGAAAGTAGCTATTGTAAAGTTTAAACGCAATCTTCAATTGACTGACAAATTTTTGAAGGATCTTAGAGGCGTTAAAGCCATAACAATCGAACCTCACTCGCTTACTATTGACGACTTTTTGTGCGAAACTAAAGCCATATCTCATTATTCAACCATGTCAAAAGTCAAACGCGAGGATATACACAAATTTTTTAATCCCATCGACTTTCAGAAAATTAGCCAACAGTTTTGCGATGTCTCCGGGCTAATTCTATTGCAGTTTAGAAAAATTAAAGTAAGATGCAAACTAGAGGAGGAGGCAAAACACTGTCTGGCAATTGTTGGTCGAGTAGTGATGGTTCCTGATACCTGTAGCCGTATTGTTTTCGAATTGTTGAGTAACTTGGATCTGGAAAGCTTGATTATCGCGGCGACACCCATTGTAGAACCAAACATTGAGTAAACAGTGCACAGGAAACAAGCATTTTTCTCGTGAAAGCCAAAATTTTCGGTCACAATTAACACAATACCTTGTTAACGTTGCCGTTGCGACTCGAATTCCGATTTCGTTAAGTATGCGTGAACAATTGCATTCAAATTTTATTTCGAACATGAATCGAAAAATGCGAACTAGTTGGTTACTTTAACTAAACCTTACCCACTCGTTGCCGACTGAATATTTTATATTTCGCTTAGTTATCTAATTCATCAATTATATGTACTTTCGTCCTGAGCATAACTCATGAAATAAGATGCGTTCATTACACAATATTCATCTCTTTTTCTATGTTGTACAATGTAAATGGATCAAATCGTTTATAATTTTTTCATTAAAAACGTTGTTTTTTAATATCTACTACAACAAAGAAATGGAGAAATTATTGTAATTAATAAGCTGTTTTGATCGTGATGTATTTAAATTATCATACCGTTGTTCAAAACACACATTTGTTATGTAATGAAGTAGGTTGTTACGTATTGAAATGCATGAAAATAAGAAAAAAAACTAATTTCTCAATAATTTGTAAAACACAGTCTAATTGACATATACTGTGAATTTGCATATTTGTAACAGTGTGTATGCAATAAATAATTATTAGTTCGTCAAAGAACACATCCGTTGTTCTCTTTTTGTAAGGCTGTAGTTCTTTGTGTATTGCTATTATTTAATAGACTATGTTGGCTGAGTCTGATTATCTCTAACTTCAAAAATACGCTCTCTTTTGAAGATTTATACAGAGTGCGAAAACCCTAAAATAGAGCAATTCAAAATAAAATTATTTTACGTACAATTATATTGATCAATAGTAGTGGTCGCTAGTCGCAATCGAGTATAAACCCGAGGTAGCTGTAATCTTGCTTGTCGCGTAATACACTTTAATGTAATATTTCGTACATATGCAATAAGATGGTGTTCTAGACCCATTTGAAAATTCGAATAGAGGATGATTGTAGTAAAGGCGAATGCGGGCCAACGTTGAAGTGCAGCCCAAATAGGATTCAAGAATTCCACAAATCCGGAATGGTACACGTAGATTAACGACAACTATAACTCGCTCGTTGCTCCTTCGAAAGTATCGATTAACTGTTGCAGAAGAGTCGAATTTTCGTTAAACGTCATGAGCTTCAATTAACGAAACCGCGTGGAAATTAATTATTTTTTAGATTAGGCTAGTGCGCGTACTATACACATTAGTATTGCGTGAATCGTTTCACCTTTATACACAGAATTAAAAGACGGTATTTTCCTGGAGAACATGGACGATAATGGTCAAATTATCAGTTACAACATTATTAATGGGGAAAAAGTGAATTCTGGGTAAACCACATTAACGACTAATTAACAACTGCTCGTTGCGTTTATAGTGAAATTCATAGCGAAAATTACATATATTTGTAAAATCGCAGAAATTGACGTTAGATAAGTGAATAATCACCAAACAAAAGTTTTCTAAAGATCACATATATTGCATAAGAAGGCGTCGAAATTAGACTACAAAGTACGCGATTCATTTTTATTCTTCATATAATTTGTTAGTTTATGTTTTTCTTTGTTTTGGCTGCCTCGTTTTGCCCGTCAGGTTTTGTCCGAGTAGTCAAAATTCATTCAATTTTCTAATGGCTGAAGCATGTTAAATATAAACATAAATTGAGATAAAAAAAACGTCGGATCGCATCTTTGCGACACGACAGTGCAGATAAAATAAGAAAAAAATGAAACAAAAATACACGAGGAAACTTGCAACGATCTTCTCGTGCCTACCTATAGTAGCGTTCACGAAAATAGTTTCTTTTTGTGATGGTGGCATCGGAACGTTTATAATATGAAGCCTTTGCATTTTGGCACGTAAACCTTGAAAAAGTAAAACTGTTGCCATTCATGTTTGTACGTGGGTAATCTTACATCCGTGGCCTCATCTAAGCAGGTAGAAGTTTGTACTCTGAGTTTGCATTTACAAGGGAGGACATTGGGGCCGTTAGACAATATGGCGGCCAGAGGCATTCAAGAGAGAAAGAGAGAGAGAGAGAGAGAGAGAGAGAGAGAGGTGGGAAATTCGGAAAGGCCCAAGCGGCACACCCCCACTGCTTCGAGCCGAGGAAACGAACACTGAGATGGCAGACTTTTCCGAGCGTTGTGATAGACAGACTTTTTTGGTTGTTACAGTCTCGTTTATTTCTAATCTTGTTTACCATTTATACTTTTTCTCCTTGCAGCTTATTTTTGTAATACACGTATTGTATGAAATCGAATTTTCTCTTGACTGATTGTAAAGTCATTTTACGATAAACTTCATTGTAGGTAAATATTTCTCAATTAAGTAACATCTGTGTGATATGCTTTACTGATCAAAATATTTGTTTATCGAGAAAGAAAATTGTACAGTATACCTGTCAATGCAGGTTAATTAATTGGCATATGTGACTCGAACACTATAAGAACAATCCAAACCGACTACCCCATTATAATAACGACAGTATGACTTTTGTTCAAAATAAGCATCCCACGTAAATTTGTTTTTAGTAAAATTAAATTGAAACGCATAATTATAAAAACGTAAAAAGTCAATTTGATACCTATATATTGTAATCAATGTTTATAAGTCAAAATCATTAAAATTAAATGTTCATGTTTGCTATTTGTTAATAAATACAATTTAGCGGATACGTTGATTTTCTACAATCAAACATCGGTAAAAAAGTTTTCGTATAAAAAATTCCATTATAACAAAAAAAAATAAAACGACAGGTAGCAAGAACGAGTATTTGCAAAGAAAACGTACCTAGGATTTACATTACTTGATTTTTACGTAGTAATACCTTTAACTTGAAAATTTATTTTAATTTTTTTCTCGAGATGAATGAAAAACAAATGCGGCCATGGTTTGATATCATTTTGATTCTCACTCATTTGTACCATTAATTAAAATACGTATAAAACACAAAAGCGAGACGTTTAGAAAAATTGCCTTATTCTTGTATAAAAAATATTTTTATACAAGAATAATTATAGTCGAATGTGTAAGAAAAATACGGAATACATGAAAATATTAAAAGATCGTTTTTTGTGTAATCAATGCTTTCTCGTCAAACTTTGTGATTCAATAATTTTAATAAGGTAATAAAATTACAATTTATTTTATAAATAGTTTTATTGAAACATAAGCTTAGAGTTAATAAATAATTAATTATTTAACTAAACTCAGTTATTGGCAATAGTAACTTCCACATCAACACCAGGTTCAATGATTATGCTGGTCATTTTTTTCACGATCTCAGATGGTGAATACAGATCAATAACTCTTTTGTGCATAGACATTTGAAATCGATCCCAAGTTTTTGATCCCTCACCACATGGCGTCTTACGAGTTGTTATTCGCATAGTCTTAGTTGGCATCCTTGCAGGGCCTCTTACTTTTAGTCTTTGCATTCTTGCACTGCCAAGAAATTCAGAACATACTAAAGAATGAATAAAAATTTCTGTTAAAAACGAAGGAGACTTCGTAGCAGCGTTAATTTTCTCAAAGCGTTAATAAATTTACCTTTTTCCAATGATTTAATATTGAGGGATGAAAGAGTAATTCGTATGTGTAATGGGGCAACTATATCAGGTTGCCCAGGTTTCTCTACATCTACAGCCTTGAAAGTTGCCTATTGAATAATTATAATAACAATAACTTAATGTCTATTATTATTTTACGGATAAATAAGTCCAACGTCATAGAAACATAACCTCGTTTATATTAATAATAGATTGGTTCGTTCGTTATTGTTAAGAAAATAAAATAATATTTTGTATAAAGTTTAAAACAATGAAACATTATTTACCATTGCTGAAATATACCCTGGTCGAGATAATCAATTCTTTCGAAAAATTGATCAGCGCTGAACCAGCAAGTATTAATCGTTCGATGCACACGTTTAATATGGCTACTGGCGGCAGGGTTTCATCTTTGCTACCGGTAAATCGAAAAACAGCCGGAAGTTATCGAATTAGAAAACATTCGAAAGTCGTCGATGCTATATAATGTAATAACTTGTACAATACAATTAATTCTATAATTGACGGTCAATGTTCATAAAAGTGTACGTTTTTGACGGATAACAGACAATTGAAACCAGATATTATCTCCGGTAGAAAATATCAGAATTGCCAATTTTCGAAATGTTTCGAATTCAATAAGCTTACTGTTCTTGTGTAAGAATTTACTATTCATTTCAGGAGGGTAGATATAGAAAAACCTTGTTAGTGCAAAGCTAACGTCTAACCTAAAAATTTGCTTTGTATTTTGTATTCTTTATATTATTGCAGAATATAGTTATTCTATGAGATATTCTATTGAATATCACATTATATTTCAGTATATTTATTTAAAATTTTGAATTTCATATGATTTTTTTTCGAAATTTCAATTACTTAAAATAATAAATATAACAGTATTATTTCATTTTTTTTTTATTCTTTAGACAATGGATATAAAAGATTGTATTAATTCGTGTACTAAAGTTGATAAAAATCAATGTGTGAACAATGTTAAGTGGTCTACAGTGCCAAAGGATAAAAATCAGTTACATCGATATCGAAAACAACCACCATTACCATATAATTTGGTAACTGAAAATTTATTTTTAATTAATTTTTTCCAATTCACTAATAATTGGAAGTAAATTTAAATTTTTATAGGAATTACAAAAAAGTTTGTATGATCAATCAATCAAAAAGCATGGTAAAAGGAAAAAGGTAAATAATTAAATTTCATTAAGCATTTGCATTGTATTTGTTTAAAAATATTCAGAGAAAAGAAGCTAATTTTTTAAAACATATGTTTTTAGCGTAAGAATAAAAAATATAACAAGAAAGATAATCAGTTCCAAGCTTCAGAAATCAAAGAGAGTATTCGAGAGGTATATAAATGTTATGATTATTGTCTCAAAAATTGTTTACAATAAAATTTTTTTTATTAGGTTGGTATAGGATGGGATGTGCTGTATGCAGTTGAAAAACGCTACAAAGATTTACAAAAGAATTATATTGTAGCAGTTACAGATAAAAATAATAGTGAGTCTAATGTTTCATTTGTCACTGCACAAACTACTGATATGACTACTATTACTAATTCTACATCAGAATATTCATTTTTATCAGCCATGCCAGATTTTAAACATTTAAAGATATCTGATGAAAATATTGAAACTGAGATTGAAGATGATAGAAATGAAGATAAAGGGAGATATAGGAAAAATGCTCTAATTACAACAATTTTACAGGCGAAAGAGAGCAATTGTTTTCTTGCAAAATGTATATCAAAAGATTGCTCTATTGACAAAAACATATGTGATTCACTGAATGAAATTCAAAGTAATAAGACAAATAGTGATAGAGAAAAAACTAACCAATGTATGTATGAACACAGAATACTTAAATATTTTGAAAGCAAAAATGATATATCAAAAACTTGTCAACCTTTAAAAGAGTTAATTCAAAAAGATTCTAAACAGAAAGACCATCAAGAGCTAAAAGAAGATGAAATTATTAAAACTTCAAGAAAATATTTTATGGATATTCCTGATGAATATTTCTGTAAATTTGTGCGTACAGAAAGTATGAAAAATTGACAAGATAATCTAATTAAACCAACATGAATTTAACAAATTTTCTGAGTTGTTTTTATAGTATATAGCAATTTCATATTGCATTTCAAGTTGTGTTTACATAAATTATTTAATGTAATTTATTGTTATCTGCTATTTATCAAATTATTTTACATTATGAATTTCAGACATATATACTATAAAAATAAATCAATCTTGAAATTAAAGTGTTCATAATTTTAATTAATTCATGTTTAAGATTTTTAAGTGTATTTTATTCACTGTTATTTGGGATCAAAAAAGATAAATCAAGTAATGTGGTAGTGCATTTAATTTATATAAGAGGAAATTTGTTTTAGTAAAGTTATTTGTTATTGGATTCAGAAATTATATGAAACTATAAACCCCAGTTATAAACTTTTTGTAAAAGAATCTCTAGTTCATTATTACTAAGTAGTGCCTTAAATGTGACTGATACAGTTGAACGTTTGTGATTCATATTCTTAAGCCAAATGATTACTTTGTAGACACAACAATAGTTTTAAAATTTTTTAAAAAATAACTAATTATATTTCTTTAAATTCAGAAGGTGATGATCACGATATTTTTGTACAAGGATGGATTATTGAAGTAGTCTTTAAAAAAATCTAACACTGTCAAATTGACACTCTTGAAAATCTCAGACTAAAGATTGACTAGTTTATAAACAGAATAACAATTCTAAAAGTATTCAAAAGCATTATTCTTAATATTTTTTATTTAAAAAGTTGTTGCTGTTGGCATATATTCTGTATATACATCAAGTATATATATATATATAAGTAAGTATATTGAATAATTAATAATAATAAAAACTTTCCATCTTATTTGTAATTTAAATGAATTTGGCGTTATTTAGGCACTTGAACAATAAAGAGTGTAGTTTTAAAGAAAATTATGATTATTTTTATTTTAAAATTTAATAATTTATATACAGAAACAATATTGTATCATTTCATGAAATTTCATGATGTATAAATATCAATGTCAAAGAAAATAATTGATATTATGTTTGCTAAGTAAAAGTAAATTTTATTTCTTTTTATTGAACTAATATTATTTCATTTAATTGTGAATTTTCTTATTTCTGAAAAAAAAAAGATCCATTATCGTTTTTTAATAAGTCCATTTATTCAGAAAAAGAATAAGGAAATGAACATAGTTATGTTTATTTTACTTACTTTGAACAATTTTACTTTTATTGTTTTTATATAAAGTTTATAAAAAAAGTCATATATTTGAATGGTATATCCAACAAATTTCTAGTCATAAATCACAGTTTATATTCAAATATTCAAATATTGTAAGAATGCTCACAAATGTAATGTTTTAATTCAACTTCAGTAAAAATGTTGCTCCAATACAGAAATGATCGCTGCCTACGACTGAGTTGGGTATTGTTGAAAAATATCTCATACACTGTTCAGCTTCTGGTAGTCTATATTTTTCTAGTATCTTAGCGTTGCTATAAAATATATAATCTGTAGTAATCCAAGAGTGATGATATTTTGTTACTTCATTCTTCATTCTTTCGTTTCTATACACACTTTGAAATCGAAATGGATGAAACAAATGACCAGATGAAAAAGTTGTTTGATGATCTCTATCTAATTCTATTATTTGACAAGCTTCTGTTTTGCTATTGACTAAATTTCTTGCATTTGAATACATTACTAAATCATTGTCCACTGAAGGAGAATACTGATATTCTGTATGCTCCAGCTAAAAGTTATTTAATTTACTCTAACAATAATATTTTATTTCAGAATAACTTTGCATGTTTAATCAATTTTAACAATCTCTTACCATAACTTTACCATCCTCTTTTCCATACAATCTTTGTAGTAATACATCAAAATGTTGGCAATCATCAGTTATATACAATCAAGGTGGTATCAAGCAATTTGATAAAGAGTGGTAGTTAGAGGCTTCCAAATACCTATTTTTTCCCTTAAACTCTATGAAACCTTGAATAATGAAATTATAAATCGCACTGTAAGGTTTAAAATTGAAATCACCTGATAGTATGATAGGAAGATAATGTGAACCTTTACTGATAAAAAATATCATTATTAATTTCTTAAATATACCCATTCTCATAACTATTATATACTTACATAGAGTATTTTACAAAAGCAAGCCTTTCAATTTCTGCCAACAATAACTGAATTTGACCTAATCTTATGTCACTACGCTTTGGGTTAAAAAGTAGATGGGTTGTAGCAACAATAAATTTTGTTTTAGGATTCTGCTTCAGAGAAAATTTTGCAACTATTCCAACATTGTCTCTATTGAGTATTTGAGTACTTGGTTGATAAAATTCAACTTTTGAAAAATCCAGTAAATTGAATAAATTTTCTTTGTACAAAAGAAGTAGACCATCAGTTTTTTGACGTGTGCGTTTTTTATAAATATATGAGTATCCATTTATTTGAAATGGAATTAAAAAATCATTTAAATGGTCTTTTTGTACTTCTTGTAAACAAATAACCTATAATACATTATTTTGCATAAATCGATTAGTTGTACTATAAAGTTATTAACTTGAAATTAATTTGTTATACATCTGCTTTTGATTTTATTATTTCCTCAGTTAGAAGTGTCCTTCTTTTTTCCCATTGTAAAGTCTCCTCATCATTATCATCATTTTTATATAAGGACATATGTTTATCCAACAGATCTTGTGCTAGTATGTTGAAAGATAACACTTTGAAGATAAATGACTCATTGGAGTCAATAATTTCATTCTTTAAAGGAAAGTAGTAATAGAATTTTTAATATTTGATGGTTATTTTTGTGTATTGTATGAATTCATTTGATCATGTTACTTTATAGTAAATTTATGGATAAGATTGTAAAATATTTTGAGCTTAAAATATATATTAAATGGACACCTTTTTCTATAACTTTCTTCCAATTCCGAATGTTTTTGTAAATCTCCATTCTGTACAATTTTCTCACCCAATGATATATTTTTTATACCAATGTCAACTTTTCTTAATTTATTAAGAATCCTTAAAAGCAATCAATTAATGATTTGTAGAATAGAATTTTGATGCAACTTCGAAACAAAAATTTCTACGGAAAAAAGTAGTAAATGCAGTATGGATCTATACAAAAATTAAATAAATATTTTAGTATAAGCGAATATATATAAGTGAGCATATTTACAAAAATAAATACACGTCACAACGAATACGCTTAGTATAACGTAAAATTAGCTCTCACTACCGACAGTGATCTTGCTTCATTTTATAAATTAGCAATGATAAATGTTTATGTAATAATAGTCTTAATTCTTGTTTTTAGGTTAGAAACAATATGGTTCCTTTTAATAAAAGTAATTATGCACACAAAATAATAGTATTGATAGAATTTTTGAAATAGCTTAAAAATTGATTTAAATCACCAATCTGGACATACAAATTTATTGATAATACATTGCGAATATTTATTAATATCGCTAAGTACCTTTATATAATAAATTAATGCGTAGAGATGAAGACAGAATTACTTTAATTATATAGATTGTGGAACGTTTGTAACTCAAGATGATTTATACATGTATATGCATTTGTTTCAGTTTACGTCTTATAGTCAACATATATCGATAAATTTTGAACAAGATAAAAGCCAAAACAATCGTCATAGTAACTAATTAATACAGTAAAACGCAATAGCTTTAATTTTAGTACCACACACGGCTTAGTGTAGCGTAATTGCACGATAAACCGGAAATTCATGTTGGCAATCGTAATTTAAGCATTTCTTTATATGCAATAACATACACGATACATAGACATAAATGTTTGCTATTTTTTAAGAATAATAATACATTTGCATGAACTTTTGTACGGCTTGATACCAATAAAATCATTGTCTTCGTTATATGCATGTAAGGAAAATATAAAGATGAACACAAAATAATATAAATTTGTTAAAAAACGTTGTTACTTTAACATAAAATAGATTTTGATACAAGAAATATACATATATACACGTATACAAATGTACAAGTGTGAAAGGACAAACTTTTTTTTAAATAAAGTAATACGACGTTTCTCTTTAAAATATATTGTTTACAATGAAACGTGTAAATAAAACATATTTTATTTTTCGTACACAACTACACATATTTAAACGACATGTTGACAAATCATCACATTTTACATTTACTTTTGCCTCGACAAATCTCATATAAGTAATATGATAAATATGTACATTCATCAGTCGCATTGTAAGACACTTAAAAGAATAATTAAAATTTCAATTGATTTATAAGTTAAAGTCTGCGACTCTGTCAAAAAACATAAATTATTGAACATTATTTAGTTGATTTATTTTCCAATATAAGCTCTTCGCGATTTGCAGTAATCCAAGACACTTCGCCAGTAAACATCTTGCTTCAATAAGTTAGAGTTACCAATAATAATGAGCAATGATCGAGCACGCGTGATGGCCACATTTAAACGTTCTCTCGCAGCAACAAATCCAAGAGAATGACGGATATCATCTCTGACTTTATTCTTCGCAGTCCTGACCGTCGACAAGATTATTACTTGCCTTTCTTGCCCTTGAAATTCTTCAACGGTCCCTACTTTTGGAATTTCATCGTCGATTTCTGCAAGGACGCTCTTTATTTTGACGACCTGTTGAGTATGTAAATATTGATAATGAATGAACAATAATTTTAAAAAAGAGATTTTGTATATTTTTAATCACGTTAGTATTAGTGAAAATATAGCTTAATAGTTTTGGGCACTGTGCATTTAAATATTTGCATGTACAAGCCAATATAGATTATTTACCTGTTTCGAGTAGGGTGTAATGATTCCAACATCCTTGGCTGTAAGACCACGATTATACAAATCTAATAAATAGATAAAGACTTGAGTGACTTCTTCGGGGTTGTACCAACTGGGACTGTCTTGATCTTGTACGTCTTTCCCGTCAACTGCATGAAAGACCATTGGCAGCGGATTTCCTAACCTTTTAGGCAGCATATCGGATAAACTTTCCAATAGTCCAGCTTCTTCACTATCAGTATCATCGACCTTTACATAAAATAATGATTACATTAAAAGAAACAACCTAAATTTACATTGTAAGTACGAGTTGTGATCTTGAAAAGTTTGAAAAATTTGAAATTGATACGCGAAGTTGGCTCGAAATATATACCTGGGGTATTAATTCAGCTTCGTAAAAGAGTTTGTTGGGCAAATCGAGTAATTCGGGCAAACTCCTGTAGTTCATGAGCAACTTGGTGATTAACCGAGGATCGTATCCAGACTCGAAGCCGACAGGATCTCTTTGATATGGAAACTGTTGCAGTAGTCTAACGAGAAAACTATCATTCAAGCCAAAGTAACCAGCCAGTCGACTTTGATTGACGGGTCCCAACTGCTTGGGATCACCAGCTAGTATGACTTGCGTTGTGCTTGTATGTGCCAAAATCAATGGGATCATGATCTCCGGTTCCGTGGCTTGACCAGCTTCGTCGATGATCACATGAGTAAAGTGTCCCGGTTTGCAGCCCATGTTGTGTAGAATTCCTACGGCTGAGCATGTACCCACTATTATACGAGATCGGCATAGAACGCTCAAGGTTACGTTTTTTTGGTAACCACGTACATCTCGTAAGTTGACGTCTGATCGTGTGCCCTCTTCTGCAATATCGGCAGTCGCGCAGTATGGTATTAACTTGTCTGATACTTTGTCGCTTTCGAGATAATGATGAGCAACCAGGCGAACCTGAAATAAAGTCAATTATATTTGTGTGTTATCTTCGTGTATTTTTTGTTATGGACGTATAAGAGAGTATCGAAATAATCTATCCAACAGCTTGAGTCTAAATCGTAATATTGTCGTACCAATTGGTACAAACAACCAAAAGAAGAGAACAAGCCATAAAAATTGTAAACTAAATAACTAAAGTGATACAAGGTATTCAGTAAAACACGTTTACAGGTCAATACAATAGATTATTACTCGAGAAATAAATGAAATGTTTTATATCGTATAACTGGTTTTACTCACCAAATCACCAGGCTGCAGTTTTTTACTTTTCAACAATCGCTCAGCAATAAGATTAGCTGAGCTGTTCGATGGAGTAGTAACCAAAATTCGACTGTCATACATAGTAAATAAAATTTGCAGAATCGATTCACAAACCGTAATGGTTTTTCCAGTTCCTGGAGGTCCAAATATAACGTAAGGTAAAGGTCGAGCAACACCTTTGAGAATATTTTTCACAGCTTGCTTTTGATAAATATTCAGACACTTATTGAACCATTCTAATCTTTTACTATTCAGGATAGCTGACACTGCTTTCAATCGTTTTTCAGGACTTAACGATCTATCTAATTGAATTTTCTGAATATTTTTCAAGGTTTGTGACTCATTATTGCGAACATTGTCGGCATCGTTTTCTACTTCAACAAAATGGAATTGTGGTTCTTTCTGAATAACTTTTTTGGGAAATAAAAAATCTGGACCTAATCTGTTCATTGCCATACTAATGGCAGTATGAGATCTCTGAAGTACTGTAGTAGATCCCTTAAAGCTTACTTGACAATCTTCTCCATGATAGTTATCATGGAAAGCTTGATTGAATTTCAAAAATATATCTAAACTTTTGATTTTATGAATATAGCCTTCATAACATTTTTCTCCTTTAAAAGCATATGCAAATAAAATTTAACATCGATTGTGGATAAATAGTGAATAAATAAATAAATAAAGGTTGTGTATTTACCTTTAGTTTTATCCCAACTAAAAGACACAATTGCTATATCCCCAATGATCAATGAAGGTCGTCTTTCTGCAAGTCCAGGCACATTCAAGATAAAAAATTCACCACTTCGATGCATTACAGCACTAGCCATGTCATATCTTCTCATGTTAAGAATTTGGGCAATTTCTTCCAGATACAACAAATAATCGAAACGTTGTTTGTAATTCTCTATGTTCAAATGCTGCTGGAGACATGGGACTCTGTCTGCTAAAATGAATTCAGCTTCGGAACGAGTTTTCCTTTCTTGTACTATCTTATTTACCGCGGTCCAAAGAATGTCAGGAATTTTCCAAGATTTTGGACGCTCTCGTATAAACCTGGCTGTCTTGTATGGTTTAACACCTTTGACGTACATACCATCTTCAAATACACGAGGTATTACTGAATCCTGGTTACTGTGACTAACATAAATATTGGTTGATTTGGCTGTATCTGATCTTTTTGAATGTACGCTGTCCACGGTTATTACAAATATACGACCGATTTGGAATTTTTTGAACTTGAAAATAATTAGTTCTTCAGAAACTCCAACAAATCGTGCTTTACATTTAAATATGTAAGTCAGTGAATTTGCAGGCATCAACTGTATGAGTTGATTCTCACATGGAGATAATAAGGTCAATTGAGATTCCGATTTTTTAGACAAGAAACAACATTTGTATAATGTTTGTCTGAAGTTTCCATTATTTCGTATTGTGATTTCAACTATTTTTTCTGTTCTTACATCTAAAGTTACTTTAATATTATTAGTTATTTCCATATTTTCTTTATCTTTGATCAACTCATTAATTTCGTCTGCTGGTAAATGAGGTTTATATTTTACCATTGAAGTTTCATATCTAGTGGACACCTACAAGTAAAAAAGCTATTAGACACAAATATTTTTATCATATTAATTAATATTTTAGAAAAGTATTGATTAATTATTTACATCTTCCATTGGTACCACTTCCAAAGCTCGCCAATGTTTACCTATACGTTGGTCACTTTCAATACAATGAACAACAACTTTATCTCCAACACATGGTATGTAACCAGCTAAACAAACAGTCTTTACAAAAACAATATTATTTTCAATCAATCCAGATTCCAATTCATCGTTATACTCTGTGACTTTTCCTAATTTCTGTAGAGATCTTAAAGGTTTTATTTCTTCAATGTCTAATATTTCACCTTGCAAATTAGCAACATCTTCATTGACCTCGACTAAGCATTCTAATTTTATCCAATCTCCAATTACAGGTACAAATTCGGCACTGACATTATCTAAATTAATACGAGTTTTATCTTCCAAAAATATTTCTCTGCCTTTTCTTTCATTAACTTTACCAACAATCGTCCTCTTATTTATATCTTTCTTTTCTATAATTTGATAATTTTTGGATGAAGCATATGTTATTTTTCGATGAATCTCATTGTCTAGTTTGTCATATAGATCTGACGTCTGTACTAGTGTGTCATCATTGCATTTTGATTGATTTCTGAATATAATTTTTAAAATCTTCAGTTCGTTGCTTGTACCCTTGTAAGCTGTATAATAAACTTGATCTCCTTTCTTAAGGTCAGTAGGAATCACATCTTTTGTTTCACAAGTATATATATCATCAATATATACATAATCCTGTTGGACAGTAGTCACAATTCCAGTTGTGCAAAAAATATCTTTTTCATTTTTAATTTCAGAGTTTGAATCTAGGATTTTTTCTGATTCAGTTACAGTTTTTGATTCAATTTTCAGAATAATTTTATGGATTTTCAATTTGTCATTTTTGTTCTTATGAGCTATGTACTTAACGGAATCTCCTTTCTTAAGATCAGCGGGAATCACGTATTCTGTTTTACAGATATATTCGTCATTAATTAGTACAAAATCTTGTTCCAGAACAGTCACAATACCATCTTTGCAAAAAATGTCTTCTTCATCCCTGTCTTTTTGGTTTAAATCTGAGTTTTGTTCGGGCATATTATTCTTAGATTTTTCATCATCGTCCCAGCTTGAATCAATTTTATCTATAATTTTACAGATCTTTATCTGGTTGCTTTTATTCTTCTTGTAAGCCAGATAGTAAACTTGATCTCCTTTCATAAGGTCGCTAGGTATTGAATATATTCTGTCACAAAAATATTCATCATCAATTATTAAATAATTAGGTTTTAGAAGAGTTACAACACCGTTCTTGTAAAAACATCCTTCGCTGTCTTCAATTGTATTAAATTGAGGTTCTTTAGTTTCTTCAATCATTTGTTGAGTGTCATCTATTTTTGCTAACAAATCTTTTAAATTGTTTGGTGCACGAGTATCAATGCCATCACAGGCATTTCCGTGACCACTGAAATATTCGTTTATGATGTATTTAAAAAGAGAAATCATTTTTTGTCTATGATTCAAAAATCTGCCACAATATGTTTTCCAGAATCTTATTTAGATTCAATCATCGAAGTTGCATGGAAGAATACATTTTGTCAAGTGCGCGTAACTCAAGTCAGAATCTGGAAATTACAGTTATGAAAAATATTAATAAATCGAATAATTTCAACATTACAGCACTGCTAAAGTATAGACAAAAATTGCTTGTACTACAGTAATAAAATTCAACATGTATCGTGAATTCTTTAAGTTTTCACGTGAAAAATGTTACTTTTTGTTTTTTTTTATTTATACAAAATTCATTGTGGGATAATTATTTCAAAGAATATCCAACAGTGTCCCGCAGTTATCCATTACATAAATCAATAATAAGTAAAATGCATTTTTCAATAAATTTTTGGAAATTGTTAATTAATTAACGAACATACCATTTTTTTAAAAGAAAAGGAAAAAAAATAATCTCGAATGTATTGTTATAATTCCTTGTCTTTGAATAGGTATTGACATTTTTATTTATTACCATTGGATAACATATATTTGCCCAGCTTTACCCGAGCCCGGACTATTCAGGTACTTATAGCGATCTACCTAAGATACTCGTACATTGGTCTGCGCTTTTTACCTATTGTGAATAGAGGGTTTCTCGCTGAGATCTCAACGATAATTCAATTTGTGTAATGAGAGTGCTTAAGAAAAATAGCATCGTTGCATCAACAAAGATAAACTTTATCTTTTTAAATCACACGATGATTTTTAGAATAAGCGATCTTAAGGATCGTCTTGGCACATATTTTCTTTACCCCAGGCGTATAGCTGATATAGAGAAACTAAAGCGAACTACAGAATAGAGTAACGACAATATATTTAAATCTCATTCACAAATGAGACGTTTGCAAATTTGTTTAAAACTTTTAGTTATTTATTCAATAGATTGGTTTGTGAAAACATCATCGTAAATCGATCACTTACAATGTATCGGAAAACATATTTACCAATTGACAAATTTTGACAATGCTACATTTTCATTAGAAAAGTGAAAAAATTTACAGATCCGATGGATTTGATCACGATAACTGAGTAAATGTAATAGTATTCATTGTGTTTACGAATATAAATTAGAAGTGCGGTCAGTTTCGATATGCTCATTTCCCACGCGTTATCATTACATGTATATACAATTGCAGGTTGGTTTCTATCACGTGCCGTGTATTTCTATTAAATTGCAATTTACTATAGAATTTTTATAGGAGCGCAAGGTGATCCATCGTTTGAGTTCCATTTGTATACTTGAACAAGTTTTGTTCTGTTTATTATTAATAATTACAATTGTCGCTTCTTTCATATTATTAGACTACACACATTTTTTTCTCGATCAGCTTACTAATAAATCTAAAGCAGCTAATATTTTTCCAAATTTATGATGAAAAAATCCACAATGTAGATGTACACAATTAGAAAAAGAAACAATAACATTTGCAAAGGATAGTAATTGATTGTTTATCGATGAAAAACATACCTCGTTTCCGCAAGATACGTGAAGATTTGGCAAAATAACAGAAATCCGGTTCAATAAAACATTAACAGTAATGTATGAAATCCGATGTATTGTTGATCGTTTAATTTCGAAATTTGCGAACAGACAGTATGTAGGAGCGCACTAACTGTTTCGTGATGCACTTCACAAAGGCTTCCCGAGGACTGAACTAACTGCTTCTCGGATCCTCGATGTATATGACCTTTCTAGCTTAATCGCTTTCTCAAATTTGTTTAAATAGCCCTCTGATACTATCAGCACTCATTTTCAAACTTTCTCTTTTCTTTTTATGGCTTTCTCCCTCGATGCCCTCGATCTCAAGTAGTGTTTCACAGGTAAACATTAACAATTTTCCGACGACTATTTCAAAATTAAAACCTGAGAAACAATTAACAAAGCTCTAAGCACACACATTTCTATCTCATGTCACTCCGTTATTTCTATACTAAATAGTATCCGATTATTTATTTAGATAGTAACCTAGACGATTAAAACGTACAAGATTGTTTGAAAATTCAAACTTTACTGAATTTCACTGATGTCACTATGTAAAAATCACGATAATTGTCCGTAATATTTTGTTATATACTTCATTATATTAATGATACGAGTATGTGATATACTTTACCTCGAAGTCAATTCTGAATTGCGATTTTTATTTCAATTGCTTTAACAATACAGCGTTGTCTTGAGTACAACTATATGAAATTCAGTAGCGTTGCGTCATTTGCGTACGAGTACGTATAGTCAGCCAAAACAGAGATGGAGGAGGGTCCATCAATCTAACAAAGGACAAAGCAGAACATTTACACGTCATTATACGTGTAACAAGTGGTATTGCTAAATTTTTGGCTGTACCGCATTTTTTCAATCGGATACGGGATACTAGAGTATAATTCAATACGAAGTAAATTCACCACTAATGTAATGGTGCGATGAGAGAGCATGAAATTGGCGCATGCGCCTTTGACAGAGATTGTAATGGCGGGAAGGCCGAACACGTCTACTTAAAAAACATGTATGTTCAATTTTTGTCATACATCGTTTCATATTTGTTTCGCTTAATCATCATTGATCAGACATCTAATTCTTACAGGTGGTAAATGCAATAACTATTTTTCTTAATATTTATTGCAATATTCGGCGATATTAATAAAGTTTGATCATTTCTTTAATTTTTACCGAATTCGAAAGAAAACAATTATTATGTCGATCTTTTTCATCTGATGTTATGCTGATATAGTAATATTTAATCAATTCCAGTAAAAATTATTATATGTTTTTATTTATGTCGTTTGTATATACAATTTCTGTTATCTTTAAATTTCTTGTGACACTAATTGGTAAAATTGACATTTTTCGGTGGTCATGTAAAATAAAACGAAACATGAATGGATATTATTTTAAACCTTTGCAAATTAACGGATTTTTGGTGGTATAACGTATCTAAGGTATAAAGTTATTTCATAGTTATAATTTAGTTCAAAATTTTATAGGACGTGTATAAATTTAGACTTATGCTACGTCATGCCGTAAATATATATTTATTCGTGTGTTTAGTTCTTTTAGTGAAGTAACCTACATACCACTTTAATTTACATAGAAGAGGAGAATAAAACTAAAAAATAATTATTTAAATAAATCAACTTTATTTGAGTATCAAAATGTTTCACGTGGAAAAATATAAAAATAATAAGAGTAAAGAAACAAAACAAAGCTTCTTTAAATAAACTAAATAACGATTTTCTATTTGTAATTTTTTGTATTGTATAATAATACTTCGAGTCTTAAAAAATAAACGTATTAATCTAATTTTCTTTATTGCGAATAAAGTCAAGTAATAAATGCATTTGTGTTGACTAAGCGTATTTTTTCACTTATTTTGCTACGATTGATTTTATGAGTCATGCGAGATACATACATCTCATTTTTTTATCACTTAATATATTATTTAAAGCCTCAATAACCTAATTGGATCAAGTAAAATCCTATATGCCTTGTAAAGATTAAATATAGTTAACAAAAAGTAACGGAATTCGAATTTCATCTTATAAAAGGAAAATATGGGTCATAAGTACGAATTGCAAAACACAAGCAGGATTTTTAAGAATTCATAAAAATAATTCTTCCTGATATATACCTGCTATACAACTAATGGTGGCAAAAAAAATTAATCTAAGATAATATTATCCGATATATGAATGAGATCAAGAAACGAACGTATGAATTGACTAAGTTATTTAGCAACCTTATTACTAACATACGTATTTCGTAGTTTACAGTATTCCAAGACACTTCGCCAGTAGACATCTTGTTGCAATAAATTCGGATTACCAATAATGATGAGCAAAGATCGAGCACGTGTAATAGCCACATTTAAACGCTCACGAGCAGCGACGAACCCGAGAGCATGACGAATATCATCTCTGATTTTATCTTCTGCAGTTCTCACTGTTGACAAGATTATTACTTTTCTTTCTTGGCCTTGAAATTCTTCAACGCTACCGACTTTTGGAATCTCAACGTCGAGTTCTGCGAGTAGGCATTTTATTCTGAAGACCTGTTGAGTATTATGGTAGAGATGATGAATCCCGCGCAATTTAAAATAATATATTTTTAGATTTGATCACAGTAGTGTTGATGAGAATGTATAATGGTTGTGCATAATATTTAAACAACTTTGTGAAGCAAAACCTGTATAAGACATTTACCTGCTTCGAGTAGGGCGTGATTATCCCAATATCATTGGGTGAAAGACCGCGATTGTACAAATCCAATAAGTAAATATAGACTTGAGTAGCTTCTTCAGGGTTGTACCAACTAGGACTGTCTTGATCTTGTACGTTCTTTCCGTCAACTGCATGGAACACTATTGGCAGCGGATTGCCTAATCTTTTAGGCAGCATATCGGATAAACTTTCCAACAACTCAGCTTCTTCGCTTTCGGTTTCATGAACCTTAGAAGATCGAATAACAAATATTAGTCGAGAGGAATTAAGTAAAATAGAAAATCTTACGAGTCGACAACTCGAGGATGTAAAGTTTAAAATATGACACGCTGAGTTGGCTCGAAATATATACCTGGGGTATTAATTCAGCTTCGTAAAAGAGTTTGTTGGGCAAATCGAGTAATTCGGGCAAACTCCTGTAGTTCATGAGCAACTTGGTGATTAACCGAGGATCGTATCCAGACTCGAAGCCGACAGTATCTCTTTGATATGGAAACTGTTGCAGTAGTCTAACGAGGAAACTATCATTCAAGCCAAAGTAACCAGCCAGTCGACTTTGATTAACGGGTCCCAACTGCTTGGGATCACCAGCTAGTATGACTTGCGTTGTGCTTGTATGTGCCAAAATCAATGGGATCATGATCTCCGGTTCCGTGGCTTGACCAGCTTCGTCGATGATCACATGAGTGAAGTGTCCCGGTTTGCATCCCATATTATATAAAATACCTATAGCCGAGCATGTACCCACTATTATACGAGATCGGCATAGAACGCTCAAGGTTACGTTTTTTTGGTAACCACGATCATCGCGTAAATTGACGTCTGATCGGCTACCTTCCGCTGCAATGTCGGCGGTTGCACAGTAAGGTATCAAAATATCTGGTATTTGGTCGCTTTCCAGATAATGATGAGCAACCAAGCGAACCTATGAAAATATTGATCTCTTCATATATTTTATAATTTCGTTGTTATTATTATTATTTAATCATGATATTTTCCTATAAAAGCGTTTAAATTGTATTATTTTGATAAGTCCGATGACAAATTTAAAATTGAATAAAATTATCTAAATGAAGAACACAGTCTCTTAATAAAATAGATCGACAGTCCAAACAAAAAAATACAGATGCGATTATCAGTGTATTGCAGTAAAAATTGACAAGGACATTTTTTTATTTTCATGTAATTAGGCTCATTTTTATGTTTTATATTCAATCAAATTCTCGAGACATTCTGATAATTGTACATTAATTTTTTTCCTAAATAAAGAATAATGACAAAATAAAAGTTGTAAATAACTTATTGATGTATGATAATTGCCATTAATTGTAATTAAATGTAAATATGTCGTACTTACCAAATCGCCAGGTTCAAGCTTTCTACTTCCCATTAATCTTTCAGCAATAAGATTAGCTGAGCTATTTGAGGGAGTAGCAACTAAGATTCGACTATCATTCATGGTAAATAAAATTTGTAGGATTGATTCGCAGACTGTAATGGTCTTTCCAGTTCCTGGAGGTCCAAATATTACATAAGGCAATGGTCGAGCAACACCTTTCAGAATATTTTTTACAGCCTGTTTTTGGTAAAAGTTCAAATTCTCTGTAAACCAGTTTATTTTTTTGTTATTCAGGATACCTTCTACTGTCTTTAATCGTTCTTCGGTACTCAGTGAACTATCTAAATGAATTTCTTGAATTTTTTGCATATTTTCAGCTTCATCATTTTGAATGTCATTGGTATCTTCTGCTTCAATAAAATGGAATTGTGGTTCTTTTTGAACAACTTTTTTAGGAAACAGAAAATCTGAACCTAATCGGTTCATTGCCATACCAATGGCAGTATGACATCTTTGAAGTACTGTAGTAGATCCCTTGAAGCTTACTTGACAATCTTCTCCATGATAGTTATCATGGAAAGCCTGATTGAATTTTAAAAAGACATTGGAGCTTCTAATTTTATGAATGTAGCCTTCATAACATTTTTGTCCTATGAAAGCATAGAGTTAATCTATTGTCAAATTATAAAAATTAACTGATTTTAAAATAATAACTTTTTAGACTTACCATTAGTTTCATCCCATTTAAAAGAAACAATAACCCTGTCTCCAATGATCAATGAAGGTCGTTTTTCTGCGAGTCCAGGCACATTCAAGCTCAAGAATTCACCACTTCGATGCATTACAGAACTAGCCATATCGAATCTCCTCATGTCAAGAATTTGTGCAATTTCTTCCAGATACAGCAAATAATCGAAACGTTGTTTGTAATTCTCTATGTTCAGATGCTGCTGGAGACAGGGAACTCTGTCTGCTAAAATGAATTCAGCTTCGGAATGAGTCTTCCTTTCTTGTACTATCTTATTTACCGCGGTCCAAAGAATGTCGGGAATTTTCCATGTTGTTGGACGCATTGCTATAAACTTGGCTGTCTTGTATGGTTTAACACCTCTGATGTACATACCATCTTCAAACACACGAGGTATTACAGACCTTTGATTATTATTGTTAGCATAAGTACTGCTCAAGTCTGATGAGGCTGTTTTATTTGGCTTTATGCTGTTAACAGTTATTACAAAAATACGACCAATTTTGAACTGGTGGAACTTGAAAATAATTAGTTCTTCAGAAACTCCAACAAATCGTGCTTTACACTTAAATCTGTAAGTTATTGATTGTGATGATTCCAATTCTTGTATTTCATTATTACATGGATGTAGCAAGGTCAATTGAGATTCCGATTTCTTAGACAAGAAACAACATTTTCTTAGAGTTTGTTTGATATTGCCATTATTCTTTATAATAACTTCAACTTCTTGTTCTGTTTTTGCATCTAAAGTTACTTTGATATTATTTGTTATTTCTATATCTTCTTTGTCTCTGATCAACTCATCAATTTCATCTACTGGTAATTGAGGTTTATATTTTACAGTTGAAGTTTCATATCTAGTGGACACCTACAAGTAAAAAAGCTATTAGACACAAATATTTTTATCATATTAATTAATATGTTAGAAAAGTATTGATTAATTATTTACATCTTCCATTGGTACCACTTCCAAAGCTCGCCAATGTTTACCTATACGTTGGTCACTTTCAATACAATGAACAACAACTTTATCTCCAACACATGGTATGTAACCAGCTAAACAAACAGTCTTTACAAAAACAATATTATTTTCAATCAATCCAGATTCCAATTCATCGTTATACTCTGTGACTTTTCCTAATTTTTGTAGAGATCTTAAAGGTTTCATTTCTTCAATTTCTAGTATTTCACCTTGCAAATTAGCAACATTTTCATTGACCTCGACTAAGCATTCTAATTTTACCCAATCTCCAATTACAGGTACAAATTCAGCACTGACATTGTCTAAATTGATACGAGTTTTATCTTCCAAAAATATTTCTCTACCTTTTCTTTCATTAACTTTACCAACAATTATTCTCTTGTTTATATCTTTCTTTTCTATGAATTGGTCACTTTGAGATACACCATTGACAAGTAATTCTGAATCAATCTCATCATTAGTATTAACTGTTTCATGGGCTAAATCTGAATTTCGTTGTAGTATATTATTTTTAGGTCTATATTCATTTTCCCAGTTCGAATCAATTTTGTATATAATTTTACGAACTTTTAATTCATCATTTTTATCCTTTTTATAAGCCATAAAATAAATTTGATCACCTTCCTTGAGGTCAGTAGGAATTACATATTTCGTTTCACAAATATAATCATCATCAATAAGTACATAATCTGGTTTCAAGACAGTTACAGTACCAGTCTTATAGAAACATCCTTCCTCATCTTCAATTTTATTTAGTTGAGGTTCTTCAATTTCTTCAGTGGTCTGTTTAGCTTCGTCTATTTTTACTAACAAATCTTCTAACGTGTCTGGTACAGTAATGCCGTTGTCAGAACTTGTATGATTATTGAAAAATTTATTGGAGATATACTCAAGAAGAGAAATCATTTTTATTTTATGATCTTGTAATTAATTCACAATGTGCTTTTGTCAGTATTATTATATTATATGTTTGAATTATCATACGCAGTCATTTGAGTTCTACTAAGCTATACATTGTGTAATGTGTATGATCTGTGTAAAAATCTGAAAAATACATTAATTAGTATTGTTAATGAGAGAAACATTAAAGTATTGAGGTTAAAAATAAATATTCTATACTAATAATTGATATGTATGCTATTAAAAAATCAGATGTACAATAAGCAATGCTTCTTTATTGACTTCAATATTAATATCTGTATATTTAAACATTATTAGTTTGATATTTCTATGAATTATTTCGTGAATATTCCGGTTTTAGCAAGTCTAAGAAATTTGTATTTGATACAAAAAATACTTATCTCCTGAAATAGGCATTGAGAATGAAAAATCAAAAAGAAATATTAATTAAATTGCATTTAAAAAAAGTGTGCTTAGAAAGCCATAAAATTAAATTTGAAAACTTAACCTACATAAAAACGCAACGACTATAAATCAAATTGGGATAAAAATAGAATGATAGTACTAATATTGGTTAATAAGAATGATTTTATTTATTATAATGACTTTACCTTGAAGTCTACGTAAACTGAATTTGTTTTTATTAATACTGTTGTATAAAATACTACAGTGAATAAACTACCACGTGTTTGCAACGTTAATTGGAGTACACAGCTCCTTTTGTACGCATAGTTGTAAGTTTGGCCGAAGCATAAAATGGAATGCAACCGATGAACAAGTACAGTAATTATCAAATCAAACAAAGACAGTAGCAGAAGCCCTGTACAACAAGGTCAACAAGTGGCGCGTTTTGTTTTTACCGGCTCAGCCCGCCGCCGGCTACAAGCTTCTACAAAACTCCGTTGTACACATTAGTGGAGTTGTCGTACTCGCGCATGCGTCATAGTCGCAGTCTGTTGGTTAGGCGCATGATTCAAACTGATGTAAAGATAGGATGTTATTTTTAAATTTAAAATAGCGTGGAAGTTTAAAGAGAAAACGCGACGATAGCAAATACAAACTAAAATAAAACTCAAATAAATTCAATTCTAAAAAAGAGCTTTTACTGTCTAATTCTCTTTGTTATATCATAAAGATGAAAAGTACAAACTCGAAAAATGTATACTAATAAACTAGACTATATTTTACGTGTTGATGGCTAGATCGATATTTATACGCTGTGAGGCATCTTTATGCTACTCGGATGTTATTTTTACATGGAAGAAAACACGGTATCCTTATACTTATACGCCGTTTAATTAAGATCTAATGTTTCATTTTTTACCTTCTTTCTCTTTTAAAAAATAGTTTAGCAGCGTTCGGTTTACGCTTACTGATTAATTGAATTCGTACCGACTAACCGATATCTACAGTTCTACTGTCAATGCCAAAGTTCTAATAGAGAAAAGCAGTTCGTGTACGGAGCAAAGATAGAACAATTTGTCAAAAAACGTTCGGTAGAGTTTGAACAATCGTGAAATATTTATGCTCTAAGTTATTTCTTTCACAGTTATATAAAGGTCTATGATAAGATCTTTTTAAGTTAAATAACATTCACTAACAATTATAATCTTTATTTGTCTTCTAACTCTATTAACAGCAACGAACGGTATACAAATTAACATTGTATCGTACCATTTTGTCAATGAAGTATATTAGACTGATCAATGAAATGGAATTTGATTGTCCAGCTGCAACGTTCGATGATTGCTTCACAAAATCTATCTGACTATAATTTCAATTTAATCTCGTTACCATTTGTTATACGACATTAATAAATAAACCAATGCTATAAAGATTCTCATAGGAATATGAAGAATAAATTACAACGACTATTTACAATTGAACTTGGATAATATTTTTATCACGTAAGCGTGTACAGCGTAAAATTCACTTATTTGCGTTAAATCGAAAACAATGCTAACGCTTTAGTTGGTCTAATTGATTCGGACCGTTGCATAATCACTGAATTAATTTTAAAAAACAAACTCAGCAGCTTCGATTATGGCTATCACATCGATGATTTCCAAGTTGGAGACGATTTCTTCGATACACGGAATAGAAAGGTCTATGCTTGTAAGTCGACCAAGTGCCACCTGAGTAGTTTCTAATAACGCTCCTCTAATAGTTGCTTCTCGAAAGCGAGCCAATATCAATTCGTAGTAAATTGGAAATTTCGACTCAATTTCACAAAAGTTTAAATGATTCACGTAAAGACGTCTTATTTTAAATTTCGTTATAAGTAGATCATAAAGTGTTAAATTATTGCAGATCGAATATTTTTTCAAAAGCTCAACTTCGTGAGAATACTCGTTACCTTGTGATCTAAAATGTGCTATTAATGCAAATAACTCATTTGGTATTTTAGTACAACAATCGTCAGAAAGTGGTTTTGTTGTTTGACAATAACTATCCATAGGTATCAAGCCATCACCTCTCACACAACCAAAAACTAATTTGTAGAACGCGTTACAATCATTAATGTCAAAACCAACCGTTAGAAGGCATTTCAAGTTATACATGAAGTTATGCGTTATATGATAATTTATAGACATGCATTCGTTATTATTTCCCGCGTTCACAAGTGCGCACAAACACAAAATAGCTTTCTTTATTTCCACGTTCTCCAGCCGATCTATCGCCAGCAGAAGTGGCGTTTTTTCAAAGTTATCCAATTTGTCGACGATATTTATGTCGTAATCTTCCGAAATAATGTACAAAAGTGTGTACAAGCATCTTTTGCCTTTACAATTCAATTTTGCACCTAGTCCCATCAATACTTTTACAATTTCCGTGCAATTCGATTCTAAAGCCATGTGCATTGAACTTTTATCATCAAAAGTTTTTAAATTCACATCAGCTCCTGCATTGATTAGCATTTTAGCGGAATTTTCGTTATTTTTGCTCAAGGCTAGATGTATCGGTGAGAATCCCGAATGATTTTCTCTACAGTTCAAATCGACTCCCTGCTCGATGAGTAAAGCCAAAATTTCTTGACAATTAGATTCTACCGCTAAATACAAACAATTTTTACCATCTTTAGTTAAAGCATTCACATCAGCTCGTGCATTTATCAAAAGTTCAGCTGCATCAGTGAAGCTATTGTGAATAGCTAAATGTAATGGTGTGAACGTTGAAACGGACGTTTTATAATTAACTTCAACTCCAAAGTCTAGTAATATCTTCATGAGATTAACGTTGTTAGCTTCCACAGCCATGTACATTAAATTCTTACCGAGTTTCGTCACAGCGTTGACGTCAGCACCATTGCCAATTAGCAAACGGACAACAGCTTCGTAATTTTCGTTCGTTGGAAAATGTTTGGTGGTCAATAATTTGACAATTAAACATCCTTTCTTGCCATACGTTATAGACCTTGATCCATCGAAACCGTTTACATCGGTATTCATTTTTCTAATCGCCATATGCAATGGAGTCGAATGGTTTTTATCGCAGCAATTGACATCTGCACCAAGATCGATCAGAATTTTCGCGAACTCTGCGTTACCCAGCATCGATGACAAATGTAAAGGAGTCAAGCCATCTTCACCTGAGCAATTTACATCAGCACCAGCGTTTGTTAACAATTGAAATAAATCATCGCGTTGCTGGTACACGCATAAATGTAAAGGTGTAAACTGAAGAATTGCATCTGGATAGTTGAGATCGGCACCATAATTAACTAGACGTTCAACTGTTTCTGTAGTACTCTCTAACAGAGCCAAATGCAACGGAGTTAATTCATCGTTATCTTCAGGTGTCACAGTTGCACCAGCCTTTATCAGAATGTCCATTTTAGTTGGATATTTTCTTCTTGCAGCCAAGTGCAAGGGTGTCAGCTTATGTTCCCTGGTACGGCAATGGACATCAGCTCCATCTTCCAATAATTTTATAACAATTTTGCTACTGCACCGTTCTATAGCATAATGAAGCGCCGTATAACCTTCGTAATCTGCAGCATTAACGTCGCAATTATGGTTTCCAATTAGAAAATCAATAATATTCGTCTCGTCTGGAGTGCCACGCAATTTAAAAATGTTTTTACAAGCGAGTAATAAAGGTGTCTCGCCGTCGTTTGTTCGCAAACTAAAATCAGCTTTCGCTTCCTTTAAAATATTCAATATTTCAATGTGATGATGCTTGGCAGCAAAATGAACGGGTGTCGAGCCATGTTTGTTTTTTCTGTTTGCATCCATACCTTTCGATATTATAGTACGAACCAAATCGATACGCTTCTGCTTGTGTTCTTCGTCGCTTTCAACGTCGCTGTCGACCAATCGATGTAAAATTGTATTTCCTTGATTATCGCATGCTTCTATATCGTTGTAGTAGGGTAACATGAATTCGAATAATTCAAGAATTCTTCTTCTAGCTGCAATGTGAACTGGCGTTTCACCTACTATGTTGACCGCGTTTATCCAAGCTTTGTTGTTGGTTTTTTTATTCATCAGTTCGCCAATTTCAAATTCGCGGACGTAGTCGTCCAAATAAAATTTGTTGTTGTAAGCCATAATTGCGGAGATTCTATATTATGATTTTATTTGATATTCCTCTACTACACACTTGCATTCTGCACCATTCTAAAGTTTGTATACAAATATTCCATGTTATAAACAAATTTATTATACTTATTATTCACAATAGCGTACAAAAAATTTACCTTAATTCGTACCTTCTTTTAAAAACACATTTATCGTGTAAGCCTCGCAAAAATTTGCAATAGCTTCTTTTATTAAATCAGTACATATGAAATATGACCGACTAAACCAAATTCGTCGAGTTTGGATTGTTTGTTTTGTAACAACGCATTTATTGTCAAAAATTTTTATTTTACTTTCTTACGAATTTTTCCTGAAAATCAAGTTTGATTAATTTCAAATTTTAATACATTTCCGTTAGTTATTTTATATTTTTTGCTTACAATGAGATAGCCATTGGCGAAAAGGGTTTTACGATCATTTTTATGGTTCATCTTGCATGCACGTTATTTGAATAAAGTAATTGTATTATATCATGGTAAATTAACGTGTCAAAAGTGAACGTACGATTTTTATAACGACGAGTATTAATAGAGAAAGATTAATTGCGGAATAAAAAATAGGTTCATAAAAATTTCGAGCTAATACCGTTAGATTTTAGCAAGAATTACCACTATCGCTTCTTTTCAAAGCTGTCTACATAGTACATTTTTAATTCATTGCGTGAGATGTTTTACAGTAAAGCCACGGACAATGTAATCTTTCTTTGTTAGCTTAGGTGATTTGCATTACTTTCTCAATTATCACATCTACTCATTGTTCACGTGTAAAATTGTACAATTGAATCCAGATTACGCAGATGCGATGTCTTTTTAGCATATTTCAAGAATATAGCAAGATATTCCGGGCAACACCTCTGAATTGCTCTCTCCAATCACTCTTTGTAGTGTATCGGAACATTTGTTATGAAAAAAAATCTACAATAGCGTTTAACTACAATGTAGCGCAATAAGAGATGTAAAAGGCTTACGAAATATGGATAATCGACTTTTCGGTTGAACTTGGCCTCATCCTTTCTTTCAATGCCGCTTTGTTGGCGCCGATCAGACTGGGCAACGAGACGCGACGTGGTGCGCCAGCGAAATCAGATTGAGTGCTTGTCGCCAAGGAAGTTTAGTTTTGTTATGAAGATATGCTTGGCGCGATGTTGCCAAATTCAATGTTCGACTCATCTGCGCAAAGTTCTGCGTCTCATTGGATTAAACCGACAATCCTAAGATCATCATTGCTTCATAGTGATTTGTAGCTTTATCTCTCTTTGTCATTTTTCGAAGAATAAAAACCGATTTGATCTGTCGTTTTTTTATTCGTGAATATAATTGCAGATAAAGTCGAAAATAAATGATAAGTGACAAAAGCTATTTGAGAGCATTGCGTAACTACTTCAAAAAGACCGCATTCTCAGCTACATTTATCTACACACATATCTTTATTTCTATGTGTATTATATTTGCTGTTTTATTTTTCCATAAAACCTTCATGATGTTACCTTCGTAAGAATCATTAAGTAGTAATTTCACAGTCAATCATTTCAGCGGCTTCTATTGTTGCTATCATATTCATAACACCCAAATCAGCAAAAATGTCTTCTACGCAAATAATTGGTAATTTTACGCTTGTAATAATATAAAATGCCCATTGAACTGTATCCATAAGCGCGGTTTTAATTATATCTTCACGATAGCGAGCTAATATCAGCTGATAATATATTTGAAATTCCGACTTGATCTTGCAAAGATTCAAATTTTTCGTGTAACAACGGCGACGTTTAGGCCTCATGTGAAGTACATCGTAAAGCGATACGTCAGTGCCAATCGCGTAAGACTTCAATTTTTCAACTTCTTCGGAACAATTCTCAAAATGAGTTCTTAGTTTGTTGTGCGAATACAAATCCGCTAGCGATTGTGTTCGGCTGGTCACGTAATTCTTAATAAGAGGTAGTTTTACAGCCGTTAACATGGAAAGGTAATCGTATACATATTGTGGTTTTCTCGTTTGAGCGCCACAACTATAACTGAGTTTCTGAAGAGCACCACTCAAGACTCGATCGCAAGCGAACTTACTGTAGACTTCCGAGTCGTGAACGTTGATTCGATTCATACGAAGAATATTAGAATTGTCCGCGTAATCATTTTCTATTTCGAAGTTTATGGGCATGCATCCATTTTCGTTACAAGCATCTACGATGCCACATAAACACATAACTGCTTTTTTTATTTCTATATCCTTCAAATTATCTATGGCCTGAAGAATCAAGGGTATTTTTTGGAAATATTCGCGTAATTCATTGATCACATCTTCATCGTTATTACGCGCTATCGTGTATAAAAGAGTGTACAAACATCTTTTTCCTTTGCAGTCGAATTGAGCACCATGCCTCGCTAATAATTTGCAAACATACACACAGGCTAATTCCAAAGCCAAATGTAATGGACTCTTATCTTGTTGAATCAGAGCATTTACATTAACTCCAGCGTTGATCAAAACTTCAGCTAACGTTTCCTTCTTATTCTTCAAAGCATAATGCAATTCTAAATCACGTTCTTCAACGTCTCTTACTTCAAATTCTAAAAGTGTCCTATTTTCAAAATTAATTGTTCGCCGGATCATTATTGTGTACTGTAACGGAGTCCATCCACGTTTCGTCGCAAGACGAACACTAGCTCCATGAAAAAACAACAATCGAATTACAGATTCATCGTGTTTGCCAATTGCATGGCATGCACATGTCATTTTTACAATCAAATTATCCTCGTTATCATATCTCAAAGCATCTGCTTCCGTTGATTTTTCATCGTTAAGTAGATGACTCGTTATTGTAACAATGTGTAATGGTGTAAATTGATCGTCATAGCGGCAGTTTCTTTTGATACCACTTTTGATCAATGCTTCCGTGCATCGAGAGCATTTCAATATTGATGGCAAATGTAACGTAGTTGAATTCCCTTTACTCGAATCATTAACATTAGCTCCTTTGTTTATTGACAATTGAAACCAATCGTCTCGTTGACGATAAATGGTCAAATGCAACGGTGCGAATGGAAAAATACCGTCCGGGCAATTAAGATTAACGCCGTTATTAATTACATACTCGATGACGTCTAATGAACCTTCTAATAGACGCGTATGCTGTGGAGTAAGTTCTCCCACTTCTAGAGACTTCACAATTTCGCCTGCCTTTATTAGACTGCTCGTTACTGTTCCGCTGTGTCTCTGTTTTGCAGCCAACCGTAAGGCTGCTAGCTTATGTTGTTTGGTACGGAGATATACATCGGCGCCGTGGTCTAAAAATTTGAAGACAGTTTAGCAATAGCACGTTTGTGTAGCGTAATGCATTATTGAATAACCCTAGTCATCTATTGCGTTAATCTCACAATCGTAATTTATCAATATATCAAATTCTTCCCGAACATTTTTTATTGTGGGTTTATACTTGCAAGCAAATAGTAATGGAGTTTTCAAACTGACATCATTAGCGTTGGCCATTTGTCGACAGTGAATTTTATTGTGAACTCTGAAACAATTAAAATTGTATTATATTTATTCAAAAAATAAAAAATGGGTACGTGATACTTGGATTTATGTATACACTTATCGTCAGTTATTTTTAAACAATAATGATACGTTAAAAATTATGTGGTATTAAAAGTAATCTTCTCCAATGATTTTTTCGTAATATCAATAGAGCAATTTAAATCTAAAAGATCAAGTACAATACGAAGTGTAGTGAATGGAACGGATCGATAACTACCATCTCAGTTTGACTTGTAAAGGGAATGACCTAATTCGATTATATATAGTGTAATACGAGAATGTACCTACTGCCTATTGCGCAGTATCGCTATTGCGCAGGATTCATTCGATTCTACAAAACTACCACAGTCTTGCACCGAAATATTGTCTGTTGCTTTTGGAAAAAGTATCTGAAATATACGGTAAATGTTGAATAAGTAGAAATTGAAGTATACGTTTCATTTGATATATAAATAAAAATGGAACTGTTCACTCCAAAATTGGTCTATTTTCATATTGAAACGATGAAATTCCAAACTTTCTTATTCGACTCACTTATGCCTCAATTTATGGAAACGGATAATTAAACAACTCTTTTGGAAGAAACAACAATAGTGCGTAGAGATTTCACAAAATAATAAAGGCAAGGATCCGCCCTTGCATTGATTTTCCGAGTATTTTCGAGCCTTCTTCCAAGTTTTGACTCAACGCACTTGTTGCACACATCACGAATATATATACATATATCGAATGTACTAGACAATGTCTGCGCAAGCGCATCCTTACGTTCTGTTTTACGTAAAAACATATTTTACTCGTAATCGTTTAAAAATTGTAATTGAAACTTTTAAAATAAACAATTGTCTTTATTCACAACACAAATACAGACTCAAAGGAAGTAATTGTTCAAATTTGTGTTTTATACTTTTATTCTCAAAAAATATTATACAATTCCTGCAATTCGTCATGAAGATAGTAGGATTTTTAGGAACATCAATTTCAATATTATTTATTATTTATTCAATACTGAAGTCTATTTGTTAAATATTGAATACAACATTTTTGGCACATTTGTTAAAAATAAAGTTGCTCCATACAGATAAGCCGCTATTGTATCTCTTACAAGTTCGCAAGCATTAAATATATTATAAATTGAAATGTAGAATAAACGATAAGGAGTCATTTCTTTCGAATCTATCATTTGTGCACGTGCATTTTTTTGACTATTTTTGATACTTATTTCTGCAGCTTTAATAAGTGTGACCAATGATATCATTTCTAAATAATGGAATATCTTATCGGTACAAACGACCGGTAACTCGACTTCGGTAAGTTGAAACAACGCCAATTCGGCTTTTCTTAATAAAGATTCTCTCGCGTTAGTTTTATGACATAAATCCAATATCATGTTGTAATAAATCGGAAATTCTCTCTCTACCATTCGAGGTTCTATTTTTTTTGCATAAAAATGCGTTCCACGTCGTTTTATATCCAGTAAATTGTAAAGACTTACACCTTCGTCAACAAAATAGATCTTTAATTTTTCAATTTCCTTCAAACATTCATTATAAAAACTATCTTTTGTATATTGTAGATCTCGTAGAGCATACTCATAAACATCGGCAATAGGAAATTCAAGTGCCTTGAATTTTATTACATGTTGAATCATACAAATTCCTACTCTAGTATCATATCTAATATTACCAAGATCCAATTTGCCGTACACTTTAGAATCATTAACGTCAATTCCAAATGCGAGTAAACTTTCCAACTGTTCATAACGATTATTTTTAATTGCATAATGTATTGGCAAATAGCCGTAATTATCCTGCACGTTTACAGAAGCACCATAGAATAAGAGAGTATCCATTGCATGTTTTCGATTTGCATGCAACGCCGCTAAATGAAGTGGTGTCATACCAAAATAGTCCTTGGTGTTCACGTCAAATTCATTACCGCGTAAACTATTTTGTTCAGAGTAAGTATTAATACCGTTCGCGAGAAGATATCTTTCGATTGTATTATCAGATTTATATCGTAGCAAAAATTTTAAAACCCTGGTTCCACCAGATTCGGTGGCCAAATGAAGCAATCCTTTGCCACGTTTGTTTACTACACTAACATCAGCTCCACGTGAAATCAGCAAGACAACCGTTTCCTTGTTGTCATTTAGAACAGCAGTTTGCAACGGTGTCAATCCTGAACGGCTATCCTTGCAATTCATATCGAATCCCTTTTCCAACAGAATCCTTATGAACTTAACCGAATTAGCTTCAGCGCCAAAATGGAGAAAACTCTCACCGTACTTGGTTACAGAATTCAAATCTGCCCCCAGATGAATTAATTGTTCAACGAGCTCCTCGTAATTCTGTCTGACAAACTCGTGTCTCTTGGTTAACGATTTGCTAATCCAACTGTTTTCATCGGAATATATTTTGACACCAATCTTTACCAGTACACGTTTGTTACATATCGCATAATGCAGTGGCGTGTACATGTTTGCATCGTGACAATTGATATTTGCTCCATAATCAATTAAAATTTCCGTAAAATCGCAGCTACCCAATATCGATGCCAAGTGTAATGGGGTCAAGCCATTTTTATCCGAAACATTCACTTTAGCTCCGGCTTTCATCAAGATATTGAATATATCTACTCTTTTCTCAACGACAGCAATATGCAATGGTGTAAATTGAAGTATTTTATCCTTACAATGAACATTAGCACCTCGATCGATTAAATTGGCAATTGTATATACATCACGGTCCAAGGTAGCTAAATGCAACGGAGTCACTCCATTAATATCCACTACGTTAACGTCTGCATTTGCTTCCAACAAGATGTCTACTAAATCATAACATTTTCGTTGCAAAGCTAAATGCAAAGGTGTCAATTGATATTTTTTTGTTCGACAGTTTACATTCGCATTAAATCCAATTAAAATACTCGCAGCATCGACATTACTTGTATCTACTGCACAGTGCAACGGTGTAAAGCCATCTTCATTAACGACATCCACTTTGCTCCCAATTTTGATCAAGTGTCGAATTATGAGTTCGTGGTTTTCTCTTGCTGCTATATGTAAAGGTGAGTTACGGAGTTTCTTGTCGTTAGCATTCATCTGAATGGCCTGTTTGAAGAGCAATTTAAATACTTTGGGATAGTTTTTTTCCACAGCCACGTCAAGTGGACTCTTGCCATCTTTTCCAGGGATGTTGACGTCTACATTATCATTTAGAAGTTCCTTGACCACGTCAACGTGATTATGGAACGTAGCCGTATAAAGGGCATTTGTACCATCCTTTGCCGTGATGTTAACGTTAACATGGGCGCTTATGAGTTGTTTCACAACACTAACGCGATTATAGAAGGTTGCCAAATGAAGTGCATTCTTTCCATCGTTGGAGAAGATTTTTTCATTAGCATTGGCATTCATAAGTTCTTTCACCACATCGGCGTGACCCCAGTACGTTGCTGTATGCAGAGGAGTGAAGCCATCGCTTTTCTCTTGACAATCTACCTTGGCGCCGTGTTTCAATAGACTTTTCACGAGTTGGACGTTACCCGTTCCTGCGGCAAAATGAAGTGCACTCTCGTTCTCTTTTGTGACAGCATTAACATTGACTCCATTGTCAAATAGAAGTCTACATATAGTATTGCGGTTACGATACGCAGAGATATTTAAAAAGGCCGCGAAATATTTAGAAAAACTGCTGTCTTTAAGGTAGATATGAACGCTATCTACTACGAGACGTGACAAATAAGGACGATGAAAATCTTTAATCGCTAGGTGCAATGAAGTATGATTATTTTTGTCGCGAGAATTCACATTTGCACCGCTATCAATGAGAATTTTGGCAAACTTGACATTACCCAAAATTGACGTCAAATGTAATGGAGTTAGGCCATCAACACCTAAGGCATTCACGTCAGCTTGTTCACGTATAAGAAGTTTAAGCATATCTTTGCGTCGGAGATATGTCGCTATATGTAACGGCGTCCACTGTTCAACGTAATTAACATTCGCGCCGTTATCTATCAGATTTTTTGCGAGCTTCAACGAGCCCATGATAACAGCCAAGTGCAATGCTGTCAATCCCGCGTGCGAGGGAGAATTGACATTTGCACCAGCTCTTATCAAAGTGTCGATGACGATCAACTTCTTATTTCGCGTAGCCAAGTGTAACGGTGTCAGCTGTAGATAATAGCTTTGACAATCCAAATCAGCACCGCAATCAATGAGTTTTTCTACAACTCTAAGGCCACACCAATTCACAGCATAATGCAATACCGAATAACCCTTGTCGTTCTTTGCGTTAACGTCGCAACCGTGTACTATTAAATTGTTGATTAGTTCTATCTCTGTTGGAGTGTCAACAAGATTAGTCATATTCTTACACGCGAGGTGTAAAACGGATTCACCATTGTCGGCCCGTAAAGTAAAATCTGGTTTATTTTTTTCTAAAATGTTTAGTACTTCTATTTGACAATTTCTAGCAGCTAGATGTACTGGCGTCCACCCGTTTCTATTTGTTTTATTTACGTTACATCCATTACAAATTAACATTTCAATTAAATCACTACATTTCTTCTCGATTTTATTTGAAGTAGCTATAGAATTGTCAAGTAAGGCATGGATAACGGTGTTTCCTTGATTATCGCAAGCTTCAATTTTAGAAAAGTACGGTAACATAGTGTTGAATATATCGAATTTTTTATATTTTGCTGCGATATGTAGCGGAGTTTCACCTCTCTCGTTCACAGCGTTTACCCATTCTCCATTTTTGGTAATGTCACTTGCAATTTCACCGATCCCAGCAACACGATAATGTCCTTTTAGAGAGAATCTGCTTTCGTAGATCATTACTTATAACGCTACTACACATTATACGGTGAGACGAGGCTATTGATAAATAAAGTCAATTGTATATGAAATTTGATAGCAACTGGATTTCTGATCTAATTGTGGATACTTTTGTTTTGACAAAAATCCTGAAATATACAAAATTTCGTTCTATTAAACAACATCTAAAATTGTTTGAGAAGAATGTTTGGATGATTATACAATGAACCTGATTTTTCTCTTAATACCCAGATGACTGACGTAATTCAACAAGAAATTCGACTATAAAACTGCAACAAAAATGTGAGTTTTGCCACGTCAATTTCAACAAAACGTTATGTAGCTTTCACGCGAGATTTTTTTCGTTTTTCTGTTCTAAACGTTAAATATTTATTTTTATTTAATTATAATATATTTTACATTGCACTGTAAAATTAATATTAAGATTATACGGCAAAAATGTAAAACTTATTATGCTATTAGTTAATTATACTAAGAAAATAGTTATCAATCATCGATTAATTAAACTATTGTACAATTTAAATAATGTACATAGGAAAGACTTATTCGTGAACATTTTCGTAACAAAGGGGGAATGGAAAAACAGATCAATATTTTTCTCTCCCACGAGGGTGAAAACCCTATGACCACGCTTCAATACAATAACACGTGCGTACACATGCCAATAATTCTTTTTGATTTTAGTCATTTACATGCTATTGTTAATTTATTTTAAAAACGAAACATTTAAGACAACTTATTCCGGCATGCATTGAATCTAAATATTACAGCTTTATATATTGAATGAATAAATATGAATAAACTTTTTTACCTATTTTTAATTAACAAACAATATCTTGTTTCTTCGATTTTGTATCACAGTAGATAAGGCGAAAAAATCTGTCTGGTTAAAAAAAATAAATTTTCTAAATAAGAAATAAACAACATAACAAACAAAAATATCTGCCACTATGACGCATCCACTGAGATATAATACAAGAATAGTACTGAACTAGCGGATGTTTTTCCCTTAGCATGACTTAAGCCCTGCCCCCACTCTCCTATTCTTGTTCTTATTTCTTCGACTCACAAAATGTATTTTTAGAGCAATTATATTCTAAAAATCACAATTTTGTGAAGAATATTAGAGCTAGCTTGTATCTTTTATTTAAGAATTAATTACAAAGCAGTAAGCATCAATCCGCATATAATTTAAGTAAATATATAACGTCAAGTAAGAATATAATGACAATATTCGTGATATCCCATCGTCTACAATGTCCTAATTTGGTGAGACGTCAAACTTGTTTGTATTGTTTTCTTCGAGATTTGTTGGTAATCTTATGAATTAGGGATAAAAGAAAATCTTGGCATCATAAATGAATAGTGTCTTTCATATGTGTGCGTCTGTTTTGTCATGTTTATAATAAAAAGAATACAGAATATGTAAAAACTGAAATATATTTGTGTGATAACGGTGTGGGTTCCTTAAATTTTTTATATCTGGGTTTGCTTTCACTTCGATTGTACACTTTCATCTTACACATTTATCACCTTCTGTAATAGAAGTATTCCTGTGTGAGCACGTTTGACTGAACATCTGAAGTACGACCACCTGTTTTCGCCGAAGAGTTAAGCCAATGATCAAGAGCAAACGGCCACAAATGTTAAATCATTTTCATTTTTTCGACTTCTTTCATTTTTCTTGTTTCATTTCCTTCAATTATTCGTTGTGAAGAAAAAATGAATTATTGTTGTTAAAAATATCTTGAAACATCTAGATTAATCTGAGATAAAATATCATTTCAAACAATAATACTAAAAATAAAGTTTCTTATCGTTAACTCAGCTTTTGATATTTACCAATATACAAATATCGAAACTTGTATACTTTTTTATTTACCAATTTATTATAAAATATATCGCTTAACAATTTAGCCGTACACAAACGTATGGTTCACTGTGTTAACTACGTTTCCTAGAAAAAATCTAAGGACTAGACATTTGTAACAAATCTATACCTATTTAGCGTATCTGTTTTTTCAAAACATCCCAAAATATGTATTGAATTCGATTTTTTGTTTAATTCATGGATGCTGGACTCATTCCTTAGTAGATTAACAGAAAAACCAACTGCCATATCACCTTTGAACGTAAAAGGTGCTTAGGAAGGACTCCCTCGGGGGTGGGGTATCGATTTTATTATACAGCATTACGTCATACGTGTTTTTGGTAAAAGAAAAAGAATCGAGCACAACATGAGTAAATTGAATAGCCATTGAAACAATGTATTCATTAGGAATGTTTGAAAGGGACATCAATTAGAAATTTTGAATTTTTCAAATTTAGAGTTTCGTCAAACTATGAGCGCAAACATATACTTGTTTTTGTATTTCTTATCTTTTTTTTTAATTTATTTTCGTAGTAGAAATACTTAACGCGCCGACGCGCAACAGACACGCCCAACTAGAAAAAAATGTCACAACTATTATTTTACAATAGTAACTTTCCGACAGCGTGGTTGAAAAAATTATTTCTAAAACATTGAGGCCTCAACAAAAGATACACAATCGTTATAATTGAAAACTGTCCAAAGCATATCCGAAGAGAAAGTATACGAATCAATTATTGTTGAAATCTAATAAAATTGTTACGCACCGATTCCTTTTGGTTGGGTAGGCTCTCCTCTTTTTTTAATAAGGTATATATTCTTTAAGCATTGTTTCGAACTATGACCATCAATTATAGATCGTTAAAGGTCCAGTATTGTTAATAATTTTTGGAATCTTATTCGAGACTTTACAAACTAGCGGAGCTTGGAGTAGTAATTTCTGATTCTAAAAATGTTTCTATGTTCGTATTTATTCATTAATTGAACCCGATTGTTTTAAAATTACGCGAATCATTTCTTAGGTATATCTAGTACTGATTTGTTTTCCCAACACAAGCATAAAAATGTGCAATAAACCATTTGATCGTTATAGAACAAAATCGCGTATGTTAAAAGGATTTCCTAACGGTCAATTTATTGATTTGTGCCATGGACCCCCACATTTAAAGGTAGATTCTCATCATGGTATATTTTTTCCATGCGCAGAAGGGGGATGAAAAACTCATTCACGCATCGGTGCGTGAATCGATTTTAGTATACGCAGTCTAACTCCACACGCGTAGTCCGTGACACGGCAGCGTCAAAAACAAAAATACAAATATCGTTAGCGTGAACAGTATTATTTACACAACTATATTTAAAATAAATTAAGCGTGTACTAAGAATTATGTTAAGTGGTATTCGAGCAAGTTTTTAGTACTTTCAATCCATCATTTCGGTATTCAATAATTATTGTTGATAAAAGAACGTCGAAGTGAATCTGTTTTCGGAAGAGAAACACCATGCGCAGACGCAACCACTTACGACGCAGATTGCGTCGTTTAAATCGTCGCATGGACAGGGTATTTAATTCTATTTTTAAATAAAGATATTGTCGCTCAACAATCGAATCGCTATATTCATTTAGCAAATATGTCGTAAATTGGATTTGTTTGAATGAAACATGAACTTAACAAAGAAATTACGCTGAAAACATCTTCCTTAAATATACTCCTGCTAAATTTGCATCCTTGGCGTAATTAAAGAAAGTTCCATAGGTTTCAAAGCTACGTGGCAAGTACAGGAGAGAAAGCTTCTCCCTTTCACCCACGCATTGCCTCGTATTACCAATTGTCGAGTTTTCGCTTGGATTTCGATCGATTTTCCATACCGATTTTCAGCAGCTCAAAACACAGCTGTAACTTCCTGAATATTTATTCTATATAACTTACTAGGTTCTTTATCTAACTCTCTATATTTGTCTTAACGTTGTACTCCAAGAGCTCTAATGCTATATTAGAGGTGTTCTCATTAAAGACCATCGAATAATAGACAAACTTTGTACGTGTGTAATTTGTTAATTTGATCATAAAAAATATTGCAAAAATTCACGAAACTTTATAATACAAAGATTTGCATTGCTATATTTTATTCGGTTCGATATACTTTCGTGAAATCAGAAACTTCGTTCTTTTTTAAGACTATCGTCAGTCCGGACATGTCAGGTATACCCAATCTGCCTACTATACTATGTTTACTTTAATTTACGTAGTGTGTACAATCTGTTATACACGGATGCGACAGCTACGTAACTTCCATTGTTGGGAGACTTGACCAAAAACGTACGGCAAACAAGAGAATTTATTAGAACGAGGAAAAATCCCCGTTTCTTGTGCGTACGTCATCTATTTACCGATTGAGCGTTTTTGCCCAAAGATTCAGATATATTGGCCTGGCACTAAAATATCGCGTAGAAAAACCATAATTTCCAATGTTGTCTTTGCACTAAACGATTAGTTTTTGATTTACGTTAAGGTAGATATCGGGTGATTCGAGTTGAAAATAGATCAATGAAAAGCAAATGACAAATAAATTAAGGATGCACTTTTCCGGATAATTTCGACGGCATTTATACGTGACTATATCTGTTGCAGATTTGGAACGAAAGGAGACGACTTACGCGACATCCGACATTTCATCGATACGTCATCACTCGAGACTATTATATCGAGGTAAACTTTTGAACAATCAAGTTATAAATTGGTGAATGAAATGTTTCAAATTGTTAACTGGTTCACGCTTGCTAATATTTTCAATCGTATTCAAATTTTTAGGATTTGAGGAGAAGAATACGATTCACTCGGCATCCGGCAATTCATAGATATACCAAAGCCGGGAATACGGATAAAGTTGCGAAACTCTTATCAACTGGATCGGACGTTGACAAGACAGATTCCTATGGAAGAACTCCACTGATGGTTGCCATTACCGCCATGGTAGATATCTCAGTCGTAGAACTGCTGATTAAAGAAAACGCAAATATCTACATGAGAAATGGTGACGGATCCAATGTATTGGCTACGGTCATTGACAGAAGTGAAATGTGGCTGTCGTCGTTGAAACCAAAACCTTTCCACATGAAAATTTTAACACTGGTATTCCAAAAAGTCAAAGAAGATTTCATTGAAAATCGTGAATCGACTGCGACGAAGATCGAGCGCTGTAACTTTTACACAGCTCTTGTTCCGTTTATGCAAGACACCGAGGCAACTAAGTACTATTTGGAAAAAAGCTGCAAGAATCGTAGACTTTCCAATACTAATTATTTTACAATTCTGCACGTGGCTGTTCTACGAGAAGATATCGAGAACGTCAAATTTCTCCTGAATTATGGTATAGACGTTAACGTGCTTGATCGTCGTGACAGAACGCCTCTATACGCGCATAATACAAGCACGATAGACACGGATGCAAAAATAGAAGTTCTCAAATATTTGCTAGCTCATGGAGCGCGATTGAATTTGGCGCAAGATGACGGTGAGACACCACTTGAACATTTATTGAAAACCGGTAACAGACGAACACGAATAGCAGTGCTCGAAAGTCCTTCGTTTCGAGAACAATATTATCCCAACGGGGGTACGGCATTGTACTATCTAATGCAAAACAAAAGGATCTGTCACACGCCCAAAGAAGAAATCAACGTTTTGCTGGACAATAACTTTGACTTAAATTTGAAAAATTATCAAGGAATAAGTGCATTAACGATGGCTATACGAATGCTTCGTCGAGAAACAGCCGAGTATTTAATTAAATATGGCGCCCACGTGAATTGGCCAGAATTGATTAAAGAGACGCCTATTATTAAATGTCTCAAGACTGAGCTCTATCATTTTGATTGCGATACAGATCTTTATCATCGCGAGTATTATCGAAGGATCGTAACAATGATTACCCAGCATCAATTTGATATGGATTTTAAAAAATTATTCGAAGAGTTGAACGATGGGCCAGGGACAAAAATCGACAATCAATATTACTTGCATATCGTGATCGCCAATTTGGTTCTTTCTGAATTTACCCAAGAATACGAATCTACTCAAATTATTGGCTCCGTACAATATATCAGAGGATTGACTAGATACTACGACAATTGCGTACGAAGAATCGTACAGTTGAAGAACATAAGAGTGCACGGTAAAGTCTCTATGTATGAATTGTTAATAGCAACTAACGACAAAATGGAAAGGTATGTTTGCGACTCGACGTTAGTCTCAAACATGAAAAATTTATTTAGTGAAAATGTTATTCCTATTTCGTATTACTCTCTTCTTACTCGCCAACGAGTCGCAAAAGCTATTAAGTGGACGGAACAAAGAAAACATAGCGGCAATATCCTCTGTCGACTTACTGGGCTCAACAAGTACGGTGTCAATGGGGATAATTATGTAGTGTATAAAATTCTTAATCATCTGTCGAGGAAAGATATTTTGAATTTATACGAAGATGATTCAGTCCCATGTGAAAATCCAAAGTCTCCAAATGTTTCGAAACTTTTGGTTAATTCGATGGTCAAACTAATCGAAAAAATATGTTTATAAATACCAAATAGATAAAGATGTCGTGACACGCCAAGTAAATGTGAATTTATCAATATGACGTGACAATAGAATAAGTTTCAGTATTGTCGGATACTACCACTATGGTGCACTTGTATTGTACAGCAATAAAGTATTTTTTTTACAACGTTTACGATAACTACAAACATTCCTTATTATGGTATGAATTGGGTTGTGTCATTTATCAAAAATATTGTGATTTTGTTAAAATGTAATCATGTCAATGTATATTATGATATAAATCATTTATCGATAAGTTTTGCTAATGAGAAAGTACGGACAGTTGTTCTTTTTGATGTATCAGATCTTCTACAATAACATGAAAGATTATAAAACCTGTGTAATAGTTTTGAAAGTTCCATGTTCTATCCTCGTAAAACAGAATTCCTTTTCCTAACTCTTCATTGTCTAATATCGACAAACTATACGGTCTTTTTTAGAAAAAAAGCTATCTTTGTACAAAAGATAGTCTTTGTACAAAAATTACAGAAACTCGACAAAGTCAATCGTTAATTCAACTACAATTACTACAAGACAATACGATTCTTCCTAAAGTAAGACAACTCTCGCGTATCAGTACTGACAAAGAGTATACTCTCCTGTTACCAGGAGATTCTCTAACCACAAGGTGAAATAGTCTTATTTTGTCACACGAGAGAAAACTTATCTCGAGATGAAATACGATTACGATTATTTCGGATGAGTCATAAATTTTCATAAATGTTCCATAAATTTAATATTTGTACAACGCCAAAAATCTAAAAAAAAAATATGATTATAGTTAATTAATCCAATTATTTTTGTGTTCAATTTTCCATAATGTAACTACTCTAGAGAGTACATTACGCTTTTCTGATAAATTGATCGATTCCTATGTTCTGTCTGCTCGTATTAAACGTACGTTCCTATGGTGAGATTTTTTCATGCGCAGAAGGTATGGGAAAAACTTACACACAGCTACGAATCGATTTTGGCTATACGCAGTCCAACAGCACGCACGTTTTGATACGACAGCAACGTTTTGAACACAAAACAAATCTAAATATAACACAGCTGGTTTTTATAATTCATATTGAATTTTCTAAGCACTCGACAATCATGAATTAAAACTCATAGTGGTAAGTAGTATTTGGTGTTTCTTTTCTTGTTTCAATTCTATCGCTTGATAAAAGCTCCAAATATCGTAGTTTTGATAAGAGCCCAAAGTGAATCTGTTTTCGGATGGGAGAAGAAGGGGGGGGGGGGGGGGGTAAAAGCTCTAACGCGCCGACGCTGATTCAATGAAAATGAATAACGGGCATTCAATGACGGAGAATCGAAAGTCTTGTGTGATTACAAATGTTCAGTAAAGCAAAAATTATTATAGTTGAGTTGAGTTCTATTGTTTAATTTAAGCGTTAGTTTCTTCTAATCTGCCTCGTGTGAGTACGTTGTTAAAAACTTAGCATTTGCACCCATATTTTGCTGTTCAACATTTATATTGATTATTTTTATTTCAACGAATATATAAGATTGAATTGTCGCTACTAATGATCAGAAATAATATAGCTATAGAAATAGTAATGTCTGCTCTTTTAAAGAGTAAAATATTAAATTATAACTTTTCTCAGTTGGGCGAGTGAAAGAACATAATGTGCTATCATCATAAAATCGAAGACTCGTAGGAAAAGAAATAAAAATACCTTGAAGATGAATGGTCATGCGAAGTCTAAAGTTTTTTCAAACTACCTCAAAAAGACCGGCATTCGAGGATTAAACTGATTGATGACAAGTCGCAGAAAAAGCAATATTTGTACAATATCTGTAGTAGTGGACATTCGACTCAAGCGAAATGGAGGTTCGTAAATAACGATGCTAATTTAAAATTGTTTTTTATTATGATTCCTTACATCAAATATAATACAGCGTTAGTTTTGCGTTTGTTTTATTGCGTATCAATTGAGCATTACAAAAATAGTTATAACGTGCGTTCTTCTGCTTCTATAAGTAAACGATTATTACATGAAAATTGTTATTAATTTTACAGGCTCGTATCAGGAGTAAGAATCTTTTAAAAAAAAATTCTACGATAGTTCGGTCAGTTTTCACGGAACACAGATATTGGAACAGTTTGAGAAGGAATTCTGGAGAGAATTCACTACACTCTTTCGCCAAATATAAGGTAAGTACTGAAAAAAGATCAAAAGGTGAAGGCGAAGATTTTACAAAGGCGGCGATAGTTTCGTATGCTATATCCTGTGGATATGAAGTTGATGTCAAGGATCACCTAGGAAGAACTCCTTTGATGTACGCCATTGCCGTTAGCGAGGATATCTTTGTAATTGATCGTCTGTTAAGTGCAAATGCTGATATCTACACCACTGACTTTGAAGGATTGAGTCCATTAAGATTAGTCATCGAAAAAAGCCGATCGTGGTTAGCAGAGTTGAAACCAGCCGATAATAACTTGATAATTTTATCGCTGTTTTTCGAAAGAGTTCAAAATGATTTCATCGCCGATAATGTATCGGCAGCGCAAAAGCTTCAAAGCGTTGGATGTCCCAAAGCTCTCATTCCATTTATAAATAATAATCAAATAAAGAGGTACATATTCGAAGGTAACGTGGAATTAGAGGAACGTCTCGATGGTTTAACGGCATTACACGTGGCAGTTATTATTCAAGATGTTGTAAGCGTGAGAATTCTCGTAGCTTGTGGTGAGAATCTCAACGCCGTCGACAATCGCAAACGAACGGCTTTATTTCTGCACGATGCATTGGCTGGTGGTGGAGTTGAAAGATTTGAAATTTTGAAAATCTTGTTGAATAACGGTGCTTCCTTGTATAAAGCGCGAAACGATGGTTTAACACCAATGGAATATCTTTTAAAAGATGGCAATAAACGTACGATAAGAACGGTACTCGAAAGTAATGCAAATTTACTGGGAGGATGCGAACCAAATGGCGAAACTGCTCTACACTTTTTGCTACAAAACGAACATTTGGATTACACACCACGGCCAGAGATAAGATCATTATTAAGAAGAGGTTTCGACATCAACATGCCCGACAATGATGGCATCGGTGCATTGACTTATGCTATAAGACACGAACTCGAAAATAAAATCGTTTTTTTGTTGAAAATCGGCGCCAAAGCTAATTGGATTGAAATCGTTGAAAACACTTTTATGCTCGACGTTTTCATGAATGGCTATTATGAAAAAGGAAAGGGAGTATACTACCAATGGGTCGTACAACTGATCTATCTGCAGCAAGGTGTAAACGTACGGCACTTATTTGAAGAACTGAACAAAGGATTTATCAGAAAACTCGACAACCTGTTTTACGGACAAATTGTCGTTGCGCAATTGGTCATTGCTGAGGCTAGCGGCCAACGTATACCTGATTCCACTCTTGAATATATCAAATCCGAAGTTGCATTTAAACTTTACTATGAAATTTGCAAAGAAAGAATTGAAAAAATAAAGACCATCGTAGTGTACGATTCGCTGACTTTGTATCAATTGCTGACGGAGACGGATGAAAAAATTGATAGATACGTTTGTAATCTTGATTTTCTTTCGGCATTGAACTATGTAACGAGTCAAAAATGTTATCAACATTTTTATTACGTAGTCGTTGCTCGCAAGCGGATTGAAAATGCTATAAAGATTATGGAACTAAGAAAAAAAAGTGGTCGCCTTATATGTCAATGTACAGGATTAAACCTCTATGGTATAGGTAAGGATCACAAAATAGTACACAAAATTGTTGGTTATCTTAGTAATCGAGATATTCAAAATTTATTTGGAGGACAATTGTTATCGAAAGAAATTCCAGTGCCACCTCCGAGAGCCCATAAAGATCAGAGAAGTATTTTACATAGAGCGTTTAGAATGTTTTTTGCACGAACAGAGTAACCATAAACGACGAAAATACCAGTAAATAACAATTTATTACTGATATTTATAGAATAGTAAAACATAGATATTGAATACACGCGAGATTTACCTTTAACTTTTGCGTTCTTCAATTTTTATTTTTACAAACTTTAGATACATTCAGAATGAACTTTTTTGTCTCATTTGATCGGACCGTTATGTGGGCACATCAGTATTAAACATAATTATAAAGTCGACATTAAAATTTAAAAAAGCTTCACGTGTGATTTCACCTGATTACGAGTACAAGATTTAGACGAATGTTTGCAAAGTTAAACTCGTTTACGTTTGCTTTTTCTTAATGATGATTTAAATTATAATCATTTGAAATGATTTCTTATATTGTTGCGGATGTAATTATAAATATAATGTAGAAAAGTGTATGATTTTAAAGTGAAAATACGAGAAATTATATAACGAGTTACAAATATTTCACGAATATTATATATTATGTAACGAGTGGATAATTTAAAGACGTAATAATTCGTAGAAAGGGCAAATTTTTAAGACGTTTATGTTGATTATGTGTACATGAAAGAAGTATAAATTACAAACTAATCTTAAATGTTATTGCTGATTGATTTTTATGGGTTATAAAATGTAAGAGATACACATTCCTGAAATTTGCGTTTATAGAATTAAATAAAATCCTTTAAAAAAATCATAGCAAATCTAAAAATCTTTAATACATTTCACAAATGTGGACAATTTATCAGTTGATTTGTAAATAGATTGCTGATAAAAGGTAAGTGTGGATGGTTCGCTTAAATTTCTTCATGCGCAGAAGCCACGTACGAAGATAACCAAATGGTGCGGATCGATTTTGTTACGCAGTGTGATTCTACGTATATTTTGATACCAGGTTTACCAAAATATTAAATCAAAATATTTAATTTTCTCTACTTTCATGTATTCCGCCAAAATTTAAGACATATTAATTATACGTATTAGCGCTTATGTTAAAAGAAGTATAGAACGTTTCTATTTCAAATTGACCATTCAAACGAAAAGGACGCACATATAGTTGTTTTGACAAAGTCCGTCATGAGTTAATGGATCTATGTTTGGATTGAATCCCAACGCGCCGGCCCTGGCTCATCCCCAAAAATGATATGATACAAACGTAATGTGGTACAGACACGGAAATCCTAAAAATATAACGATAAATTTTGATCAAGAGCATGATTAAAATTGATTTGTTTTTCAAGATAGAAGTTAGTGGCATCTATGATGACTATCCTCGCCCTCTTCTTCCATATCTCAATTATTTTTTACCTATATTACGCAGTAAATATTTAGATAAAGCAACGTATCGTTGCCAATATTTTGTAGACTATTCCACATAAGATCAGTTTATTACGACTGTAGTTAACATTTGATTACATTTTAACACACAACAGCTCTGTTTTTTTTTCTCGAAAATTGTCGCTTTATTGAGTCATTGCAAATAAACATTTTATTCGCAACGAATGGATGTAGGAAAATAATGTATAATTTCTCTTAAACAATCAGTTATATTTTTGTTTTAAAGATTTGTAAGACATATAAAACTTAATATGTTCTAAAAATATCAAAGTGCTTACAAAAGTTAGTGCAGTCGAGTTAGTATATTTACAAATATGTACGTATTTTTTTACAAAAACGTGACTTTCGTCTTATAAACATGTTTGTTATTACAAACTTATATTGGAATCTGATATGTAAAGGGAAGAAGAGGCACAAATACTAAGACCTTTTTCAAAAATAACGTGTCATGATTTCTTAAACCTTCAAACACATTTCTAAGATGTTTAATATGATAATACATTGTTTCTCCATGATCGTTTAGGAAGTAAAAAAAAACCGCTCGCAGCAGTTTATTTTCGGTTTCCGTAATAATTAATTTAGATCCTTATGAATTATAAAATTCATTGCGCAGAAGCACTTTGGTCGGATAGTTTGCTCTGAAAAGATAAAATTTATGATGTATTAGTAATTAGTATATAATTAACTATAGAATAAATAAAAACGAAAACGTATTTTTGTTGCAATAAACAAACACAATTCCCGTAGATAATTGCTGTTATAAAAAAACTAGAGAATCATACTTTAATTGTTCACGTTTATTTATTCAAGCGCATAATCCACACATCTAAAGATCGTTACAGACGTATTTATTTATAAAGAGAATAGGCTATACTCACTGAAATATTTCCATTCCCTTTAGATAGCGTCAACGTTGACTATTCCAACAGAATAGGGCAATGTACTTGGTTGGCTTTTATCTCGACCTCTTTTAGCTCAATGGCATAGCAATTGTGACATGTTCGTTAATTCGTACCCTCGTACCTAATATCGATCCATTTTATGCATTACCATCTATCGTAATATTTTTCCATGAATAAGAAAATAGCGGATCTTTTCGAATAATCGTCATTCACAGATTCTCAACGCTCTCGATCACGGCGATAAGTTGTCTATCATTCAAATAGTTTAGAATAAGCTCGATAACTCGTTTGGGCAATTTCTGCTCGATAAGTTTGTAAAAGGAGAACATGGCCAGTTGCAGCAGGGATTTCCTCTTGATGACCTCGTGAATACTAGCTTTAAGTACTCCGCAGTAATTTGGAAAGTCACACCTAAGATCCAATAGTATACTATGAACAAAAGCATATTGCAGCTTGTTAGACTTCATATGTAGTAGATTGTAAAGCGAAACTCCACTGTCATCGATCTTGAAGTTTTTTAATTTCTTCACTTCGACTAAACAGGTTCGCTTGTAAGTCTGAAAACATTCTCTCTCGAGATAAGGCTCGTAGTCAATGCAAACGGGTAAATCAGCTGCTTTCAATCTGGTCAGATGTTTAAGCACGTGGATCTCCAATGATTTTCCATTCATGATTTGCGAGACTGGAATTCGTTGAAGAGCCGCGGTGTCGATTATATCGGCACCATACTCCAACAGATACTCTAAACCATCGACATTTTGATTTTCCAGTACGTAGTCCAATGCCAAGCAGCCTTTGTTATCCAGCACGTCGACTGTAGCACCTAAACTCAAAAGCAATTCCATTACGTCGTTTCTACACGATCGCAATGAGACGAGATGTAGTGGTGTTTTGCCAGATGCATCTTTCACATCGACGTCGGCACCGTACGATACCAAGAATTGTATGACCGACGGAGTGCTGACAATCGAAGCCAAATGTAACGGTGTTAATTGTTGCTTGTATGTGCGACAGTATATGTCCGCGCCAAGTTTAATCAATCTCTCGACACCTTTAATACTGCAACTCCATATCGCATAATGCAACGGAGTGAAACCTTCTTTATCTCTGGCATTAACGTCGATACCTTGGTTCACCAGATAATCTATTATTTCGATCTCCGCTAGAGTATCTTTCAACGTCGACATATACTTGCAAACGAGATGCAACAATGTCTCGTCGTTCAGCGTACGCACACTAAAGTCGGCTTTGTAACTTTTGAAAATCTTCAGCACGTCGATGTATGAATACTTGGCTGCAAGATGAACTGGCGTCATACCTTGTTTGTTTTTGATCGACAAATCCGTTCCTTTCGATATCAATGCCCGGATGATTCGATGTTTCTTGTTGAAATACGTGCTTGTCGATATTAAAGTGCGTATTATATACGATACAGTTTTGGAATTGGCCTCGTTGATCTTTTTGTGACTTAAACAATTTTCAATGATAACGTGTAGTACCGTGTTACCTTGATGATTGCAAATATTGGGCCGGTAAAATTGCCGTAGCATGCTGTAGATGAGATCGATGTTTTTGTATTTTGCGGCGATGTGAACTGGAGTATCGCCTCTCTCGTCGACGCCGTTTATCCACATTCCATTTTCCCTTAGATTTCCCATCATTTCGTCAATTTTAAAAAATCCAATGGATTGATCCAAGTGAAAAATGTCGTGATAATCCATTACGAATAAAAAAAATTGCTAATTTAAGTTTAAGTCTATGTGTCTGTTTTCATAATAATCAAATTTCTTGTATTCGTTACAACGAGGGATATTCTGCTTTCTCGATGTGTCTAATAGTTTCGATATGTGACGAGGTAGCTTCAACTCGTACAGATTAGCCTCGATGGAATCCATTTCATCGATAAACTTTCAATTTATAGTGCTGGAAATTCAGTTGAGAAATAATATTTTTGTTGTTATTATTAATATATATAATTGAGTTACGTACACCTGTCTACGACAAAAATGATCTTATTTGTACAATGTTCAAGAATTCAAACTAAGTTGAATATCTCGTTATTTGATAAGACAAATAGTGAAACTCCTCAAGAATATTGTTTCAAGTGAAGAATTATTTTTACACGCAAGGTAAAGTAAAATATGGGACTAATTTTTTAGATTTATGAAAAAAAAATCATTTTCACGAAATATTAATCATTTCATAATGTGCTATATCATTTTCTTTTTTTGGAATATATATTTTAGAAAAGATCGATGTTGGCAATGTTACCGAAATATCTTTTTATACTTTGAGAGGGAGAGACAGAGAGAGAGAGACAGTCGTGACAGACACAAAGTTTTTTAAATATGTATGAGAAACTTTCGATAAAAGTTATAAGCCGTAAAGTTATTTGTATTATCAATTGATTTAACTTATTTTCACAATTACATACTACTTTATTAATCGTCCTCTAAAATGTGACATTTAAACGCAACACCAATCTGTTATATATTATTAACGAATAATATGCAACATGTTACAAGATCTAATTTATCCAATACTTTGAAAAGCGCGTACGTGAAAATCAATAAGTAGTATGAAACATGAAACGAGCTTTGTCTCCTTAAAAAGTAGAACACTTTTTCGTATGTGAGTTTAGCTTATGGCTTTCGTTTTCACACAATTACATACTTTAACAAAGTTTTTATTTATAATTACTCTTGTTGATCTTACCTGTCTTCACTGCCTATCTTAAGATAGTCGTTTGAATTAGAGTAACGTGATTATCATTTTTACAATAAATTTACTTTGTTTAATAAAAAAAAAAAGAGAAAAATACATCAATGAAAAAGACATATACAAGCGCCGTGTTTGGGTGTGCCCTAAACGAGGGTCAACGAATAACTGTTTTTCTCTCCCCTACACTCCCTTACATCCAACCCCTCAATATATCCTTAGCGTATACTGTAAAGCTTTCAAAATATGTCTTTGGCGTCACAATACCTGTCCTCGAGGTTCTTTTTTTCCAAGATTGTGACTCATGTGTGTCAGAGAGTCAGATAAATGGACGTTCTTCTTCTTGTAAAAGGATTGTCACACTTCAAGGGAAGAAGCGGATATTTCTGGACATTGCATAAAATCTTGAAATGATGTATTGTCGATATATACATTGATCATTATACTTCGTGATAATTTAGAATTGATTTTCTGGAATCTATTTTTAATACAAAAATATATATATACGTGATATAATCAATACGCGTTTACAATTCAAAAGTAAAATACAGAGATAAGTTAAATCTTGTAATTGAACAAGTATGTGTCAGATTTGAATAAACACTTTTAATTTAATTTTTTTATACTTACAAAAATTTCTTGTTTGTTAGAGTAATACCTGATACAGCAGTTCTAAAAACACACGATTTTCTATTAATAATAAATATTAATAAATCATAAATTTGATTGAAAAAAATCAGATTGAGGCAACGTTATAAGTATAAGTCAATAGTATGTTCAAACGTATCTTTTGAACTTTCGATCGTTTAGTTTTGTCCCCCTCTTTATGTTTTCTTATACGAACAATTAGTTGGAGAAATTAACGCCAGTTTCAATATAGCTTTATATGGCTTTCTTCGACCCAATTTATTTTTCGTCATTTTTATGGCTACTAATACATACGATAAAGTGTATGCAATAATTTTTAAAGTAAAAATAATCACATTGAAGTCAATTAGTATTGACGATTGGATGTATGAATCAATAGAAGAAATAAGACTTTTCTCGTTAATTGAGTACGCGCTGTATATCGATTACCTACCCGTTATTCATATTCCCAAATCTCTTCTAATCTAATACTACATTATTTGATACGTACGATTATAACATGATCATTGTTTACAATGCAATTAACAGTGAACAAGCAATATTTATAGATATTTTACCCATTTAATATTTAAAGCAATAAAAAGACTAAAACTATTTAAAAAATGGAATTTGTGTAAACAACAAGACAATACTACGTAGAAAATGTCGGTGTCTTTTTTTTTCTTTTTTTTTCCAGAATTCATATCGTACCCTATTCGTTTTTGTAAACTTTAGAAATTGCTTAAAAACTTAAGCATTTCGAATACTCGAAATTCTCGTGTTCCATACGAGGTAAGATTTATTTTACAAACTGAGACGTTGTTCTTAAGGGTAAATTGATTTTCATACAAATATAGCACAGGAATTAACGTATTCAAAGACAATTAATGCAAACTTCGTTTGGTTATTATTTGTTTTAATGTCTCATCTCATATAATCTCTGAATATTCATTTACGATAACTGTGACAACCAGCTGGATTTCAAACATTTGACAAATTTCTCAAATTTTCAACAGTTAAGCAATCAGAAATACGCTCCACGCAAATATCTGGCATAAAGATATCAGTCAATTCGTATAGTACTTTTTTGGTAATCTCTAAAAGTGATTTTCTCTCGACAGCCTCGTTTGTATAATCTTCAATTAAACAGCCGTATATCCGATATTGTGCAAGGTCGGATGGTATGCGCTCGACGTAAGCGAGTCGACGTTTTGATCCCATATGCAAAAAATCGTACAGAGATACGTTGTTGTCAATCAAAAAGAAATCCTTCAATTGTTCAGCCTCTTCTAAACATTCGTTGTAATAATTATTGTCCTTAATCCTGTGAAGTTTCAACTTGTTATTATCATAAATGCGCACATTTATAGCCTCAAACTTTATCAGATGCATTAGCAAACGATTGGCAGCATCGTTTGACTTTATAAAACAACCAGAAGGACAATAACAATTTTTTAGAAGATCACCGACGAATTCATGAAAACTCGTGCTTTTTTTAGCCTCATTTACATCGAAAAGGATATCCAATGCTTCAAAATTGTTACCTATCGCTTCGTGAAAAGGCAATTTCCCGTTATGATCTTCCAAAGATTTATCGGCACCCAACGACAAAAGTGATCGCATGGCTTTATCTCCACATTGGGCTGCTACATGGAGTGGCGTTTTTCCAAAAATATCCCTGGCATTGAGATCAACTCCCATGGCAACTAATTTTTCGATCGCAAAATCATTGTCATAGCTTGCAGCAGTGTGTAGTAGAGTTGATTTTTTTGTATCTTCTCTGACATGTACATCGGCACCATAATCAAGTAATACACGAATAATGTCAATTCTGTTAAAATCTAATCCCACGTACAACGGAGTCTTACCATCCACGGATACAGCATTAACATCAGCTTTAGCTCTTAACAAACTTTCGACAACAGCGAGATGACCTTTTTCCACGGCTAGAAACAGTGGTGTCCACTTATTATCCGCTATTATCCAATCAGGATCAGCTTCATTAGCTAATAAAATGTCTACAATTTCGATATTACCCAGCTCGGATGCAAAGTGTAGAGGACTTTTCCCATCCTTGGCTGACATGTTCATGTTAGCACCGGCTTTAATCAATTCTTCGGCCACAGCCACGTGACCATTCTCTACGGCTGTGTACAAGGGTGTACATTTCAAGTTGTAATTTTTACAATCCAAACCAGCTCCATGTTTTAACAACGCTTTAACAATATTTACATTTCCAGATTCCGATGCAAAATGCAATGGTCTATTCCCGTCTTTATCCGACATGTTGACATTCGCTCCTGCTTTTATCAATTCATCTACAACGACTGTCTGGTTTCTTAGTATAGCTAGGTGAAGTGGTAAAAATTTGAAATTTTTACCCAGAAAGTTTACGTTAGTCCCTTGTTTGATCAACACTTTGACAATTTCGATTTGACCCGATTCACAGGCTTGCGCAAGCAACGACCCGTTTACATTATTTCTACTTATATGATCATTGTTGTTGGAAGTCAACTCGTAAATAATCATTTCGTAGATTTGTTTATCGCTAGCGCTGAAATTATTCCATTCGTTAATTATCTGTTTTAATACAATTAAACTATATCTGTCAAATTTTCTATAGTGATCGCACATCATTTGCTTGATTTTTTCATTTTTACACGAGACCGCGACGTAAAGCGGATGAGCTTCCCAGCCCGACATTGAGCATTTATCTAGTATGGATTCCACAGAATTTTCATCGCCTCTTTTGATGGCAGAAATAAGTTCGTCGTAATCATTAGCATTCTTTTCGACCCAATTACTCGTGAACATGATGTGGTTCTATACTTTTTCCTGGGTATTACGAAGAGTCTGAAATATTATAATTAACTGAATACAGTCTTGAATTCATTTCTATAATTTCTTAAAATTATGATAAATTACAAAAGCAGTTCATTATTTCCACTCACACGTAGCTCTATTAAAAATAAAAAATTTATATTTTTGACGAATTCTATGCTTTTATTTTTCAGTATATAATTTTAATTATTATGTAGTTCTTATTAAAATTAAAAACATTACAATCATCAAATTCGTTTGTCAAGGTGTTAAAAATTTCTTTCAAAAAAGTTGACAATCAACTGAACTTCATTATAAAATAAACAGAAATGTTTGATTACGCACCTGTTTCTTATTCGTGACTGTTGGTTCAAAACTACTTGAATAGTAGTCGTAATTTATTTAATTTCAGACTGGATTTTCAATAATATTGTTCCTTACTACAGAGATTTAATTTTAGATACCTTTGGAAATGAATGAGACTTGTAGCAAATAAATAGGCAACGTTTCTCGCAAAGGAGCGCGTAAAGAATAAAAATACTCTTCTACTACACGTGTGCTCGATTGAAAATCATCAAGTAGACTGTTGAAATTTCCCATTGTGTAAGTTATCACCCTTATAGTAGATATTACCTTCTTTTTAATATTTACCAGCATATCCCACTTGCAATTATTTTTTCAACTTTTGAGACGTATTAGTTCGTTTTTTTTAAATAGTTGCTTAAACAAGCTGCGAAATGTCATTATTATTCTTTTTTAATTCGAATAAAAGCTCAATTATCTTGATTGTTCAATGTTCCCATGGATACGTTGTTCTTGAGACCGCCCATTTCCCCATATTACTGATATTTTCGCAATCAATATTTGTCGAAAGAATATGCTCCATATGATTTAAAAAATATTGTTCTACTTTTAATTTTTACAGAATACGTATGTTTTGCTTATTTATTTGTCACTCATTATTTTCATAATTAGGCAATTTTTTAAATCACCTTTTTACTATATAATCATATTTTAACGATATTGAATTGCTGCAAATAATTTTATATGGTACAGATACATATGTGCATTTTTTACATTAAATATATGCGTTTATGTACTCATCGTTTCAATGAGCGCGAATTACAATGAATTTGACAATTTCACAGCTATGTTTATGAATTTAAATATCATTCACGTTAGATGGTCATAAAATAAATAATTACCCTTATATGCGTTTTACTTTGTGTGTTCAGGGTTTGATATTCATTCTCAGAATCTTTAGATCAATTTGTAAAAATAAACTAAAACAGCAATATGATAATTTTAAAAGATGGTTCTATCTAGTTTTGTTGATTAAAGTCTTGCAATCTAGTTCTGCTTGAACAATTTTTTAATTTATCTATTTAAGATAAATCAATATGTGGATAGGCCCTTCTTTGGCAAAACAGCAGCCAACTTTATTTGCAAATAAAAAAACTTATAAGATATGAAACAATGCACACACATGGTATGTGTTCTGGTTTACTAAATTAAATGTACCTATAGTTTTTATACGGTTAAAACGAATGTCTGGCAAATTACTCCATCAAATTAGCAGCATTGATTTACATGACTGATTCGGTCATTAACTAACAAGTATCTAAGGAAAGATATCGGAGACCATTATTGATGAGTCCACTTCGGCAGTTTGAACAAAACGTCGGACAATAATAATGACTGTAATCTTATTCTAGACTTTGCAAACTAACAAAGCTCGTTTCAATAGTGTATTGTATTTTGATTTATGACTTCGGAAATATTGTTTGAACTTACGTATTAAATGTATCGAGTCTTATCAGCTTATGGAAACCGATTTTTTTCTAATTTTGTAATATTGTTCGGAACATATTGTCTAATCGTTATGTTGATTATAATTATATAAAAAAACAGAACGATTATCACAAATAATGAGTGAACAAAGTAACAACGCTTAAAAATTGGCGCGTTCACTCAGAGTTATTTTACGATTTTGTAAGGCAGAAAATATTTTGTCTGAACAACACAAGTTCTAAAATGAGTAAATTAGTCGCATGAAATTTAATTAGGTGCTTAAGTACAAGGGTCCATCGGAAACTTCCGAGCCCGATAATATACTGTAAAGACTTTGCGCTAGCATTACATGGTACTACCCCTAACTTATATTCGGTTTGGCTGATATTTGATTGACAGCGTTTTAATCAACACGATTTTGAAGTTCTCGCGAAAATGGAAGATTTGGAAAAACGTGAAAAAAAAATCAAATACTTCTGGTCAACAAGTTTAACGCCTAATAGAATTGAAAAGGATACGGATAACACATCGCGATGAAAGGCCGCAGATTACAGTTGTTCAAGTTAGTCAATACTCTGAAAATATCAAAAGAACGCGTAGGTGATATGATAAATAATATTTTGAGCTTTTACAACGTCTGTGCGACGTGGATGCCGCGATCGCTGACAGCTGAAAAAAGAAAAAAAATTGATTTTTTTTCGCGGACTTGGTACTTTTCAGCTGTCCCTCGTACGTTTGTTATCTTTTGGGCATGGGTATCTTCATCGTTACGTAAAATAGACATCGTAATCTGAATATGACCAAACTCGTTGATATTCTGCCCACTCGACAACAAGTAATTAACGAATAAACCTTCAATGGCTTCATCAAATGGTGAGCGGCTTCTTTTACCTATTACATCAGCTTTTTAACCCCTTGTCACATAGATTGACGTTGAACGTTTCAATAGCATTTCAATGTACGTGTATATTGTCCTGTAAAATCAACATGATCACTTATTTGTTTTTTCTTAACTAAAGCATTTTGTTTAAACCCATCTAATGATGAATTTACAGAAACACCTTGTAAGGGAGATTCGATAATTGCTCAACGATTGTGTTTTATTACTATTTTGATAAAAATCAAAATATGAGTAAATGTGTATTTATTCGTAAAATAAACGGGTAGACATTTATCCTGATTGCTTGAGAAATTAAAATTCGTAGAGTTGGGAAATTGTGAGATTGGTGATTCGCTATCATTGCTGAATATAAGCTGCCCCAATATTGAAAAAAAACGAGTTATATTTATTGTGCGAATTACACGTATTAATATGGGGAAACTTTTGGACGATATTAAAAAATCCTTTTTTCCTATTTAAATCTGTTTAAATAAATATTATACAGCGTATAGTGAAAAAATTAAAAGATTCTAAAAATAACTAGAATTATTTAAAAGAAAAAAATAAACACATATTACGTAAAATAAAATCTTGACAATTAGTAATATTCCTGTTATTTTATACTTTCTTGGTTTCGTAGATCGATACCAACTTTATTTTTCTCGCTTCTCAGAAGCGTTTCCACACGAATGCGGCTGATTGCATCACACTTACGAATCCTAAGATCTTACTTCTCTCGCGCTTCTGAAATAGAAAACGGTACTGTTTCAATCCCACACGCTGTTGCCACTGTGATTTTTTTCTTTTGCCCCTCGCTGAGGGAAGCCATTTATAAATGGAAATTAGGAACCTTTTCCTCCATTTTTACAGCTCAGTCTGTAAATCATGTATATTGTATGCCATTTTCCAACGTTGCCACGTTCTCAAGCAAACTGAAAATATTTTACAAGAATTATCTATTGCAAACGTTACTTGTAATGGATACATATATTTTGTAGAAAATTTAATGATTTTTTAATTTTTACCCCCATTGTTCCTTTTTTAAATTCGTTAAAATTCACTTAGAAATATAATATAAAAAGAAAATAATGAAAATTTTCATTATTTACACGAAATATTTTTGATCTTAAACTAACTAATGTAGTAAGCGCATGAAATTGTTCATAACTTGTAATCAAGTATACATATGTACATGTTAAAGATGCATGATTCAATAGAAACAAATGTAATTATATCTTTTGGTAAATTTTTATAAAATATTATTATGATCTAAGTTATAAGCAGTTTATTATAGGTAATTTTGTTTATTTGCAGCGTCAAACATACAGGTAGTTGAAAAGATCTTGTATGACACTTTTGATTCTCTTACAAATGTACAGAATTGACATCGGTCCCGTTAAATTGATTGGATCCTTTGTACTACTTTAGTTTGTTAGTACTTCCTAAAAGAAAAATAGAAAACGTACATAAAAATAATGCAACGCAGTATTTTTTTGCCGATCACATACATAGCTTTACGCCACTTTTATTCGTATCTATCATTATTGCGAGTATATTTGTATTTGTAAAATCATTCTAAGTAGACAAAAAGAGAAATAAAATTTTGAAAACCCTACACCAGAACCAGATTAATTTTTTAGATTTCTTCCGACAAGACTTCAATTTTTTTTTATAAAAGATCGTATTAAATATTTTTTGATAACATTCAATTGATCTGACGACTTGCCTCAGATTGAATCTTCAGTAACTATAAAAATGAAAGAACGAGGAAAGACTACTTTCTTTACATTTAATAGAAAAAGTCCTTTTGGGTCTTGTTAGCATTTTGTCAATTAAAATTACGTCATCCTAGCTTGGTTTTAAGATCCATAATGATTTGTGCAACATTCTACAGAAGTTTTCAACGTTGAATTTTATTTTTTGTTAACAAAAGTATACCGATCCCCGCCTACTTTTTAGATTTGCTCGTACAAAATACCTAGAAATAAACATTGTAGTAAATTGTATATCCTGTAAGACGATAAAAATTGATATTCTAAAAAACAAATTTGACGACCACAAATTTAATAAAAAATGTAAAAGTCAATTTCAAATTTGTTTTCAATCAATAAGCCTAATTAAAATAGTAATACTGATACATGGGGAATCACATCCTAGCTCTGAAAGACTTGATTTTTCAGATTCGAAAAATTCGAATTGAATACTGCATATTTGATGATATGTATGTATACACACTTTTCAATCGATAACAATACAAGTTGTTTTATGAAGAATATTCGTTTTTCCTCAATTTTTTAAAAATTTATCCATGTTAAATTTAAAACAAAAGTTCGTTCAAAAAATATTTCGCTTCGAAAGCTACATATTATGTAAAACATATTGAAATGCGTTCATTAGAAGCTGGGATAAATAAAATCATAGTTTTTTAGGTACTGTTTCAACCATATTAGGAATTTTAAGTTATTGCTAAATTCCAAGGTATTGTTGTACCAATATGTTTAGCTCACACTATGTAAAAAATGAAGCAGCGTCCGTCATCGTGAAAGGGGTGAAGATCATTCGAATAAAGCTTTTGCGTGCTCAATTTTATTGAAATATGTCCATATGTTGTTTTTCAATTATTCTATTAATACTACTAATTAAATAAAAGACGGTAATTTAATTCAGGCTATTGTATTTTATATTTATAAATCAATCGATGATACATATTACAGATTTTTTACAATTAATACACATAGAAATGTCATAAAAATAGGGAATTTAAATTTATTGAATTTAGAAGATGATTCTTCGTGATAGCCTGAAAATTATGAGCTATAAATTTTTGTTCATGCTCACGATATGAAGTGATGTATACTTAAGGATATATCATTTCAGTCATTGGTGTTAGCAGAATCTCAAAATCTCTGTACATCAGATAGACAACATACAAACAGTAGAGCTGAAAACAATTGCGTAGTTACGTAATTCTTCATAAAAGAAAATATTTTAGTTGTTTTACTGATAATATATGTACTTACGTTATAACACATCCAAATCCAGATGTTTAGTGCAGAGAATATTGCGTCAGTCTGTAAATAATATTTAATTACAATAAATTTGTAATACCTCAAACATAATCTGTCATAATAAATATGATCAGAGGTGTAATAAGAATTTATTTAGGCAAAAGGATTGGTATTATACGATCCATTAAATTTTTCCCATATATATCTATCTTATGTAAAAACATTATTAAGTGTTCAGCAATGATAATTTTTTTGCAACTTAAATTTATGCTCTTTTTAGGTACAATAATTTGTTCTAACGAGAAAAGAATTAAAACATTGAAACTAAATATACACATAATATTAAATATCCAATATGTAAAGTATAGATTGTTCATTAATATACATTAATGAAGTAAAGTATCTAAATAATATTGTAGTTTAATTTGTAATCAATTCTGATAGTTACTTACATAAGCATGATATTTGCAGATTAGCCATAATCCAGATATGAACTGGATCAAGCATACAATTATCCAATTGGCTATCCATGGACGTAACCATCCACGGATATTCCTATTAAGTCCATACACCATGAACATGGCGCTGGCTATCAACTGGATGAAATAGAATATAAGGCATCCACCGAGTACATGTAATGCTAAATAAAATATAAAAAATATGAATTTTTCATCTTTTTTATACACAATATGCTTACTATTATTTTAAGTTAGTTTTCTTTGCTAATACATTTGTTTGATCAAGAAAGTATATAATGTATAACATTCTATTAATAATCTTTAAAATAACTTCGTTAAGTTTACAAAAATTTACTAGATTTCAATATATTCTTACATTGAATGGAAATATAACATCAAATCTTTAACAAATATGTAAAATATTTATATATATATAAGTTACGATGAATCATACATAAAGTGTAACGTAAAAGATATAAAACTTTGTCCAAAAAATGTGATAAACAGACATTTTTCATAAAGTTTAACAAATTTGTGATTTTACAATAATTTGTTAAAGCCACTTGGTAATTTAGCTTAGTAAATATATAATATATCTATATGTTTTGAGTTCACATAAAAAAAATACAAAAAAAACAATGTTAAATTCACTAATGTTCTAGAAACTTAATATTTGAATAATTTTGTTGAAAAAAAATTATACATGAACATATATGATATGAATACTCACGGTGTCTATCTGTAATATGAGTTGTCAACAATGGATTGTACAGTTCATATGAGATTAAACTAATTAAAATAATACTAAGTATCTGAAATGAAAAAGCAATAATTAGCACCCAATACGTTAGAATATGAATGATTTGAAAGAAATGAAATAAAAGTACAATTAAATTTCTACAATATATCAATAAAACCATGACTAATTCAAGGTTAAAAATGTTCAAAATTGTACTTACAATTGAATAATATCCAATCGCTCTTGTAGACATTCGCACATTGTTCGTCATTATAAATTTTGACATATATCTTCTAGGCTTCATTATTGCAGATACAAAAGTAGACAAATTGTATTTGTAAAACAATAAGAAAAAGGTGAAAAAAGATTATGAGTGTTCACACGAGGACAGCGTAACAGGAAAGGACGCTACTTATTATGAAGTTAGAGCCCTTACTCATGTAGACTATATCTAATTTAGTCAACCGACGTTATGAAAACTATACTATTTTAGTCGGTCGACGCTACGAAGACTATACCAAACTAAATCAGTCGACCAACGCTATGGAAACTATACTAAGTTCGTATAGTCACCATAGCGTCGTTTGTATCTCCCTGGTCTCGCCGTAACAAAGCCATAGAATCACCGTTAGTGCGCGCGTTTATGTTCCATCACTATTGTCAACCATTCCGTTAAGAGCGGGGTTTTCAAAAAGAGTAGTGCAACGATAACTCCAATTGTTCTGAAAGTTCCAACAAAAGAAGAGCATCGACTTTGATCGTAATTATATTTTATAAAATTTCACGCGAATTTAATTCCTACAACTTTTTTGTACGAGCAAATCTAGAAATGACACAAGTGTGAAATTGAGTAATTTTACACGTTGCATAACAGTGCAACGGCCGATATACACTTACGTTTCAAACAATAAAATTCATGTTGGGAATCGTTGATATTTAGAGCTAATTTACAAGCTTCTACGGGTTACAATTTTCATTCTCGTCTACAAATATACTAAATACAATTATACTCATACGTAAATTAATTTGTCCCAAGTCTAAAGTAAAACTATTGTGTGATTATTTTTAAAGAAAACGTAATAAATCATCGAAAGAGTATACATGTAGAATAAAAAATATTCTACAGGTATAAGAAGCGCTTTTAATATAAAATCAATAACGGGACTGTTCGCTCGTAAAAATTGTTGTATTATCAAGTAAAAAGTTGAACGTTACCTGCTTAATCTTCGGTTTGATAGGAATAGCTTTGATAATCATTTTCAGTACCCCATTATCAACGAAACTAAACAAATATCCTATGCATTTCTCAGGCCAACTAATATTAGTCAATTGATTCCAAGCTAATTTTGCTGGTTCCATTAGCGGTTCCCGTCTACTGGCTTCTAAAAGACTAGCGCGTATGATGCCACAATATTTTGGAAACTTTGACTCAAGATTAACGGGTATGTTTTGTATAAAACTCAATCGACGCATCGGCTTTAGGTGCAACAATTTGTAAAGCGTAACCCCATTGCCAAGCTTGTAATATTTCATTTTATCGACTTCTTTCACGCATTCGCCGTAATAAAGTTGCAGACCATTTTCGTTGATGTAAGGTTTGTAAATGTTGGCGATGAGCAATTTGGCAGCTATCATCTTAGTAAAATGTTCGAGTAATTGGAACATCACGTAATCGTACAATGCAGACGATCTAAGACGCGGCTCGCAGTATTCAAAAACATCGTTGATATCCGCTCCATACGCCAGTAGCAAACTAAAACCTTCGCTATTTGTCTGTCTAATTGCTTCGTGTAACGGCACACGATCGTCGTGGTCCCTCGCGTCAATGTCAGCACCAGCCTTCAAAAGGATTTCAATGACTTCGCTTTGATGACGAGTCGACAAGTGTAAAGCCGTTTTTCCCGACTTATCTTTGGCTTGCAAATCAGCTCCATTTTTTATTAGTATGTCAACGACAGCCTTACGACCATCTATCGAAATCGAGCAATAAGCCATCGTTTCCGTAACTACACTGTTGCCGATGCTACTTAATCCTTGACCGAACTCTACGAGATCGTTGACAGATTCGCAATTGCCATTCGTCGAAGCCAAATGTAACGGCGTTAATTGGGTACTTTTGTGTCTACAGTTCACGTTCGCTCCAGCTTTAATCAATGCTTTAACGATTTTAACGTCACCAAGCATTGACGCAACGTGTAAGGGAGTCAAATTTTCGTCCGTTCCGGCATTTACATCAGCACCTCCTTTTTCTATCAACGTATCCACAATGTCACTGCTGCCATGGTACGTTGCAACGAGTAATGGCGTAAACTTAAAAATTCCTTCTTGTCGATTTACATCGGCGCCATATTCAATCAGACACGTAAGAATTTCAACGGGACCCATGACCGACGTTATATGCAAGGCAGTTACACCAAAATGAGCTTCGGCATTAACATCTGCTCCAGCTTCCAAAAGGAACTCTGCAGCTTTTTTAATTGTGCCGGAATGTGCAGTGAAGTGTAGTGCTGTGAACCCTCGTTTATTTTCCTGACGATGCACATCTGCACCACATTCTAACAACTGATAAATGAGATGCACGCGAGCTGATTGCGCTGCATAATGTAGGGCTGAACGTCCGTCTTTGTCAACGATATTTACATCGACGTTTTGTCTGAGCAATTCATCGATATCAGCATCTATTTTCTTTGATTCCTCATTGTCTGGTATCCAAGGTTTTTTACACAATTGTACTAGTCTCTGATCATCACCTGTGCGATTTTCTACGTTAACGTTATCACCTTCCGCCATCTTCTGACGTGGATATGATAGCAGTTTTTCCGTCAAGGAATCACGATTATTAGAAAATTATCCTGCAAAACACAAATTTAGTCCTTTACAGTAGAAGAACAATTTAAAAATATTCAAAGTAGTCCTACTCTGTCAATTTGTGATTCATTTTATAATTCATCAAACTTTGTATACAATAGCATGTATAGTGTCGTTTATGATAATATAAAAATAAATATAAAGCAAAGCAACTACTCAAATACGTTACTTATCAAACTGAATAATGCAGGTTTTATTACGGTATATTGCTACTATTAAATAAAATGTTAACAAATTTTAAGTACATAGATGTATTTGAAAAATAAATGATGCTTTTGTTTCGAATTCATAGGTCAATTGTAGTACTCAAGTATTTTATAATGCGGCAAAAGTAAGTAAATATTACTGTCACTTATATAAAGAGCCAGCGTTTGTTTGTTTGTAAATAAAAAGTACCAAAACTATTAAATCGATCGTTTTTTAAATTTTGTATCTAGATTTATTAATATTCCTAGAATATTTCAGACTATATAATTAATTAATATTTTTAATGAATTATTACGAAAAAACCAAGAATCGTTATTTATTAAAAATTTGAAAACGATATGCTCAAGAGTCTTTTACATTTTTACGTACAAACAAACAAACGCGGTCTCTTTATATTATAAATAAGATAAGATCATTAATCTACCTTGGAAATATTGTTGAATTTTCAATTAATTGGTCTCATTATTGACTCGAGCGAAGCTGAGCGAGGGATAACAATTTTATTACATACACAATCATTAAAATAACTAACCTCCAAATCGTTTATTATCCAGAAAAACATTTTACACTAGTAAACAGTCATTTAAAAAGCAGCAAACTCTTCATCATATGCAATATTCAAATATTCATCAGATTCGTATCAAACATTACAATAAATAAAATATATTCGTCAGGTTGTGTAAACATATTCTAGCGGCTAATTTTTATTCGTAGGTCTCTTATTTCGATTTTCACTTCAATTATAAATTTTAGATTAAAAGTTTCTTCTATTTTTTTAAATAATACGTAGAAAAAAAGCTTATAAAATTATACGATTTCCGCTTAATCTTAATTACGAATTAATAACCGAATGTCTTAATAACATGTACGCTAGTAGAACTGAACTATATCCAACACTTATGCGCAATCGCAAAATATGAGCCAATAGCACTACGTGCATTTCAAATTGTACCATAGCGATATTGACGTAGTCAGCTGTTCTTAACACGTGCGATGTCAAGCCCAAACTACTATACTCTACACCTGCGTACAACAAAAAGTAAATCAATGGTTTATTTTAATGTAGGTACGAAATTTATTCCAGTTGATCTAATCTAGTAAATTATTAACAAAATGGAAAATGTACTCTCGAACATAAAAAAAATTACGACATTGACAATGATAAACGATTGAAAAACGACATTTTAATATTATGTTTAAAAGATGGAGTTTCGCCATTTTTATTTTCTTTTTTTGACAAATTTACTGGCCCAAACGAGTTATAATTGCACTTTTATTAAAGTACATTACTGATTTATTTTTCCAACCCGCTATGATCGCTATTCAAAGGTGAGCTTTGTTACGTATCTATGAAAGCGATAAAAATTAAAGAGTAAATTAACATAACAGGCCAATCACGTTGACATATTAAATGAATTAATATTATTAAAAATATCGTATTTTATTAGTTAAAAAAATAACTAAAAAATGGTAGATCAAAATGCATGTGCGTTACAAGTGAACATTGATATCGCCGAGATTAAATTTCACGTGGCACTTTTGGTGGTTATTCGACTTGTTGTTATTATAATTACTTCAATTTTGTTTAAAGTAATATTTCAAAATGAGTAAAAAGCTATTCTTTATACAGATCACATTGCGACCAGTACCATACGTAATGCTCTGGAAGCTAGCATTAGAAATTAAAGAGACAATCATCTAAAAGCACATTTATTCATAATTTGCTAATTGTTTTTTGATATAATTAAATTTTCTTATAATCACATATTAATCAATTAAGTTCAAATACATCGAATTTTCATCAAATTAACGACTTTATAAAAAGTCAGGCACGTAAACATATCGTCTCTCTCTGTCGCTCTCTTTCACATTATGGCTTTAATTGTTTGACCGGTATCATATAATTATATTCATAGGCACAGCAGGACAATTTATAAAAGATTCTTAATAGTAATTTTTCAATTGTAAATATATTCTCATTATCAGTTTTTCGTAGAATCCCATGTTCACAAATTTTAACGTTCTCAAAAAAAGCGTTGACAGGTCAATCGTTTTTAACAACCTTATCAAAAATATGTTATTTTCAATATTACACACTATCGGTGTATCAATTAAAGTAATAAGATAAATATAACTTTGTTTTATAAAAACGTTTATAAAAAGCAATAAAAAGCAATAAAAAATAGATAGTGAATATTTTATCGTCGCCTAGTTATCAAATAGAAAGTAATAACATGCAGGACTATTAAAAATTAAATTAATATTTTAGAAAAATATTTGTTGAAAACTTAATTTTAAATTTTTAAACTATCATAATATTCCGATAAACGTGTTGAAATATATTAAAAAATATTAACGTTAGTTTATAATCGTTCCTTGACACGAAGCTCTACGTCACTCTACGCCAATAACTACCCATAACGTTCAAAGTTCTGTTTGAGCGATCAGATGCATTTTTAACGTATATATCAGGCACTTCGCCGTTAGTAATATGGTACCAAGAAAACTTTTTGCCTGACAGTAATTTTTTTTTCTTTTTAGCCTTACAAAAACTTGCTTGAAAAATGTCCCAGTAGATGGGAAATCTCAATTCAAAATTAGCTGGTATTTTAAATTTTTTGAGCAAGCGCAATCGACGTTTCGGCTTTATGTGCAACAAATCGTAAAGCGTCACATTGTATTTGATTTGATAAGATTTCATTCTCTCTACTTCGTTCAAACATTCAATGGAATAATTGTCAAAACCAATCTCGTCAATCAAATTTTTCGAACTGTCATTGATATGCAGATTTGCCGCTTCTAATTTTACTAAATACTCGAGAATACGGAACTCGAGTAAATTTTGAAAGACGGAAGATCGTTCCGTGCTAATTTGACACATCTCGTAGATACCATTAACGTGTGCGTCGAACACAAGTAATATTGGTGATTCGTCGTTACCCTCGATTGTTTTACGAAAAGCCAAACGATCGATTTTTTCCACGTCATAAATATCAGCGCCGTACTTAAGTAACCACTCCAAATTACTTCCTTGTCGATTGTCTATTGTGTAGTGTAAAGGTAAACGACCACAGCCATCGGGAACATTGGCATCTGCACCAAACCTCAAGAGCGTTTCGACACACGCATTTTCGTACTGAACTGCAAAATGAAGTGGTGTCTTGCCTGATGTGTCTTTGGCGTGCACATCTGCTCCATTATTCAAGAGACAAGTCACAATCTCCTCGCGTCCTTTTTCTGCGATACGGCATTTTTTTATTTCCCGAATTATCATGTCATCGTCATTTGATAATTCATTATTGGCACCGATAATAACGTCGTTTAAAAATTTATGATTAACTTTTATCGATGCCAAATGCAACGGTGTGAGTTGAGAGCTTTGCAGTCGGCAATCGACACGAGCGTTGCGTTGGACCAAAATTTTCACCATGTCTGTGTTGGCCAACGCCGAGGCTAAGTGTAATGGAGTCAACCCTTCGTCGTTTGGTGTATCTACGTCGGCTCCATTTTCAATAAGCACTTTCAAAACGTCGCGTCGACCCGTGTAGACGCCAATTAAAAGCGATGTGAAAGGAAAACTTTTCATTCGACAATTTACATCTGCGCCGTGTTCTATTAGACACTTTACCACTTCAAAAGGTTTTGAGTTTAAACACAAGGCCATGTGTAACGGAGTCATGCCGTTGTAAGCCACGGCATTCACATCTTCTTCGTTCATCAAAGATGTCAATTCGTCAATTGTTGCATCGTAAAATACAGCGAAATGTAATGGTGTAAAGGTGCACACATGCGGACTAAGTTTATTTGCGAGATTCAATTCTAACGAAGCCGAGTGGAAATCGGGAATCAAATCTTGATTTAGTACATCAACAGCTCTTATTGATTCTTCGTCGTCTTTATTTTGAGACTTTTTGTACAGCTTTCTCAACCGTTGAAACAATGTTTTATTTATACTGAAACGATCGTTCACCATTTTTGAAAGCGTTATCGCAAATGAAATTCAATAACTGACTCATTTAGGTGCTTCTATAATTTCTCATATTCTTTTATTCGATACTGACTTGGCTCACCTGACGCGACTAGTGATAGCACCCACCATCACGCACTATACGCATATTTTTTGACTCTCCTCAACGCACGCGCAGGTAGAGAATTAATAGTCCCTTTTTATGATATTAGAGGGTAAATGGATTGTACTGTACAGTTTATGCGTATATATATATATAGCGAGTAAATATATCATACGTCGTATTGTATGTTCCCCACGAATTTGTCAAAGAAGGCAACATCTTGCAGATGTGCAGACGTTCAACAAATTAATGTTTAATGAACGTAACGGAATTTCTTTTTAACCGAGTTAATTCATTTGAATTCACCTACAATTGGAAAATAAAAAATATCAATGAATGAATTGAGAACACGAAACGCATCTTTATATAAATTATAATTATGTATTCTTTGGAAGAGGGAAGTACAATAGACAATTGTTACTGTATTAATAAATAATATTTATTATTAACAATTTCTATGTACAAATTGAATTGCAACGCTTTAAATAAATTATAATAATTTCGCTGAGATAAAAATAATTGTTAAGTGTCGTATAAAAATATCGAATTATTTACTCGTATTCATGGTACTATTCGGAACTCTCCAACGCCGGCATGTTTCTTGCTCCGCTGACAATAATTCTTAAATCAGAAGTCCTCAAGTTTGAAAATATGATTTCCATACAAGTAGCAGGCAAATTGATATTTGTGATATGATACCAAGCCAACCTGGCTGAATCAAGCAGCTCTCTTCTCTTAAGAGGTGCATGGCAGCAAGCTCGAAGAATTCCATGATATTTTGGAAATTTAGACTCGACATTGTGAGGTAATTTGAAGGTCGATTGAGGCATTATAGTTGTGTGCAACAAATCATAAAATGTCATGCCTTCTTCAATTTCATGACTTTTCATTTTTTTTACTTCTTTTAAACACTCGTTTAAATAGCCTTTCAAGTAATTTTCTTCTATGTAAGGTTTGTATATATCAGCAATTGGCAATTCAGCGGCCATTAATTTAATAAAATGTTCTAGAAAATCATACTTAAAACGAATTTTTTTCATTATAAATTCTAATCGTTCTGCATAGGATTCGTTGATATCGTTAATGTCCGCACCATATCGTAGAAGCCAATCTAAACCAACACCATGCTCCATTGCCTCGTGAAAAGGTAAACCGCCTTCATTGTCTTGCGCAATTATTTCAGCGTCATACTTTAGAAGCGTTTTGAGCACTTTGCTCTGATAACGCGCTGCAATATGAAGTGAAGTTGCACCGGAAATATCTTTGGCCTGCAAATCGGAGCCATGTTCTATTAATATCTTGACAATGGATTCAAAATCTTTGTCTTCCAGTTCCTGATAAGGTATGATTTCGTCAAGTATGGAAGCAAGAAAATAGTTTTTTTTCGTGTATTTAGTTAGACCACGTGCCTCTGTGAAACCATTCATTGAAGCTAAATGTAACGGCGTAAGCCGTGATTCATTCAGTCTACAATGAACATTGGCACCATTATCAATCAATCTTCTCACGGATTGAATGCCACCTACCATTGATGCTACGTGTAATGGAGTTAGTCCTTTATCTGTTGCAGTGTTGACATTACTCTCGCCCTTTTTTATCAATACCTCAAGGATTTCATCGCTATTATTGTGAGCAGCAGTGTGCAATGGTGTGAAGTGAGAAACATTTTCTCTCGCGTTAACATCTGCACCTTTACTGATTAGATATTTAACGACATTGATAGGGCCAGAACGGGCAGCCAAATGTAATGGCGTTGTTCCATTAAAAGACTTAGCATTCACGTTTGCTCCAGCCTCTAGTAAAAGCTTGATTGCGGATGTTTTCCCACTGGTCACAGCGTAATGAAGTGGAGTATATCCATTTTCGTCTTCAGGCGAATCGACTTTTGCACCAAGTTCGATTAATTTTGCAATTAGGTCAAGAGAAGCTTTCTCTGCTGCGTAATGGAGTGGGGAGCGGCCCTTACAATTTTTGAGATTTATATTACTTCTCTTGTTTAAAAGTGCATTGATTTCAGTCCACTTTTTCAGCTCTCGGCAAAGATCAAGCAATCTACGGCCGTTTTCGATAGCTTCTTTAATGTTGGCAGTTTCACTTGTCATCTTTGATGTAGAATTGTTCTTTTCTCCCCAATAAACTTATTCGGTGAACGGAATTCCTGAAAAATATATTATTGAAATAGGTAACCTTTACAACTTAGTATTGTCATTGTTATATATATTAAATTAATTTAAAAAGGATCGACAAATCAAATTAATTATATTTAAAAACTTAAAATTACAAGCAATGGAATATTATTTTAAATACAAAAAATACGTTAAATATTACTTAAGTTCTACGTGATTTAATTCAATAAAAAATTTTTTATTTGTATTCTTAAATTGAACATGACAAAATTATAAATTTAAAATATATCTTATAAATGAGTATTTCTATTGTATAATCAATTTATATATAGATAGTCGAAAATATACAGTTAAAAACGTGCGCGTTCCTTCGATAAAATAATATAGTATATACATTGATAACAATAGGACAAAATGACAAGTCCAATATAAAGAAAACTATTATTAGCAAAATAATCATGGTTGTTCAGTTTTACCAAATATGTCAGCAAATTCAACAATAAACAATATAATCAAGGAAAGTTTGTAACTGAACTAATATAGTTGAAAAATGCATTCGCGCAGCCACTATATATTTATGTATATAATACAACTTACCTCGGTGAAGTAGAGATGGCAGCAAAGATGGCGTCTATGCAACCGTAATAAACAACTCTTTAAAATAAGTCAAGTATTACTGATATTGTGTTGAAAACTTCGAATTACTGTATAGTTTTTACTAGCAGAAATCGCTATGACATTATGAGTATTTATATAGATATGTATTTAGATATTAAATCCGCAAAACAGACTCACATGCAATAACACTTGTACTATATCGCTGAAGAACAGTTGACTGACTACAGTGTCTACACTACACAACTATTTACAGCATGGAGACTGTTTTCATTCAGATCTACAGTATGTATTTCTCCGTTGTAGAAACTATACATAGTAAAGGAGTCCAAGCAGTCCTACTATATCCTACTTCTGTGTTAAGCGATTGTGATGCTAAACAGCTTGGCTTGAATGAATCAACGCCACCAACGGTCAATGACTGAGACTCAGCACGGATGATACCTACTTTACCATCGATTTCGTAGCACAAGATTTTTCATATATTTTTCAAACAAAATATTTACAAAAAAAACAATATTTTTATTTTTTCGAATTTGTCTCATAAATTGATCATGTTCAGTCAAATATTCTAGATTCCGTTTCCATTATTAAAATAATCCAAATTATTTTAATTAAGGAATTGATAAATGAAAATTAATTAAATTTAATTTTAATCACAGCTATTTTTAATCTATTTTTTCGAAAATAGACATATTGTCAAGTATAAGAACCCAATTTATGCAAGAATGAAAATTAAGATTATTATTGACTGATTCAAAAATACCAGGAAAATTTTAATAATTAAACAATTACTTATTAGTTCCATAAGTAATCCGAGGAAAAAAACGATCGCGATGAGACGATGTTTCGAGACGGAAGAGGATGCACAGTAGCCTATTTCAGAATAATATAATGACCAGAAAATAATTAAATATACAATATTCGCGAGAGCCATAAACTCTAGAGCTGATGCAAGTTCTAAAAATAATTTTATTAATTCACATCAATGTAGGATTTGATTTTATAATTCATTTTTTATCTAATGCAATTTCGGTAGAAATGAGTTTTGAATAATAAACTCACTAAATTAAGATTACTTTTCATTTTTTACAAAAATAAGCTGGCTATTCCAATTGATAAATGTAAATTGCATCAAAGAATCTAAAATCAAACAATCCACGCGACTAAGATCAGTTTTTTATTAATTGAGATAAATATAAATGTTAAACACTGTAAATTTGGTCATCGTTGATTATTCATTCATTGATTGTTCCATGACTAGATAGTCTACAGATACCTATAGATATTTTACCGAATGCGGATTCGCTCAGATATGTAATTTTTTTGTTTCACGTGCACATAATATCTGTTAACACTATATACGTAGAAAACGTGAAAAGTTGTTTTATCAATCGTGAGCAATATATTTATTTACGTCAATGCATTTTATAATTCGTTGAGCTGCAACAGCATCGAGCTGGTTTTCATCAATAACAAGACAGTACTGGTTGTCAATGACGAAACCATGCAATTCCGAAGGAAGATAATTTTGTCCAGCCTTACCAAAGTTAAGAGATTCAACAAGTTCACCGTTTTTGTCGTGGATGAAAACTTCATATTGCTTGAATTCGGCCAATCCGACGAATGAATTGCCTTTTATGTCGTATTCAAACGAGATGCTAGACACACTTGAGCTCTTAGATATAGGTACTCGAAAGAAATCCAGAGATTGCAATTGTGTATTAAGTTTGGAGCAAAAGATTTCCGGTTTTACTGGGTCAGATCTTGTATAGCATACACCAATGTATCGAGTTATACCCTATAAATAATTATTTTAGTTACTCTAATGTAATGTTATTTTTTTACAAGCAGTTAAGTATTGTTGTAATTACGATGTTATTCGAGATGGCGTCGACCGTATGATCAACATACTTTTCTTTCAGAGTGAAAAATTCTTGATCCAAATACCTCAGCACTGCAGTTCCATTTTCAAAATTAAAAACATAAAAGTATCCAGGATTCATCCAACGTATATGGAAGGATACCGCGGAATGTGGTTCCTCCGCTTTAAGTTTATTCAATGGTTGTTCGGATGTTTTAACTTTCACACCCCACTGGTTATATCGACACGGTGAGCATTTTTCCAAACTAGGAAAGAAAACGTCGAATTGATCGCCATAATTGATGAGTTCGGGTAATTGTTCGCTCACTGCTGGCATATCATCTTGATCGTTGATCGATGTTGATAAATAACTACAACTACTTGGATTTAACAGCAGAAGCGTGTAATTTGACATTTTCGTGGAGCTTCCAATGAACTGTTTACTCCGTTCTCCCCACAAAAAGATTTCGCCGTGAAAAGAAATTGCTCGCATTTTGCCGCGTATGAAATCTTCAAACGGATCAATCCTGATAGTGCACGATTTGTAATTTTTATCGTCGGATTCGATGTTAACATGCGATCGATTTTTAGACACTGTATACAGTTGGTTCCCATATGGAAGAGTAATGGAATTTGGGGCATTGATAATCAGTTCCTTATTGAATACAGCCTTCTTAAGAGCAAACACTTCCACGGATGCGATTATGAATAACATCAGTGCAATTATGTCAATTGATTGAAGCATGATGGAGTTGCAGTTGTAATGGACTTGATTTCTAGAAAAATGGTTGATATTAGTTATTATAATTATAACACATCGGATTTATCTAGATTTATGAAATGAGAATTCTCGTTAAACCATTTTTCTGTAAAATTGTACTTTAAACAAATTGAATTGACAATTTTCAATGCGCCATCTCAGAATGAGCTGGATCTCTTTACAAAAAATATTAAAATGGAATGTCTATATAAATTTGATTAAAATATATTGTAACAATTGCGTATCCTACATTTATATTAAAATCAGATGCGATAAAAATGAAATATAATACTTCTAATAGCTATTAGACGCGAATAAAAATAATATACGCATTTATAAATATTCTACTTACTTAATGCAAAATATTAATAACTGGAATTGATATCGCCATAAAATGTTCAATTCACTCTCTATGATTTATACTGATCTAATTTTGTAAAGATGTTGCGCTACTAAATGCAGTCTCTATTTTAGCGAAAAATTATAAATTTATTCGGTAAATAACAGCGATAAGCCGTGATATACATAAACATTTCTGATAAGGAAAATTGATACATGTTAACATAATTTTTAACTTATTGAGATTACGCATATAAGTATGCAGCCATACGTATGTACGTATGATGTAATAAATGACTATTTACACATTTCCTATTTTATACATCATATTTTTAGTATTAGTTTAGTTGGACTTTGACTTAGGTTTTATTGATTTTGGTTAAATATTTTGTCACCAAAAAATAGCAAAAACTACTTACACTAGATATAATAAATTTTTGACACAAAAATATTCCAGTGTTAACGTGTTTAAAAAATAATTTTTTTGACATTTATTTCAAAAGAAATAGAATACCTCTATGAGTTGAAATGTTCATTTTGCATTTTGAAAAAAATGTTGTCACAAATATAACGTATATTATCGAAATTGAATTAAAAAAAATATGCTTCTGCGTTTTTAATATATAATTTTACAACTTAACAATTTGAAGAAAAAAATGAAAGAAGTTACATATTTTTTATAAAATAAGGTGTTAGGAATTGGTAGTACAAATATCTACGTGCTATGACAATCAATGAGGATAATTTCATAAATTCGTTGTTTGTAGCTCCGGGTATTGATCTTTACTATTGAATTTATTAATTTTAAGAAAATATTCTTCAATTTCAACTAAACTTTTATTTTCTGTTTCAAATAAAGTCCGATACAATATGCTGAAACCACCAATACCTATCAAAGCGAACATGAAACATGTACCAGGTACAGTAATAATTTTAAGCAAGCTGTGAAAAAACCAGTGAAATGTTTTAGTTGATGAATGTATTTCTAAAAATACCAATCCAATGCCGATTTGTCGAACTTTACTGGGAAAAACTTCTGCGATCATTATAAGTACTATATTGTTAATTCCAGCATGTGACATAAATATTGCCATTAAGATAGTACTTAGAAAGACTGCATGGTGACATTCTTGTGTAATTTTGTATTTACTTATTATAGAACTAATGATCGACGCTAATATCAATGAAATGCTTGTGCCAATAAGAGAAATCAAAGCAAGTTTTTTTTTACCAAAATAACGAACAGAGAATGTACACATTATGATACCAAAAATCTGAATAATTTGAACAGCTGTAAATACTGTTGTTTTATTTAGGGGCGAATTAATTTCCGTGAGAAGTATATCATGGTAGTTAATTAAAGCGTACGATCCACTATATACCGCAATTAAACATATATGCCAGATGAACTTTAATGGAATCAAAATTGATCTATTCAGCGAGATTTTCAGACAACTAATACAGGCTCCACCAATAAAGCTTTTTGAAATAACTTTTTCGATGTTGTTACAAAAAGCCGTTCGACTATTGCATATTGATGCATTTTCAGTTTCAATATTCACGAAACTAGTCCATCCGCGAAACCACATCAGAGAACTTTCTACGGCCTCATCCATTTTATAATCTGAAAATTAATATACTTTATATTAATCAGAATTAGCTGAAGAGTATTTTGGACATTTATTATGCATAGGACATTAGTAAATGGTAATTAATTGAAAGTTGAAACTTGAATTACACCTAAATGAAAATAACGCTATTTATTCGAACAATATCTTACTTGCTAGCCAATATGGACTCTCCGGTAAAAAATATATCATCCCACAGCCAGTAAGAGGAAATATTAAATTTTTCAACGGGAGTTCATCCCAATGCATGTGTGATCCCAAATATTTGGTATAAATATCTCCAAGCAGGAATGATAAGCTTAATGTCGTTATAAGTATACTTCTAAGGTTGGGTTGACTTATTTCTGACAAATATGCATAAGATGGTCCTGTGCACATTCCCATCGTTAGACCAATGACGCCTTGTAAGAATAATAGCATAGAGACTTTGGATACCCAAAAAAAAAGTAACCAACCGCATGTCAAAATAAAAGAAGATATCAAAATCACTTGTCGAGCACCAACATATTGAGCAAATACACCACCAATAATCAATCCTACAGATTGCGTAAAACAATAATAGGCTGTAAAATATTTTAATAATATAATTTTATTTCAATTTCGAAATCGAAACTACGCATCATTTCAGATGCAATAATTTATTCATTAAATATTTTTGTTTACTTGTGACAATTTCTATTACTTACAAAAAATGGTCATTTGATAGATTGTCATGGAATCGAATATATTAGGTTTTTGCCCCAAGAATACGTTTGTGAAACCCACAAAATTCCCACAGGAAAACCTCAAAATATTGAGTGCCAGTGCTACAAAACATTGCGATGCTATAGATCTTATTTCATGCATTGTTTCAGTTTTTTCCGACTTCAAATTAACATTATTTTCTCTGAAAATTATAAATATTTCTAGTTACAAAATAATATAGTAATATTAAATATTGATGAATTACATTAATATACACTTACTCGATATTTCTTGAAATTTCTGGATCATTTATAATATAGATAAAACTCATTTTGCGGGCATTAGAAGCAATGAAATAATTTGGTAATTTCAAGTTACCAATTACAAGTTTTTGTTAGTATATTTTATTTAGACAAATACATACATTCCAACTAGGTTTAAAGAAATAGTTTTTTCGTAAATATAGTTTAAGCAATACTGTCTGCAAGTATACGTTATTTCTTAAGTATCACATACTGTTCAATACAAAAGGTAGCTTTTCTTACAATATCCAATATCGCTTGCTGTTCCCAGATAAAATAAATTTGTCTGATATTATATCTCTTTAGGATCTAGTAAAACTGAAAGAGGTTTTTGTGTCAACTAAAATTGAAAATTTTATGATACACTCTTTCGCTTTGAAAATACCTACATATTCTTTTTAAGTAATACATTTTCCTAAACATTATTAACTATTGCTTGTATATTATTTATCTCGACTTTGTTAAATATGTTAATGGAGGTTTTATAATCTTCAGTTATATAATTTCCCATTCAAATTAAAATATAAGTTATTTATCATCGTTTTGAAAAAAAGAATGTTTCTTTCCTGCTAATATTTGATTTTGTTTCTAACCCTACCACCATCAATAACAAAACTTGATCGATGGTTTTGAATCGATTCCGAGATAACAACTTAATCTTATTATCAGTTTTACTTACATCCTATTGAGTTAAGATCTTTATTTACAAACAACGTATCTTGAGATAAATTTGTTTTAAAATTATTGACGCGGAGTTCGTGATATTACTCAGGGACAACTATAATAATGTGGAAAAGGAAAATATCGAAAGAAAATTGAACTGAAATTTATTTTTCGGAAGAATTATTATTGGAATACGCGAAATCCATTAATAAAAAAATCCTGATGAATAAAGGTTCGGTATATTCTTTTTCTTAAACTGAAGAAATCGAAAAACTAGATATAACTTATAAAACAATTTCAGAATTTGAATAATCTAAAGATGAACATTTCGGAAAATAAAATTTGATTGATATGTATTACGTATCTTGCGTTCGATCTAATTTATATTTGGAATTTGTCTATTCCAAAATAAAAAAGATAACTTTTCCGCATTTTCATTACTTTGGATTTTTAAATTTCTGAATGTCGCTTTTACCAATAATAACTCTTCCGAAAAATTAATCTCACCTTAATTGTTTTCCAATATTTTACTTTACCGAATTATTATAGTTGCTCTTGTTTAGTATTAAATCATTCCAGCAATAAACTAAAAAAATTAATAAATTGACACATCTTTAAGATTTATCTAAAAGAAGTGTCCAATATTTATAAATAATTGCTGCACAGTGGGTTTATAATCTATACTATAAATAATAATTAAGATATTTAAAGATTGATATATACAAATGATTGTACTGTAATTTGAAAAAATGCTTTGAATGTCAAAGAAACTAAAAATATATAATACATATTCAATATAAATATTTTAAACAGAATTTATTGTTCCTGAAATTGGAATCAGGAAAAAAAGATCTGTGTACCCTCTACACACTTTATATTATACGATAGTAAGATAATATCAAATTTTAACTAACAGTCATACACATACACGTAACCTTCGGACACTAACATATTTGGAAGCTCTCGTCATCTAAAGAGTATCATCAGACACTTGTTCTACCTGAACGATTAGATATCTATTAGATATAATACTACAGTTGACATAATAGGTAACAGTTAGATATCATAGCGTAATCAAGATGAATATTTCGAAAAAAATATTTCCATAGCTAGACTTGACAAAGTAATTAAATCCAAATATTCTATTGGAAGAACATTTAATGTCTTCCTCTCAAATTGCTGAGTAATTTATGCTAAAAGTTCAAGTTACAGCTTTATTTGATGTTTCGGAAATAAGAAAGACAATGAGATAAAACCAAACATGTTCACACATCCTAATACTAAAAGCCCACTGTTTAAGGTCAACGACGAATATATATTCAGTTCATTGATATCCATCAAGTACGAAATAGAAAGACCGATTCCAGCTCCTACATAACGAAGTCGCGATGGAAATATTTCTCCATTTAATAATAAAGGAACTTGTCCAATTCCGGCGTTTAAGAAAAAAATTGCCAACAGCAGACAAATTTGAAGTGACTGAGAATACATGTCCGCACTGAGAATTTCATTGTTATTTAAATAACCAAATATCAATGCCAAAATTAACACAAAACTTCCACTAAATAAAGAAATTAAAATTAAAATTCTTTGACTAATAATGGTAACCATGGCAAATAAAACGAAGGCGGAAAGATGGTAGAGGCCTTGCGCATATCTTGTAGAAATGATCACGTTGTCATATGAATTTTGTGTGAACTGCATAATTAGATACGTTATTCCGCTTAATGCTTTGATTGCAAATATGAAGACAATAATGAAAGCAGATATGTACAACGAAATCTGTCGAATCGATGTCCATATTGATGGATTGTTTTGAGCATTATTGATAATTTCTGCGCTTTCAGATTTAACGTGTGTTGAAGTTGACCATCCTCGGAACCATGCTAACGATGATTCTACACCTTGATAACGTCCTTTATCTAAAAATAGAAATTTGATTATACGCTAAATTGTCAAGAAATGTGAAAATAATTGTTGGCTGTAAGTCTTACAACTCATACAATGATCGATAAAAATCGGAAAAAAATATATACGTAATGTCTTACTTGCTAGCCAATGTGGACTTTCAGGCAAAAAGATCATCATGACAAATCCAACAATGGGAAAGACAAGATTGATGTATAGGAACGCTTGCATCGATACATTATTTAGTAAATACGAACTAAAATACATTCCAATGATTGGCGCTATATTCATTGTGGCCATAAGTATACTTCTCATGTTTGGTTGAGCTATTTCGGCCAAATATACATACGACGGGGCTGTTATCATTGCCGAGGTAAATGAAACAATGCAAATTAACCAGAATAACATTGTCGCCGAATAGAACCATAGGAAAATTAACCAGCATCCAATTAGAACTACTGCAGTTAGTATAATTATCGCACGGCCACCAATAAATTGAACTAGTATGCCACTAGCTATTCGTCCTATGAGAGTCATTAAAATCTGCTTGTCTAGAAAAAGATATTTTTGAAAAATATTTATATAATTTATTAATTATCAATATTCAACCAATGAAAAAATGTAAAAATGTCTCAATAGCCGACTAACTGTATTTGTTTAATACTTACTATATAAACTAACAAAATCTATTGGAAACGTAACATGGAAATAAGAATTCATAAGACAAGTACAACTGAAGTTTATGAGGAAAATTGCTAATGTTGCAAGACATTGCGCTAATTTAGCCTTAATTCCGTAAGTTCTAGATATTTGCTGTGAACACTGTTGATTGTTATTGTCAATAATAATAGGTCTGCAAACAAATAATTATAATATTCCATTCAAGACAAATGCTGCGATGCAAAGACTAATCATGAAATCTCACCTGTTTATAAAATGTTCTACACGTGGATCCGGTGGATCGACGTGAAATTGTTTAGTAGCCATCGTGCACGTTGAATTACTTTTCCAATTCCAGTACTAATTTTGTAAGGTCTTTAGTAAACCTTTGGTAAATGATAGTTGTTGGAAGTTACTTTGCGACAATTATAATTATAAAATTAACATTTTATTTGCAAACACTGCGTATATCATATGCAGACTAATGATACTAGTAACCGAAAATACGTATGATTTAAACATATTTACAGTTCTCTAAGATAACATATCAATTTGAAGATACTAAGCCACCTGTTGAAAATAATCTGTAACTCGCAATCACTTCTCTAAAGGCAAATAAAATATGATAAAAATCACTATTGCCTTACACAACTTGCAATGATTTATTTTTTGAACGATGAACAAGCAAAATATGTATTTAAAGGAATTCGTTAATTTCGCCAGTTGTAGCATTTATTACAAAAATCAAATGTATATATACTTAATTATACAGGATTTAATTTAATTAAAATTCAAGTAAACAGAATTGTTTTATCTCGCGTCCGACTAGATATAGCCAAGTGATTTAAATGGTCGAGGTATAGCAAATGTTATGTAAATATCAGTTGCCGGTAATAGCTTTGAATCGTTTAAATTCTCATTAATAACATTTAAATAATGTTCAAATATAACAATACTTTATTCACTAAAAGTGTTATCTCATAGACGTGAACCGTATCATACACATTTTTTTCCCCCAAATACTTCAAAGACCAGTCTTATTTCTCTTCAAACGAAAATTAAGAATCAATTAAATTATTTGTCGCTGGTTTACATTTTTATCTTGGACGTTATTTGTTCTAACGTAGAGTTCTTCTATTTCCATGAGACTTCGATTACCAGTTTCAGGAAAGATATAATATAATACAATGAAACCGATAATGTTCAGAAACGCAAATACTAAAGAAGTACCTGGCACGGTAAAAATATCAAGTGTCTGCAGACAAATTGTTTCAAAAATTAATATCATGATATATCTTACAAAAAATCCAATTCCAGTACTAATTTGTCGAAGTTTTGCTGGAAATAATTCACTATTCAATATTAATGTAACATTTCCTATTCCCGTAGCCAATATAAAGATTGCCATTGTTAGTGTAATCGATGGTATCCAGAAGAAAATTTGGGCAGTTACTTGATTTTTTACAATTAGAAATCCAAAAATTGACGACACAATAAACGAGATACTTCCAGCAACGAGAGAAACAAATACAAGTAGCCTTTTGCCAGCAATGTGAATACTGAGGATACAAACTATTGCACAAACAGTTCGTCCGCTCACGATAATTATGGTCCTGATAGACTTGTCAATTGGCGATTTTAATTCGTCCATGACTTTGTCAAAATGAGTCAGCAGGATTTGAGATCCGCCCCAAGTATCGACAAGCAGTGTAAAAGATATAATTATCAACGGAATATAAAACGATTTTTGTCTAAACAGCATCAACATTGATGGACTTTTTTTCGAGTTATTTATTATCAAGAAGCTTTCAGCCTTCGCATTATCGGAGAGTTTCCATCCTCTAAACCGCGCTAATGACTTTTCAACTCTGTCATAACGAGATTTATCTGAAAGCAAAAATAAACGTTAAAATTAGCATAAAACAAGTAAATCGAAGAAAACAATTGACTTTAGCCAATATGGTAATAGTAGAACCAACATTTATTTCACTGATATAGAAAATTTTTTTTATAGAATTTTGTTTTTTCTTACTTGCTAACCAGTAAGGACTTTCTGGTATGAAAAAAGTTAACGACAGCCCAATGATGGGAAATGCTAAATTGATCAACGCAATACTTTTCCAATGAATTATCTCAGCCATAAGTATGAAATAAAGTGTCCCGGTTAGGAACGATAGATCCAGCGCAGCCATTAGTGTATTTCTAAAAAGTGGTTGAGTGATTTCTGCTACATATGTATAAGAGGGGCCTTCGATCATTCCAATTGTCAATCCGATTAGCGACTGTGCGCATAATAACATTGTGACCGTTGTAGTAGAACGGAAAAGGAGCCAAGAACAAAGGAAAATAATATCTGCGGTCATGATTATTTTACGACTGCCAAAAATCTGAGCAAGTACACCACCAGCGATATAGCCGAAAGGTTGCGTGTAGCAATAGCTGACTGAAAATGTTAATGGTTTGTCATTGTTGCATAAACGTTGTAGTATCAAAATTATTAGATAGACACCACAAAAATGTTATTTGTTAAATAATTTTCATTTAATAGTTTTTTGTTGTCACGTTATACATTACTTTTTTGATTACAGATTGAAAGAACAACCGTGTAATGTGTAATTGAGCAAAAATACAAATTTAAAAGTGAAACGATTATCGGTAATGAAACAACAATGAGTCAAATCTACGTGATAACTTTTGAAAATAAATAAATAGTAGTCGAAACTCGTGAAAATTAGAACAGCTAGTGTAATCTATAATATAACAGCCGCATATTTCTATAATACATCGATTTTAACTTTTTTATAATTACCAAATAGATTAGTTTCAGCGGAGTTCATCGAAATGTCTTCTTGTTTAGAGGAGAGCACCGTGGTAAGGCCCACGAAGCACCCACAAGTGAATTGCAAAATATTGAGTGGTAATACGGCAAAACATTGCGAGGCAACGATTCTTATTTTCCAAGTTGTAGACATCATTCTTTTGCATGATAGTCCGATCCTTAATTATAACAATTAAATTATTAAACGATCATTGGTATGAAATCAAGTAAAACAATCGTTAGTTACCGAATTGTTTCGACGCTATAAGAGCACGCAAACTGATGTAGATAACTGTAAATGAAAGAACAATTAATGCATATCTACTTGTTACTCGTGAAGTATTAAGACTACTTGGAAAAATTAGGATAATATTTGTTCATAGACGTACATACCTTCAAAAACGCGTAGTACTCGTGAAAGATTGCAGCTGCTTCATGCAAAAAATAATACGTCTAACGATACTTGTAGACGCTATTTTCACGCAACACGTCATCGAAAACTAATTATGACATTTCCGTTGAGCTTGAGAATTGTAACGTTGAGTAAGTGAAAAAATCTGTACGATATCGACAAAATATTGATTTGTTCCAATGGTCGGAAATCGCCAAATAAATTCAAAAAATGATTACTCTGAAAAGTTGATTTTGATCAACACCAGGTGGTAGGTCTTAACTCCGGATGGAATCGCAGACATTCATAAAAGTACACTGATTTTAAAAGCAACGTCATATTAATTCGAATAACTTTTTTGAGCTGCACACTCCGTATGCGAATATGCGGCAGGTAAGTACATAACTGTGATATCTTGATACTTTACAGAAAATTTTCTCACCTTTAAGATTACAACTTTATCTAATGCTACGTACGTACGATACTATCTGATTCCTACCAATAAAATGTCTGAACCACCAGAGACATAATATGTTAATTGGAAATATACGTACGACACAAGCTTATTCCGATAAGATACTGACATTTGATTATATTGATATACTATATTTTATATTGTCAATGACGAATGAACTAAACATTATCTCAAAAATATTTATCAATTGTAATTCGTAGGAACTTTTTTTACCGAACAGTTAAAACGTATCGTGTACATTCGATTCGTGGAATACTTTTATCAAATATTTCTACAAACTTTATTCGATAGATGTACGTATTAGTTCGTAAAATTGCGAGAATGACAAGAACCAAAGTATATTCAATTGACAATTAAAAACATTAGTTTTCACTCGTCACTCGATGATTCCAAATAAATCTATCGACAATTTTAAAATATGGTTTTCCACATGGCATTCGTCGAAACTTCTTACTTGTGCTCCCACAATGAATTCCCAAATACAATGATACTTGATATCGTTGTTTTTAACAATAAAAATATAATTAACGCGAAAAAAACTTTACTAACAAAGCTACATCTACGTTTACGTATGTGAAATATCTGCTTTTCATAACAGGTGTTGAGGTTGTTGTTCTACTAGTTACCGTGGTTCTAGTTGTTTGAGTGCGATACGTTGATGTTGAAGCTAACATTTGACTTTACGCACTGACATTGCGATAAATCCAGCTCGGTAACCCCCTCAGAGACTTTTACCACATCCAACTCCAATTATGAAACATATTTATTCAATTTTTCCCATACTTGTTGAATTTTAAAGATACACCGTTTTGACCTCCGTCTGATTGATTTCTACTAGAAGGAATGCCCGAATTCTTCCTAAGAGTTGAAGCGGGCACGGCTTGAATTTCCGATTGTACGCGGATATCTGGAGAACCGACAGTTGGACGTATAGCGACAACTGGGACACACGAATATGCTCAAAACGATCGACATTTTCGCGTTGTCTTGTCTCATTTTTGCACGCATATTTTTACGCGTTAAAAATAAGTTTTATTATATTTAATTTAATACGTATGCGATATATTTGAAATATTTTTAAATTTCAACATTGAAAAAAGGCGTACAGAAAAGCAAGCGTTCCGTGCGCCACGAATAGAAAAAACGTTAAACATACATTGCGTAAAGTTGAGTTTTTATCGTTGTATCAATGACCTAGGCATCGTCATTACTAATTGACATTCCAAATTCAAATCGAAGCGATAAGTGATAATTACCCGTCTCTCACCTGCTCTTGCTGAACACGAGATACCGTTCAGCGTAGATATTACGCCGATAATGTTGATTTGCTTGGTCTATTTCCAAGATGGGCAGGATCATTCGTTCTTCCTTCCTTCAATTAGCGTGTCCAACTACAGTAATACTACAACTTTCAGATGCCTGACGAGAGATTCTAAATCTCAAGTCTTGCATCCCCTCCAACGAGAATAATTTCACGCGAAGGATGAAGTTGTAAGCTAGAATGGCTCCCATTGGTCAGACGTTAGAGTGAACCGCAGGCCGCTAGTACGCTCAAAGAGGCTGACGTTTCGAAATACTATGGCGGAGGTGGAGTTTCGCAGTTTCTGAACTTGATTATCTTAAAGTAATATGTTAATTTGTTATGCCTAGGATACGTTTAAATACCTACGTCAAGGTTTACTACACGTAATATAACAAATTATCTTTTAATGTTGTTCACATTTTGAAAATTAGGCCAATTTCAGACGTCAAACCATAGAACAAATTTATTTGTTATGGTATAATAGCAATTTGAGACAGCCTCAAATTTAATTTTTTTCATTTTCGAATTTCAAGCTATACTCGACCGTGGACTTTTGATTTTTTTCTTAAAAGAATTAGATGTTAATCCAATGTCGGTTTGATACACTAAAAAATGATTATAAACATTTTAGTTTCAATAGTTACGCTTTGTAAAAGCAGAAAAATCATTCGTTTTAATCGTATGCGATATATTTGAAATATCTATAAATTTCAAGATTGGAAAAAGGCGTACAAAATATTTATTAGAAGCTAACATCTGACAGCAATTATACAAACACTAACAATTTTCTATCAACGTGGGCCACGGCTTAATTTTATCGTAATTTAGGCAATTTCTATCTTATGGTTGTGTAAAAAAATAAAATTCCTCTAAGATAATAGGGAATCCGTTTCTTTTTTCAAATGTATACTATAATTTTGGTATAATTTTGGTATTTATATAACGCTGCTATATATGTATAAATGTGAATTATATTATATACATTACACAAGCACATGGATTAATGATAATATCGAAAAATATTATTTTGCTCACAAACTTTCGTTACAGCTTTCGTTACAGCTCACAAATAACTACCAAGACTAATTGAAAAATAAAAAAAGCTGCATGACTACGCCAATGTCAGGCCGTTTGAAAGTACAACAAAGTTGCGCCCTATGAGCCTATCGGTTAGTAGTCGAAAAACGAGTAATATCGTTGTTTGTCAGAGTGTCCTTGAGATTTTTTAGATATTTTCAGAGTTTTGTTGTGTGATGAAAGTGTGTAAGTAGATAAACATGAAATTTAATGTTTTATTTGTACTTTATAAATACTTGTTATATGGTGAGAAAAACGAACGACATTCATCAAAGCTGTCAAAAACATTAAATTAATATACTGTAATCTTATTATCCGTAGATTGCTATAATGCTGCACGAAACAATGCACGAGGCGTTGCTGAAGTTGCAACGAAACTAAATTAAATCTGCGTTCTTTGTTTAGTGAACGGTAAGGTAATTTGTTAAATTCTCAAAAATGTATGTGAAATAAGAACGTTGATTTTACAAAGACATAGTGATAGCGTCATGTTTTATCGAAAGCATATAATATTCAAAATTGCACACAACTTTAATTTTTTATCAAGCAAATTCGATTGAGATGCAATACCATACAGGTATCCTTTAGTTTGCAATCGTTGCTAAAAAAAGTCACGTTTATCAAGTATATATGAATAAAACATTCTTTATTAAAAAAATATATTTATCTCGTTGCAGTTTCGCGATTGCTTTATTTTGAAGAACTAGAAAACGTTGCACAGCTATTAAGAAGTAAGCTGTTTTTATAGGAATTGACATTTTTGTTGTGATAAAAGTTTATTGGCAATAATAAGTTCGACACCAAATGTTACACTGAAATTTGTTTTTTGAGCTACTTTAAGTAAGATATTTTAGAAAAAGTATAATCTACTCAATGTATCATGAAAAATTATTTGATGTATTCTGAAATGATTATTATATTATATTTCAACATTGTTATTTTTATTTTGTTTGGATTGGACTCTTCTATATATATATATATAATAAAAATCAGAAATATAAAATAACAAAATATAGAGCGCATGCGCTAGAAACAAGTGCCGACTTGTCGTGGCTCGTCCTCCTTACTCCACGCTGATCCGATCAGTTTTAGTTTGCATTGATTAAACGAGAACTATATTGAGTAGTTGCAGTTGCAGATTGCAGTATGTACTTGAGTGTGTTATTTTCCACTAGTTCCAATTTGTATTTGTTTTAAATGTGAGAAATTTTATGAAGTACTTATTTGGTTAGAACAAATTTGTGTCTGTAGTGTTGAATATCATTATATTTTATGGCTGCATAAACATCAAAAGTCGTGATGGGATAAAGTAGGTGCCTTAAAAACAAAACAATAGGGGATTTATATTTATCGTGAATTATATTGAATTAATCTTAGGAAATAGTTTTTTCAGTTTTGAGAAGTAAATTTTTATAAATATTTGTGTTTTTGACTGATTTTTCTTTTCCAAAAAATGCGACCATTTATAAATTAGTTTATAACTTTTTAAGTTGACAAAATAGTTTCAGTTACGAAGTGGAAATTTGCTACTTTTTGACTATTTATCTTTATTTTTTTTAAAAAATTGTCAATAAAATTGTTGTAGCATTTACGTTAATATAATGATACGTTAAAGTTTTAAACATTTTTATAATTTTTGTTATCAGTTATTTTTTGTGATTGTAAAAAGTAGAAAGCATGCTATAAAGTAATAATAAAAAGAATTTAATTTATGGATACAACTCTTTGCATTTCAATTATTCTAGGTAGGGGTATTTTAAAGTATTTTTCTCTAGTTTTTTTCGCTATTTTCAGTTTATTTTTATTAAAAATAAACTATATAAACTGTTAAAATGAATTTGATTCATTTTTTTATTATTTTTGAGCACCATTCTTAGATTTGCAAGAAAGCCGTTAAGCTTAAAATTGTTTACAAAGCAAAAATTTTTATTTCCTATTTTTAATTTTAGGTATTACAAGCCAAAATGCATTCTTCACCATATTTGTGCGCTATCCAGTCATTGAAGAGTGAAACTTTAAGGAACAAATATGAAAAGCTGTACTTTATTTCTAAAAAGGTATTGGAAAATGATGAAACAAAAAACTCATAAATGAAAATAACACCGATCGTGTGCCTAGACCCCTTATTCCATTGCTATGTATATTAGTAGCCATGATACTAAAGTCAAAGGATGCAGTACTTGAAGCCCTTCAATCAGATGATATGATAATTGTCAGACTTGGTCTCAATAGTAAATGGTTCTTTGATGCATCTGACAACTAAATCGATGTCAACTACTTCATCAAGAATGTGATGCCTTTTATCTCTCTTAACACTCGACTTGAATTAATTAAAAAATTGTCTTAGAGTTTGAAAAATAAGCCAAAGAAAGCCAATGAGTTCTATGAACAATTTTTTTAATTATATAACATTAATCTAATTATCTCTCTATTGCTTGCTTGCAAAGAGGATTACATTTACCAACAAATCCTTAAGCATAAGATTATTCTTTCTGCCAAGATTTTGAAATATTTATATTTTAGATGTCCTCAAGCAGCTATTTATTATCTACAGCTAGGTAATAAAAATAATCCAAATAATCAGAGTGACAGGCTTATTCATAATATTGATTTATTACATTACATTCAAATTTTACCAATTCTTAACAGTAATCATATGCAAGAGTTTATTGAACTTTTCATGAGTTTGCCTGGAATCTCAATAAATTATCAGAAAAAGCTTGATGTAAAATGAGCTAAGATTTTTATAAAACATGCTAGAGATGTATTGAGTTTAAAACCTCGTATTTTTCTTACACTTTTACAACTGAAGCTAGTATCTAAAAAACTAAGTAAGCAAGAGTTTAATACTATGTTTCAGAATCTCTTTCCTGCACAGATGGAACATCATCACTTTTATTAATTGATCAAGTATTTGAAGTATTATCTAAAAGAACAGGTGTATGAACTTTTTAATGAAAAATACAAATGAGTCTACGGCAAAAACTTGTTGGATTACAATAATTTTTTAGACAACTCATTTGTCAAAGATATCTTACCATTGAACATGAGGATAGAATGTTACAGAGATTTTATTACAGATAAACCTGACAGAATCTCTTTTGCAACCAAAGGAAGCCATACCTTTGTTAAAACAAAATATTGAGAAAACAGCTTCAGAAGACATGAAGAATTTGTATATTTCATACATGATTTACTCTTGCAGATTATATGAGAACAAGAAATATTTACTAGAGGTTTTAAAGTATTACAATGAACATCTGAAAGATGAACCAGCTTTAGTCTTACAAAGCTTTTGAACAGTTATGCATGCAAATAAATTTGATATCACTCCCTGAAGAACACTGGTACATTTTAGGAGAAACACACACTCCAATTTATTTAAAGATGGTTTTGCAGTATTTTTTAAATGATGCAAAATAGATAATGTAGAAAACAAAAATCAGCACTACCTTGATATGTTTGTCAATATAATTTTAGAAGGTTTCTGTGAACATGACCTGAAGTGGCAATTTATTCTTAAAATTTAAAAAATTGTAAGGTTCTGTTTACACAAAGTTTTATTGATAGTACCTAAACAATATCCAGAAAGTCATACTGTTTGGAACCAAATTGACAATAAGCTCAGACTGACTTCCTATCTTGTCAGCTCAATTGTTGAATTCAATAAAAGAGTAAACAAAGGAGGTAACTTGTTTATTAAAAATTATCCTTGGCTAATTTCGTTTGCAAAAAACTTATTGACAATTAGTAGGAAAGTCTCAAAAAAATTGAAACCATTTTATGTGTTTTGAGAATTCTCTTCGTCATCTTGATTTGGACTTATATCAAAGTTTAATTGATGAAGTTTCTGAATTGATCAATAATGTAACATCAGATGATGCCATGATACTTTTGACAAAAAGTCCAAGTAAAATTTTAGCTAAATTGGATGTTTATTTGTCAGTATGTAACAAAAATATTTAAAAAAGTAGAGCTGTAAAACGTTTCGTTGCTTCAACAAAATGGTATCAATATATATCTGTGAACATTATAGAAAAGTGCCTTAAAAGAAAAGATAAATGCAATTTGTTGATCTTAGGAATATTATTAGAAGAAAAAATATTCATTGAAATGTTTAAATCTTATATGCAAAAAAATAATAAACCAGATTTAGTTGATCAAAAAAATATTAAAAGAAATTTTAAAATGATTTCATCATTGTCTTGTGTTCTTAGTTACATTAATCCTTCTTTACCACTGGATGCTTTGGCTATACTGTGTGAGATTAATTACTCTTTAGTATCCAAAAAAATATTCACTTGCATAGTTAAGTGTATACATCTCAATAGGGTCTTGACTTTTGTCAATAAACTCATGAATCAACTCATTCTGCAAAGAAATTGGCTCTAAATCTTATATTTAAAGTAGTTTTATATTTGTAGGTCAGAAAATTTATATCCCAAACGTGCAATATTAAATACAGTACAGATATAACAAAAATCATGTCACAAACAGCATTTGATTTGTTTACGCAGTCACCTTGCAAAGAAATTTGGCAATTGATAAAATACTTTATAGATGGGTTGAAACCTGAAATCTTTGAAGTGTTGAGAAATTTGAACGCTGTTAATGTTCAATACATCGCTGATTATGTTGCACAATTTCTTCAGAAAATTGAATATTTTGCAGATGATAGTAAAACGAAGAGAACAAACAAGACATAATTTATTTGTTCTTTATTGAAGGAAATTGTAAAAGATTATTTGAAGAAGGTGCCAGAAAATGTGATAACTGATATTATAATGAAATATTTCATTATCTGCCCTCTTAATTTCATAATTAATGTATATCTTTTTTCTGATAATAAGTTTGAAATTAGGTTGAAATTGATCACTGATATTTTATCTGAGACTTTGAACCAATTATATGTATCTGATGTAAAGAAACCTAGAATAGATCCTACGACGATTCAATAAAGATTCGTTTCCTTACTAGTCTTTTGAAAATCAATAAAATAAAAGATGACTTATACTTATATTGAATTCAAAATTTACAAGATTTATTTTAAAAAGTCAGATCCAAGAGTTTTTGGAGGGAGATGTTGTAAGAGTGCTGCAGACCTTGTACAATCTCTTGATAGCAAATTTGTTATTGAACAATATGATGACACTATGTGTAGAATATTAAAACCATATCCTTATGATAGAAACAAATTCAAAGGAAGAGAATTAGATGTTATCGATGGTTTGAAGAATCATAATGAAGATTTGAGTAACTTAATGTAAAGCTGCTTGAAATTAATACAATTTGAGAGATTATAATGAAAGGTACAATAACGTTGTATACAGCATTAAAATAAGTTTCTGATAAGTGCAACTGACAGCACACTCTAAAAAAATAAAGGTTCATTGTTATACTGTTGTAACGTAATTATAAGTTTCTTTTCATAATTTTTTTGTAATATGATAATTTATTGGCTATAACCTTTAATCCTTAAAATAATTAGTCAGTACTAAAATCTACTGTCTGCAACGGATTTAAGAAAATCATTGTTTCACATTGGTTGATAACTTGTATTAAACTGATTTAATGAGTTCTCGTATTTTTGGTTAAATAAATTAATTTTTTTACTGGTATTGAATTGACGCTCGTACAAATTTGCAATGCAAGAACAATATTGGAAGTTTCATGAATAATCATTGCCTTTCAAGTTTTTGTATTGTTTTCAATTAGCGAACTCAGTAGCTCCTAGTCGCCATATCCTTCAGCTACAGCTTCATGTTCACTGATTTCGAAAAACAGTATATAATAGTAAATCAAGGTAAATACGGAAGAAATCAAAACAAGTTGTCACCAGTGTCGGTATCGATATAAAATTCTATATTGACGTTAAGTGTAGCAGAAAATGAATTCATTAACCGAAAAAAAGTACACAATAAAGCGAAGACTGAATGAGTCAAACATCTAAGAGTTGTGAAGTAAGTTACCACTCGCGAATTTACAACAAAGTTTATTAAAGCTATATATGTATAAATAAAAAAGTAATAACAAAATCAATCATTTTTTGTATAAAACATCGTTAGTAGAGTCAAGGAGGTCGCGTCAACAAGCAATAGCTTACCGTCGAGACGCGACGTCGTACTTCAATGCGCATGCGCGGTTACTGTCGTCAAAATTTGACCAAACTCAAACTACCGGCATCATTCGTTCGGTTTTAAATGTAGTTTCTGTGAGTTTATGTGTCAATTGGTGAAGTTGGAGTAATTTACAGTGGGGTATCGCTAATTTTCTTCGTGATATTTTTGGGATGACATTTGATTTAACAGTTCTATATTTTAATTACTTTTTGTTATGAAACTATATTATTAGATAAATTGTGATTTCCAACTACATAGGGTATCGTTGTTTTATGAGGATATATTTCTGAAGGAGAACGTATTTTCGTAAATTTAAAAATATTTTTCAATGTGGAAAAAACAATAATTACATTGTTTGAAAAAGAATTCTTCTGAAAAAGTATTCTATATAAATATACTTTTGCAGATTTTCACTGATACCTGAAGTTAAAAAAGAATTTCCAAAGTATATAATGGATAATTCATTCAACAACACTTCTGACAAATCATATCTGCAGAGACAATTTAATAAAGAAAGATCAGATAATGTATTGTATACTGGATATCCACATAATTTCAAACGACCATGGGCAGACACTAAAAGTAACTTTTCACCAATCTCTATAAGTCAAAATGCTGATTACCTAAAAGGTAATCATACTACTACATCTGCAATAAATGTGTTATCAGACATTAACAGTGAAATGGTGAACAGAAGTGCAAAGCGAAAGAGGCCAAATAGTGCGATTATTAAGAAAATTAATGTAACAAACAGAATTGTTGAAGAGACACCAACATCCTCATTAGGATCAGGAGTTAAAACATTTTATTGTAGCCAGGATTTATGTAAATCAGTCAACAAATGGGACTCTAATATTATGCAAACTATTGTGCCATCAGGACCTACAAGAGATATTACTCATTCCCAAACAAAAATAAGTCAATATTCAACATATCCAACAATTACTGATAGTAAAACTATATCTGGGATTCAAGGTTCGCAATATACCTATCCTCCTGCTGACAATTCCTTTAAGTTCAGTCATGATGGTAAGTTTATTCATTTAAAATTTTACATAAAATATGTTGATTATTCACAGCTATAATTGTGTTAGGTGGTTTGATAGGAAATCAGGGTTACATTATGTCACAATTGTATGATTCGCAAACAGTAACGAGTCAACAGAATAAATTTAACAACATGCATAAACAAGAATATACGTCACAGTTATATGGTAGCAATTGTTCCATAACACAAAATCAAAAAATATTACCATATCTTCCATATCACAATATACCAGCTGTCTCCAACAGCATGAATAATTTTCAATCACAACAGAGTATTAGTGATTGTATGGTAAAATCAGATTGTTTATTTAAAAGTAATAATCGTCAGCCCTTTGATCCTGGTTGTACTGTTCCATTTATATGGCCTGACATGAATATTGCTAACAAAAAAATTCCACTTAAAAATGAAATTGGAAGCTATCATCACAAAAATGAATTTTCTAATGAAAACAATTCTTCTCCTCTCATGACATCTTCATGCTACTTTTCACCTAATAATAATAGATCTATGAATAATACACCTGTTGAATTCACTAAACTCAAAACATTAGATAATACCTTAAATCAACAAAAGTTATGCAATGAAGAGTCAAGTAAAGGCAAGTATAGTTATGAATGAAGCATAAAAACTAATATTAGTATTTGCCATGTATTATAACAGCTTTAAATATAACTTTATAGATTTTAACAAAATTACTGAAGCTACCACAACGGATTTTAACTCTCCAAATTTGTATGGTTCATTCCCATCGACTCCTGTAGATGCAAACCCTTTAATACTGCCTCCAACTTTATTATTGTCAAACTATTGTAGTGAATATGATAAAGCTTATACAATGAAAGATTTGAAACCAAATCAATATCGGAATTATCGTCATCATGAATCTTTACGCTCATTAAAAGAACATTTAGATTCAATCATTCCACAAGACATGACTTTGAAGGATTTTTATAAAATTAAAAATCTTCGCTAAAATCAATATATCCTGGTATGAATCTAAATGCAGAGTAAATGAAAAAATTAATTTTCATACTCATTCTATTGTTATATAAAATGACTTAATGCAATAAATTCCTATTTGTATTTTATAATATAATATAGACAAATTTTGTCTATTATCAGTTAATAAGTATTTTTGTAATAAAGACTATATGAAGTACTCGTATGTCTATTTATTCAATTATACTTTGCTTTATTCAGAGAATCACAATAATTGCTGCCATCTAATTTATGGGTTTTCTATTAATTTCCATTATTATTATCAAAACACATCTTGTTACATTTCAGTTTCGGTAAAAAAACTTCGCGTCTATAATTTTGAAAACTATGGTCATTCTCAGTGTGAAATAATACTTTTTATAGGGAAAGTAAATTAATATATTGTTTATAAAATTAATCTTATATTAACTTTTCAATACAAACGCAAACGTACAATATCAAATTTAATAATAATTTATGTTAATAATAGTATGGATGTACTCTGTAACATTTGCAATCTTTTTAGATAATTTCCTAATAAACATTGAATAAAAACTCAAGAAAGAACTACTTAAATAAGATTTTATCACTTATAGATTTGTATACAGGCATACATACCCATATATATATATATATATATACATATGTGTATATATGTATGTACGTATAGCTACAAAACAATCTAAATAATCCCATAGGATATATCGAGGGATTTTTTTGTTCTTAAAAAATCACTAGAACCTGCATCACGTTTGGTCAGGTGAATTCATATGTCCAAGCGAAAGCGGCCCACCTTGCGTCGAAATTACCAAGCAGTTAGAGTTGTATCAAAACAAACTTCCATAACCTACACGCTGTATATATTAAAGGGAATCCATTAAATCAATGCTGTCGAAAAATAATCGAAACATTGTATCATCCAGTACTTACAAACAAATTGAATGAAAAAGAAGATGTACTATTTAAAAAATGCGATATGTGTGCTGGTCTGGGTATGTATACCTGTTTATAGATATTCTAGAGTGGTAATATCAATTTTTAGAACGTACATTATACCCATTGTGATTAAAGTAAACCACCCACAATTCCGGTAAATGTGCTTACACTACCGATATTGCCAGCTTTACAACTACTATGAGTATTCGTAACTTTTTTTTCACCTACATGGATATATGAATATATATATATTTGTATTATGAGGGTGTATTGGAAGACCTAGAATAGCAATCAATCGTATCTATAAAGTGACTAAAGAAGGCCGCCCGAATTGACAAGTGGAATTTTTCGGACGTCTTGGAATTAAAAATCGTTTAAGTAAAAAAGTATTAGAAAGTTTGAGATTGGAATTTGCGAAAAAAGGTACAAGAGTGGAAAAATATTTCTCAAGATAGAATCATCAATTTTATTGAATCAATGCCTCGTTGATGTGGCGGCGTGATAGCTTCGGAAAGTATAGCTAGCTACTAACTATTAATAAAAATCTTACATTTACAATCATTTTCAATGTTTTTCCTTGAATCGTTATATTTTTTTTCTTTGTAAATAATTCATAATATGGGCCTGGTCGGATAGTAACAAGAAATCGAAAATTGTTAATTTTATTAGAAAAAATTGTTAATAGTTAGAAACAATGTTTGAATTACACATATTTATTGCATAATAAAAATACTTTACAATGATACATTTATGTTAACATACACCTTTTGTAGTTACTCAATCGTATAAAATATCTTTGACCAGACATTTGCATGTAAATGTATATAATGTTTTATTACATGTCTCTTTGGTATTTTAAGTTGGAAATAATAATAATGTAGTTATGCTAGTAGATAATATAATATTAAGGTGAGCTACCCTCAACCCTGTCGTACAAACACATGTAAATATATAATTGTTTTCACTTTATCGATGTTGCTTCGGAATTTTGGCACTATATTTCTTGAAGCTAAATTTACGGCGCTGCAGTCAACTTTGCAAAACATTGTAGATTCAATGTTTTGCACACTGCGGTCGTCTTGAATATTACATCAAACGCTTTACAAGCAGTACAAGCAGTATACAGCAATTGTTTTGAAGTTTTGGAATTCTAAATTGACTTAGTACGGAATTCTAATTTATTTTAGGTAAATCCTTACATTAATAGTGTTGTAAACACAAATATATAAAGATATTATTTAAATTAGTTATTTATTCAGGTAAAAATTAATACCTGAAAGTATAAACAGCTGATTATCATTGTGATCATTGACAATCAATAAACAACCCCATTTTTCTATACTTTTCATAATATGTTACAATTCAACTATTCATGTATTCATTGTATTATAGATGTTTATCTTTATATTGTTATTTCTTATAGGTTATTCAAAATTAAATTTCAATATAAATTAATATAAATTGGTCAATATCAAACTTTGCAACGACAATTCATAATAAAATATTTCTGCTATGTGCTTTTCTAACAGAAATTCATTAGTGAAAATCAAGAATAATGATCACATTTATAATTATCATTCATACTACCAAATATATATAACGAATTTTTTTTAGATCAAAGAAAAATGAATAAGGTGAATAAAGTTCATTCTAATGTACCAAAAAGTGTTGCAGAAATTATATTACCTGTCAAAATATCTGATGAATCTGGATCTCAAGAGTATGAAATACTAAATACCACTCTTATAATGGGAATGAAAAATATAGCTGATTATCTGCTAGATAAAAATTATAAAGTGAATCAATCTACTGAGTTTAATAATCCAGCAGGTACACCTCTACACAATGCAATTAAGTTGAATGATGTGCATTTGATAAAAAAGCTTTTAAGTAGAGGAGCATCAATTTTGGCTATTGATTCAGGTAAAAACACTCCATTACATCTTTCTTTCATACTTGGCTACGACGAAGTGACTGATGTCATTTTAAGTCACATGGAAGATACTTCCAATTATTTTAATTTGAAGAATAAATATGGCCTTAGTCACCTACATATTGCTTCAGCCAGAGGAAATACGTTTGTCACTAAAAAATTTATAGAACTTGGTGTTAATGTTAATGAGTTTGTCAATGATGATTCACTATTGTACACTGGGTACACTGCTCTCCGATTTGCTTGTACATACAAACGATTGGAAACAATAAAAGTCTTGACAGAAGCCATAGATCTACATGGAACAACAACTGACAGAGATATAGATAACATGCCCCATGACAATTTGGAGTTGTTCAAAAATCTTACTAGTTTTCTCATCAACTTACAGCAAAATGAAGATGAAAGTGGTCGTGTACCCATCTTCCACTTGGCATGCTTCAAAGATAGCTTAGCTATTGTGGAAACCTTGCTGGAGCAAATCAAAGATGTCAATGCTGTCATCGTCAGAAACTCATGTGCATGTCCGTTGTTCACTCCTTTGCATATGGCTATTGAAGGTGAAACCGAATGGAAGGATGAAAAGGTAAAATTGCTATTGAGTCGAGGCGCTAATGTCGATGGAAGAAATGGATTTTGCATGACTGCTCTTCACCTGGCCATGTATAACCATGTCTACAAAGACAAGAGCAAAGTTTCATTGAATGAGACAAAAGAAGATGAAACACTAAAATTGATTTATTCAGTAATGATGAACAAACAAGCCAATCTGATGGACTGCAATGGCCTTACTTACTTTCACATTGCGGTGGCACTAAACGACTTCCAGCTGGTGGAAGAATTTCTTAATTCTGGTGAAAACATCAATCAGCCAGTACTTCGAAATTTGCGTCAGTTTTCAGCGTTCACTCCGTTACACTTTGCAGTGAAATTCGGTCATGAAGATATGGCTAAGTTACTAATTAAGCGAGGTGCAAATGTGAACGCCAACGACGACGATTCGCAGTTCGATACTCCGTTGCAGTTAGCGATTAAACATGGTCATCATCGATTGATAGATCACCTGTTAAAGAACAAAGCTAATGCCAAAGTAATGCAACGAAAAGGCAAAAAAACAACGTTACATCTGCTGGCTCAGCGGTTTGCAGAGACGAACATCAATACGAGCACAGGTCTCGAAGAAAAGGGTGAACTTCAAGATTTCGCCTACAAGTTAATCAGACTCGGCGTAGACGTCGATGCGATTGATTCAGAAGGTTCGACAGCTCTGCATATTGCATGTTCAACTATGTATGACAGTATTCATTTGGTTAATTGGCTATTGATGGTCGGTGCTGATATCGACGTGAAGAATAACGACAATGAAACGCCCTTCGGGGTCGCCTGCACAAGTGGTTTTCGTGGTAACTACACTGATTTTCTCATGCTGTATTTGCATGTACAGAAGTTGAAAGATCTGGGACTAAAGGTAGATGAAAAAAATGATAAATTTTGTCGATTGGTAATGAAGAGGAAGGAACAATGGATGACTAACGAGGATTGGTTTGCTGTTGACAAGATGTTTAATAAGAAGGAGCTGGACAAGAAAAAGCACGAGAGACTTCAGGAAATAGAGAAACTCAAAAAAGATATGGTTACGAAAAGAGTGTCACTTTACAATTACGTAAAGATGAATGCAAAACAGGCGACTGCCTATGTTGGGAATGAAAAGCTTAAAAAAATTGTTGAAGAAGATGCTTGGGACGAGTACGAGGTGTATGGCTACCTTATTCCAGCTGTGTATCGAAGAAGTCTCAAATGGTTGGCAAGTGAAGAATTGTAAAAGAATAATTATTTTAAAGACTATTGTGTGAATGTAAGACTCGTACTAATAAGTGGGATGACATTAGGAATGCTATAGAATTAAGGGGAATCGACAGGGGCTTTACGGATGTAAGATTATTATATAATCGAATATATATAATTTATTTATGGAGAAGAAGAGTACTACGCTATGAACTTGTTTTAATAAACAATTGCACGGATAAGATTGTTTTAATTCTGCGTTTATATGTATGAACCGATCAATTTTCTTCGATGTATTCTATAGAGAATTAAAGTTTGATTGTGAATTGAAACAATGAAATATATGTATATTAATAGAAATAAAGTTATTTATATAACAGCAGCGTTTATTTATTCAAAAAAATTATATCTTTTTAAATTGCAAATAAAATAAAAGAAACTATTACGTATTGAATATTGATAAGTCGATAAGACCCACGATAGAAGTTGATTCTTCAACTGTTCCTATTCAAAAGGATCATCGTATTATGGATTTTCTTATCTTCTATGCTCTAAAATAAGAAACAATTGTTAGAGTCGATATAGTTGAAGAATTTAAAGCACTTATAACTGATGGAATAGCGGTTTTAAGAGAGCTTTGGATTGAGCGATTTGGTAATAATTATTGGTTGGAACTGACGCTTTTAGGTTGTTGTTTCAATATATTTCTATCCTCTTCATCTCGTTGGATCTGTTAAAACGGTCGATTGTTTAAAAACAATAAAAAAAATTATTGTAAGCGTCGATATTTATGATCGCCACGCCAATATTTCTATATAATAAAACTCATATATTTAAATAAATAAGTACATTATTTGCAACACTATTCCAATTAACTTGAAAACGAGACAATTTTTCAACAATGAAGGTTTGCCTGTTATTGCAAACATAAGAAGAATTCATATAACGGATATTTGCTTATTAATACCAAATCCTCTGTAATCGTCTTCAAATCTTTGTACTGAGAAAAAAGAGCTATGAGGTTCGGATTTATCTTGAGAAAATTGAAAACGGTTGTGATGATATCTAATTTTACATTCCTTGAAATTATATCGCTTAATTCAAGCTCGTAAACGCGAAGGGCAATCTTCCTTGATTGTTTTCCAAGTTGATATTAGCTCTAAGATCGAGTAGAAGTTGGAAGTATTTTGCACAGTTTTCACTTGATGGAAACAATGAACTACAAGTAAATGCACCACTGTTCTCTTTTCATCAACAATAATTATATCGACTCTGGCTCCATTGTTCAAAAATAGCTCGATAACACGTGCAATAATCTGTCAATAACGTTCTCGTGTTTACATTCATATCGGCCGATATTGTAGAAGTTTAATACGTATTTTACAAATAGTCAATGAAACTAAATATTTTTTATATAGCTGGAATTAAATTATTATACGATTCGTACATACAAACGTATCATAACTAATTCGATCGCTTATATGAAAATTAGATGTCATGCGATTTTTCGACCGGGCCTGTACGTATATATTCAAGGGTAGTCCCAGGAATTCCCGACTTGACGTATAGATATCGATTATTCCTTGAAAAGAATAACTGTGATAAAATATATCAACGTCGCGAGGCTCGAATTTAAAGTTTCGAGACGCTACGTTGTTTGGTATTTGTTTGACAGCCATCAATAGTGAATTTGCAAAAATGAAAAACAAAATCGGTCATCGTTATGTAATACAATACTTACATTTGAAAGGTTTCAGTCCAACCGATATCAAAGTGGAGCTAAATTCCACTTTAAATGAGTTTGTTCCTCCGTTTACAACAATAAAATATTGGTTTGGCAGAGTTTAAACGAAGACTGTCATATTTAACGTATAAGCTGTCAAGATGAACGTCGCAGTGGTCGACTAAATGAGGTGACACCGCTAGAAAAGGTGACTTAAAGTGTACAAACTAACAGACATGGTAAGCCTTTAAAAAAGTGCTACACCTCGCGTACCGACTGAAAATTTGACCTGAAAAAACTGTGAGTGTAAAAAATGAGTGCTCTGATTAATCACAATGGAATAAAAACAGCGTCACGAGGATGTTTCATTTGAGTGTTTGACGAAGTCTCACAGCAATAAGACAGAGTTTTTAAGTCGATTCGCAATTGAATTATGTAGAGAATAAAATATCTTTATTTCTCTACGTATAAATGATATGTAGAGAAATAAAGATATTTTTTTCCTAACGTTTTGTGTTTTCATTGTTACGTTGGGTACATCTTGGATTATGCTCTCTCTCTCTCTCTCTCTCTTTCTCTGTATATATATACATGTATATATTCGATGAATCAAATTCTATTTGCAGATTAATTCTTAAATACAAAAATTAATTATGTGTGTGTGTGTGTGTGTGTGTGCGCGCGCGTGTGTGTATGTGTGTATATATATATGTTTTATTCTACACACCATATTCTCTAAAGCTTTCACGAAATGAAGATACATATTTACTTAGCTGCAGTATCGCTCGCATCCCGCGCACACCGATAGAGTGCAGAAAGTAGCAATGCATGGGGTATCGAAATTTGTATTTTATAGGATATATATGCAAGGAAAATAGTATATGTAGAAATAAGTAGTTCGCTTCATGCAATATTCTGCGAGAAGAAATCATTTTTATAAAAAAATATTTAAGTTTTATTAATATATAGTTATATATATCATGCCAGGTTTTTTATCGGTTCCTATTAACCTATTTGTTGAGTGAAGAATCATCCCAAATTCGATCTATTGTCGACAGTAAAAAGTTGATTCTATTCTCTTTCTAAATAGTTGGTAAAAATGTTTACAACACAGAAAAGGTAAGTTAAATACTGATTTTGATGAAGATTTTAAAGAAGTTTTAGTTCAATTTGCATGAATATTAACCAAGTATTCACTAATTTTCTGAAAGGCAGTTTTGCAAAAGGAATGCCAACTAATATTTTTTTCATTTGATTTTTAACAAATTGAAAAAATAATATTTAAAGCAAGCATATAAGTTACTGATACTTTAACGAAACAAATTAATTACATTACGACAGAGGAAATAACAAAAATTGAAATTTATCTAAAAAATGTTAAAGTATGCCTTTCTTAATTAAAATAGACTTATTTTCTCAGTATGCAAGCTGTTAGATGAAATAATTTATTCTTATAAATTGTACTGAGTCCATATGTTCATCATATTTATCAACATGTTCATCAGGAATTTTATAAAATTATATAAATCTTTTTTTATATATAAATTTTGATTACAGTCTATTGAGAAATGTATTTAAATTTTCAGTTCTTTATATGAAACAACAGCTCAGCAACAAGACAGCATTGTTGAATATTTCTATTTCAAAGATGAGTGCACATACAAAAAATTAAATATTTATAAACTATTGAAGAACAAAGGTGCAGATTCTAAAATAAAACTGAATCTTATAGTAACAAAAATTATGGAAGAAGATCACCTAGATGCTTTTGGCTATTTAATACAAAATAATTATAAAATGGGTGTACTAAACAATAATAGTCAAACTGCTGTTCATCTTGCCTTTTACAACAATTGTCGCAATATCTTATTCTTACTTGGACTTTATCTGCTTGATACACCTGACAATAGTAATTATGCTGACAATAATGGATTGACTTATTTACATGTCGCTTGTTACATGGATAATGCAGCAGTTGTTGAAAAATTATTAAGTCATGTTGTGGACATCAATATACCATTATATTTGGATTTCCAAGGTTACAACACTGACTTAACTTTGCTGCACTTTGCAGTGACACAAAGTTCTATTGATGTAATAAAATTACTTCTAGAATATGGTGCCAGTGTGGAAGTCAAAGATGTCCTTGGCAGAACTCCACTTCATCTAGCTTGTAGTGTTTATGAATTCTCTCGAAAGTATTATGGAGTTAATGTAGAAATCATGAAAATATTGTTGGAAAATGAGAGTAACGTCAATGCAATAGATAAAAGGAATAACACACCTTTAATGAGTGTGTTTCCAGATAATTACTATGAGTTTCAAGCATTTAAGACATCTTATTTTTTTGATGTCATGGTAGTTGCAGAGACACTTGAAAAGTTCAAGCTTCTTATACAGTACAATATTGACTTGAATGCTAGCAACAGTAATGGTGATACCATTTTACATCTTATAATAAGAAATATGAGACAGTTACGATGCCCATTGAATCACCCAATTATATCTTTTGCTGACACTGCTCATGTTGAAATGATCAGACTAATTTTGAATACTAATCAAAAAATAAATGTGAATGCAAAGAATAACTCTGGTGAAACTCCTGTAGTATTGGCTATTGCAAGTATGAGTGTAAACATTGTGGAGATGCTGCTTAACCACGGAGTAGACTTAAATAATTTGAAATTTAATCATAAAGATCCAATTTGGTTTTATCATCCCCATTTTGTACCAAATTTAAAATCAATACGCCAAGTGGTCAAAATAATTGGACTGATATTGTCACATGGATTCAAATTAACCTTTGAAAACAATTTGGCAATACTGAAGTTTTTCATACATGATTTCGATGAGTGTGAATGTGGAAGTATACATAATCTACCAAATAAGTGTGATGTACGATTTTATCTAATTCATTTATTACAATATGGTTCCCCAAAGCACATCAAACACATTTTTAAGATGACTCTACACGAATTATCAACTAAATTTGAAAAAGCTATTGTGGACTCAATTTATATTTTTATTGCCGAATACTTGAGCTGTATGAAAATAGGTGAGTTATATGTAAACGAAGAAGTCTTTGAAATAATTAAAAATTTTGATATTACTCACCCACCAATGTATTCGTTAAAAGACATGGAGACTGAAATCAACCGTATGAAATACACAAAATTAAAGGATAATGTAACTTTGTACGATATAATGGTAAAAGATCCATACAATATTTGTGAGCTATTACAGGATACTAATATCTATTCCATAATGGAAAATTTCTATTGTTACAAAGATATGATTCAAGGACACGTAGCCAAGTCATTTGTGCGAAACTATGTTGTTAATTCTGCTTGCGATTATTTGAGGGAATTAATGTATCCTTCTTTACCTTATCATTGCTGCCATATTATTGCAAATTATTTAAGCAATGAAGAAATTTTAGTTATGTACATGGCCATCGCTAATTAATTTTTTTCACATTGTTAAGGAAGTTTTTATGAAAGGTAGCAAAACGAAATTGTGTAACCAAATCCAATGATTTGAATAGGACGTGCACTACTCATCTTTAAAAATAGTTTTTAATATTTAAAACATTTTTGTTACAATAAACAGTGTATAATGTGGGTCGGTCAATTTAACTACTAAATTGAGATTGTTTATGCTTTTGTATTCTTTTGTAGAACAATCTATTCTGATTGATTTCTGTACTGTAGTTTACGCAATAAACTATATGAAAAAATTAGTTGACAATGTTTTATTGTCACAGTTCGAGTCGAGGTGTATGAGACGAGGTTTAACAACATCATGTTATTCGCACATACATTTGTTTAGTTTAATATATAAACACATTTATAGCGCATGCACTCGACAAAATAAATCCGTTTTCGAATGTCATCTGTTGCTCCAGATTCTTTCTCATTGTAAACGTAAAAGACAGTCGCTCGTTTTCGCAAACACCTCGAGTCCTCTTTTGGGACAAGCCACACCTTTTTCGGGGAAAATCCCCTTTTGTTCGGCTGGGGTTGAAAATTCGTTTGTTCAAATGCCACGGCACGCCCTTCCACTTTGCCCCCACTTCTCGCTTTGCTTAGGCTGGAAGTTGCCACTCCCTCCGGCCAAAGGTGACCTCTTCCGAAGGTGGGTCTAACGTCTCCGAAATTCCAATGGTGTTCATTTTTTGAGACTACAGGGTCTCGGGAAAACCATTGAGGCGTTCCCGAGCGAAGGCTACGAACGTGGCCGCATCAGCTGCCTCTGAGTGGCAATTGTGCGGAGTGGGAGGACGGGTGTGTCCTCTGCGTTTTCGGAGACTTATTATCAGGTCCTCTCGTCCTCGAGCTTTTTTGACGAGATGTTTTGCCAAGACCTCCTCGCTTGCTCAGAAAGGAAAAGAGGGTGGAGGAAAAGCACAGCAAATTGACCGTAATGCGAGTGGGGTGGTCAATCGCGAAGACTTGGGTTCGTTACAATAAGTGTTTATTTTGCGTCTAATTCGCATGTGTGAGAGCTGTTATTTTGTGTACTCACGATTACTGTTGATTCAAATTGACCGATCATTGAACGAACCTCTTTACTTTGAATGTGATACATTTTCGACACGTGCTAATTTACGTTTAGCTCATTCGGTTACTTGCAAATAAAGCGATTGACTTACGAGCGAGGAGAATGACTCTTGGGCTTTTCCTAGCTCATCGGAACAGTCGCATACTTTCGACGCTATTACTTCTCTTTGCGAGTATTTGCATTTTATTCAACGCGAGTTTTCGTTAACGTACACAATAAAATGCACTAGGCTATGGCAGGTGCACAAACAAATCAAACAAACCTGAAACACGCACGCGCCATTTCGGACGAGATCGTACGTAATAATATTATCGATCAAATTTGTTCGGCAATTTCATCAAAATCCGAACAGACTTGTGTCCCCCCGCTCGGCCCTTTTAAAGTCAATCTTCTGCAATTATCGGTGTTTGTAGAGTAAAGGATACGAGAATTTAACGAACAAATTTTGAAACATGCCTTCTGGAAATTCGAGACACGAAAATCACGTATACTTTCCCGACAAAATGTCCAGCGAATAGAGATGTTTTATATAGAATGGCTAGTTGCAATAATGATAAATATAAGTTTAAGGGGGAAATAAAGGAATAAGCCCGTTACATTTGCTTTTCGATCGAAGCTTCGTGATTACCGATTGATCAAACACAATTGAGTGGACGGTCAACGTCGAGTTTCGACGGGAAAATACCATAAATAAGCAAACGGTAAGGGTATTTTCCGATGTCCTACCAAAATCGTCCACGACAGTGGATTTGCATGATTGAAATTACGATCAAATAATAGAAAGTCGTATCAATTTACTTTGATATTTAAGCGTATTTCAAGATTCATCGAACATCCGTGCATACATACACATTTGTTTAAGCGCTATTTGTGTAAAAATTGCATAACAGCCAAACGTAAACAAAGGAGCATTGATATCGCAGAAATTTGGGATTTGAAACACTATTTTATATGTACGTACATGTATACAGGCAGAGAATGTTCCACTAGAGTGTAAGACGCAAAGATTAGGTCCTCCCACTCGATTTAATTCTGGCAAAAGTCCATTACCGAAACCGAATTGCGAAACGACAGAGAAGGAAGGACGCTAAAAGGCATTTTAGAATGATCCACAGCGATTTAAATTAAGGCCCGATACTCCTAAATGAATTAGTTACAGCCTTGGTGTTAATATAATCCAAATTACTGTCTTTACTTGTTTACATCCTGTTGTGCTCCAAGTTCCATTCCGTTTACTTGGGTTTTCTCATTTGCATCTTCTCTACGCTATTTCAATTGTATAGCACATATACATATACATGTAATAAGTACGTAAGTACTCAAAATCCATAACAATATCCATGGAAAATATCGCAAATTACAGTAACAATTAAACGGTGATTTTTAAATCTTGAAAAAACAGGGTAATTATTTTTGCAGATGCCACTATATGTATGACGAATCAATCGCGAAATTCTTTGCAATATTGTTCTCCTTCGCATTCCAAAAAAAGAAAGAAAAAAAACATTTTTGCATATAAAGTTACAAACTTTCACCGACAGGTGTGCGTCATTCGCTTTGTGTGTAGTGGGGGCGCCCCCAAACCATTTATCTCTCTGATACACAGATCGCAAAGTGGAGTTTTGCAGTCTCTGTGTATATGTATTGATATGTATAGCGGTGAAGCGGGAAAAGCTAAGTGGATCGTTGTATTAGTGTTGTATATATAGTATATAAGTATAAGCGCAGTAACTCGGGTAGTTTGGGCGACGAAACTGGCGAGAGAACGGGACGAGAACGAAGAAAATACATTCAATTACGTCAGTTATCGACGCGCTCCGTCCGCTGCTTCTGAATCATCGTGAGTACATGTTTTATTTTCGTTCGATCTAAAGAATTATTTGTATACTGTACATTAGTCGTATGATCATGACCATTGAAATTCGCAGATTTCAGCAGCTGGCGTAAAAAGACAAGAAAGTGGTGTCCGTGGCAACAACGCCATCACACTTTCATATCAATATATATATATATACAAACAAACGCACACACATACATACGCAGCACGTGTTGGCTCTTGTTTTCACATTGCATGTGCGTCAGGCATACCAGGTTAGAATCTCATCGCGTAAGTGTATGCAGGTAGAAAGAGAGAGAGAGAGAGAGAGAGAAAGAGAGAGAACAAGAGATCAAGACAGAGAGAGAGGGATAGAGAGTAAGAGGGGCAAAAAGGTCTTCGTCGTCTGATCAAAAATCAGATTCTACTCACAAAGATGTCTACCCGAAGGAATATCCAGAATAATAATCTTCCAGGTCAAATGCCTGCTCTTAAGCAAATCGATCTCGATCAGATCTGGGGCGACCTCAAAGAAGGTATTGAACAAGTTTACAATCGTCAAAGCATGGCCAAGCCTCGGTACATCTCTCTCTACACCCACGTTTACAATTACTGCACGAGCGTTCATCAGCAAACTAATGGGAGTCTCAACAGGCAAATTACTAACAACAAAAAGGATAAGGGCTCGCCTAGTAGTGGTGGCGCTCAGTTGGTAGGTTTAGAGTTGTACAAACGATTGAGTAAATTTCTCAAGGATTATCTGTCGGCATTGCTCCAAAAAGGAATCGATTTGATGCACGAGGATGTGTTGCATTTTTACACAAAGCAGTGGGAGGAATATCAGTTCAGCAGCAAAGTACTCAACGGCGTTTGCGCATATCTAAATCGACACTGGGTTCGACGAGAGTGCGAGGAAGGGCGCAAAGGCATTTTCGAAATATATCAATTGGCCTTGGTTACCTGGAGGGAGAATATGTTCAAGCATCTCAATAGGCAAGTCACAAATGCTTGTTTAAAACTCATTGAACAAGAGAGAAATGGAGAAACCATAAATACAAGATTAATCAGTGGTGTTGTTAATTGTTACGTGGAATTGGGACTAAATGAGGAGGACCCAGGTGCTAGAGGACAGTCCCTCTGTGTTTACAAGGAGGCTTTCGAAAATGACTTTTTAGAAGACACCGATAGATTTTACACACGTGAGAGTTCAGAGTTTCTGCGCCACAATCCTATCACAGAGTACATGAAAAAAGTTGAACATAGGCTCAATGAGGAAGATAAGCGTGTGCAGACATACCTTAACACATCTACCCAAGAAAGACTGGCAAAGACTTGCGAAAGGGTGCTTATCGAGAAGCACTTGGATATTCTTTATGGAGATTTCGAAAATTTACTGAATGCTGATAAGAATAGGGATCTTGGAAGAATGTACGCACTCGTGTCTAAAGTGCCCAATGGTCTAGGACAAATGAAAAATCTTCTAGAAAGTTACATCACCAACCAAGGTCTTGCTGCCATTGATAAGTGTGGTGATGCTGCTTCAAATGATCCCAAAATTTACGTCAATACTATCTTGGATGTTCACAAAAAATTCAATGCTTTAGTATTGATTTCTTTTAGCAATGACAGTGGCTTTGTGGCTTCTTTAGACAAAGCTTGTGGCAGATTCATCAATACAAATGCTGTGACAAAAGCAGCAAACAACACAACTAAATCGCCAGAGCTTCTGGCAAAGTACTGTGATTTATTACTTAAAAAGAGTAGCAAAAATCCAGAGGAAGCAGAATTGGAGGATACTCTCAATCAGGTTATGGTTGTTTTTAAATACATAGAGGACAAAGATGTTTACCAGAAATTCTACAGTAAAATGCTTGCCAAGAGGTTAGTGCAACAGATTTCTGCTAGTGACGACGCAGAGGCTTCTATGATTTCAAAACTTAAGCAAGCTTGTGGCTTTGAATACACATCAAAACTCCAAAGAATGTTCCAAGATATTGGAGTGTCTAAAGATTTGAATGAATCATTTAAAAAACATCTCTTAAACTCGGGTGAACCTCTGGATTTAGATTTCAGTATACACGTCTTGTCATCTGGCTCTTGGCCTTTCCAACAATCGACTCCTTTTGCTCTGCCAAAAGAGATGGAGCGATCGGTTGCCAGGTTCACGACCTTTTACAGTTCACAGTACAGTGGAAGAAAATTGAATTGGCTGTATCAACTGTCAAAAGGTGAAATCATTACCAATTGCTTTAAAAACCGGTATACCTTTCAGGCTTCAACTTTCCAAATGGCTGTTCTATTGCAATACAATCTGGCAACTTCTTGGACATTGCAACAATTGCATGAATCAACACAAATCAATATGGACGTTCTTCAGCAAGTTGTTGAAATTTTACTTAAAGCAAAGCTTCTTGTTACGCACGATGGTGATTTTACGTTAATACCAACAACTATATTGTATCTTTTTGTTGGCTATAAAAATAAGAAGCTGAGGGTGAATATCAATGTACCAATAAAGGCAGAAGTTAAGATTGAGCAAGAAACAATGCACAAACATATTGAAGAAGACAGAAAACTCCTTATACAAGCAGCAATTGTAAGGATCATGAAAATGAGAAAAAGTTTAAAGCATCAGCAGCTAGTCGCAGAAGTTTTGAATCAATTGAACTCGAGGTTTAAGCCAAAAGTTCCTGTAATCAAGAAATGCATAGATATTCTTATTGAAAAGGAATATTTGGAACGTGCCGATGGTCATAAAGATACATACAACTACTTGGCGTGATGTGATTTGGAAGAACGACACAAGAGTCATGAGCATAAACCAAAAGTGATTATATTCAATGATTATTTAATCAGCATGAAACTGTTTAATTATGAAAAGAAAAAGCAATTGCATTTTTGGCTGAGTGCCTTTGTGTCGTGTTCTGTTTCAAGTTGTACATTTAGGACTGATTTTTCATAATGAGTTTGAAGAAAATCATATAATTATGTCACAAAATCAGAAGTAGTCATTTAAATTCACAATTTGTAGTGTTTCTTTTTGCATCTATTTAACTAAATCCATAATTTGAACATTTTTTTTACTCAACCTTCTAGTAAAAAATATTCTTTGACTGACTACGTTAAGGAAGTATTAATAACTTTATTAGTTTTATTATAAATTGTGGATTATTTCATCAGATTTCTATTTTCAATGTTTCGTTTTTTTCCATGGGCATTACATCAGGTCAGATGAGGTATTAAACTTAAATTAGCGCAATGAACGTGATATAAACTTAGCAAAAAGAAATGTTCCTCGTCTATTTTCTTACTTTTGTAATCCCAAACTCGTCTTAGATAGTAATAACAATGTAAGTTATGACGTAAATGTTGGAAAAAAATAAATTCTTGAAGATATTTTTTAATTATTTGTCATTCTTTATTTCTAAAAAAATAAGCACAATTCAATTAGTGATGTACGATCTTATAACTAATTTCATGCGCTTTGTATATTTCACGATAAAAGGGGCAGAATTTATTTAATAGTAATCTCGACACAAAAAAAAAAATATATATATCAAACCTATAAAAAAACCATTCATATCGCGATGATAAACTATTTATTAAAACATTAAATCGAACTTTTATGCTGCTTCGTACCTGATCACACAAATTCCATTTGATATATAATTTAAAATGAAAAAGGCCATTTTATCGCTTCTATATTGTTGTATATAGGAGCGATTTGTTTTATTGCAAATCATTAAATATTATCTATTTAAAAACTGCTTTTAAGCGGTACAATTTGAATTAACTGTATACGTATATACTTATAAAAGAATGCGGTAAACCGTGTTAATACTTTTGCAAATAAAATTTGAACGATCACACGCAACAAACAAATAACGAAACATATTTTCAACAATGCTATTGTTCGTGAATTAGCAATAACGAATAAGCATAAATCCGTAAGACTTAGTAAACATTGCAGGTTCTACAATATTATCTCTTTGGAATAAAAATGAAAAGTCAGTTATGAAAATATTTGTTCATATAAAGATACGAGGATAAATGGTAAAAGAAAACAAGTACGTACTAGCACATAAATATAAGAGTAAATATAAATGACAAAATGAATAAATTTTGTTTTCGCTTGTACGGATGTAGGGATGTAAGGCGGATGAAGCCCTATGAACATTTTGATTTCTGTTCGTCTCCAAACAAACAAAGAAATGTACTTTAAACGTTCATTGCAATGGTCGTATTATTTGACTCATTAATGAAGAATGTCATTCTATACAATATATTGATTGTGCAAGTCATCGCAATTGTGTGCATGTGTAAAATGAAAAAAGAAGACGCTCTATGTATATATTTCGATTGATTATTTATCACTTTGCTAAATGATTCATTGAAATCAGAGATAAACGAATCATTCATCCAAATTTATATTTAAATGTTCATTTTAGAGACTAAATAATTTGATATTTTCTTATTTTATGAGACATTAAAAGCATATATTAATAAATAAGTTATCTGTAATTACACGTAAATCGCAAGGTTATTGTCATTGTTAAACTTATTAAAATGACTCTGCGAAATGTATGGTTGGCTTGCAATATACGAGATAGCGATAAGGTTCGTGATAATATTCTCATATATGAGTGCGTTACGATGCACTTTGTCTAACATACGTAGTGATTTCATGAGTGTGTAGGAGCAATCGCCTATTTGTCTGGTAGAAACTTGACAAATACGCGTCTATTGCGCTTGGAAAAAGAGAACCCCGTGGAATATATGGTTGAATTTCCAGACGCTATCGTGGATATTAAAACTCGATGTGAAAATTGCAATGAGCGTGTCCTGATTAGAACATTTCGATTCATTGAAGCGAACTCAGCCAATTATATCATACGTACGTATAAAATTACCGAATAATTCGCACATTAATGCTTACTATTGAAACATTACTCGAAGAAAATTGAAGATATGTTACAACTTACGTCAACTATCTTGATTATTTGTATTTCAGTTGCTTCAAACGATACATTTATTTCAATTCCGAACTCGTAAAACCTCTTTTTTCAGTTCAAGACGAAGTACACTAATGAATCTAGTTTACCTTGAACGAAGAAGGGAGATGGAAAAGTAATACATCAAGCCGGTCTGCCGTTGCTGTATATATTCATTTTTCATTAAGATCTCGATCATAACAGAGCTACACTTCATAGCTGCTACTTATCCCGCGACCGTTACTCTAACGTTTTTTATTTTTTAAATAAACGCAATGTTAATAATAAGTTTATCCTATGGATTACTCGTAATATCGAGTATAATTATTTGTCGATGGATTTGGGAACATTTTTCAATGCGCCGAAAGTTGAGTGTTATACCTGGCCCGAAATCCATGCCGTTTATTGGTACAATGACGTCGCAATTGGTAAACGTATCACAGGAAGGTAAGAAAAATAATCTAATCAAATATCTACATTAGACATTATCTCAAATAGGTTTTTTGATTATCGAGCGTTATATTGAACGTATATTTGTTTAATAAAATGTATTATTACGTAGTGATAATGATAATTAACGATGGCTCCATACATCACGACGAATTCGATAACTGATGATTAATACATTCTCTTAGATCGTTTCAAGTTCATCATCAATTTAAAAACATCGTACAAAAATGGAATAGTACTATTATGGATCGGCCCTAAGCCTACAGTATTACTTTACAAACCGGAATTAATTGAAGTATATTCAGTTTCAAAATAAACGAATATATATGAATAATTAACTAAAGATACACTTTACTTGCAGGTAATACTTTCAAGTAATACGCTCATAACCAAATCATCTATATACGACGTGGTTAAGCCATGGTTAGGCGAAGGACTTATAACGTCAACGGGTAAACATATAAAAAAAAGAACAATTTCGTATGTTAATTGTATCTGACGATGATTAATTTTGATATATGCAGGCCCTCTATGGTTCAAACATAGAAAATTGATAACACCAGCATTTCATTTCAACATTCTAGAAGATTATGTTGCTACTATGCGAGACAATGTCGAAGTACTCATTGAATGCATTGAATCTCAATTTTCAAAAGATCCGAATTCTCCGATAAACATTTTCGAATACGCCGTGAGGTATACGCTCGATACTATTTGCGAAACTGCCATGGGTGTAAATATCGATTGTCAAAGAAAGTCAGATGTTGAATATGTCAAAGCATTGCACAAGTAAATAAAATCGATTTAAACATAGCTTCTATGTGCACTGTGTAATACTATTTAAATTACACTGTTGATGAAAAAATTTATATTTACGACAGGGTTTCCAAATTATCAGCAGAAAGAACGTTTAGATTTTGGCTTAAATCGGATTATTTGTATTTCCTCACGGCAAAAGGCAAAGAATCCAAGCGAGCTATAAAAATTATGAACAAATTTACCGAAGAGGTATTTGATTTTTGATAAAAACACTCTCACTTCTGATACATAGTGTAATAATTTCATTCTTTCGTTTCGAAGATTATGCTACAAAAGCAATTGGAACGAAAAAATAAATTACCTAAAAATGAAGAAAAGAAAGAAGTCGATGAATTTGGTAAACTGCTTAGAGTATTTCTATATCTGCATAGAAATGCTCCCATTCGAAATTATTTTAAAATAATAATTAGAGTTATACGTATGTATTTTTCAGGAAAGCGTAAAAGAAAAGCATTTTTAGATTTATTATTAGACGAAAGTGAAAATGCCGAAAATCCGTTGACATTTCAAGAACTTCGTGAAGAAGTTGATACGTTTATGTTTGCTGTAACTAGTTATAATATCGTTATTCTTAATTATTTGAAAAAATCATATATTACATGATACTTTGATTCGTTTACACTTGCACAGGGTCACGACACTACAGGAGCAGCAATCAGTTGGGCATTATTTGCTCTTGGAAATGAACCACAAATTCAAGATAAAGTTTACGACGAGTTGAAAGAAGTATTTGGTAACGAAACAAACACTGCGACAACAAAACAGTTGGGACAATTGAAATATCTAGACAGAGTGATCAAAGAAATTTCCAGGTTCTATCCTACTGTTCCCAATATTAGTCGACTTATCGATGTAGATACTGTTATAGGTATAACTAATCAAATTTCTAAAGAGAGTTACTTCAATTTTTAATTTTGTCGATCATTCATACATGTATATTACAAATTTCGTTTACCATTGTATTTTTGTTTTATAAATGTTTACTGTACATTTACTGACAGGTGGCTATCTCTTACCAAAAGGCACAGTTTTGGGCATGAATATTTATATGTTACATCACAATCCTGATGTTTGGGAGGATCCTGAAAAATTCGATCCGGATCGATTTTTGCCTGAAAATACTCATTCGAAAAGTCCATATGCTCATATTCCATTCAGTGCTGGGCCCAGAAATTGTATTGGGCAAAAGTTCGCCTATTTGGAATTAAAAACCGCTTTAACAGCAATATTACGTAGATGGCAGGTTTCAAGTGTTCTGAAACACTCCGAAATGAAATTGGCATCAAACATAATATTACGCGCTCATGATGACAAGATTGAATTGTATTTGAAGCGTCGCTCTTGAAACCATTTCATCCAATAAAGTCAAACAATATCCACTCGTTTTTATAGAGAAAATTTTTTTTTTCTTGGCTACTCCCACTCCCCATCGTTATTACGAATGATCGCTAAACGTCTCGAAATCACTGTCTTATAGATTCTACAGTTTTATCCAAAATATTGTCCTCTGTATTCGAAACAGAACTATAAAATGAGGTATTGTCGAATTTTTAATGTGCGTCGTATCCATTAGAATAGAGCAATATATAAAATTGCATCCCACTTTACATTTGTAACCGTCGAACCAACTCAGTCTAACGTCAGCGCTTTATCACCTACCAAGCATTGAAACAGAGATTCATCTTACATATATATATATATAATTTCTGATTACTACTGATGTGATGCCGTTATTGTCTTAATATCTCGGAAAATTTTTAAAGTCGTATTATCCGTAATAATCAAAGGTGTGTAATCGACAGTGGTGTTCCCGACGGATAGCACTGGAACTATTTATATACATTAACAAAAGATCATTGATTAGTTATATGCCTTTTAGTTTGTAGATTCAGTGTATTTTGTTCTGCTTTTTTGTGTGTTAATTTATCGGCAAAATTATCTTCGAAAAAAAATACATGCGTTTGTTTAGGTGTATATCTGCTTTACCATGGTCTTTGTCATCCGTCCTGTCCCTTTACGCACATGTTTCAGCATTTTTATCCTGGAGCGCCACTGTCGTGGCTGTACTGTTATAATCAATTGCTGTTAAAAGCTTGTCAACTTGGCTAAGCGGTATGCAATTGTTGGGTATTGTACGTGATATTGTTTATAAAAGGACCAAATTATAAAGTGCGATCCTGTCATTCAGAAACAGTATATACAGATATTTATAAAACACTAATTGAATCATTCGGAAAACTACAGATAATAGGTAAGTTTTTAAGTTCGCCTAACCTCTCATACTTTCCTTTTGGGTTGACTATATTTGACTTATTGTTAATTGTACAACAGTACAATTTTCAATTTAGAACTGTATAGAAAGTCATAGAAAAACTAGTTGTTTGTGCAAATAATAGTAAAAATTATATGACATCGGTGTATTGCAGTTAGATTAGAAAGTAAATAAATATGCGTCAGTATTGTTATGCAGAAATATATCGTATGTACATGGATTTAATTCGATACTAATTTGCAATGCGAACATAAATAAATTAATGAAGAGAAAATAAAACAGTATAAAAGTGAATTTGTTTTTATTATTATAACAAGCAAACAAAACATCTTTCAATTTTTTAGAACTTTATCCGTTTATTTGTTTATTTGTTTATTTAACGATATTACTTCCTTCCAGAACAATTTGTTGGTAGGTTGATTTGAAAACCCAAAGATGGATTATCAAAATAGACCAGGAGGAAAGACTGGAGGCGGAGGTGTAGCCTCATGGTCAGAGTCAAACAGAGATAGAAGAGAGCGTCTACGACAATTAGCACTAGAAACAATTGACCTTAACAAGGATCCTTATTTTATGAAAAATCATTTGGGCTCTTATGAATGTAAATTATGTTTAACCCTTCATAACAACGAGGGAAGTTATCTTGCCCATACACAGGGCAAAAAACATCAAGCCAATCTTGCTAGGAGAGCTGCCAAAGAAGCCAAAGAAGCTCCACAAACGTTGGCTCCAGAAAAACCAAAAGTAGAGCCAAAAAAGTTCGTTAAAATTGGACGTCCTGGTTATAGAGTCACCAAGCAAAGAGACCCTGAAACTAGTCAACAAAGTTTACTCTTCCAAGTAGATTATCCAGAAGTGGCTGATAACGTAACTCCACGCCATAGGTTTATGTCTGCTTATGAGCAAAGAGTTGAACCTCCAGACCGTAAATGGCAATATTTGTTATTTGCTGCTGAACCTTATGAAACTATAGCTTTCAAGGTGAATTTCTTTGATAGTTTTTGTAAAAATCAATAATATTTGTTGTCTTTCAATGTAACTCGAATGAGCGTATTATTTTCAGGTTCCTAGTAGGGAAGTTGAGAAAGCTGAAGGCAAATTTTGGACGCATTTTAACAAAGACACAAAGCAATTTTTCCTTCAGTTTGCATTCAAGAACGAGAAACCGACAATTGGTAAAGTCCCACCACCACCAGTACCACTTATCCGGCCAGGACTACCGCCAATGATGCCGGTTCCTCCTCCACCGCCAAGACCACCAATGTTTAATCCAGTACCCCCACCACCTCCGATTATGGCACCTGGAATGCCAATACCTCCGCCACCGCCGCAAATACATTAAATGTCAAGTGTGAAACTGCAAGACGCAGTTTTACAAATAATTCTAATTTTGTACATAAAATATTTCATAGAAGATAAATAAACAAAATAAATTAATAGCAACATTTTGAACACGAGATAAAATTATTTCGTGATACTGGTGTCTTGACAAAATTGATATAAATTTATTTGTAATAAACACATTTTTAGGTATATCATATATTTCTTGCTTATGCCTGTCACAATTGCGATATTTCACGAACAAAATGTATCGCGGAGTACATGTCATCGACGTTAGTATAGAAAATGACTTTATCTGCAGATAGTTACTTTTCATTTTGAATTTTGAAATCAATACAAATAGACGTGACGTAGAATGTAAAAACATCGTTATGATATATAAATAATTGTATTCTGCAGCATTTACGTTTTTTTTGCAATCAGACAAAATAGAGTACAAATTTTAGAATGTCTTTTTAAAACAACGTTTTAAAAACACACCAATTATTTTCGCAATGGTATCATGGAACAGACAATATAGAGACTATATATATTTTTGATACGCTATAATTTATCGCAATAACGTAAAGAACGGAACTTTGAAAATAATATGAATTAGAATTTTGAAAATAGACGATTTATTTCAAACATTTGTATTAATACTAGTGAATAATAAAACAATACATCAAGGACATAAGCATAAGATTATAATATTAGTCTCGTGGAATATTTGCAAGTAGCATTAACGTTATTTTAACAAAAGGATGAGACTTTTAATAGAGTTTTGAACGTTTCTGTCGTACATCTAAAATTGTGCCGCAAGAATGAAAGGCAGTATAAGTGGAGCTAAAAAGGAGAGGAGTAGCTCAATTTCACGAAAACGTCATATGTACACGGCGTCCACCTTAATACCGATGAAAGCAGTGCTGCCCGAAGAAAGTAATCCGGTAAAGTGAATCGTGAGAGAGAGAGGGGGGGGGGTAAAAGTAGTCGAAGAAAAAAGAATATAGATATAAAGGAGAGAAACAGAGAAGAAAGAGACAAAAAAACAAGCTAGAGAACGTCGTGGGTGGTATATACACGTAAACGGGATTAAGAAAGAAGTGGCTTTTCGGAATGAATCGCCGAGGCCGAAATTAAAAGCAACGTGCTGAAGAGTGCGAGGAAGCAAAAGCCGACAAAGGCGCGTAAAGTTGAAAGTGCCAAGTGTATGTTTACATGCAATTTGGAGCACCAGAGTGACAAGTTGCTTTGACGCCGACATACTGTACTATACTTGGTGTTTGAAGGGATATATACACCTCTATAACCTATATATATATATACACACACACTATGTCATTGCAGGTGTTCTAAGGCACTGAAATTTCTAACAAAATAGGGGTTTTTACTGCGTCATGTCGTTATACTACGGAGTGGGAGCTTTTAAGTTTTAAAGCTTCGAACAAAGATTCGGACGAAAATGAGTTTTTGAAAACACTGCTTGGAAGAGAGAGGGAGAGAGAGAGAAAGAGTCCTATTAAGTATAAATAAGGAAATGTCGAATATTCTCTGTTCAATAATATATTAATACGTATTTTATGGCTTATCGTCGTATGAATATATTTTCCGAGTATGCTACAGATGTTCTACCATTCAACCAACTGATAGTACTTCAACGAAAATCTTCATCTCCCTTCAAATAAAGCAAAATAATAATTTTACTTTGAAAACTAGCAGCAACCAATCGTGAAGCCGCAATTTTTTCCATTTCCGGTGTGTGCTACACTCGACTGAACGAAAGAGAGATAGATCGCTCCCTTAGAAATTGGATACTGCAAATTACAATCTATATATACATATATATATATGTATTACGATGAAAAAGATCGTATAAGAGAAAGAGAAACAGAAAAAAAATGTCATGTCAAGGGAACGGCCTCTCGTCCCCGGAGGAATGAAAAGCCGCAGTGGACCTAGGGCAAGACGAGGAAGGAAGTTGTTTTGAAGATATTAGACCATGTCGTATGTACATTCTTCAAAAAAAAAATTTTTTTTTTCTTAGGGGAGCAAAGATATATGTGTATATTCGATGATTCGATGATAGAAAAAAGTTCCATTATGTATTGTTACTGTAAAAGTATTGTTTTTTTACCAAACGTTACAAGTTTTGTACGTTGATTTGTAATTGTTTGCGCGCTATACGTACATCAGATCATTGACGCTAGATAATACGGATACATTTTTCACACGTGACACGAGCTTAACGACTGAGTTTGAAAATTATACCAAATAAAGGATTTTAAGAATATTTTTCCAGTTTGGTAAAGTGGCGTTAATTTATTAATATTTAACCGAGAACATTTAAACAACTTTTCTTTCAAATTAAAAGTTGCATGGAATTGTACGTCCAGAATCCCTACAAGAACGTCTCTTTATCTGTCGTAGCAAAAATACACAGCAGTAGCAGCGGCAGCAGTGCAGCGGTATTAAACGTCCAACAACCCGCGCGCGCGGAGTCATTGCTACTTTACTTCAACAAAGTAGCTCTTTCATTCGACAACGTAAGCCATGGAAAAGGTTTTCTCTTTGCATTGTACCGAAGGGAGAGGGCGGGAGGAGAGGGTAGAGCGGGAAAATTCTCTCAATGAGGAGAAGCAAAAAATAAAAGAAATATATAGAACAAAGGATTAAAACAGGATGATGATGGAAAGTGGAAATCCCCGTTCATCATTTTGCACGAACAAATTTTTACGCCTACTTTTTTTCGTGAAAAGATTTTTGCCGTCAAAGAGCGAGGTCTCGTTGGTTGAAAATAATTAAATGAGCGAATTTTATAATCGTCTCATTTGTGCTACTAAAATGTATAGAATTTCATTGGTAAGGTGTTTGGAATCGGTGAACAGCGTGAGATTTTATCCGTTTCATTTATTCAATCTATGACAAAGACAAAGCAAAACTTTCTCGCGAAAGCTTTACACTCGAATGTTAATATGCTCGCACCATAAGTAAGTTTGACCATTAGGTCTAGCAACAATTTTCACGACTTTGTTCGTAAAAATAAAAAAAAGAAAGAAAGAAAGAAAAGCTCGGTAGTATATTACATTCATATACACCAACCAAATCTCTCTCGCGTGCGAGTTTTTGATAAATATAAACAGCCAAGCTTGTAGAAGAGCAAGATCAAGAGACAGGGAGGGGAGGTGTACCAACTAGCTGATCGCAAGCTCCATCTCGTATTCTCTCTTTCCCTCTCTCTCTCTCTCTCTCTCTTTCTCTCTCTTTCTCTTTCATCCCCGCTTTATAAAGCTGAGCGAACGAGCAGTGGCGTGCGCCTGCGTGCGAGGAAGCCTCTCTCTCTCTCTCTCTCTCTCTCTCTCTCTCTCTCTCTCTCTGTGGCCGCACAGTCTCTCGCAGCTCTTCTCTTGTCAGTGCGGCCCGAACGGTCACCCGGCCTATAACAACTTTTCTCTCCACTCTCCTCTATATATATATATACATATTTATATATATATATATATACACACACATATATGTTTCTGTCGCTTTGCTCCGTTTCTTAATATATATACATATATATATAATATATATATATATATATATATATATATATCTTGTCAGTGCAGTGCGCGCCCATATTCAGGATATTATAAAAAAACGAAACATCAATCATCCAATCCTAACGACTTATTTTTCATCCTTTGTCACATTTCGATAAAAAATATCGAAGATAAATTACCCGAAGTTACCTTGCCTTTTTTCTTTTCTTTTTTTATACGTATACGTCGTGAGATTTGTGCGAATATTGTTGATTGGTGTGCTCGTTACACAATGATATCCAGTTGAATAGAGCACATACAGTCGAAGGCGACAACAAAAACAAAAAAAGAAAACGAAGATAAGAAAAAACAAGTAAGTGTTGTTGCAAAAAAAAAAAACGAAAAAGAAGAGCGAGAGAGATCGATTTTGATGTATCGCTTCATGCTTATATATCTCTCTTGGGTGAAGATTCCGCGTAGTAGAGAGTATTGAGAGAGAGAGAGAGAGAGAGAGAGAGAGAGAAAGAGAGGGTGTGTGCCTTGGCTTGGCTTGAGAGAGAGTGAGTGAGATAGAGGAAGAAAGAGCGAGTATCAAACAGATTCTGCGCGGCCACGTTGTCTCTCGTCTGCCGCTATCGCCGGTGCGAGTATAGGCTTCTCTATATTGTACTCGTTTACTCTTTTTTTCATTGTATTCAGCAAAGCTATGATGGACGTTGTTGTTGCCGTTGTTAATGAGCTTTCGTTCGTTTGATTTCACGCGTTGAAAAGTCAAATACCAAATTATATTCAATTGTTCGTTTTGTGTACTGTAATATTACAAAAAAGAAATCCGTAGTAACATAGATCGCTTATGAAATTGTCCGACGAATAACAATAATGAATATGTCGACGAGTTGGGTGGAATTCAGTACGCGTATATACCATGGGTGTAAAGTCGGGCACTCGAACAGTAGCACGTACACACATATATAACGCGCATCAAGTTAAAATCACTGCGTAATCATGGATAGTTAGCGCGGGATGTATAGTCAAAGTAGGAGAGAGGGCGAAAGAGAGAGAGAGAGTGACAGAGAGTGCTGATTACTATGGTGATTGAGACTAGATAAAGTATGTAGGTATGTAGTACGCTCACTTGAATTTATATAGGGTATACAGTAATGATATACCACGCTGAGTATTTTTTCCTCTTACTTCGAGTTGTTACTTGAACAAGTTTTCTGGAATGGGAATATTGTTCAAAGTTGAAATATCGTTTTTTGTATAACTAAACAAAAAATCAAACTTGTTAACTAGGTCAATTTATTGCGAATGAGAAATAAAAAATAATCAATGGAGAGTGTACACGGTGAATAAATTCACTCCATACAGCAAAAAACGCTATATACGTTTTCTATTAAGGTCCCCCTGCACGTATACCGGTGTTGTATAGCGCATCACAAATATGAATGATAAATGAGGATAAATTTGTTACGGATTTCCCTCAACAGACTGTGCGAACGATGAATAGATGTCGACTAATTATTTTAGGTGCATTGTATGCTGTTACGTACTGATTAATTATTTAGAAACTAAGCATACTGTCCACCTATTTTTTTGTAATTTACATAGATCTTATATTTGGTTTTGACCGACACGCTCCGTTTCTACATGTTGTCATAAATAAAATAGTTAAGTAGTTAGCGTTAATAGATAACATATTGACACAGTTTATCCCTTTACTCGCATCGATATTTGCGTATGTAGGAAAGTGAATTAAAATCGAGCTTCGCATGATTTGATCGGATTGAAAGCTGTCAAATAGCCTCGTATTTTTACGTTAAACCCTATTCGTGGAAAACATTCGCTAATGTTGAATTATGAAGTTTTCTATATCAAATTACAGAAAATGTACGTCCATGTTTTAAATTCACACGAACGTTTATAACTTTTCGTTTGTACCACTTTTAACCATAAATTTAATATCGAGACACGTGTTATATTTAAAGATATCTTTAGACACGACAAATTCAATCAGTGATTTTCGACGTAGTACGAATGTTTTTAAATCTTCACTCAAATGCAATTAAAATATGATTTGCAAACGAGAATTTAATTCAATTTTAATTATTAAATTTCTCGGATAAATATTTCTAGTTGAAATATTGAACGTTTGAAGTCACGTTCAAAGTTATATATATATATATATATATATTTTTTTTTTTAATAGAATAATTAGGATATTTGTGCGACTAGAATGAAGAAACGAGGACGTTTTCGTTATTAGAAGGAACGTGAATTGAAAAATTGGAGTTTCAATTTCTCAGTAATTCACATATTGTTTAGAATTTTGATCTACGTACCTATTCGTCATTATAAATTTACACTCCGCAAAAATTTTCCTCAACACGAATGATATATTCTCGACAATTTATCATTTAATGTGTATTCAAATTCATAATCCGATTAAGAAAGTAACCTTGCCAAAATTTTTACTTGACAATGATATCGTTGACGTGTGAAATTATTCAAACGATAACATTTCAGAGCATGTAATATCGCAATGTGTACGCATTTCAAGAAACAATTTAAAAAGGTCGTTTAATCTTGAAAAAAAAAACGAAATCAAGCGGTTTTTAACGCTGTCGACAAAACGACGTTTGGACTGTCTTCAGATTCTTACGCCGCATTCGTGTTTATTTTTAGGACTTACACGTTTTCCAACTTAGCAGTTACACAATGTATTTTATTTTTCAGATTATTTTTACAATCAATGAAAGCGTGGCTTTCCCTACACGGAAAAGTTTGACAACACTTACATCATAATTTTACTATTCATAAACTTTATTCGTGATTCATCGTCAAGTGTTGTGTAACAATGATTTACTATTGCAATGGTCAAGTAATTAATATCATGTATAGTTTTAAATTAAATTTTTTTAATTGTTCAAGATAAACAAATCTGTTTATTTACATTACAAGTTAGTTTCCAAAGATGAAAAAATAAAGAGAATTAACGGAAATTAAGCGTTGATTTTCACGGCACAAATTTTGAGTAAACTATATTCAAACAACTGTTAAAAATTGTTTTTTACGGGGTTACTTTGATTTAGGAAATACTCGTTACAATTGATCCGATACAAAAAAGCAAAATTTATTAAATTATTTGAAATATTTTATTCAAGTTACAAGCTTCATGAAATTAGGTTTTTCTCTATCTAACCTATACCTAGCCAAAATAGCATCACGCAAATGTAATTTATTAATAAGTCAAAAATGCAATCTCTATTGCATTCCACGTTACGAATCTCACGCGTATTCTACTAATAAACTAATAAAAAGACGAAGAACATGATATCTGTGACAAGAAATTCCATGAAAGAAGGCAATCAATATGCAAACGTGTATCTTTAACGAACCCACTTTCTTAAAGTTTTCTGAACTTTAAGAAAGAAAATATATTAGCATACCTAGAAAAAAATATCGTTCAACATGGAAAGTATCACATCATTCAAGTGCGCAGTAAAACGATTCGGTATAAAATGTTAATTAAAATGGCATGTCAACAAAAAAAAAATGAAAGGAAGAAAAGCTAAACTCGCAGCTCTTCGTTTTCCCCGCGCCTTTCATTCGTAATGATATTTTATGCGCGTAGCGCGAAATATAAAAGATACAAAAAAAACACGAGACACAGGCGTGAAAAAGCTTTGCTTTGTGAGGCTAGTTACGCTATATACATGACGATGCGAATAAAAGAGAACGAGCTTTTTTTCCAATTTTAAAAAGTACCGCAATTTTGCTGAATTCTATCTTGATGTCGTAGAGGAGAGAAAAATTTTAAACAGTCGTTATTCTTGTGTTCGGAAATGAACTTTCTTTCGTTGCTGCTATTAATTAGATCGACAAATGTATTCTACTAATATAATCTTAAGTTGAAAATCAAAGAATTGAATATAATTTAATACATTAATCGTACTTTAATAATGTTTCTGAAAAACAATTCATACATAACCGAATGAGTTATTTACGGGAGAAAATGTGCGTCCTTGAGAAATTTCGCGATGGGAATATCGTTTGGTAGGAATCGGAATTTAAGCGATAATAGAAAGGAAATGGAATTCGGGCCTCAAAGACAACCAAATTAGAGCTATAAATCTGCTTCCGGCTAAAGCTACCCTAAGTTTCTCACACTCACTTCTATACTTACTCCATAAGTCAGCAGTCTAGCTCGTTTCATATGTGTTTGTGTATACTCATATATTAACAGGCTGTGACATGTAGATCTATATAACACAGAAAAAAAAACCAAGAAAATAAAACTTATTTCAACTTTCAATAATACCAACTCAGATATATTCAATGTAAGGTCTTCGTCTTTCAATGTGTTAACACGTGCGTTTCTACTTATATTTTAACCATTTGATTTTGAAACATAGCTTCGAGTAATTGTGGGAAACCGTTGATTTTATTCGCCACGCGGTACGAAGAAAACATACATTTTTTTAACCCATCTTATTGTTTTTATGTAACGTTACACAAACGTGACAAAAAACTCATAGTAGTAAAAACATGTATCTTTGTCTAGAATCGTTTAATCTTCTTGCCGTACTCCCCTTTTATGCCAGTCTTCAACGTGATTGATCTTTTCAAAATGACTAGCATGTGTTTACGACGTCCAAGGCTACTCTGATGCTTCAATGAAAAAAAAATTTTATTATACTATTGAGCTGAATCAGCTTTAAGCGTTCAAACTTACTTTATTGAATCTCCCAACAAGATGTTTTTTCGGTTTAAACGTACTTCTTACACTTAATGACGGGCAAAATAAGTCGTGATACGATTTTAAAATAAAGCAACATGATGATAGTCTCGGTAAAAGTGCACGATATTTGATTTGCAGATATGTGAGCAAATGTACTTTCCTATAAATAGATCACTGTTATTATTCTGAAACATCCACGTTCAAAGCTTTATGCTGTTGGGAATTCAGTTTCATATCAATCAACGTTCTACTTTTTGCTGATTATGTTTTTTTGTACTTTGATCTATATTACTTGGACTAATAATTTTTCACGTGGTTTTCTTCATCGTTTAGATTTTTTTTGCTCTCGTTTTTGCAACGCTCTTGTTCGATGTACATTTTTAATGCATTTCTTCCATTATTTACAATGCCTGAAAAAATGCCACAAATCTATAGTGAACTGGTGTTAAATACTCTACATTAGTACACTCTATGGAGATACGATTGTATAATTATTTTGATAAGAACATTAATACTTTATTTGACAAATGAAATATTTATATACTTTTCCGGAGGATCGTTTCATAGATGTTCAAACGTGCATTGTTACGATACTTTCCGAGCGGTAAATTGAAGCTCGAGAAGTTATTGCAAACGTTTATTCCTAAAAACAACAAATATTTCATCATTTAACATAGCCGTCTATTTTATTATCTCCGAGATACAACTATCAACGATAAGTTTACCAGACAGAGGAAAAAGAAAAGAAAACTTCACACCGGCATCGAGGAGCAAGTGGGTGGGTAGACAGGTTGGTAAAAGGGGGCCAAGTCGCGATGAGGCGCTAGTCTCGCGTTCCAAAAATACACTTGACCTTTCCTTTCGATCCTGTCCAGAAACTCGGTGGTGGTGGTGGCGGCGGCGTTGCTCCTAATTGCCGAACGCTGCCTCCACTACTACCACCACCACCACTACCGCATATGTCGTTTCACCCCCTCCTCTCTTTCTAGCTACATACACGCGATTCGTGCCACTCGTTCGACCCTATACCAAACTTGATTTCACATTATACGCCTGCTTTTTTTTCTTCTACTTCGCGCTCTTCCGCAAGCTCCTATGATTTATGCACCCGAAGCACGTCACTTTATACACATATATACGTATGTATGTACGTATATCTCTTACATAGTCTCCTCCCAAAAATTATACTAAGCTGTAAAATGTATGCGTTTGCTCGCGGGAGGCCAGATTTTAGTTTACTTTTTTTTGCCGTTGGAGATGGATTGCTGCGGTAATGAAGCATGTCGTTTGCTTGTAGGTCGATTCTACGAGTAGGTAATTTACATTTTTTTTTTCGATGGGGTGGGAGCCTCCGTAGACTGTAATTTTGATAGAATAAATTATTCATTGGGGGATGGGGGTTCTTGTCAGTGATTAATTTATTCTATTGCACTTGGGACGAATTACAGTTTTCATGGTTACTTTGTACAAGATATACGTTGTTCGAGAAGTGCACAACATTTTTACTCTTGGCATAGGGATTGAGATGAAAATTACAAATGTTGATTTTCATAGCAACCTTTTCTGTCTCTTGTCGATTCGTACAAGTATGAGGAGGACAGTTCACGCCAATCGATTGGCTGTACTTTGCTGAGACACGAATATAAACGTTAAAAATGAGCTTTATACGGTTGATATCAGAAAAAAAACTATCGATGGCTACTTTGGTATAGCTGTTTATACTTTTTATACCGGTCACTTGATGCACTTGTAGATTACGGGAAAAAATATCTAACTAGCTTAATGTGCATATTTTTTAAGCGCTCACAATGGCTGTTTTATTTATGACGCTATAACAATGTAATAAATTATTTTAATTGAGCAAGCGTATTAATATTTCAACTGTCAGATTGATTTAACGAACGATGTGACACGAACGATTATTTTAACGTTCTACAGAAATAGACTGGAATTGTTTATTTCTCGTTAGACTGCACGTGTAAAGATAATTAAAAACCTATAGATGCCAGTGTACATAAAAAAATGAAGAAGAAACGAGGAAAAAGAATCGATTAGTCGAACAATAATAAACACAAATTAAGGCTATGGTAAAAATCGGGGCCGGATATTTAAAATGTACACGCGTGTGGCTTGATGAATAGTTGATGGATGTTCTCCGTACAAAATATAGGTGCGACGCTTCAACAAAAGCTCTCGTTATGCGTACTCCACAATTTACTAGTCGAGTAATTGACGTATATGTACAAGTTATCCCGAAAATACGAATTATGTTTTTATCGTCCATACACACACACATATTTTTTAAAACGTATTTCAGACGTTTAATCAGGCGCAAAACTAATTCACTCGCGGCCTCGTTTTCGACGAATCAATTTTTCAGAAGCCGCGCGCCGTCGTCCGCTGGCGGAATTTGCGAAATTCATCAAGAGCACTTGCGCCCCCTTCTCATACACATACATACACGCGCACGCGAATCGGAACTCTGATTAAAGCTAAATGTCCAAGTAGAGAGAGTGAGAGGATTATGATGAATTTTTGGACTAGTTCGTTGCAAGGGAAATACATACATACCGATTTCTCGCTTTTATTTTCCAGCTGAACTAGTTCCGAAAATAGATTTTTTTTGCGAAAACTATTCCGTTTGTTCAAAGATTTTTTTGTTGGTTTGGTTGCGTTTGTTTGCATAGAAATACAACTGTACTTTTGAATTTGATCGAGAGAGTATTCAACTCTACTCTAAATGGATGAAATAAAAATTTGGATTTATATATAGCATGCGCGGGAACATTTATTCCTTTCAATTGGATTGTTTATTGAAACGATTGTGATCAAATGCAACCATTAACTATTTCTAGAAAGAAATAATGTTTTATTTAAGTTAAAAACAAGACATTTCTGAAGAGTTACGATAAATAGTTAGTTAAAAAAGGAACCACATTACACGCGATCAAAGTTTGAATAAGCGCTGGTAGCAAAATATAAAAGTGGCTGAAAATAGTATACGTGTAATAAGCAAAAATAACCCGTTGGAATTTGTCTTGAAAAGGAATCTAAATGAAATATGTCTCTATTTGAATGACAAGGGGTGAACGCCTGTCATTTCTAGTTTCATAATTAGATAACATGGGGGTGCTTAAGCTATTCTTCCTTGTTATTTTTAGACATCCTGGGCTATCTTTAGTATTTATATTTGAGTGTTCTTCACTAATATTATACTCCAGTGGCATCGACGCGAATAGAATCAAAATCAAACTACCGTCCAAGTAATTACGTAAGCCTCATTGCATTGAGTTGAATTTTATATTTTGAGAACGTTGATAACTTTGAAATAAACGCTAGACATTTTATTTAAAATCCATTCACGAAGTAATTTCACTATCGCCTTTATGATTACAACGTTTCAAGAGTTTAAGAACGTAAAAACAAAGAACCAATACAAGAATAATACATCTGATGATCTATTTTACATAGTAATCATTTTTTTAAATAGCGATAATAAATGACAAGTATATTTTTCAGTTCGAGATAAATTAAGGTTTTTATCGTAATACCCCGGATTTCTGTAAAGAGAATAAAGCTTTGTTATCTTTAATAATCCAACAGCATATATTCCATTCAAAAATGAAAAAAAAAACAACTAAAACTGAGCTTGTTTGAAAATGAGAGCAAACATTGGAATAACGAGCATTACGTCAAAGGATAATTTAGAGGCCAAATAAAAAAATGGGTGGGGGAGGAGGAGAAGGGCACGCGATCGTTCATCCTGCTAACGAACTTGATTTGACGGGATAACGAATCAACGGACGCGCGCACGATCGTCCCCTGTGTGTCCGAGAGAAAAAGCGCTCGCGAGAAGCAGAGAAAGATTAGAGAGAGAGAGAGAATTTTTCTCTTTCTTTTTTTCTGTTCCTTGAACGCGTGATTCGCTTACAATCGCCGCTTTTTTCGACGAGAAAAGGAAAGATTATCAAGTTGAAATTGCTAGTGATAAATCAGCAAAGTCCATTTACTTTTGTGTCTTTCATTCTCATACTTCTTATATTGGACGCTCTCGTTCGATTCCTTTGTAATTGTCTTAGTTTTTAAGTATCGACGATGAGGTAATAGCTCTTTGGTATTAATATTTTCGGTCTTTTATAATCGTACGTCTTTTTCTACGACAGTGATATATCCTCTGTAAAAATGTATTGAAAATTCATTAACAAACTATACAATGCACACTTTAGTTTGAACATTTCTTATAAAATACCGAAATGCTACAAGTAGGATTACATAATCATTTTAAACAAAACCAAAGTTTCACATAAAAATATAATACGCAAACGTTTCGTTTTAACCGTTTAACATTGTAAAAATTAGACGTTATACATGATTTTAAAAAGATGACCTCTCACGCAAATAATTAAATAGTTCCAATCGCAAGGTTTAACTTTATTGGTACTCTGTTCCATATCGTTGAGAATTTTTGCCATAGCTTTGGTACTTTTGCAAAATTATCGAATTCCACCAATACTTATACTTTTTTCCCTTTCGTTCTGTAAAGTTTCCTTCTTTTTTTTCGCCATTTGTGCACTTTGACACAGGAACTCTGACAGTTTTTTTTTCATTTTTTTTCTCGTTTGATGACTAGGCGTTTTCCATCGGAAAAATTGAATTTGGCTTTATTTAAATGAACATTGCTGAATCGTGCCAATATTAAGGACAAATTAAAAACTAATCTTCTGTTAACGTTTCCCACTTGGTGCGTATCGATATTACTTCTTCCTAACGCGACTGAAAAACAAAGTATCTTCGCTATTGACTTGACGTGTTTTGAACGCAAAAAAAAAATAAATAATCGGCTTTCAATGTCGAGTGCGCAATAACTCGGGAAATTGACAATCGATAAGTTTGAATAAACAGCACCTAGCCGAAGATATTTCTGATTGAACTATTACAGCACCTCATGCGAGTAACTTCATTCTATATACGTGAATCGCGTATATATAGTCGTATAAATCGAATGTAAATATCCTACCCGTATATTTCTCCTACGTAACAGACTGCCAATAATACGTCGGATTAGTTCCTCTTCGTGTAATACTATCCTCTTGACTACTACGTGTATTGTTTCCAACTGTCGATAGGAATGCAATCGATAAGAGTTGAGTCAATAATTATTAATAACCGGATATCTGATGTCGTAATTTTCATCGTATAAATAGTGCCTTATTGCAATAGTGTTCAATATTGATTTATTTTCGCAAAAATGTTAATCCTTACGTTTATCGAATCAATTGAACAATATTATATCTTTGAATAATATTTCTTTCTTTTTGTACTTTTTCATCAATCCACACTCTTTCAATTTTATTTGCCAACCTTCGTCATACATATTTATCGACGTACAAAACTTGATTGAATATGTCTACACTAGCACGTCCGCGTATTTTCCCCGGGAGGCAAGAAGATAATAAATATAATATATGCAAACAGCCCACAGAAAAACCGCGTGCCCTATACTTTAAGCTCCTTTTTTCTTCCTTTCCGTATGAGAAAAAAATACACGTATATACATACGTATGAAAAGCAAACTCGACAAGCCACAATACAAAAATTGACGTTCCCCCATCGTCGTTATTACAACATCATCCTCGAAAAAAAGCACCACTGTTAACCCGCTTAGATTATGATCTCGAGTACGTAGAGGGTGTGGAAGTAAAAGGAGAAACGCGTTGTGTTACAGGATTTTGAGGGCACGATAGCGATATATATCTTTTCTCGAGAGGTTGGGGAAGTTTCTTATTTGTGTTACAGAAGGAAAGATCATTGCTCTTGGCTCACTAAGGGCGAAGGTCATATTAAGATTAAGGGGATTATTGTGATTCCATTTTCTAGGAACTTTCCAATTTACTTGATTAGGCGATTGTTTTGCTTTATTGGATTTTCATTTAGGAGCTCGTGATTCGCCGATTTGTAGAAAAGTATTCCGATTATTCGAAAAAAAAACGTTTGTGGAGGTGAGACGTTAACGAGACTTTTTGAAATGTACATGTTCTTTTTATTGCAAGAATATTTGGTAGAATCGATGACACACTTGATTTTTTCCTATAAATTATTTCCAAAGACCGACTAGCAAAACCTAAGGAAATCTAATTTATTTATCCGTCTGTTATCATTGATCGCTTCCTTGAGAAATATTTTTCCAAGTATCCCCTATCTTCAAATTTACACTTAATTAACCATAATCCATCAACATAGCTCTTTCTCGATCTCTCCGTAAAGTGCTTTGCACACGGAAACATATAAAGTCGCCCCGTTATATAGTTGCGTGCGACGTTAATCCGAATCTCGAATTCATATTTTTTTTTCTCACTCAACCGCTTGCGATATATAGACCGCAGTTGACGGCGATAACAATAGTTAGCGATTTATTTTCACGGGATTCGTTTAAGATCATCGTTGGATCTTATTGACTGCGGAGTTCACTATATTCTTTTTTGTTTATTTGCCTTCACTATCAAGCGCTCTACTTGCCGTTGAAAAAAGTACTTGGAGTTTTCATATTTTGAATTATTCATTAGGTTTGATGAAATATACGATGACCATTTTGATTTTCGACCTATAAAAGATTTCATCTACAAGCATGCAAAGTAGAATTAATTCAAAATAGGCTATAAAAATATTAAAACTAAAGCTGTAAATTAAAATCATATAAAATCACATTGCTATAAAATATTTAACAGGATGCTATAAAATATATGTTATCATTTACAGACACGCACAAAGTGAGCTTTATGCGAAATGAAAAAAAAATCTATGTAACGAAAAGCATATTTTCTTTTCGTTATCATGATAATTTTACGCTAGCTTAGGAATTTCAATTCCCATCCACGCTTAAAAAAACGTATAAACTATACACGGCTATAAAAAACCGCTTGAAAAGTGCCTTGCTGCGCTTTTTTTCTCGCAGCGCTAAATCATGTCCGTTGTAACTAAAAAAGAAAAAGAGAGAAATTCTCTCGTTACACGAGTCTAGAGATTTGTAGAATTTTTTTCGTTAATTAAGAGTCGTGGAAATTTAAAATAGCCGTTAGATGCAAAGAAGCATATTAGCTTTTAATTGCCTTTGTCTTTGACGGTATCGTGTCTTTTGATAGTCTTTTTTCTCCGATTCGTCGACTATATTTAAAATCCATCGCTTCTCATAGAACGCACAATGGTCATATTTGCAATTGATTCACTGTGTTTCGTGTGCGCTTTAACAACTTAATCGTTGACTCTAAACAAGTCTTTAATTAATAAGCTAGAACAACGAAATTAACCACGCCAAGCCACGAGCTTATATACTTCCTGTGCCGTGCGAAACTCTCGAAGAAGCAACATTACACGCGTTCGAGGTGGAAAATTAAGTCGCAGACGTTTGGGTGTGTGCATGTGCGTGTGTATTTGCTATTTCTGCATTGCGGCTGTAGCGCCGAAATAGAAATGTCTGTTGCCGTGTTGCAGCTCTTACTACTTTCCGAGTGTACTCTATTTTTTTACGTACGGTACTATTGAGTGTACTCTACGTGAGATTGTTTTGGGTTTTTTCCTTTTTGAGTGCTCGTGGCGTGGTGGAATTCCAACGACTGCGTTCCTTGATTCGACTCGATGTTTTATTGCACGAAGTTTACTAGGTTTTAATTGAACCTGGATTCGCATTGTTCTCTTTTATTATTGTTATATTTGGTGGATTTGCGTGCATAATACGCGTTTATCACGAATCACAATTGGTTTGAGTTTGTATGTTATTAATAACCATCGATAGCTTCCTAATGATCAACCAATAGTTTAATAAAATAAGGATTTTTCCTTGGCGATACAGCATAAAAACATAGTTTTTTATAGATCAACCGCGATTTCTACAATGCGTTGTACGCAATAACTCATCCAACAAAAACGCCAACGTAGGTATTTTTCTTTCTCCCACCCCATACCACTTAATCAACGTAACTTTTCTTCTTGAAAATCATCCGCTATTCAACGTCAGAGGGTAGAAAGGCAAACAAGTTCACTCGTTCGAAGAAGAAAAAAAAGAGAGAGGAGAAGTAGCGGCAGACATTTCTTATCGCTTCTCCATCATTAGACGATCGCCACCCACTTGCCTTGTGGTATCTTATCTGGTCGTGCTATTGATGTAAGCACTATTTTACGCGTCGTAGGGACTTGTAACCTCAGACCCGTTTGATTGTCCGATCGACAAAGATGAGAGAACGCGGCAAATTGAAGATTTTTATCAACTTTGGACAATTTTTTCTTTCGTCCCCTTTTTGTCGTTCGATTCCTTTCAGCGTGTATAGACTAATTGTAATTCGGCTGATAGCTTCAAGCTATTATAGCTGAAAGCCCAAGTGCATTGTTAGAGTTTACCATTTGCCCTCTCTCATTCGATTTACCGCACGTTATTCTTTTTTTTTTCTCTCTTGCTTTGGCGATGAGTTTGCCAAGCCGATTGCCAAAGTATATATAGAGACGAAAGAAAAGAAGGATTTCTAGAGTAGTTTTCTTTTGCGCGCTTGAAAATTGGGCTTGCTTTTTAGGTCGACTTCGCATTTGGCAATAAATTCAGATATTGTTATGCTGGACGTTGACATTTTTTCCATAAGAGAATACTTATTTTTTTGTATTTGTACAAATTGAACGTCTGTGAAAATTATCCTTCATAAATATTAAGGTAAAATTAGAATTTAAGATGTTCATTCACACAAGAATAGAAAATCTTAAACACGTGAAAGTTAAGGAACGACGCACCCAAATCCTCGAGCTTTCGACATCAACGCGACAAACAATAGAAACTCGCATACGCCAAAAGATAGTCGAAAAGGCGCGGATGTACAGAGAGACATTGACGTGAAACAAACGAAAAGGAGGTTGCTAGGGAGCGGGGTAGGATGGTGGTATTCTCTTTCTCTCTCTTGTATGCACGGTAAATTTAGCAGAACAATTAGGTCGGTTTGCATAGCACGATACGCGTTGTCTGAGGCGGCCCCGTTCGAGGTATATACACGGGCTGAGATCGACGAAAATTTCTCCCAAGGGGGCTTGCTGTGCAAAAAAAATGATGTACGTATATTCTCTTCGTTCGGAGTATTTTTTTATGTATCCCTCAAGGAGTGTAGGTTTTAATTGTTTAACATTTGGTTTCTTCGAGTAGTCATTGGTGGTATAACGTATCAAACTGTCCTAGCACCCAATCGTCTATTAAAATAAAAAGGAAGAAAAGAACAAATGCACGATGAAAGCTCAATTATAACGGCTATCGACGACGTTGCGTTAGTTACTCGTATTATTGGATGAATCTATTCGTTTGCTTTAATTGGATGTTTTCCTTGCTATTGACAACCGATATTTCTTCGTTTTTTTTACTTGTCGACGAAGTTTACGTTTGGGGAAACTCATGCATATACGTTGGACTCTAGTGCGGTGTTGAATTTTCCGATAAATCCCCGCGCGGATTTCGTCGGGGAGTGCCTCTCTCCCTCTCGTCGGAACTTCGTCGTATAATGAAAAGCTTTCGTCGCTGACGCCGTGCTTCGCTATATACAAAAGTTTAATGGAGTGCATGCACGCTGGTGAATTTCCAAGCTGCGAAATATTTTGTTTAATGATCTCTTGTCAGAAATTTACGAAACTGCCTGCTATTTACTCTCATCTCCGCATGTCAATTGGAATAAATAAAATCAGTTATAATGCGACAAACATTATATACGTATCGATCAAACAATAATCGAATAAGAAAAAAACTCAAATGAACCTATCATGTTGCAACCCGCCACACGATCATTGTATTTATGTAAGTCTGCTTTTAGGAGTCAAGTCGGTATATTTAAGGGTTCGATTGATAAATAATTCACTGGGATTTCATCCTCGGCGAGCCCGTAATTTAGCGCGGGTTACGAAAATAGACACCCGCCGATAAGCCGGTGACGCGGCCGCCACAGTCGTACACGCAATTGGCACGGGATAGATATAACATTTGTAATTGTTTACGTAAATTTCAATATTACCGCGACACACATGCGTGTGTGTATATATATATATATATATATATATATATATATATATATATATATATATACTCGAATAAACTATCTAGATACATAATTTATGGATTGCTTTCTGTATTTTACTAGAGACACGATCGTGAATCATCAATATACATAGCGCCGATTGGATTTTCCAAAGCTTTCGCAAATCATTAAAATAATCGCATATTTATTACTTTTGATAATTCGCGCCAACTAATTTTTTGTTATTAATGACTACACATTTTTTACGATTTATGTTCTTTTTTCAGGTGAGTAATACGTAAAAAATACGTTACGCGAGCCGAACCGGAAACAGTAACGTAAGGTATTTGAAACAAAAGTTTTATTCTACCCGGATGCTTTCATTTTGCGTAAAGGAAATCACACTATAGCATCGGAATTTAAATACAATGAACGAATACATTCGAACTAATCAATATAGGCGAAATAGAAACCTCTTTCGTGCAAAGCTTCATATCGAGAGCGAAATGCTTTATATATTTGATACATGCAAACCTATTTCAATGAGCCAATTCTTCTTGCTATCGTTGTTTTTTTTATTGTGTTCCGTGCATTGCAGATGAACTGGATTGAAAACTGTATCGTCCATATCTTCAAACTCTCTGAATACAATCTCTCCTTTGTCAAGTTAATTCATCGTGGAGTATTTTTTGGTTTAAATCGATTCGGTTATCCACTCTCGTAACGTTTTAATCGGTAGTTTTAATTAGAAATTTCGTATACGTATTGAATCGTAATTGTACAAGAGATGATAGTTACTTTGAAAAAAAAAACTATACTAAAATCATATAAACATGTAAACTTAGTTGTTTTCCCAATACATCAAACTAAAAGACCAAAATTATAACCCTTTCGGGATCGCATACGAGAAACAAAAAGCCCAAAAGTTTGTAGTTGTAGGTAAAAAGAGAGGAACACACATGCGCCTCGCCGGGTCATGCACGCGGAGGTGGTGTGTGACGGTCGACTATGCGGTGTGCAATTCGGTCAAGGACCATAGCACTCTCACTCGATATCTTTCCTATACGTGTATATACGTGCGTTGATGTGTGTGTATGTGACTACGTAGCTCCGCTAACATAACGAAACTTGTATATGTATATACGTTATCAAAATCAATCTATCAGCAGACGTGCAATATTTCGTCAATTTCCGAAAATAATCTCTTTCGTTAGATATACACTGGACAATATATGAAGTGATAGTCAAATTGGTTCGCGTACGTGGGTTTGGTGAACAACGTATTTTCGTCGCGGCAAACGATGGCGGCTTTAGTGGTGTTCGTGCGGGGGATTAGAGATCACGATTATCCACTTGATGTATTGATGATTTCGAAACGAATGTTCGTTATTAACAACGTACAGTGCGACTGATTGCGTTTGGCATATGCCTGTGCGAGCTTATATCAAACTTGATTATATATATGTATAGTCGTTATATCGCGGAATTTTGCAAAAAATCATTTTTGTTATTACCGTGACTGCAAGGTTGAAAACATGATACAACAGAGTTGTAATTGCTTGCTAATTGAAAGAATGTTCAATTGTAACACGTCGATTAATGTTCGTGTAAAATAATCGAAAGTTAAAGCGAGATTGAAGTGTAATTATTTGTCTGTATCCCCTCCTCGTGTAACGACTTTACGTATTTAATAAGAACAAATTGGATTTCAATTGCAGTCTCGGAAGTTTGTAGCAACAATTTCATTTATACCAACGCCAAGTTGAACTACCGTGTTGCAGGCCAAGTAGTATAAGTCACGCCGAGGTCAGACTATCCGAGTGATGTATACGACTGTGGTTAATTAAGCTCTTTTACGATCGATTGTTATTATTAATTTGCGTCAATTAGATGGCGATTCACGAACTACTTTCATCGCGTCTTTCAAGAGCATACATCCAAATATCAACACACCGTAATTGAAATATAACATAGTTATTTCCGCTGAAACGATTACGTAATTGCAAAATGAAAAATTAACGGAAAAAAGTATACTCGTAGCTGTGAAACGCGTAAGAAAAAAAACTAATCAATCCGCAACGTAGTTTTCAGTGGAAACACGAAAAGAAAGAAAGAAAGAAAGAAAAAAAAACAATGGAGCAATTGAGTGACAATCGACACACGAGCTATGTACTCGCGCGCGCGCAACACTTGACAGATAAGAGAGTCGAAGAGGCAGCAGTGCCCTCGTGTCCTCCACCTTCGCTCGCGTTCTTCGCCCGCTTCGACTCTCTCTCTCTCTCTTTCTCTCTCTTTCTCTCTTTCTCCCTTCATCTCTCCACCTGTATGAACCCCACTCGACAACGAAAGAGAGACTTTCTTTCATCGTCCAAGCGCGCTTGTGGTACTCGCTTTCTATCGATTGTCCCGCACCGAGCGACCTCTCTCTCTCTCTCTCTCTCTCTCTTTCTCTTTCTCTACCTATCTCTCGTCCTCAAAAGTCTTAATGAAATATTGAAGCGACCAACGTCGCGTCGTCGTTTTCGTGTGCAACCGATTTCATGACGAATAATTCACTTGTTCTTATTAAAGGTATTAACTTTATAACCAAAATTATTAATTAGCAAAAACACTCGTAATCGAAGATACTATTGAAACAAGGAAACCTTGCAACATGGTTAGAGTTTTGCAACTTTAAAAATATTAGCATTTTTATCACATGGGTTATTCTAAGATGACAAATAATTAAAAAAAACGGTTAAATCATTTATACAAATCCACAAAACATAAAAAATACGTGTCATCAGAGTCTCATTAACGATTATCTTATACAAAATACTCTCTTATTTTCATGTAAAAATGTAATATTCGATAAAACGTTTTTTAAACATTATTTATTAATCATTATCATAGGTGATATATTTTCAACACGTTCAATTGTATTTCAGCTACGTATAATAATCTCAGATTGCTTTACCTGTTTCATAGCTTCGTAAATATCTGCCGACGAATTTACATCTGTCTATCTATGTTTTGTATAATTATCATTCAAACGCGATTGTCAACAGTTCAGTCAATACACGATGAGGGAGTTGGAAAATCCGATTAACTTATTCAATTGCATCCTCCGAGTTTGGAAATAATTAAGCTGCTTGTTTTGAGGTGAAGACTCCCGCATTTGAATTTCCCACTCGTTTCTCACTAACAAGTTGTACGTATAATATTTGATGTTTATATTTTACGTGCAAACTTTGTTTAACTTTTAACGATGAGCATTACTCTTGATCGTTATTTCACTGTAATCTTTACAATTGCAAAAGAATATAGATAATCTTTAAAATGGAAAAGAACAAAAAATGCGAAAAACGAGTCCATACATTTGTTAAAAATGTAGTATGTTAACGATGCGCCTATAATTAATCCATAAAAAAATAACTCAATTTCGAAAAGCATCATAAAATTTAGATGCAATAGCTTCGTTACAACCTCTCGAGAAGGGGGGAGGTAACTAGATTTACTTTTATGCTGCCTCATCAACACCTACATAACTAATGTGGGACTCATTAACATAATCAAATCAACGTCGAGAACTTTCGAATCTATGAAACTTGTTGTCTTGTGTTAATTAACCCTCTTCCTACCTCTCTCTTGACGCGCAATTCGCCACTCGTAAAAAGTCTCTTAAACCACGAAGAATCGTAAACGTGGCGACCCGAATTTCCCTTCGATGGATTAATTTAACAGTGCCTTTATTTTCGAAAAGACACTCTACGGTCTTTTCCATACCTCTCTATCGCTGATTTCTCAACAGCTTTGTCAAATATTTGTCAGGGGGATTGATTTGTCGTTTGACTAACGAAAAAATAATACCGATATGTTGTAAATAAATTGCAAACATGAAATATCTCATTATGATCTCTAATTCGTTTTATACGGTATTAATTTGCTACGAGTTTACGTTCGTCGTATTATAATTGTTGGATTTTTAGATTAGACAAGTTATCATTAGGAACATTAGCGAAGAAGCACTATGATACGACATACGCGGAATTTTGATGCGATATTGAACGTGAAAATATGATTAGGGAAAGTCAAATTAAGCTTTGAGCATAGCGTGGAACTTTAGTGAATCAATGACTTTAAAGTACTGTCGCAAATGGATTAAACATTATTCAACTATTATTGAATATTTGACAAGTTATTTTAATGGCTCAATTAGTACCGATTATACAAATGGCGAATTAATATCAAACACATTTCTACATGTTTATCTATATACGTCGTCATCTTCAAATATACACGTGAAAGCACAAATACTCAACAAAATGTTATCTCAACGTTGTATACTTTTCGTTAAATAAAATTACCTATTGATTTCGTATACATTTATGTAAAATATTTACACGTATTAAAAAAATGTTGTAACACATCACCGTTTTTTAGAGAAGTGAAAAAAGATACAATTATTTTTGGAATAAAATATACGAGTACAAAAAGAATAAAAATTTTTTAACTACGTTTTTTGACTCAAACAAAGCTTATTTCTCGCCACCATTTCCTAATTCGGTAAATCCAAACGCTCTTGAATAAAAAACTTCAAGTATCATCTACAATACCTCATCCCTTATCATTATGCATTGATATAACGCTCAAGTCCTTATCCTACTATCATGAAAAAAAAGATTGCATCCTCGTAAAGATCTTTTCGCTCATCAGCAACGTTACGAGCAGAGCACCTATCCCACAGACGCGAAAAAATAAAAGTAGTAATAGTGGTAGTAGTAGTACTAGTAACCGTTGCCAAAAGCACGAGAGAAAGAGAAAGAGCCAGGGGGTGCCAAGGAGGTATAAGAGATAGGACCGGCCACCTGCAAGTAGTGGGGTCGTTTGAGTTTGTGCCAGCCTATAAATAAAAAAAACACCCACGTATACCCACGTATACACGAGTTTGAAATCGTTATTCAATAAAGCTATCCAAAAATACCGAGTGCACTCACACACATATACATGTTCACTTAGTTTTTTTTATTTTTGGTTGTATAACGTATGTGTGTATGTGTGTGTGTGTATAGGTGGCATGCGCAACCTACTGCAGATACGTTGCGGGTTGTCGGACGCCGCCGCGCCCATGGTCCATCCCTCTTCTCCCCCCCTCCCTCGGCTTGCTTACATTTCTGTTAGTTGTTTTTTTTTTGGTTGTTGTTTTGTCGAAGGCTTCGCGCGTTAATTAGTGCGCGCCGCGTGCTCAAAGCGAAACCCCGCAACGAGATAATTGTTCGCCTCGCTGAACTTTGCAAGGGAGAGGGATGTATATATATAACGACGACTCGCGTCGTATGTTATTGCGTTTTCGAGGGAAGCGGAAATGTTTGCTTTACCATGGACTTCGTTCATAATGTGTGTGTGCGTGTGTTTTATTGCGTGTATGTATGCATGATTTTGTACATTCAGGTATAATTGAGTTTTCGAGGAGTTTAGGATGGTAAGCTTACAACGATTCGATCAATTTGATGTTCGTTTAGTTTGTTCAAAATACTAAAATTTATATTTAATAAATTAATTAAAGAAGAAAAAGAAATTTTTCTTGATGTGCTGAATATCGTAACAACTTTCTTTTTGGAATGTTAAGCTGATTTTTAAAAAAGCAAAAATTTTAATTAAAAATTTAATTGAAAATATCAAATTATAAAGACTAAAGGTAGTTTACAGGTATAGAGAATGTCATAACTGTTTTAAACGCTTTCCAAATAACAAGTTATTTAATTGGATGAACTTGAATGAACTTGATTTCTTGATATCAACTGCGGTTCTAATGATTTTATCGATTAATGTCTACATTTCTCATTCGTTACTTTCGTTACGAATATACATGTTTACAACATACAAATAAATAAGAACAGAAGACGTTATATTTTTGTCAAAGTTGAGATAAAAACCTACGAAACAAGAACAAAACAATGAATAGGAAAACTTTCACAGTATCCACAAATAACGAAAATTGCTAGAGATCGACTAACGATCAACTGCACTTGAACAAACAACTTAACAAAAAAAAAACAAGAAAAAGAAAATCAGTAAATATTCATTGAATGAGAAGGTTGTATAACGGCGGCATATATATCTTTCTGTTTCATTTTTCCCCCTTTCCCCGTTTTGTTTCGCTTTAGAGCTCTCAAGTGCGCTCTAGCGTTGAAAAACAAGCTGTACGCTTGAAAATACCGCAGCGATATTCACGCTACAAAAGGCAAAAACGAAACAAGACCAAAAACTAGAATGAACTCCCTCTCTTCCCTCATCCCAGCGCCTTTCTATCCAACGATAAAATGAAGAAAAAATAAAACCTCTATTGCAACGCCTCGAATGTTCACGCTGCGTTAACTAGCTTCTCTCTCGCTCTCTTGTGAATTTAATTGTACGAGTATTAAAATTTTGAATTGCAAAAATGCAGAGCATTGCAAATATACAGATATGACTGCATGGAAATGTATGAATTTTGACAAGACACAAAGTGCTTCGTGAAGTCGCATTTATTTTCAGAAAAAGTCACGTTTAGTTATTAGTTAAAAGAAAAATGTTTAACATTGCACAGCACCACAGTGTATTTAACACAATGGAAGAAAAAACAAATAATGCCATTACAAACAAACGACGCGCACATTTTCAACGGGTTAACATTGTTTGATTTTTTCGAAAGCATAAACAAAACGAAATCTCAAGAGTATATCAGAATCACGTCGTCACGAGACATTCGGATATAGAACGAAAACAGTCATCCAACTCTAGCGATCACAAGAACGAATTCCCAAACCGTGCATGCCGATAGTCATAAATGCAAAAAAGGAAACTCACTCGCACGCTTGACAAAAAAAAGGATGTTGAAATCCAATCTCTTTGTTGATAGAAATGTCGTCCTATTAATATTCGCCTCACGCGAAGAAAGATATTGTACATCAAGTCGATACATCTAGGTACAACATTACATTGCGTTTAGCTGATTCTGATGTTTACATTGAGGAATAAAATCCTTTATAACGTATAAACATCTCGTCGTGATGTCTATATTCGATCTGTTATATTATGCTACTACGTACAGTTGTTAAAAAAACAGGGGGTATAGACATTCTATTATCCAACGGCGTATATATACATTTTGTACACCGGCTTTTTGAAATGTTAATCGCGTAAGTTTAAAATAATTCTCATCTATTACTCGATCCGATGTCTGATCTAAAATCGGTATTTTCATTAAATCACAATAAATTATTTAAACAGGATTAGCCAAAAATAAACTTATAGATAAACGTTAATGACACGATTACTTATTAGTCTTTGGATACGAAATATTGAAAAGTCTGAAATTCGTTTCAGCGTAATTTTTTACGTCGACATTGACTATTATCCTAACGAATTTGTAATCGCAGGAAATAAAAGCTACAAAGATATATTTAAAAAAAATAATAAAATCTCGGTCAGATGGATTCGTGTACACGTTTAATTAGTTTTATGCAAACAAACTTATATCGAACATCCAACTTCCGCAAGCTCTTTTGATCGACTGCAAGTCTAAAATTGGTACATACTTATTTTACGTAATACTTTGTAATTGAAAGTGAAACACTTTTTAAGTTGAACAAGTAGCCGTCATCTCGTATACAAGCTCGTTTAAAAAAGTTTCAAATCACATTCGCAGCAAAATTTAAAAACTCATTATGGCACGTATAAGAGCATGAATCGCATCATAGTATAATCAAAAGACGTGATAGATACGATCAGCGAGCATGACCGGAAGGTTTGGAGAGACGACACACATACTCACACGCAATATCGTCGTTCTAATCGTATCGCGTATTATGTGATGTGTGCTAATATAGGCACTACGGAGAGAGAGAGAGAGAGAGAGAGATATGCGCCGTTGCGCTCGCCTTGATGGATAGCCGGCCTCAGGCTCTACACTGCTGGACAACGCTCGGGGATTATACTATATAACGTTACCTTCCCCTCTGTGCTCCCCCTATAATGCAGCCTCGATAATTTGGACGCCAAGATTATAAGCTTTACTATATATACTTGTATATACTTTACTATATATATATATATATAGTGAAGCTTATAATCTGTGCTTCTTTATCCTGCTGAACACAAACACCGCATGCATACTGATATACCCACACACACACACACACACACACACACACACACATGAACTTGTTTGTCGGAATTTCTTTTTCTTTCTTTCATTTATTTTCGGGTTCCCGATGAATCGACGCAGCGATATTGGGCGATTATACGAAGAGTCTATTTTAAAACACAATGTCTAGTTTTAGGAATACATTTTTATCAATTGGAATATTTACATGTGTAGATATATTTTTTCTTCAAATTTATCCCTTTGATCAATCGTGAATCCAGTGTCTAGATCTAATCTGGAGTTATTGAACTAAAAAAGATTAGATTTGTACGTCTTTGCTTTATTCGGAGATCACTCAAGCCTGAAAACAAAACATTTTAATATAATCAAAACCCTATATCTCACATCGTCCGTTCATTCAATATTGCAAAAGTACATATCCATTTGCGATTAATAACAAAAATATGTATAAACATTAACGGATACGTGATATGCTTTTAAATGAAGTTAATTAAATGGTATGAATATGCAATCAGCGAATGGCTAATGTATATACATTTCGAATTCAACGCGTATTCAGCGCGAAATAATCAGTGAAAGGTCGTGGTAACAGAGACTCAAAAGCCTTGGAGATAATTGGAAACGTAGATATGTTTCTCTCCATTCATGTAATATAGTACATAGATTCTATACTGAAAATTCTAATTTGACAGTAATAAAACCGTCGAGAGCACAAAAACCAAAGTAAAATTACAGCTGATTGTCAAAATGAGAAGTATTCGCACATACGCGAAAAACTCGGACGTTTTTTTTGATAAAAACTGCTTCAATCGTTTCCTTGTAAACGTTATTCTTTCTAATCTTACAATACATCTGATAAAATTTTATACGATAAAAATAGTATTCTTACGCCGTTGTTTTCACGATTTTTTTTATCCGAAAACCATACGGATGTTCTATGCAAAAGCACAAAGTACCGAGCGCACAAAAGAAAAAAAACTCAATAGGACAATATTCGTCAAATATGTGCTCTAATATAAAATAAACTACCGTTCCCTCTCGAAAGAAGCGCTGCGTGTGCGTCCATCTAAAGGCCTTTGAAATGCATGAGATATTCGAAAAATAACCGAGCGTAAAAGTTTTATGAACTCGAATATTGAAAATTCAATTTGCAGCTCTCGAATTGAACGTCATAGAGCTCTCGTGTGTTGTCATAAAAATTGCAGAATATAAAGCTATTGTGACATTAGTTTATTTTGAGTCCCATTCATTTCATTTGGTAGATATTGGCTAAATTAAATAGTGATTATATCACGTGTAACTTGTTAATTGAATTAGTTGTTATGAACTTCAGGCAAATACATACAAAATATTTTCGCGTTGATTTTAACACTCGAATAGTTCCAAAAGAAAGAAAAAGGTAACAATCCCAGCCACAGCACCAAAAAACACGAAGCGATCGTTTCTGCAAATAGACCGAACTAGAAAGAAAAAAAGACACCGTGCGATTCTACACGCTTGTGGCTGAAAATCTGTGCAGAGCCGAAAATGCACAGATACATAGATATACGTACAGGTATGGCATAGCGGCGCGTTTTATGGATGGCTGGTGAACACGCGAGAGCGGCGACGTCTCTAGGTCAACGCGTTTGTCACTGTGTTACTAGCTGCCATACGTGCGTGCACTGTACTTTTCTTTTTCTGCCTGGCTGACAACTTTTCACGCGATTTATCGGCTTAGGTTGCACCAATGCTGATATGAACTATATATAGGTACAGCGTTAGTTTGTATATTTCAAAAAATCGTAGATTCGCGTTATCGCCGGGTGCTTTTTTTAGAGGAAGAAGCTTAGAGTAGTTTGGATATACAGCGGATATCACAGGATTATTTGGTGGAAATATACGTAACTAGTAGGATCTTTATTTTTTGTATCTATTTGGAGCTCGGATGTGGATTAACAGTTTAATATGTGCACAAAATAACAAGTCTACAGCCTAATACGGAATTCACGATCGGAATATGTAAACGAGAACCACCCGATGGTTTCCATTGCCAATTATCGTTAATTTTCAATTTAAAGTATACAACGAGTGTGGATAGACATGCAAATACATTTTCATACATTCGATATATTCTCGAATATATGCAATATCAACGTTGAGGCCAAACTTACCCGAAAGCGTTCAAAAAAATGAAACAAAAAAGACTTGTACAATTTTAAAATTCATCGTCGCCGGCGCCTTGCGGCATAACTGCTGCCGTCGTCGCGAATAAAGAAGTGGGTCGTAGTCGTCGTCGCTCGGCGTGGCGTTTATTAGACATTCCTAGAGGACGTCGTTGCTGTTCGCGCGACCGCGGATAATGAGCGCCGCGGAGAAATGTTTACGACTTCGTTATAAGGGGGAAACATCGTTACCGTTAGAGGTTGAAGAGAGGGAAAGAGAGAGAGAGAATACGAGGGTACATCGTAAAAGACATCGCTCTTTCTCTATCTATCTGCCATTCGTCCATCCATAAACTTTTTAAATTTGACGAAATACCTTTGCGCCGTATTTTTATCAGCGATAAGAACCGAACGGGACGTTATTAGATCGTAAATTTCCGAGTTATCGGCTTTGCTGCGTCTCTGATATTTGATACTTTCTCTCTCTCTCTCTCTCTTGCTAGTGCGCTGTATCAAATTTTTATTTTTTGCCTACTCTACGACAGATTTTTTTAACGAAGTTCCCTACGTTACGTTCAGCGAGGGGACCTACCAACGAAAGGTGTGCGTTAATCCTTATATGCATGAAATGAATTTCTGCTAAATGCATAGTGTAGGTTATAGCCTTGATGGAAACAAAATAAAAGTTGCATACGACACAGTTCCTTAGCCATTAAAATATTTATATTTTATCAATGACTAAATAATTACACACAAAAGGACATAAAGATCGAAATACATACCTAAAAATCTTCATAATTATAAGATTTCCAAATTACAATAGATTGAAGAGTTTTGCTTTATCGCGTCACCACGATTTTTACAGTCGTCAAGGTTACATTAGAAATGTTCACAATACTTACCCCAACCAAATAAACTAAAAATAAGTATGTTCTCTTCGTACAAAAATACCGACAATAAATACTTTAAGCAAAGACATTCGGCTGTACAGCCATGAGAAATGTTACGTTGGATACGGCCTACATTATGAATTTAAGGGTTAAATGAAATGCGTGTCGAAAATGCGTTACGGAAACGACAGAGAAAAAGAAATACCCGGTAACTTCCACAAGGATTTTCATCCCCACTTTCGCAATTTATATGCATTGGCGCCGCCTCTCATCCTCTCGTCTCGTTCTCTCTTTCTCTCTCTCTCTCTCTCTCTCTCTCTCTCTCTCTGCAGTGCACAAGTCATGACGCGTGCGCATATGACACATTTCTTGAGCGGTATAATTTGAAAAATTTGAATTTTACAAGTGCTCGCCACAACTTAAATTTGTTTTATTTGATACGAAAACCGTGTTATTAATTATTTTTTAAATTAAATTGACAAACGATCAAAAAAAAGAGTATTCAAAATGTATACGCCACAACACATATTCATAAAACGTATTGTGTATAAAAGTAAGCAAAAATTAAAGAAACCGATTGAAATTGATCGCAACTTCGTTCCTACCGAATATCCCGTGACATCACACGTCTGTTTTGCTCTTTCGATGCGTTCAAAGTTCCCAAATTAATATTTCATCCTTTGGGAAAATGGTACATTTGGGTTTTTTTCCTTCCACTCGTTAGAAGACTCTTTTTGATAAAATGTAAAATAGAATGTCAATGATGCGGTCACATGTCGAAAAAACCTTTTTCACAAAATGTAAATTAATATATTTGCATTTTAGAATGTTTTACATTTTACTTGCTCTTTGTGAGAAACCGCTGAAATTTACTATACAAATGAAAGTCGTGAGATTGAATTGTATTAACGTTGTAAACGAAACAGAACAAGAAGACAAAATATATTGACATTATTCCGACAAAGATCCGAGTAGTGAAATTTGATTTTTTTCATCGCGTATATATGTACAGACCACACAAGAGAGCTGTACAGAATGTAAAATTCGTTTGGCAAAGTTTCGAAATACACGCAAGTGTATACCCGGTGGGACGTCGCGTGGATTTCCTCGTGGTACGGTCGAACAATCAAATGCGCTTGCCAGCTCGATATAACCACTCTCGTAATAAAGTGCAAACGTCGAATGTTCAGAATAAAAAGACCATGACGTTCTAAAATCTTGAAACTTTCAGTAGCGATTGCGCTTTATTTCAACGTTTTGTGACGAAAACACAATTACACGAATTTTTTTTTTTAAATTTACATTTATTTTCTTTGTTAGCCACGAAACAAACGAAAAGACAAAATAATTTATTTTGTCGACGTTTCAATCAACTCTTAAAGCTCGATTAACCTTGATTACCGCTTAATTGTACCTAATTTGTGAAATAACTGAGGGGGGACAGGGTGATTGTGAGAGCTATTTATCGATCAATCATATAGTATAGAAGCGATGATTAGAAAATAATAAATATCGAGTGCAGTGTTCATCGGTATTAATCTATCATTCTCAATAAATAACGTCGAATTGCTAATCGATATGAAACACATTTAAAGTCCATTAACTAAGCGCGTGTCTTGATAAAAAAATAATTTGGTTGGCGATAGAAATTGAAGCAGGTTCTTAGCTGTACAATTTTGAAAACTGTTTACAAAAAGATCGTCCGTTAAATACCTTTGAAAATTCCCTGTACAGTTGAAAAATGGTGGTTTTCAAACGAATTCACCAATTAATTTATACTGTGTATTTTAAAAAGTTTATTACTTTAAGTTTTTGAATAAAACGGAAATTGGACGGTAATGTATTCGACGACGAATTTTGTTGACCATCACCTCTTTAATCGTTGAGTGCAGTATCGATCACAAATATTTAAGATTGATTCTGTCCAACGTAATGAAGTATCATGGCTGCAAATTGCGATTTTTAATTTTACAAAACTCTTTCTTCTCCACAGAACGATAAAATTGAAATGTCTTAGCTTTTAAATTCAAATGTGTTCGTTATAAATAAAGCCTAATGGAAGTTTACAAGATATACGTAACATTCTTCAAAAATTAGGGGGGTATTTCCAATTGTGATAGCAATCGATGGAGCTGTGGCGTCGTAAAAAATCTATATCTAACTTGTCAAGAACAAAAAATAAAGTCGAATCAAACGCTGGTTGTTGGTACATTGCAGGATAAGGGCGATGAAGGGCCGCCGAGGAATGTAGAGAGACATATTAAAAAAAAAGCAAAAGGGCCGCAAAAACGGATCAGCAGCAGATCGTAAGAGAACGACGAAGAAGCAGGAGGTATCAAGCCTCGTCCCTTCCAACGTGACCTCGACGCCGCAGCAGCTGCTGTCGTCGCCGCGGCGAGCTTCTTCGTCTCCTCGATTGCGCTCGAACGATCAACCTCCCCTCAGCACGAAAACTGTAAGTCGCCCTCAGATCCCCTTTTTCTCTTCCTTCCTTGGATTTTTTAACGAAATCATGACTTGCTTCGATCTTGTTCTTTTTTCCGTCGTCGCTTTATTGGATTTTTGTTTCGTTAACGGCGGTTGCCAATTGTTATTATATGTTAACATCACGTAAAAAATGTAAAATACTGTAATTTTATCCTTTACTTGAAATTCTGTGCATTAATATCAGAAGCTTCAAAACAGCCATTGTATTTTTTGTTGTACATTTATCTTCGACATCTTTATCTTTGGACAAAAAATAAAACCCTGTCTATGGTACACGTCCAACGTAAGCAAGAGGAAAAAAAAAATAGAAAAAAGGGCGTCGCTTGTATTGTTTTGCATGCGCGCGTGGTCGAGTCGCGTTATCTCTTTCATTCGTTCCTTCCTTCCTTTTCCGACGTGAAGTATATGACAGCGAAGGGAGAAACTTAATTAGCTCAGACCTACATAATTTGCACGACGAGTTTTCCAATTTGCCGCTGTAATTATTTTTCAAGGAAATCTTGCAGTTTCATTTGAGATCGCTTTGTTCTTTTTTAACATGAGTGATTGCTGACGTTGCGAAATGAAATATAATCTTTTAATAGTGCTTGTAGTAAAACTTGATTTTTAATCGAACTGTTTATACCCGCTGCAATTCCAGCGACATAATTTTTCTACAATATTTCATTAATGAAGCTTGCGCTCGCGAATATTTGTGCCAATGGGAATGCCAGTGAGAAATTGCACGATATACATCGTTCGTGGCATCAGGATGCTTAATTACGAAATGGCTCGCTTTTCGTGTATATCGCTAAACAGCATGCTAATTAATAAAGAACAGTTTTACGAAGTTTCGGAAAATTATTTTCGGTATTGAAAAAGGATTTGTTCATATGCACTACGTACGTATAAAATCCATATGTATTATAATTAACATTCACGCAGGATTCCAATAAAAGCTTATAGGTTTTCAAATCTCTTTTGTGTGAGATAATTACGAAATGATATATTTCAAATTTTACGACAGAAATGAATTAAGCCACAGCAGGATGAAAATATTCTTGATAGAATTGAAACAATCCTAATTCGAAATGTTCATAGAACGCGTTCAATGCGTTATTGAGAAAGACAGTTATTGACGTAAGAGCTAATTGAAATCTTAAAATATTCATACATAATGAAAAAAACATCAAGTCTGTTAATCAATGAATTTGTTAAGCATGTTTCGAAATTTTCACACTGCCCTCATAGATCAAAAACTTTATCGAAGACAACGCAAAGTCCAAAGCAAGCTGAGTCTGAAAAAGAAAAGACGACAACTTGAAAGTGCATGAATATTACACAGTGATATACTGCGTGGTTTTGTACGCGTAATATTTACGAGAAATACCCATACGTGTACAGAAGATGCAAGATGCGTTAAATTTTTAAGTTTTTCATTTATAACTAATTGTCGAGTGTGCGATCGAGATATTAACGCCACAAAATTGCTGACACCGCGAGTGTTCGCTGGGGAGTTATTATTTTACCGTAATATTAGGGCTACGCGCTTAGATACTCCATGAAATTAATTTTTGATCTTAGATTTTAGGTGCGATCTGTTGTATCGTGTTGTTTACAAGTTTAGAACATTGACGTGATTTATTTAGGGCTATTAGTCCAGCTATAAATTGTAAACGTGCGTACTAATATTGAATATAAGTAAATACATTTATAAATATCGCTTCATTTTCTAAAACTATCATATTCATCAAGATACGGATGTTGACAAAAATCTTCAGCTGGTCAGTACCAAGTAACATAAACCTCGTGGTTTTACTTCTTTTTTATCGCTACGCGGTAAATATTCCACAGCGTTTAAGCCTTGACAAATAAAGTAAAATTCGCACACGCGAACAGCGTTGTTCTCACTTTTTCCGCTCTTGTCAATCAGCGTATGCGAAAAAAAGGTATTCGCTTGCTCGGAATTGCTTTTTAATAAGTTTTTTTTTCGCCCGCGGTAAACTCGCCCGGCATTTTTTGCAGGAATATACCGAGGCAACGTTCATTTTTGTTTTCTCTGTCTCTCTATCCTGACATTTTTTTTCTCTTACCGAGCTCACTTTAATTTAAATAATTATTTTTTTTTATTCATGCAAATGGTTTTATGTTATTTATTTGATAAAAGAATATTATTTTACTATGAAATATATTCTTATAGACATTTAATAGCTACTATTTCATTCAACCTTGATTTTCGTCTGACTATAATCGAGTTTTACTACTGAAAAGTGCACGAGCGAATAGAATATGTAACGTAAAACACGTACGATTATCGTCAACGCTATTCACACAAACTAAATCTATTGATAATGTCATACTCCACCCCCCCCCCCTTTCCCTCCAGGAAAAATTATTCAAAACAATTCAACTCTAACAAACCAATCAATTCAGTTTAACAAACATCGAAGGAAACAATGAAACTCAGTTACACTGCGTTTGGTCAAAGCTGTGACGTAGTGAAATTTCGAGTAGTCTATTAAACACAAAGGCCAACATTCAGGTGTATACAACGAACGGTCGTCGTGATTGTCGTTGTTGCTTCTTAAGCCTCCCCGCCAGCTGTTACAGTTTAGTAAACAACCGCCGAGAGTCGACACACACAAATAATTCAACAGTCGCGTATCGCACAACTCTCTCTCTCTCTCTCTTTCTCTCTCCCTCTGTACATGCGTGTGTTTGTTCGCACGGAAGTTGACGTTCACGTTACGCGACCCTCCTTCTCCCCCCCCCCCCCCCATCTTCATGGCGATTGACGTATATATGTATACATACATACGTTGCTCAATTGCCATACATTCACTATATAGCTGCGTATACTCATTTGTAAAAGAGGTCAATGTAGGCAGTAGTGTTTTTGTTCAATGTAAATTTTTCACATGCGAAATCTTCGATATTTACTTGATAAATGATATTGCCAACATATATTTCGACCAATACGACACTTTTCTACAGAGACAAACCCACTGTAAATGGGGTTATTAAATTTTACTGTAGTTTGAAAACAATCGTAAATTCAACGATTACTAGTACTGTAAAAGCCATCGTCACCTCGTGAGTAAAATAATTATTGATTTGTTTAATATCTCATTTAACGTTCATACGTGTAATCTTAAAAATGAAAAAGAATTTATGCATTTGCCAGTCAATTAAAAAGTTCGAGTGAACATATTTTTGTGACGTTATTTTCTTTGTTAATAAAGTTTCTTTTTCGCTGTCCTCTCCTTTAACTCTTCATTTTACTCTCTTTTTTTTCAAGGAACCACAACATAACTATTACAAAAGTACCTTTGAAAATATTTCTGGGTAGAAGCGTAGATATATGTTAACATATCTAATCAAATGTTTAAAAATACAATATTATAGAATATAATATTATTGACTTTTTGAATTAATTAGAACTATGTATCGATTATAAATATGTCACCTAACTCAATGCTATTCACATAACAATAACCCTCGATTGAAAGAAAAAAAAATTCATCGAGAACTCAAATATTAGTTTACTATATTTTTTATTTGACAACAAAACACAAACCCTTTCCGACCCTTTATATTCCTGACGCAATGTTCACGTATGTGAGTGTGCGTCTGCTTCATACTCTCGCATTCATTGTTTGCGTCTCTTTTTTTTCTCATCATTCATACGTTCGCTAAAATAAAAGTTTAATTGAAAAACTTTTTCAACTCGCTTCCGTGGATCTTTGTTTTTCCCACGTGACTTTTTTTTATTGGTCATTCTGATGCTGAAGGACTGACTTACAAGTATCCTACTTTGATGTGAATTTTTCACTGAATTTCAGCTTCGTATAAAGATAAAGGATCGATTTTTTACTCAACAATAGTCGTTCATTGAACAATAGCAATTAGACTGACAAAAAAAATCTCTAGAAGATTTAAATCAAAACGTACAACAGCATTCAGTTCACGTCACCGCTCCTCGAGTCGGCGTTAATTTTCAAATTTTCATTTATCGATCAAGTTCTCTGCTCGACACAATATAATATTTAAATCACTTGCGCAAGCTGGAAAATAACTTGTGTATCCTATAATTATTGCGCTTGTAAAATAATACGTTTTTACAAAGTCTTATATGCTCGAGAGGCAATTGGGAAAGGAAGGAAAACTTTTCAATACAGCATCGTCGTCGTCTCGGTATTCGGTCGACGTCGTTCTCTTGGCACAAACTGATAAAAAAGAGACACGCACAGAATCAATTTTTCGCAAGGCGATCGACCGAACCGAAAGTTTTCCACTCTGAAACTCACAGGGACAACTTATTTTCTTTCTCTTGTACACACACGTACACACAGCTAGAGAAGCTTTGCTAGAGTCATTTTCTCTCGACGTCGGTTGCTGCTATAAAGAAAGCGAGCTGCGCAATATATTGCCTCTCCAGGGGGATCTAATAAATTCGCTAATAAATTCACGACGAGCGAGCGAACCACACGACCCCCGCTTACGTTTTTATTGGCCTACCTTGAAGCTCTTAAAGATTTTTCTTTTTCTTACCCAGTACGGAAAGCTGCTGCACAGAGCGGAAATTTGGTAATTAGCCATTTAATTTGCTCTTGGTTATTTGCTGATGAGGGAGATATAACGGAGGAGAAAAAAGTGGAAAGCTCTCTGACAAGGCTAATTCTTGTCTTAATTAATAATGCCTTTGGTGACTGGAATATCTAGCTAAATGAAACTAAGTTTTCTTTGGGAATGTTGATTGAGGAAACGATTGCTTATTCAGTATTCGAGATAACGTTCCATTTTATACGATAATCTTCAATCAAAACTGTTTTTTAATCAAATTTGATAAAACTGATTTAAACGTATATTTCAATTCGATTTATCAATTTAAAAACAAATGCGACTTTTTTTGCTAAAATACCCTTCTATTACTTTACACTTTACTGCAATATACATTTATTGATATAAAATATAGATAATTGCCATGTTGTATAGTTAGTAAGTAAAATGTATCACAAATAATTATGTTAATAATTCTTACATATCTTACCAATTTTCTGCCAAAAAAAGTAAATTGCAAAGTTTCCGAGCAAAAAAAACATTCAGTAGAATGAGTAGAAATCTGGGGAAAAATACGCAAAAAGTATAATAGATAGAGTATCGAATTGTTGCGAATATTTGAAATAATGAGGTGGGGGACGACGTAAATGACGTGGAAGATACACGAACGCAGGTATAGGTGAACAAAACTTTTTACTCTGGTACACTAGAATTACCGCGTATATGGCATACGTCAATAACGCGCAAAAGCAAAGAGCATTCAAAGTGATACGACGTAAAAAAAACTAAATAAACAAATTCGAACGAAGCGCTCTTAACGATTCGTATGTATAATAGGAAAAAAGTTGTTCATCAATGTCGATGAAATGAGATACTTTTTTTACATGAAAGCGGCAAACAATCGTTGTCGCTTCATCGTATAAATTAAATTTCTACAAGCTGTATTATGTCATTGCAACTCGGAATTACTCTTATTTCCTGTTCCATTAATACGTTTACAATTACCTTTTTACTCCCTTTCTTCTCTTTTCAAACTGTAATCGATCGCTTGTAAAAGAGTCGTCATGAGTGAGGGACGTGGATATTACTAGTTGCCTGCTAGTTTGTCAGACCAAGTAACAGGTTTTGCTTTGAGAAATTTGAAATTTATTTTATTTTCAATATTGAATTGCTAACACTTCATTATCGATTTTTAATAATGAGATTTCTTGTAGATAAATAACAAAAATAGACAAGTTCTGGAATAATTATCACATTCTCCATCCAAAGAAAAGTCATCGAATAGTTAATATTAAATAATTTGATTTTTCGCTGTTAACAAATAAAATGGTAGGTGCTAAAGTATCATGGTTGTAAGAATGCAAAACATTCGTTTAAGTCTGGACTCATCCAACTACAATAGTAAATTAGGAACTAGAAAAAGAAATTACGCAGTTCCAATTCAATAATAGAACATTTCTAGTAGCTGCACGATCCTAAGCCAAAATTCAAAATCAATATCCAGGCACGAGAGAGAAAGAGAGAGGGAGAGAGAGAGAGAGAGAGAGAGAGAGAGAGAAAGATAAAAGAAAAGGGGAAATTCCCCTGGAAGCTCCACACACAAGGATCATCATAGGCGTGAACGTGAAGAAAAAAAGAAATGAGTGAGAATCCTTGCTTCGGCGATGGGGGTGAGGAGATACTGGGATAAATGACAAACAGAAGAATAAATCCCCAGGAAGGAAAGAAGTTAACCCTCCCTTCGAGAAAGACCGAGAGAGAGAGAAAGTTCCGGTATAAATACGCGTTAGCTGTATTGATCACGAATGTATTTTTTTCTTTCACGCACGTGTCTACCCTCATCCTCTTTTTCTTCTGTTCTCTCTCTCTCTCTCTCTCTCTCTCTCTCTCTCTCTCTCTCTTAAATTCAATCGGCGCTGAGTTCCGCCAGCGAATAATTGAGTGAAAACCTCCTCAAATGGGAATTACGTTCTTTTTACACGACAACATGTTGATTTACATAGATCACCATTTCTTTATAATTCTTTCTCGTTTATTGTCAGATTTTGTTATAAGCACATTTTTTTGTACGGGAAAGTTGATTAAGTCGAGAAAAATATAATTATGAAACGTAGGTGCTATTTATTGTTATATTTTTCATGAAAAATATCCTATAGTCGATATAAAAATTAACAAACTGTACAGATGGAATTGAGAAAAAAGTTTATGACAACCAATGGCAAATAAAAAAGAAGCGTTAATGCCAAACGACACGTTTAATCCTGCTTCATCAGCGCGGAAAATGCATTTACATTGTAACGTGCACTGGTGATGTTAATTACTGTCGGCCACATGGACAGCTGTACAGGAAACGTCGCTGCCGACACCGCATGCCAACTCCAACCTCAGCAAGTTGGCTTGTTTCTCTCTACTGTTTTCCTCTACTTCCCACCACTTTCAAGGTTTATAACCGAGAAAATAATGTTATGATTGGTAGTTATTTTTTAAATACAGTATTCCTACTTGATTTTCTAATTTATGGCATCATTGGTTTACTCAGCCCTTTTAATCCATAGAATTGACGAATAGAAAGATACTGATATGTTGATTAAAAATTTTCCAAAAATTTGAAGGTTGATTCAGAAGTTGATCTTCTTTAATGATTATTCATTTTAAATAGCCACCACAATCGAAGAAACGTATTCACTTTAAGATTCCAAATGATTAGAAGAAAAGTTTGAATAAAAATAACAACGAGAAAAGATTTAAAAAAATCTTCAAGTAAAAGAAATAGAATTGTTTTCAGCGACAGCGTAATTCGTGATTCAATTAACGAAGTGCCCATCCGCGTGTGAGAAAAGAGTGTATTACACTTCCGTCACAAACGCGCGAGGAATCCAATCCAGGAGGACAGTGGGGGGTGAAAAAATGAACGGAAGGACTAAAACAACATCGCTTTGATTCAACCCGACTGGCGAACTGAAAGAGAAATGAGAAAAGAAGAAAGAAAGAAAAAAATAAAAGAATTTCTGGCATACGCGTCTTTTTTTTCTATCGACAAACTCGCGGAATTGAATCGTTCGCCCGATAGTCTTGTTCGCGAATGAACGTATGGAGAGGACTCCATGCAAATAATATATAACAGACATGACGTGTATTCGAGGTATATACCTTTTTTTCTCTCACCCTCTCTTTTTCTTTGGTAAAAACAAAAGTTACAATGAGAATGAGCGTGTTTCTTTGAAGTGTGTATAAGAAGAATTCGCTGTTAGAGGCCAAAGTTTAGTTGTACGACTACAACATTTGCCTTTTTATCTTATTAGTTTATCTTCAATATTTTATTAGAACTTCGTGTAAACAATTCATGATCACGAATAGTGATTAGTGGTTATATATTTACAAAAGAAGCAAAGATACACGGGACAAAACATTACTGTTTCGTACAAGGAGTAGAACGCGGAAATGGTCAGACATGTAATACTATTCTTGACTCTCACGAAATCGTTAAATTTAGCCTGTACATATTCTCATTAATACTTCTCTATAATTCACCGTTGATTTAGTTAAAAAGATTTTTAGACATTTTTTAAATTAGCATCCAAATTCAAGATTGCACAATAAGAAATATTCAATCACACTCATCGACAAAGAATTACAAATGAAATAAAACGAAGTAAGCCATCGGCTTCGGTGAAAACTTCAACGTTGCAATTCTCTCTATCGATTTGTAATAAAAGTATAATTAACCGATGCGCGATCCAGTTTTCACTTTCTCAAAGGTACAAATCAATACTCCGTATAGCTCAGCGAAAGGCTGCAAACTAGTCAGCAATATCTGTCGATCTTTCTCAAGAAAAATATCTCATTTGTCTCACAACAAACCTTTTTGTTTTGCAGGCTGCTCAACAAGGATGCAGCAGCAACAGCAGCAGAAGCACGGCAGACAGCAGCAGCAACAAAAGAAGAAGAAAAAGCAGGAGGAGGATCATTCAAGTGGGTGGCGAGGAGGTGGTGGTGGTGGTGGTACGAGGCGTCGGATCTCAGCAACGTGGTTGGTCCTTATTGCGCTTGGCTTCGGTGGCCTTGACCTCGGAGCGTTTGGCTCACCTTCCCACCGAGGTAGACATCATGCGGCCTCGGATCTTAGCCTGCAACAGCATCAGCAGCAGCAGGATAAATCGATCGAGGAGGAGCCACTGCCGCAACCTCAACGACTTACCGCCGCAGCAGCAGCAGCAGCCCAGCCAACTCCCCAGCCGTTGCCACAGCCACAGTATCAAACTCAGGACAATGACCCGCTCGTTGTTAAGACGAAGAAGGGTCTTGTCAAGGGCACGACCCTCACCGCTAAAACCGGCAAGAAGGTCGATGCTTGGCTTGGTATACCTTACGCGCAAAAGCCTATTGGTTAGTTATTAACTTTTTTTTCCGTTTGATCACAAGTTACTTTTTATCGTTGTCAGATCGATAGTCAAGTTTTTTGGTTTGATGTTATTCTTCGCTCTTCGTTTGGAATGAAACAGTATAACGAATTATATTATCGCGAGTTTTGTGTTTGGAAGATTCTCGGCCTCAAAATGCTCTTACATTTTTGCATGCTTACTGATGATACTTTGACAACACATTAGTCAATTGTAGATTTTTATGAATCTTTTTTTAAATGTTCTTGGAATGTCTTAGAACAGCAGTTTGATTGCTCAACTTTGCAACGAAATTATTAAACAAGGTCATGCGAAATTGATAATAAGTCACTCAGTTCCTGAGTTTTCAGTTCAATACTTATACCTTATTGAAACTAAACAAATGTTTTCTTTTGATAAAAAAATTGTAGTTACCATCGACGAGAGAATAAGGTACTTATTGAAAATCAGTTTTTATAAAATTTCAATTAAAGAAAGAGAATATTTTTATAACTACTCGTATTTTAAATACCTAAAAAAATGACAACGTATTTTTTCAAATGGTGCAAAAACTTTGAATGTTTCTTATACAAAAACACTGATTGTCAAGTTCATCCGTCTTATTAGTCAAAAGTGGCCTGACAGAAGCATAACGTCGCACGAATTCGTGAAAAATTGATTGCCGTTAGCTTTTGTATTCTCAACTTTTTCCATCGATTCTATCTTCTTTTGACAACCAAAAAAACTCTACACGAGTCTCTCCTTATTATTCTTCAAAAAAAAAGTTGAGAAACTCAGTTCTAGGAAACGAGAAAGTTAAAGAACGCTGACGCGTTGATGCATCACGTGAAAACTTCTTAATTTTTTTTGTTTTATCTTTTGTCATGGTAAGAAAACACGATAGCTTCCTCACATAGAGAGAATATGATACTATGTGTTACTAAAAGTAAGCTTGCACGCGAGAAATTTCTTGAGCGTTCTCGTGTATAATGAGAAATAAAACGAGATTTACTGTCACTGCTGTCTAGATTACTGTAACCTACCTAGATACTCAGCCACTCTAATTAAATAATACTGGAGAATGAACTTACGGCTTCGGGTAGGTTTGAAAAGTCGCTTCTTCTTCTCTTTTGTCTCTCTCAGTCTCTGTCTGTCTGTCTGTCTCTCTCTCTCTCTCTCTCTCTCTCTCTCTCTCACTCTAGCACTGTTGTGAATCTAGGTTATCTTTTGGCGATGAAATCTCTCATTGCAAACATTATCGCTTATCGTTAAGTATACAATTGCAAATAAATAAAAATTAATTAAATAATTACTTGAATCGAATCACAAGTTCAATAATGTAACATATCACGTAGTTGAGGTATTATATTCAAATTGAATTGTGTGACTGTAGTATTTACATGTAATATGCTGGTGAATAAATATTTTTGTAACGTTGTTTATATATTGCAGGTGACCTGAGGTTCAGGCATCCGCGGCCAGCGGAAAAATGGGAAGGAATATTAAACACGACAACGCCACCAAATAGCTGTGTTCAAATAGTGGACACGGTGTTTGGTGATTTTGAAGGTGCCCAAATTTGGAATCCAAATACGCAACTTAGCGAGGACTGCCTTTACATTAACGTCGTGGTACCAAAGCCAAGGCCTAGCAATGCCGCTGTCATGTTATGGATATTTGGCGGTGAGTATTTCTTTGTGGCTTCTTCTTCTTCTATAAAATCAACAAATTTACAATAACTCGCATCATTGTACTTCACCAATAAGGCGGCTTCTACTCGGGCACAGCAACATTAGACGTATACGATCACAAGACCTTGGTGTCGGAGGAGAACGTGATAATGGTGTCGATGCAGTATCGCGTTGCAAGTTTAGGCTTTTTGTATTTCGGTACACCCGACGTACCCGGTAATTCCGGTATGTTCGATCAAGTTATGGCACTTCAATGGGTACACGACAACATCGCTGCATTCGGCGGCAATCCCGACAATGTCACCCTATTTGGCGAAAGCGCTGGCGCTGTCTCGGTATCGATGCTTCTACTCTCGCCACTTTCAAGGTGATTCATACATGCTTTTCTAACGCTCCAATGGATAAAATATTCTCGAGATGATTATTTAGCGAAGATCGATCAATATTGGAGGTCTAACGATATCTCTCAAGACGCTTCGTCGAATAATCATGAGACACGTATAATCCTAAGTATAAAACACTTATCTTCGTGGTAATAAATGAACGACAAGCCCCTGGTACTGTAAAAACTCGATGCTCCTCCGCTATAATAATCGCAATATAACAGATTAACCGTTCTCTGGATAGGAACCTGTTCAACCAAGCGATAATGCAATCAGGTTCAGCGACAGCGCCTTGGGCAGTGATATCACGCGAAGAGTCGATAATGCGTGGTTTGCGGCTTGCCGAAGCTGTTGGCTGTCCGCACGACAAGAGCAATCTACGTGGTGTGATCGACTGCCTAATAGCCGTCGATCCCAAAGTACTCGTCGAAGGCGAATGGGGTACACTTGGTATATGTGAATTTCCATTTGTACCAGTGATCGATGGTGCATTCTTGGACGAGACACCACAAAAATCAATGAACACCGAGTCGTTCAAGAAAGCTAACATACTCATGGGTTCGAATACCGAGGAAGGCTTTTACTTTATCATCTATTATCTAACCGAATTGTTCAGAATCGACGGCACGGAGGATGTGAAAGTTTCTAGGGATGAATTTATACACGCGGTCAGCGAATTGAATCCTTATGTGAGTCCTGTTGGTAGGCACGCCATTATTTACGAGTATACCGATTGGTTGAGACCAGACGATCCTGATGCCAATAGAAACGCACTCGACAAGATTGTTGGCGATTATCATTTCACTTGCAACGTCAATGAGTTTGCCACTAGATACGCTGAGACTGGAAATAAGGTCTACATGTACTACTACAAGCACAGGTTCGTCGTTTAATAAAATATTACATTTTCTTCCGACACTGCAGTACGACATATCCTCATCCAAAGTACAATAGATTCGTAATAAAGAAAAGCCCAAACACCCGTGTTATGCCCTCATTCGATGTATGTTAATGAAATAATCAACGAAAATAAACGTTTACACGATAGATCGTTAAACAATCCATGGCCGAGATGGACAGGCGTGATGCACGCCGACGAGATCAGTTATGTATTCGGCGACCCACTTAATCCAGAGAAGGGTTACACGCAAGAAGAGATACACTTGGCCAAGAGGATGATGAGATACTGGGCGAACTTTGCTAAAACAGGGTAAGTACTACAACGCCTACGTTGTCGCCACTTGTTGGGGAGCTTTTTGTTTGTTTGTTTGTTTGTTTGTTTGTTTCTCTCTGTCTCGTTCCGCGTCGCGCAAATTAATGAATATAATGCTAAAAATATACCTTAACAATCTACTTTCTTCATTATTCATGCTCTTTAAATACTTTACCGAGCCACTCTCTCCCATCCTCCTGACACAGTTGTTGTTATGACGTCAATTCTTCTTTTTTACCAGATTCAAAATACTATGTGCTTTCACGATTGGCTCTATTTTATCGAGATGCAGTGGTGAATTTATCGCAAAAATAAACTGACCCTAAATAATTAATTTTGCCAATTATAATACAAAAATCACTTTAACAAGTAGTTTAAACATAAAGAGGAAGAGAAAGAAAAAAATGTTGACTAATTTTCAGGGATCCAAACATGGGCGACGATGGTTCGTCGTGGACGGAGGTAAATTGGCCGATTCACACGGCACAGAAGAAAGAGTACCTGACCTTAGACACTAATTCAACGGAAATCGGCTATGGTCCAAGGGCGAAGCAATGCGCCTTTTGGAAGAAATACCTGCCACAGCTGCTCTCTGTCACTGGTGAGTTTAAGTTTTTCCATCTTTGTTTTAATATTATTTTGATTCGAGAAGCTATGTACTAAACTGATTCAAAGATTTTTTTAATATCATCGACAATACCATAAAAGTTAAATTTATCCCAAAAGGCTTTTTCCATTATAAAACAACGAACGGATGACAAGCATCACACTCGAAAATATCTTTTCGATAAATCTCGAATAAAAGGATGTAACAAAAATGACACGTGTTAATTTATAGGCCTACAGTGTGCGAACGATTATAAGTCGGGGGGGGGGGGGTTGCTCGGTCGAAGCACATCAGACACACTCGTCAATTGTCTCTCTCCCTCAGCGCGATGACACCTGTTGAATCGGAAGTATGTAGATACACACACATATTCGGCCTTTATAAACGCCTGACACTGCGATGATTTGTACATTGTCTTGTACGACGCACTTGTATGATGCTGCACTCTCCCTCCCTATAACATCGTCGTCGTTATCATTGTCATCGTCGCACGATCAACTTTTGGATATATCGTTGTGTAACTGATGCGGTTGGACGTTTTCTTGAATATTAACGAGAAATTATTTATTAAGCAAGCACGTTAAAACTGTCATTCAAAAAATTGATAACAAAATGATTTAGACAAACCTAAGTTCACATCTTAAAAAAGAAAAACGCTTACACCAACTTCAATTCGTTACAAATAAAAACTTCAAATGATACATAAAACCCTATTTTTCATTGACCTCGAAAACGACGCAAAAAAGAGAGAAAGTTTCCCGGATCGAAGGAGGCAGAAAGCAACTCATCTTGTGCCAAGTCAAGACGTTACATGATTTATTCAATGTTCGTACCCGACAACTGTCCGAAAAAAAACAAGTTTATAGAAGGAGAAAAAAAAATTCTGCGTACATTGACGTGGACTAGTGCATTGAATAATGGAATAGCGGGTACTATTAGAGCTTCGTGTATACATATATTTGTACGGTGACTTCAAATATTTGTACCGGACTACGCGATGTGTGGATGTTTACTTTTGAATCCGAAATTTGAATCGAGTGTTAATCAAACGGAATTGATCTATTTTTATAGTATTATTTAAATGGGATACACTTTTATTTGGCGAAATAAACACGGAATAAAAAAATATTTTAATTATTTACCACACTCCACAACGAACCATCGAACCTTTCAAATTATACAACAATAATACTCGAGTGGTATAAAACCTTGAGAAGTTGGGAGAATGTGAATTTCTACAGAGTATATCTCTTATTCGCTCAACAAACGACGAACATGTAAAGCAGATAATTACTGGCCGCATCTGCGGCTGCTTTTGCTGCACTTGTCTCTCGACCATTATGCACGATACAGGCGAAATACCCAAGGGCGTCTGTGTGTGTGTGTGTGTGTGTATGTTTGTATAAGCGTACCGAGAATCCTCAAAGGGACGCCTAACAAAACTAGTCTCTAGCATTCCTCTCGCTATATATATACTAACAACGGAACAATTTATCGTTCTGATTATATCCCGAAACTACAGTTTTAAACGCTTGTTTTAGACGACTTATCGATATAATTTGCGAATGATAGATTGTGTATATAAACAAAAATTCACGTAGCGAATCTTTCCTAGTATCGTCGTGTAAATTTTAACGCGATCTTATTGAATAATAAATTACGGTGGATAAATAATCTTTGTTCTTATCTTTACTTGATTTATAGAACTCCAAATAGAGAATATTTATGAACATAAAATTATTACAGTTAGCTTCACTAACTAATTAGGCAACTCGTACACTATACTGAAATTGCAAATTAAGCCGCTCGAGGCTGTGCACTCTCTCGACGGCCGCTTTTGCGATTGGCCGTTGAAATGTAATCAGATGGAAACGCTCAGTGTGAGTGAGAGGGAGAGAGAGATCAGCTCTCTCAAATTAGCGGCCTCGTTTTGCGATAAGAACGGAGGGCAAGCTCGTTTTCGAGATATCGGCGAATGGCGTGACGAGAGCAGTCAATTTTTTTATAGTCATGTCTCCCTTTGTCAACGAGATAACAATAGGCTTTATCACATACTTCTATGCTACGAGTAGGCGATTAAATTGCATAATTTGTTTGCAAAGTTGGTTTTCTTCCTTGTTAGATTGTTTAGCCGAATTTAAAGTTCACGTTAAACGCATAGAAATCGAAAAAGTACTACGATAAAAAAAAATAAAAGACACTTCTATCTAAAGTAAAGAATCAAAAGTCAAGTCAAATAAAAAGAAAAGGAGAAGCTGCGAGATTCGTGTAACATCGCTGTCAATCGAATTATCACGCCAGAGCGTCGAGTGAAGTGGAAGTTGAAAAAGAAAAGATTGAGGGTGCCAAGACGTCGACGAGTCGTCTCTTGCCGGCGGACATCGTTTCGAGTGCAGCTCAAAGAATTTCGAAAAAAGGAGTCATCTCTTGTACAACGTCGACGTCGCTACGGCAATTTTTCAGCTGCATTGTCATATCACTTGGCTGCGATTTGCCTCGGGAATTTTCCTCGTGAGAGACGCCCCCGGAATTGAATTTTTCATGGCCCAGTCGATGCGCACTTACTTTTTCTCTGCACCTCTGCACTTTATTAGTCGGACGTGAACTACATTTGCCAATGCGTTATTATTCTTTTTTTTTTTAATTAATTTTAAAATGACGTCGTTCGCAGAATTTATCTTTTGAGATTCCTTTTTTTCGTCCTTTTCTCGAAATTTGGAGCAATTTTAATACTTTTGATCCTGTGGAAAGAGTTTTGGCACTGTCGGCTAAAAAGTTAATTAATTTTTTCGACGTTGCTAGTAAATAATTTTTTAAAAAAACGTACGCGAACTAGTTTCAGCATTTTTTTGTTGACATTATCAAAGATACTAACTTGATAGGATTATATTTTTTTCTAAATTTTGTTTATAATCTTAATTATAATCTGTAGAAAATAATAAAAAATATCTATGTTTTGAAGAACTCGTAGCAAATGATCTCAAAGGATGAATATTCGAAATGTCACTTAGAGCAAATCCTAACAGGTCTTTCCTAACAAGTTTTAACTTCCTCCATAAGAAACTTGGAATTTTTTCTGAAATAATCCATTCCGATTATCCGTACGCGTAGAGTAAATGTTTAGTAATATCTTTAACTTTAACTTACGCAACTAGCTACGACGTGTTCCCTGCAAGTTTTTAAATATTGGAACAGTGGTCGTATACGAAACACCAAAATCGTAAAAACGAAATTATACCGTCGTTAAGTTTTACCGAGCCACTCGTGATGCGCTATTCAGGTTAATTTGTCATTTGTATCGGATAAATAGTACAAAAGCCACAAAATACTAAAAACGGAGTCTAGACGATAAAACTTTCAACACGTTAATCATCAAACTATTCACTACTGTAGAGAATAAAAAAGTAGCGCTAATTTTCTAAAGAAAACTACCCCAAAAAAGCAAGAACAACGGTAACACAAAAGAAAGGGAAAAAAGCACAGACTTACACATACAACAATATACTTTAATAATACCTACCCTGATCTCTTATATGCTATACACAGAACAACAAAAATAAGCAAAGTGATGAATGAAGTGAGCGCGCGCTGTACTTTAAGGGGCCAGTGGCCCTGCAAGCTAGTATATGTATATATTCGGCGTACAGCAGCACGAGCTAAAAATAGCATTGGCCACCAGCCGCCAACTACCCACGCTTTTTCTCCCTCGCTAAAAGCAGCATCATCCCTTCGACCTAGAAGAGCACGAGACACGCGTAACCTTAAAATGTAACCACACACACCCAACGACCAACTGGGCTAATCCTTTGCTCTTTTCTTTTCCTTTCTCCCTCAGACTTTTTTTTTCATTTTCGGTAATGTTAGTTCGTGCGAGCTTTGTGGATGAACGTGTTATTAACCTTTTTCGTAATGGACGGGGGGAAAATTCACATATGCTTGGTAGATATTTACAATTTTTGGTTGACGATACACGATCGATGATTTCTGAGTTAAAAGTTTGGGAATTACTCCAAAAAATCGTACAAAATTTTCGAACGGACTCGTCCGAATTGAAGATGGATTAAACTTGCGTTTCTGAAATTGAAGCATAAAATCTAAGAGATGAGTTGTTGTTAATTAGAACGATTATAAATAGAGAATTACGAAGTATGACAGGGATTTTACAAATGTAAATACAGTATTAGTATTTTAAATCTTGAATAAATAAGCTCCATGTGAAAAGAAATTGGGGAGACTTTTCCGAGTTCGTTTAAAATTGTTATGAAATTCCTAACGCTGTATTACATCAATATCTCATTCGAGATCCTCTCAACCAAATATCATACCACAGTATCATTTCATTCAATAACATCGCTCACGATTTTCCTCCCAATAAAACTCTTCTCAAAACTTGAAAAAAGGAAGGTATTCGACCCACATTCGATAGAAAAGAAAGTTACACGGTGCACGTCATCATCGTGCTTAAAACATATATCCGGACGACGTGACGAAGTAGGTTGTCGAAGGGATTATTAGACAATTTTACAGTAGTAACGTATAAAAATTAGAGTCTGTCCGTTAGATATTTTTTTTTTACTTTATTTACTTCCGTGGGTATGTATTATAAACTGTATGGCGAAAAATTTTCCCAGGGGCTAACTGGGTTATGACGTCGATGTCTCTCTCCCGCCGACAATAGGCCTCCCGGATGCGTCGTCTCTGACGTCACTCCCTCCCACTCAGGCAGGAATGCAGATTCTGCGCTCCCAGCTCTCTCTCTCTCTCTCTCTCTCTCTCTCTCTCTCTCTCTCTTCCTCTCGGCGAGCAATGACGAGCTTGTTTTCCTTGCTGAGCTTGCAATGTGTGTTCTGTACTTTCTGCTGCTAATCAGTTCCTCCTTTTTTTCTTTTGTTTGTTCTGGTCTGCGGGTTAGGCATTAACGATCAGTTCGTTCAAAATGACGATCGTACTGTTGCAGTGAAAACATAGCTCAGTTTATGCACTGTATCACTGTTTCTATGTTATTATAATCCCAGAATTTCATATGAATATCTTCGAAATTGATATTAATTAGTGAAGATCATTGTTATTATTTTAATATTTTAAAATAGATACTACAAGTCTTATGTTCTTTCCCCATTATGCTCAAAGTTATTGATATTCATTATTATTAGAGAAATTCTCAAGAAATTAACATTATCAGAAATCGGCAACTATAGCAAAAAAATTGGTTTGCAGCACGTTTCAATTTTTTCGTCGAACTTTTCTTTTGTACTTGCTTGAACAAACTTGTCGAAACACAAAGAAAGAGAGAGAGAGAGAGAGAGAGACTGCTGCAAACCCGTGCGAAATAAAGTATCGTGGGCTTGGGTTAGGCATGAAAGAGCAATCGGACGTGGGCACGCGCGATGAAAGAGAAATGAGCCGCGAGCAGAGAACGCAAGCCAATCCAACCGCTCAATTTTTCAGTCTGCCGCATAGCGTTTCCTTTTTTTCTTTCTCCTTTTCTCTCTCTCTCTCTCTCTCTCTCTCTCTCTCTCTCTGTCTCACTTCTTTGAAAAGTAGGAGGCAAGATTCTCTCTCCTCCTCTTACTCTCGATAGAATTGGATATTTCGTTCTCTCTTTAGAATTATAACGAGCTTGGCTGCGGTGATACAATGAACCTTTTAGAAGATTTTTGTTTTCAAATAATGTTCGAATACAGTGCGTAACGTCATAATGGAGAACTTTTATCGTATGATTTTGACAACTTTGCGAAAAAGAAATTCTACAAAGATTTTTACGTACAAGGCAATTCAGTGTATCCGTTGCCTGCAAAAAAAACGATATTCCATTAGTTTTGTTTGCAACGGATGGCACGTGTATGTCAACCGCAAAGATCCCCAATCATCGACATCAGGAAACAAACGTAAAGGAGTAAAGCAAGTATAGACCTACACGCGCTGTTTCGAGAATATCGCGCATTTTTTACATTAGTCTTGGTGGTAGACGCATTTGAATTTCCCGCGGCTCGCTTCTTCATAGTAAGCGGTCCATTATGCACAGATATGATCGCGAAGGTTATCGGATAACATTTTCTCCTTCACTTTCATTTTTCGCGTCATTTCTCACTTTTATCCGATTTTGCGCACTTATTTAATTTTTTTTTACATGATTTTAATGAATTATTTTGTGTTCTATTAATCAAAAATATAAACTGAATCGAACACTGATGAATTTCCTTTTTTTAGCGAGCTTTTGTTCCATTTGACAATCAATTTTCGATACTTCAATGCCTGATACGCAAACGCGGTGATTGTGATGGATTTTAATTAAAGTTTCTTTTTTTCTCTTTGATGGCGTATTTTTGGTTTTCAACATATATACGGAGTGTACATTTTTTCACGTGCATGAAAACAATAGTACATTTATTACTTTAGATCATACACGTAAAGTAGGTTAGTCAATTTATTCTATTATTATGAAAAGTTAAGTACCTTTAAAATTGTAATTGTCATTGAATAATATGTATGGTAATGAAATGCACTTTACTAATTATTGTATAATTAAATCTCGAAGAAAAAGCTTTTTTGACTAACGTTAAACATCGAACCATATATTTCCAGTATTTTTAAACCCATACGTTACTATCAATACTTCACTATCAATATCACTGGTTGACCCAAAGAGAAAACTATTATCGACACTTTTTATTTTGTGTGCTTTGTTATAACGCATATATGACGTATACTCTTACACTTGAACTTTTATAATTGACAAAAATATGAAGAAAAAAAACGATACTTATCGTTCCTTAACTTTGAGAATATTTATCTCCAGTTTTGCCAGGGAAATTTACAAATGAATAACGAAATTGAAAAGTAGTTGATAAAAAAGAACTATCTTCAACTTTTGTAAAAATTCTCCTTAAAAATTCTTATTCTTATCTTTACGATTTATCAATGATTTCTTCCGTAACGCCAAAATTGATTTAATCGAGTGATAAGTTACCTAGCTAGTCAATTATGGAGAAATCTAACTGGAAGAAAAGGTCATAAAGTAAATGCAGAACGGCCAAAATAAGAAAAATTTGAAAATCAATATAGGACACTGTTCAATTCTTCAATACCATGGTAATTATTTAAGCAGTAAGGATCAATGCTCGTCATTGCGGCAAGCGCGTAAAAAAAACTGGCGTGATCCTGTGGCAACACAGATCGATTACTTGAATTCAACCTTTATTGATACTCCGTTCGTACGAATGGTTGTTATACTCTATTGAGCAGTAAACAAACGTTCTTTTCAATTTCAATCAATTAGGTACATTCGAGCCGAAAATTGAATTTGATCGTTACAAGTAAAAATGGCTGTAGTTGAAAATAAATTTTATTGAAATATCTAAAAAATAACGGAAGAAAGCAAAGACAAAAAAGGAAGTTCCAGCAGAGCGCATCATAATTTCAAAGCATCGCGTCCCGATGCATTATTCATTCATAAGCCCGCTGTTTTTCTGGAGCAAACGTCCGTCTGTCCCTTCATGCTTGGCCATACGTCTTCCTTATAGCACGTGCAGACCATCACCACTACTACCACCACCACCACCTCCAGCGTCGCATTGATCCGAAAAACCTGCAAAGCCTTCCTTTCTTTTCTTTTTTCTCTCTCTCTCTCTCTCTCTCTCTCTCTCTCTCTCTCTCTTTCTACACTCACTTTTGTCTTTTGATCTTGCTTGGTCTGATGAAGTTTTTGTTGGATACTGCTAATTCTACTAATTCGTATTTTCAAAAAGAAATTGACTTCCTGGTATTTTATCGAACAGATTAAATGAATATCGAAATACCATGTCTAATTACAGATAAAAATCATAGAAGAAAAATACAAATAAAGACGATTCACTTGCTACAAATGTACATGTTTATTCAAAATCCATCGTAGCTATCTTTCTCTCTTCGCATACACATCAAACCTATGGTCAACGTCAAAGATTCGATGCGTTCATTGTACAAACAATCTTCCCTGCAACTGGCCATCATCGTTGTTTCCTTCAATCCTCTTATTCCTTAAAGCAACAATAGGATAACTTGGCTCATAATTCATAGGAAGAAAATGTCAAGAGGAATTTTGTTTCGAGTGGGGAGGGGGCGAGAGTGACACCATTCATCGTTCAAGGGGGAAAGGGCAAGATAATTCGTATGATTATCGAAGCGTCACACACTCACATTACAATGAGAACTGTAATAAAGGAAAACGGAATGACGCACATTGATGATGTGCGATGGATCAAATGGATCAAAGAGATCAGTGGGAAAGAGGGGAAAGAGCTAGCGTGTTCTCAGAATTGCCCAATGATTATTGGTTTTTTATTATCATGTTCGAAGGGTTCCATTGATTCGTCTTTCCCCTGTTCACTGTCAATGTTGTATCTTATGTTTAATTTCATTAAGAAACTTTATCGAATTCGGTATCGTATCACCTTGACAATATGTTAAATTTTTTGAAGAAGATAGACAGGTTCTTTAAAAATTGTTCGTTTGATCTCGGTGCAACAAAAAATTATCAGAAAAATATCTCCTTGGGAATGAAAGTATAAATCAAATATTCGAATCACACTTCAGAGTACTTCTGCATTATTCGAACTATTAAAAGTTTCATCATTATTCCAATCGAGCGATACAACGGTTGATAGAAATTCAGTCTCTTCGTTGTATTTTTCTGTCTTTGTCGAACATTTTAAATCTTGAAAAATTTTTTTAATTTTCTAGAGATAAATCATTTGTAATTTAAACCAAGTATCACTTTTCAAAAAATCATATCAATTGTTATTCTAAAAGAAATAATTTAATCGACGCAAAAAAATTAAAGAGAAAGATTGTGAAAGAGGATAAGATAAATTCACCTTCGATAATAAAGTAAAACTTACGCGGTGCAAGAACATATAAAGCCATCGGCACTAAAAAAAGGAAAAGAAACGAAAGACAATCGCATCGCTTTATCGCGTGATTCCAGTTGTTGTGTACGACACACCTGCGTGTGCGTCTATGTATATTGCGCTGTTTTATCGGCGAAGCAGTAGCTTTGCCGAGGCCAAATGCCCCGGATCTCGATAATTCACGACCGCTGCGGCAAACTGCAGACCCCCACTCTCCTATTCCCTGTTTTCACACAGCCAAGTGAGCCCCAAGCAGCTGCTATCTCTTTTTGAACTATACGCGCCGGGACAATCGTAGACCTACTCTACTCGGAACACAACAACAAGTTACAAAACTTGGTTGTCGCTTTTTTTCTCCAAATAATTTGTTCCCTATAATTTTTTATAGAGATTGATTTGTATAGCTGCCAATCCCTTTTGATACAACATTAGAGTTGAAACTGCATTGAAAAGAGTAAAGAAATTGGCACGAAAATAGGTCATACTCTAATGGCAAGTTATTATCGTTAATTAACAATTATCAACATCGTCATCTACATGTTAAAATATTGATACAGCGAAACTGCTGCATGAAAACAGGAAAATAATTTAACATCGTTGTATTGAAATTCTTCGCAAAAGAATTGAAGCGTACAATATTTGGAAAATTCACTAAGCAAACATACCAAAAAATCAGAATTCCTAATTGAAGCTGCCTTAATCGTTAACGTTCGTTGAATTACGTATTTGCATAAACGAAAATGCAAATTCAGCAAAACGTTGTACGAGAACTTTTTTGAGAAGAGTCATAAACTCAATCTAATCGCGGACGGTTATTATAAAGAAAACACTTGCTTGACTGTCTACGCGCATCGCCTAACTTTATTTTGACAAATCTGAGCTCGCGTCAACGTTAATGAAAGTCTGCACAGCACCAAGTCCTGCAGAAAAGTTGAACTGTATAGAGAAAGGTAAGGAAGGATGATGAATATTCAAAGCGAACCATTGGATTTCCATTCCTTCGTATCAGTAAGTTGCTCCGCAGATCTACGGAAAAACGAGAGAGCTTTTCTTTTCGTTGGATAGCAAAAGCCGACAGCTAAAATCGTAATGGAAAGATCAGCGCGAAGAGGAAGAATTTGCAAATGAATAGCTCGCGGTAGACGTTTACGGTACGCCGGGAGTAAAAATACGAATGGTTTTTTTTCTTGTTTAATGCTATTGGTCGAAGAAAAATGCGAATTGTAGGCTCAATTTTCAAATTGAATGGCGATGCTATCGTTTTTAGCTTTCGCCATCAATCGTGCTTCGATAGATTGATATAAAAGGCGAAATTAGATTGGTAAAGTTCGCTTGAACACATAACAAATGATGTTAAATCTCAGAGCTTTGGAAAAGTGAAACAATAATATTCGTCAAGTATACGCGATAATTCACAACGACGAAAGAAAAAACACGAATAATGTAATAACTATTGTTTTGTTGTGTATTGTGTCAACAGCAAAGTTGGACCAGTCTAAGGAGACGTGCAGCGGTGCAAGGCCTAGTGTTGTGCTGGACACGCGTGGCGCTTGCTTGATGCTATTGTCATTGGTGACGATTGGTCTACGTGCATTATCAAGTTCCTCGCAGCTATGGCCTCAAGCAAATGGACCTGTCTAGCTCGCGGCCCCCGCAGTTACAGCAACAACAATAACCAGCCAATCGACCATCACGAGAAATCAACAGCAACACTGACATATCAGCCGCAAAAGCAGCAGCAGCAGCAGCAGCAGCACGCTTCTTCTTTCTCTTCTCTCCTCTTCCTAAAAACACTGTACCTTCCTTGTTTTTTTCCTCGATTACGTATCACAAACACAAATGCACAATACACGTGCACGCACACACAATACACAGAATCCTTTGTATTAAAACATTTTTTTCGACGTGCTTTTTCTACTCCTCGTGCATAGATTAATGTATGCACTCGCATTATATATCGTCACTAGTTCTGATATACTATTTATATTATTACGAGAGATTTTTTGTACGAGTGAGAGTGGCTGTGTTGTTCGTGCATCTACATCTACCGAGTAAATAGATAAATATCACGAAATTTGTATGTATCGTTGGAAGAATAAAAACAAGAAAGGGGGAGGTCGTTTCTGTTTCGTAGCCTGACATTTATTGGCCGCGACGTAAGTTTTAACAAAATGCCACACGTGTAATTGTGAGACAAAAAAATATATAAAAACTCGAGTGCTTCCGGACGTCTCTCTCTGTGACTCTTTGAGAACGCGCCGTCTTCCTCTTGGATGAGAGTGTGTTATATGTATGTGTGTGTGTGTGTGTGTGTATTAAGTGTTATATTTAAAAGGAAAAAATCTTTTCTTCGCGGAAAAAAAGAATGAGCCATGCGCGTATGAATGTTTGCGCCTTTTTTTTAAGATAATGCTTGATATAATTCATTAGATAAAATACTTCACAAACACACATACATACATCTCAAACGTTAGCAACGAAAGAAACGCAACGCCTATACTATACGATTAAGCGCCAAGCATAATACGTTTGATGTTTTTTTCCTTCGATATTTATTTGCAATGATCGGATCATTTACTCTTTACACATGAGTTTCTCGGAAGAATTGTGTTTTCGATGATTGATAAAAATTGACTGATTAATTCTGCCAATTGAGAAAAAAGTACTCCTTAAACGGTATTTCTTAATTAACAGGAATTGGAATTGATCTGTATCGATTTTGTTCATTTGATTGAAATTTCTATTAAAACGAAGGTATTAGAATATCTTGAAGATTTCGCCAAAAATAATATTACGAAGTTCTCGTATTAATTAACAAGATCGTTAATTTCATCAGATTCATCAGAAGCTTACGAATCTTCTTGGATTTGAAAACAGACATTGATGAATCGGCAAAATTCACTATGGTACATATCATCAATCGCATTGAGATCTACAATATTCGCGCAACAAAAAAGCCTGACTAAAGATTGACCCATTTCACTGACTCACCTAATTTCAAACAACAAAATAATTGGAATACATACCGATAAAAAAATCATTGCGAGATAATCCTTTGCAATTGGTATAATGTTAATGGCCTACACGATCGTATTGGGCCGTAAAGCAAATATACATAACTATTGAAGCGTATACATTTCATACGCACGCCACACACATAAATACACGCTGAAGCTACATGAATAATGGAGCAGCTTTTTTCAACAATTAAACATTCAAGCATTTTATTATTTCTTTTTTCGTTTTTACGAAACTTGACAATCGTTGATAATTAGCGTAGAAAGGCAAGAAAATTAACGTATAAATACATTCTAAAGAATCTTTTTGCCAGATTCGAGAGCTAATGTGATCTCCACGGAGGAAGGCTAATTACGCGCCCGATTGAATTGCAGATGCTCCTCTCCCACTCCTCGATCGCGCGAACGGACTAAAAAAACACTAATTAATACTCTTTGCCCGGCAAAAGCGAGACAGAGAAAAAGAGAAAGAGACTCGCTAATTATCGTCGATGTCATGTCACGTGTATGGCAAAATTCGTTCTTTTTTTCATTTGTTATAATATTAAGTTCCGATGAGTAGACGTCCTAAGGGAAACAAAATAAACGGTATTAAAGAACATTCTTGAAAGTTAGTTTATATTGTACTAATCAACCTACGTTGTTGTTTTTTGTTGTTTGCTTTTGCTCCGTGACGTTCAAAACAAACACGAGAAAGTGACGCTCATCTGACGAGGAAAACATGAAATAAATAACACTCGAATCTTGTGCATTTTTCCGTAAAGCCATCTGAATAAAAAATAAATAAAAAGAAACCAATTGCTTTGTCAAAGTAACAAGTATCAGAGAAAGAAATAATAATAATAATAATAATAATAATAATAATAATAATAATAATATACATGTAATGCGACCTTAGAGAGAATTTATAACGACTAACGATGTTACATAACGAATAGTAAGTTTAACTTACTATTATTATACACTTGTTACGTCCAATTTTATCAAAGATAAAATCAATACAATCAGGTATGTTAATTAAATGATAATTGTGATAACTCATACGCAGTTTTTCATACTTCCTCAATGGAATTTAGTCAAAGAAGAAAAATAAAAGAAAGAAAATGAAAAAAAAATACAATAACACTCTGACGCAGATGTTGGTTCATTCACTCTCTCCGTGTATTCTGTAAGGATGCGATACGTACAATACCACACTTGAAGCCAACAAACGGTCATTAAACAGCAAAACAAACAAAAGCCACACCATCTTTTGTAAATAGAATGAAATAGGCTAACTACTACAATTCTGTAATGACAATTTACTCAAATTCATATAGAATTAATGTTTTGGCGCAGTTTCGAGAGTCAATGTTACATATACGATAACGTTGAAGCTCGAATCTCGTATTTCACAAGTTTTACCTTTCGTTGTGTGAGAGACAGTCGACTACTCGACGGTTGGTAAACGAAAAAAGGAAAAAAGTATTAAAAATGATAAATAAAGCAAGTAAAACAAGTATTATTATTCGAATAGTCGTGTAAAACAAACTTTTTAACCTCCCCCCCCCCCTTTCACGAAACTTATATCAAAGTGAACTCGAAAGTATATCACCTAATCTTACATCTAAGAGTTTACTGTATGTTTTTTCAATGAGCAAACAAAAAAAATGCTAAGAAAACGTCGCCGTTGTGTGAATGTTGAGCGAGAGCAAATTTCGCGCTATAGTGTGCTTTTCACGATTATGACGATCTTCAAGTTTTTTTTTCCTTTTTTGCATTATAATAATACATAAGCGAATTAAGACGAACAATTTCTGCTATTAATATCTTCTTCTTCGCGACAGAAGTATTAATTAGAAAAAAGTAATGAAGTAATTAAGCATATTATGAAATATCGAGGCATTCTATAAAGACGTTTTTATTATTTCCATATAAAGACATTCTCCTCCAGTGTATAAAGCATATACATATATAAAGTCAAAGTGAAAGATAAAAGTGAATACGTATATAAATAACGCGCAAGTTTAGCTTTTAAGTATTTAGAGTGTATAGTACATAGCGAGAAGAGAAAGAGCGAGAGAGCAAAGCAAAAAAAGAATAACAAAAAAAATAAAATAAATAAAAAAGATAAAGTAAACAAGAAACTCACGAGTCTTCTGTGTTTGTACATAATGAACACTTTGTCACGCTGTTATACTTATTAAACGATGAACAAAGAGAGCGGACCGATTTAAAGGAGAGAAAAAAGAAAAGTGTTATTAAGTATGAAGAATAACAAACAATCCATTGACATATATAAATATCGATATATTGAAACAATTGATTGAAAAAGGTAAAACAGAGGAAGTCGAGGAGAAAGAAACTATCACAATTGATTGCATTAATTAGGTTAAACGATTATTAACTAATTATTATATAAATATATACATAAATCTATATATATATATATATATATATATATATATACATATATATATATATATGTGTGTGTGTGTGTGTGTATATATATGTTAGGCGTAAGAGGTCCTGTGCGTCAGCAAAAAAAGTAATAAAGATAACGGAAAAAAGAAAAGAAGAAGAAGAAAATAAAGAAGCGCGATGAGGCTTTCAACGCTAACGAACTCGGCGACTTTTGGCAGAAAACTTGGCAAGCCAAGACTCTATCTCACTCTCATCATTATTTGTATTCCCTTGGCTTAGCTCCAAAAGATTTTTCCTCGGTATACCATCAGCTCGTTATATCGCCCAAGTAATAACGGCAAATTGCATGATAAATATATTATATAGTTCGACCGTGTCCATTGTAATGACATCGTCGTTTTTTTTCTTCTACAAAGTATAATTGAAATTGTTCAATCGTGAATGATTATATATTTCCTTCTCTCTTCTCTTCTATTTCTTTGATCATTCACCTCGAAAGCATCATTTCATTTCCGAGATAAAAAGCATATACAATAAAAAAAAACTCGAGCGTCGCTATTAAAATACATTATTCAACCGTAAGGATCTTCACGAGAATACGACGCCGATTTTTGTAAGAAAAAAAAAGAAGAAAGAAGTAACCGATTTTAGTTTAGAGCGAGCAAAGGCCATTCGCTGCAAAACGAAATTGAGACTCTTTTCAAGTTTGACCGGAAAAACATTTTCATCCGTTTCGTCTTCTATTTGGCTTTCTACGTTTGGGGTGGAGAGAGAGAAAGAGAGAGAGAGAGAGAGAGAGAGAGAGAGAAAGTATTGAGCCAAAGGGTTTTTAACATTTTCCTTGGCAAATATTTGAGCTTGCAATTTCCGTTTTTCTTTCAATGCGCTTATATAATGCTAGACTCTGCCTCTGGTTTGAATATGAGATTTTTCGAATGGCTTTTACTTGTTATTCTGTTATTGCTCGATGTGAAAATATCCTTAGAACGTGTGTTCGCTCGAATTTTCAAAGTTTACGAAAAATTAAATCGGTATTACACTCCATCACCAAAGCAAATTCTTGTAACTCGTATACAGCCGTAGCGTGAGTATTGACTTCTGTTGTGCGAATAAGCAGGGATCGCACCTTTCATAAAAGAATAACTCTCGCAGAGAAAGAGAGAGAGCGATCGAAAAAGTGGCTTCTATCGATTTTTCGGTGTGACGCGTTTTATTCCCGTGTCCACGCGCGCAGATATTACATATCTCCTTATGCGTATTTCCTTCCTCGCTGTCTCTTGTTTTTTTTTGTCCAGTCGTTATCAAAGTTTTATATGCGAAAAAAAATGCAAGCCTCCCTTTTCTATTCGTACTTTTTGTGGTGCCTTGTATTCTGCAAAAGTTGCCGAATAATAAAAATCAATAAAACCGTAATCTGAAAAAAACATAACGAGACTCGTGTACATTCGTGAAGGCTCATTCGATCGAGCGTGTCGTTATAAAGCGTTAGATAATGAAAAGATAAATAACATAAATGAACAATCCCCTATTATTCCAAAGTCTAAAAAGAGACTCTAAATCGATAAAACAAGATTATACTGATGCTTTTAAACAAAACAACTTCGAGAGCGTTTGGTCAAACACTTGCAAACAAACAAATGAAGTCTCCGTAGATTGCAAGATTTAATAAAGCAAAAGTGTATCTCCTACACGGACAACACCCACCCACATACACACACACACGCTCACACAATCCTCAAACTACGAAAAAATGTTATACGAGCAAAAACCATATATATAATGAAGCTACTATTCGTCGCAACGATCCTCTGCGATATATTAATATATATTCTATTCGTTGTTTTTGCATCGTACGTAGAGAAGAAAAAAAATATTGAAAAAAAAATGATAATTCAAAGATTGAGTTAAAGAGTTTAATGTTGTACTTAGGTGATTTTATATGCTCTTATATATGCTATATTGAATAAATTGTGTTACAAAATGATGGTATATTATTATAGTGGATATTATCACGGGCAAACTTAAGCGAATGCTCCTATAAATTAGACGTTTCGTTCTTTATTTTATTTTCCTATTTTTTTTCTTTTTCAAGAGTCTACTTTGGAGTAACCGAATTAGCACAATTCTACACGAATAATTCAATGTGATCGTTGTTTCGTTGTTTTGATTGTATATACGTCATTGTAAATGTTTCGAGTACGTAGGCTGAGGGTTATTGCGCATACAAAATTAATCGTAAACAGCGCGTGTATATCATTATTACACAGTGCACCATTCTATGCAAGTACATACATGTGTGTGTGTGTGTGTGTGTGTGTGTGTGTGTGTGCGCGCCGTAATTGAGTGCGTACGTATAAAGTTAAAACTTGTATGGCATACACGCAGGTACACGCACATAAACGTACACGCACGCACGCAGCAACACGCAGATTGATTTGCGCGCGAAAATTCGATATATGATTTGTTCTACAACTCTCTCTAATAAAAAAATATACATAATATATTGTAACACGAGGTTGTATATGTACATATACATATAGACTGATATCAAAAAATGTTCCGATATATGTTGATTATATAGCGAACAATGTCGCAAGGATCGTAACGATTATAAAAAAGGTAATAAGGTGAAAGAAGAGACAAGGCGAATGACACGGTGACTTCTTGTTTTTTCTTATTTTTTTTTATCTTATATAAAAATATAAGAGTAAGAGAGTTTTCACACATGTACGATCGCCGGGACTCGCAGATTCCCGGACACAAAAAAGTAGCCCGAAGGCCTAAATACGCTCTAATCAATTAAATTTAATTAATTATTATAGCCGATTAGCCCATGATGGAAAAAGGGAAAAATTACGAAAAAAAGAAAGGAAAAGGAAGCTAAAAAGAAGGAAGGTTGATATCACTTTTGCAGTCCTGGCGAGCTTTTGGATCGAAAAGCACGCCACTTTTAGAAAAAGAATAAATAAATATTGCGATTTCTTGCATTGATTTTTTTACAACAAAATAATAAATATATAATAATCATAATATTATGACCATGCGGCGTGCTTTTCCTTCTTCCTCAAGAGCGAAAAAAAGCGCATTGCAGTCTCACTTATACACAACATACAGACGCAACATACGTACACACACCAACACATACTCGCGACGCCCTTGCATTATGCAGAGTGACAACTCTACGAGCGACTCTAGCTGTTTTTTTATTTTTTTATCGAAGCTTTTTGTTACTACTAACTGAGAATAATAATAAATAAAAAAAAAGAAACGAATAAAAAAAACATATTTAATGGCACGCGAGAAGGTTTTTTTCGTGAGACTATATAATATTATAACAAAAAAAAGTGTGCAAGAAGCCCGAGAGAATTATCAATGATGTAAGCCGAGTATTTAATTATCGCTAATTAACAAGATGAGAAAAAACAATATACGGTAGATGACGTATACGTCGTACGACGACAGAAGACAAAAAACGAAATTTACTGCTTGTATATAATATATCGTAATAAAACTGATGTACCAAATAAATCGTATGTCTCTTTATTTATCCAATTGTTATTCATGTAAGTGGATAAAACGAATACGCAAGTATTTCGACCAATTTAGTTGGAAAAAATTTATACTTTTTTAATTTGATATCCTATTTCATTTTATTCTCGTAGTATTATTACTTTTGCGGTTCCTTAAATGTAAATAAATGGCACTGTTTCGTATAGTTTAAAATTTTATTTGGCAAATTGTAATGAAAATTAACAACAAAATAAGTATAAAAACGCACGTCCTGATACAAATGCCTCGTGGAATAAATGTACAGATTATAATTATATTAATAATTATGACTTACAACTAAAATTAGATCATTAAAATTGAGATTACATTTTCAAGGTCTACGTATCAGTTTCGCATGAATTGCGCGAATGCTGTAACAAACATCAATATGCATCACACTCTATTGGATGTCAACTTAATATAGATTCATATTGAATTTCTCACAGATATAATACTTATTGTAATTTGAAACAATTAAGAAAAAAGTATAACTGATTTAAATAACAACTAGATGTATAAAGCTAAATACCGTATCCCATTATTTCACATTTATGAAAGACTTATATTAGTTAAAAAAAACCTATCCAATTAAACGTAATGATTAAATACGTTGATTTTATTTAGCATGACAATGTTTTATTTTAAGATTGAGCTTCCTTTCTAATAAACGGCTGACAATATTGGTAGGTCATTTTCTGAATAAATATTATAATTATCATACTTAACAAATTTGAAACAACGTTACTTTGTAACTTACGTATATACGTATAGTTCAGAGATTTTTGGAAATGAAACGTTACATTATCACGGCTTTAATATCACGAAATATTATAAACGGTACCGTCATCAATTACACCAACATTTAATACCTTATGTATTTACGATTCCAAAATAATTAAACCGATATACCGTTTACTTTACAACAAATTTTCTGTTTAATATCTGTATTACGAGAATAAAGTCTCTTTTTAATTATGTCAAATGCAAACTTTATGTACACGCGTTTAAACTCAACCTGGTCCAAGTATTAGAGATCATTTCTGCGAGGTCTGTCTGGTTCTCTTTGCCTATCTAAGTCTTGAAAGCTCCTGCTTGCGCTGCTTTTATTATAAAAGTTTTCACAGTCGATTCATCTAATTTAGCAAAATTTGGTGTTTGAATTACAGCCGTCATATGATTCAATGCGAATTTAAAGCAAAAATCCTCTAGCTCCTAAAAATATATTTATTAAAATTCAATTGTGTTTCAAGTTATATAGAATAACAAAATTTTACTCACTTTGGCGTTATATTCAATAGCAGTACTATACAGGAATGCTACGTTTGCAACAGTTATTCCCTGTTTAATCATTTGCACACAACGTCGCTTCAACTGTGTTTCAAAATAAGCATTTGCTAGGTACAAGAGTTCTGAAAACAAATGGTACAAACAATTACATATATTGAACGATACCCATGAGTAAACAAACTTTGCACGAAAAATAAAACGTTACAGGCGAGTAGGCATTGAAATAATCACTATTATGTCATATATTATTCAACGCATAGTAATAACTATCTGTTAAATTTCTCTACCATTTCAAAATAATTTACTATAAGATATAAATGTATTATTCGAGACTTCCAATTGTCTTTCAAATTCTCAGTTTAGATGTACGACAATTTCAAGTATGAGACGAATAAAATATCTTGACAAGGAGATATATTACAAGGAAATAGTAAATAAAATTTTCTCAAAACCAGTAATGGAACTGATGGTGCGTTTTTAAATGAAAGATGATTATCTCGTTTTTCTATTTGATTAATAGAAACAATAATATGTGATGCGTTAATGTAAAAAATAAAACAACAAAATAAATTGAATGATGTGTTACTGTATAAAGTTTCAGGTGCAGCCAGTAACTTTGTGGCTACTTTATACCTACTCGCCAGTGGTTCACAAGGGCAATCCTAAATTTTAATCAAACATGATACCTAAAGCATTTTCTGGTGGCAAATCTACTTCATCAGTGTACAAATATTTTAAAAATGATTTGTAAACCTCATAGGAAAATTGGGTATGCTCTATTACACTGAAAAAGAGAAATATAATTGGTGACATTAATTTAAGTACATGAGAATATATTTTCTATGTAACCAAACGGATGAAAAATAAACTACTTACTCTCGATTATTCTCTGCCCAATGCTCTTGAAACATTGATTTAAAGTATTGACATCGAATTTTTAAGATAGATTTGTGTACATAGATTGGTTTTCCTTGCACTTGAATTGTCAAGTCACTTGTAGTCTACAAAATTATTCATTTTTTTTTGTGTAAAATATGTTTCAAATTTAATAATTACATTAATATAAAACTCTTGTACATACAGGGTCGTCAAATGCATTCTTCAAACTGTCAATAATGCCTATTTCTTCCTCTGCATAAAGAATGAGTGGTTCATGCATGACACTTGGTGTGGCATAACAAGCAAGTGCATCGTGTATATGTGGTAACGGTGTTGCCATTGGAGTAATGACACTTTGACCTCGACATTGACCCCACATGAATATTTTACCACCTTGACCCATTGCTACGCTTATGTGGTTATAGTGTAATGTCGCTATATCTGATACTCTACCCATTTCTGGTGCATTCAGCTGATAATCAAATTACTTTTTAATACGATTTTTGTTTTGTATTTGTTTAATAACATGTCTCTAATATTTATATGAACTTACTTTTGTAGGCGTGCAAACATTAGCTTTGTTACCCAATCCTAGTTGACCGAAACCATTACCTCCCCAAACATACAGTATTCCTTCATCACTCAGTGCAAGTGTATGAGCATAGCCACAAGATACTTTTTCTATTAAAAAACAAACATTTAATTGTATGAAATTATAAGAACAACTAAACATCCTTGTATAATTATTCATTTTATCAAAAATATACCTATCACAATTCCATTTAAGCCTGTAACTTTACAGGGACTTATTTGATTGGCATAATTTCCTATGCCTAGTTGTCCAACTCCATTATAACCCCAACCATAAACTTCCCCTATATCAGTTACAGCCATAGTTGATGTTTGACCACAAGAAATGGATACAATTACTTTTCCTGCCAGAGTTGAATTCACTTTACGAGGTGCTCCTTGATTTGAACTTACCCCACTACTTACTTGACCGCAATTATTTTGACCCCAAGAATATACCTAATAGAAAATATAATTCATAAATATACCATTTTTAAAAACTGGATTGATCGATTTCATACCTCTCCATCTTCAGTAAGAGCTACTGAATGGTGACTACCACAAGCTATTGCAGTGACAATTTTATCATGGAGATTCAAGACAAGAGCTGGTGACAATCCCTGATTTGTAGAACCATTGCCCAATTCACAGTAACCATTGTGACCCCAAGAATATACCTACAATCAAATCAATTAAAAAAATAATTATATTGTAAATATAATATCAAGTCTATATTATCAGAAATTCAGATAACTTCTCATACTTCTCCTTTTTCCGTTAAAGCAAGAACATGTGGTCCACTTCCGTATGCAAATGTTTTGATTCCTTTGCCACAGAGTATTTCCACTTTTCTAGGATGTAGGGTACTGTGTGAATCTCCAATGCCAAGGCAACCACCTGTATTACTTCCTAATGCATAAACATCCCCGTCTTTCAACACAATTAAGGCCTCGTTTCCTAAATTACCTGTTAAATAATAGAGCATTTATTAAATTAAGTTGGTTTAATATTAGCAATTAATAATATTAGGGGCTAATTTTTCACTAAAAGACTAAAATATTGTTTTTAAATATACAAAAAGATTATTTTAGTCACAATGTGTTTGTTATACAATAGCAAATATAACAAAAAAAACTAGAAGGCTCCACTAGTCAAAACAAAGCATTGTTAAAAATATATGTGCCACCTTTTTTGCAAAGAGTTACTTTAAAAATAACCTACTTTTAAAAACCAGAAATTTCGATTATTATACGAAAAAAACATTGTCGCAAGTAAACAATGAATATTTCCTCACAGACAAAACAGTAAAAAGCAAATATGTAATCTTATCATCTAAAACAAACGCACGACTGATACGAATGTTGTTTTTTTAGCAAAGGTTGCAACGGTCTATCGCGCATGAAAACAAAAAAATACAAACGTCAACATATAAGATGATAGTCAATTGAAAACAAACGCAGTTTTATACACACCATAAACCACCGCCATGTGGATTTTAGCAATGAACCTAGGTTCGAGTAGGCTAAAAATCGGCCAATTTTTTAAATCGGCCCGCGACATCCTGCAGAACAATCTCTCGGCGACTTCGTCGGGAGGAACAGCGGCGACGGCGGATTGAGACAAAGTAACGGCAGCTGCGGACATAACCCCTTAATCCCGTTTTTCTCCTCCTCTTTGTTCCTTTGTCAAATGCTCTTCCACGAGAAAAACAAACAACCGCTGTATGACTTCTCCTTCTCAGCTTGACTTTATTACCGGATGTGAGACTTTTACTTTTCTCATAAATGATGAAGACAAATCACTAGTTGTAATGCGAAAATTTTACGAGTGTTGATTTTATTAAGTTTCTTTTTGTTTACACTACGCGAAACACCTCTTTCGTAAAGGCTTGCATTTTCGAAATGACATCTTTCGTTCGGAGGAGAATCGTCAACACTGCAGTTTCTCCCCCCCCCCCCTCTCTCTCTCTCTCTCTCTCTTTCGACGCCCCCACCAATCAGCTGATTGGATTGATCGTTGCATTCTTATTCCCTTTCGCGCGCGTACATTGCGCGCCACAACGGCCATAACGTCACACCGCTCATCGAATACATAAAATTAACGTAGATGGAATACTCTATACGGTAGGAAAATCCCAGTTGAGCTTCATAGAGTTCACATTGAAAAATGAAATTCACCATTCGTTTGACCGTCTAGTATTTGTGAATTTTTGTCTTTTCTAACCTTTCCCGCGTGAATTGTGAGTAGTGTTCTGTTCGGTACACTGCAAGTAATCAACATTATTTGATAGATTAATTCAATAAATTCGTAAAGAAATACAATGAACGTCGCACTATCGATTAACAAACGAGAAAGAGGTTTATTAAGTAAGTATTTCGTTAACTGACAAGTTTTCTTTTGAGATACACTTGTACTGTCTTCTACTAAATTAGCACACTGTGCTGCACGATTTAAGCGGAATCAATATTATTTATGATTTTTCAGATTTTTATGACTATGATGTCCAGCTACACCATTTAACGATCGACGATGAATATCCCGGCGTTGAGGGTTCTTTCGAATCCTTAGATTATTATCCATACCCTCCCATATTTGCTTGTAAATTTTCTTCTGCACCAGGATATGAACATGTGATTGCCCTTGCCAATGAAGTTGGCATGCTTGCTTTGCACAATACAAACATCCATTACGAAGAAAAGCTTCCTTTGAGAGGAACAAGGGTGAGTCTGAAATTTTATATCTATAACTCGTTTAATATGAATCGTATCTTAAATATATGATTCTTATCAAAGTGATTAATCTAAATCTTTATGATTTTTAGGCCCATTACAATGCTGTTTTTGATCTTGATTGGGTACCACAAGAATTAAAATTAATTACTGCATCAGGAGATCGCACAGCTAGACTATGGGATGTTTCATCTACTCATACGTTGTTACAAGAATTCCATGGACATACAGCTTCAGTCAAAACAATAGCCTTTCGTAATCAAGACAAAGGTATGGATAAATATAAAAGAATAAATAAATTTCCAAAATATGAAATTTTATGTTGTAATTAATGAAAAAATTAAAATTTACAGCTGTATTTGCCACTGGTAGTAGAGATGGGTCAATTTTAATTTGGGATACAAGAGCAAGTCATAATGGTATACCTAAACCAGATAACGAAATAAGTATGGCACATGAACTGACAACTCCTGCTCAGTCATCTTATAAAAAATATTACAAAACATCTAAAAATAGTTGCCGTACGAGTATCACTGCTCTTGCTTTCCAGGATGATTATACTTTATTTTCCTGTTCAGCTGGAGATGGGTATGTTTAAATTATACACGGTAATATCAAGTTTTTAGCAGATAAACTTAATGATTAAATTTAATTGCAGATTGATCAAAGCATGGGATCTAAGGAAAACCTTTGGATCTTTTAAAAAAGAACAATTACCTAAATATGTTATGAAATATACAGGTAATGGAGGTATCCACAATGGTTTTACATCTTTAAATATTTGCCCAACTAAGAATACTTTGTATGCAAGTGGCGTAGACAAGATAATATATGCATATAACATATCTTCTTATGAGCCAGAGCCAGGTATATACATGCGGTTACCATATTTTTTTATTGAGTCTAATAATAAATTTAATTAAAACTTGTTATTTTCAGTTGCTGAATATTATGGTCAAGAACAAAACCACGAATACTTATCATTTTTCGTGAAAGCCAGTTTGAGTCCTGATGGAAAATATATTATAAACGGTTCAAATGACAAAATAGCTTATATATGGAATACAAAGAATCCAGGATGGCCTATTATCAAGCTGCCTGGTCATGTGGATGAAGTAACTTGCAATGCTTGGTGCAATGTTGGAGAAACAAAGGTAACAAACAACATTTGATTAATACATTTCTTCAATATTTAACGACTGTGTTTATTAATACAATCTACATTAGAATATATTTCTTTTAATTATTCTCAATATCTCTCCTACATTAACATCATGTTTCAGATTGTTACGTGTTCAGACGACACTTACTTCAGAATATGGCGTGTGAAACCGGACACGCATGACAATGATTCTAACCCTGTGCGGGGAGTCCGTGCAAAGCGCTATAATAAACAAAACCGTAAGTGTGACTCAGCGGTTTTCATTTACTATCATTCAAAATTCTATTAATACATTCTTAATCGCTACCGTAGGTGTTATCAACAAACTAAAAGGTATTCCAGTAGTGTCGGAAGAGAACAAAAACGTAAACGAACTTCCATCGTTAGAATCACCACCAAGAATTACCAACCGAACAAGTAGTCCGTGCAGCAGTTCAAGCTCATCACCAGCAGCTTTGTCACTCACAACGGGACTACCGAACTTCGTAGTAGATGGAACCGCCCCACATCTGTTGCAATATTCACCTTGCAAATCGAAAGGGAAAGTCGACTGGTTGACGAAATTATGCAAGAGAAAAACTGAGGATGAGTCGGTCAGTCCACCTAGCAGGCATGCTAGATCTGGAACTAAAACGCCTAAGAGACGTAAACTTCTTGTTCCAGCTATTACTAATTTTTATAGCAAGTTGGATGGTGATAAATTTAGTAGTTAAAATTTAACTATAAAACTGTAAGGAGGCAATCTTATATAGAAATCTAAGAATGCTCGAGCATGTACAGATGCGGTTATTTTTATACATTGTAAATTAAATGTAAGTACAAGTTTTTCACAAGCATGAATTCAGCAATTAGTCAAATTTTTTTACATATTGCTATGAGAAATATGTATTTGCCACAATTTGATTTAGCTGATGTTTATTATAGCAATGACATTTATGTTTTTATGTATAAATCTTGTGAAAGATTTAATAAATTAATTCACTTGTAGTCAGAAGAGTCTCTTACTGCAGTGAAGCAATCAGACGTACGATTTAAGACAATTTAAATCATAGCGGTGCCTTTAATAATATTATTTTTTAATCGACAAAAATATGTAAAATATTTATATTATTCTAATAAACAGTATTACTTTTTTATAATTAATGCATTTCATTTCTTCGCCTTTACGACTTTTCTCATCGATTATTTAACAAGACGAACCATCGGGTTAACAAAGCATAACTATTGTTCGTTTTTCTATCCGACGAACAGGTATGAACTTCGATAATTCAGTAGTCGGTCTGTTTTCGATTATAAAACAACTAAAAATTAATAAATTTCACTTTATCATGGAAAAATAGTTTGAATAATTTTTACATTTACCTCGTACTCGTGTACATGGCAAAAATTGACTCCGTCACTTTATAACAGAGTTTAGCGATATTTTTATTAAAAAAGGTACCTTTTGTTAGTGGCGAAAGAACTAAGGGCAATTGGACCGGAGATCCTCCTGGAACTCCACCACATATTGTAGCACACTAGTATGAAACCTCGATTATCGAAAGGAAATCCATCTTTTAAATAATTTTCACGTATTTTATTATGTAGCACTTGAGATAGTGTGTCTACAATTCATAATTGTCAATACTTTGAAAAGCAGAAAAAATGACCACTCGATATATAAAAAAAAATCAAGAGATTACTAATTGATAGGGTATTTTACTTTACTAATCACAATTAAGCGTACTCATTTTTGTCTTTTTCACACTGATATTGATTATTATTCATATCTTCGCTATTTTATTCGAATAAAAGTGAGTTTATTCGGTACAAACTTGGAATAATCAACTAAAATTCGGATACATAACTGTTCGTTCCTTCGACCCAACGTTCATTAGTTCAATCAACAACGTACGTTAAAATAACGTCTAATACATACATTCGAATCAAAATATAACATAGTTCAAATGCTTCTTCTCTTGCGCCAATCATTCTTCAAGTCGGCGAGAAAATCAAGTTCAATCTTTTTAATTTCCTAGAAGCACGGTCTATATATATATATATTGATAATCAATAATAACGATGTTCATCTACTGATTTTTATCTTTTATATTAATTATATTTTCATAACTCTCTTTTAGTTAAGTTTCGATTGTTAATTTTAATTCACGACAAAACATTATCTACCAATACAGTGAAATTCCGCGCTTCCTTCATGTTCAACCAATCACATTGCTCGAAAACGACGACGTCAGTGTGTTCACTTTTTAAAGATAAGATGGACTAGAACAAATAGTACTTCTTTGTGCCTTTTTTAATAAAAAGTTTGGGGAACAATCATCCCCATCGTACGTACGATGACTCGATCACGACGAAAGCAAAGTTAAGTCCTGACGGCAAATATCTGACCCGTACTACAAACAGCTATATAAGTTACATCTGGAACACGGATATACCAAGGATACCCTCACAAAAGCTTACCTCACCCGTTGATGGTCCAATGAAATCTACCAATCCAGCCAAAATCGATTTTATTCGTAATGACAACGAGACAATGTTTGTTTTGTCTCGAAGTCGAAATAATAAGAAGGCAATGGCGTTAAAAAAATGACGAAAACATTCCTTTTTTAGATTTTGGAGGTAGTGTTTTGCTTAAGATATTTCACATATATATGTATATATTTGTATTCTAACAAATTATTTTAAATATAAAACCTTATGAGCTTCAAAAAGGTATGTGTTATATACTTTGGACTAGAATAAATTTGAAGTAATTTATTATTCGTAACTGTTTAATAGCAGAGTTCGAAAGTATAAATATCTTCGATACTGAATCTCATCGAGCAAGATTTCAGAAATTATAAGCGAATTTTCGTTATTTCGAGATTTACATGATTGACAAATTTTACACAAGATGAATAATTACGTTCAATATCACTTAGGCGTTTTATCCGAGGTATCGCATTGAACTCCTCGGCTATAACGAATTTCCTTAAATATTCCGATTTTATCCAAAAGCGTCTCTTAATAAGATTGAGTGTAGAGAGTTCACGCCTTCAATGATACGAGCAATCTATTCATTCATCGTTGGTAACAGAAAATCCAATGATTTTAAGTAGCTATGTCTTTAGTAATTTTCATAGAAACGTTTATTACATCAATCTCAGTGGTACACATACAGCATTGTCAAACATGATGTGATTTAGTGTTCTTACATGAAATTTCGGTGTAGCAAGATAAACCATTTTGTGTGTAATAAGAAAGTAACAAATCGATTTCACGATAGCTTGTATCGTTTTAGAGCATCATCGATCTACATACATTATTTATCTTTGCTTTAGCCAGGCTTAATCTAATCACAAATAAATATTCTTTCACAACTGAATATTATTTGATTTAGAAACGATTGCACTCGGAAGTAACGAAAGTATATTCACAATCTGACAAATACCAAGTGCAATTTTTATTATTTACTTTTAAGGTATAATACAGATTGTAACAAAATAATGTTAACATAAAATTAGTTAAAGTACAGTAGTGAGAGGTGAAACCGAGCGATCGACTTGTTTAAGATAAAGATAAATTGTATGAAGATGAAAATGTCTTATTTGTTTGAGCTGCAAGAAGTAATGCATTGGCCTTTTGACGATTTTCAGGAAATAAATTGGATTCATAAGTACACCCATAAAAAATAGGATAATTGCAACAATGGTTTAGTAGACAACTGATCCAATTGTAGCAATTATCAAAGTATTTTCTCTAAATATACATTTATAAATTATTAAGGCTAAAGTGTTAGCTTCTCACTGAAATAACATGACACTTATGGTTACCATTACATATCTTATACACATGGAAATGACGATTAAGATCTTATAAACTAATGACTATTATGCGGTGGATTCTCGCACTTTGTATAAAAAAAAATAACATGAATAGTTTTAAGAAAGTCGCCGTTGATTCAAACGTAAAGGATGACTTTCCAAATAATCTTCCTAAGAATTATTCGCTTGAATCTGTTTGTTTTTTTTCATTTCTATACTTAAATTATTTCGATTTTGGTATTATCGAAGGTTGATATAATACGTAGAGAGACGCCTACCCTATCCAGTAAACAAAAACAAAGATGCAGTTTATCTCGTAATTTTCTTGTGATTTTCTCATAACAAGCATATCTATACACGTTATATTCTTATATTTCATGACATTTTACGTGGATTTGAGGAATGAACGTATTTTCAATTTAAAAATTTTTATGTTAAAATTCTAGTTATTAGTAGTAAGCTGCGTTGTTTCTATAATAAATTTGCATTTTATAATATCAAGTATTTTATATTTTCAACAGCAAATATAATGTTTAATTTATATCTTTGGATATAATATATGTTAATATTCATATATATTTCTATATTCACGTATATATTATTTCTTTACTTTGGATATGTTAAATTTGCATCTATGATATGCAAATGTTCAACGAGTGTTTGCTATATCGATCAGTGTTTTCATTTACTGGATACATCAAGTATATTGAACAAAAAGCGTATGCGCTAAAAGTATGGTTTGCTTGTGGATCACAGAAAGTCCTTAGCTTCATTCAGTTCTGTTCTGTAGTTCTTATTGATGGAGATAATTGTGGTTCAATCGTTAATCTTCAAGCTTTACTAGTATTTTAGAACACATTTTGATTTTTTGTTTATAAAAATTCATATTAATATGAGCGAGTTGCAAAAATTGGTGGTAAACTTGTTATTAAAAAGAATTTATCGTCTGGTAAACCCTGGCAGAACACTCAAAAAATTTACCGTAAAAATGTTACTACGACTATTGAAAAATTGAAAGATAATCTGTTTAGATGTTTGGCGCCTCGTACAAAAGTGAAAATATATGCGGTTTATCAAATTTATACGAGATAAAAAATTATTTCAAATATCGTACAAACGTCGGTGGACATTATCAAGTTTGAAAATACTTGAAAGATATTTCATAGTTCAATAATGCTGATAGATATACTTTACACGTGGTTATATTTGTTAATAAACTTCTCACGTTATTCCACGAAAACAGTTTCAACAAACTTTTATCCTTAAACTTTATAATGCATGCTCATAGGACGATTAAAATTAAAATTCACGAAGTACGATCCGCGAAGAAAACTATAAACTAATAAGTAGTTTGAATATATACAGTAATGTACTTAACCATCTACGAAAATATACACGCTTGTATAAAAATTAACAAATAAAGGATTCTTAATTACATCGAAATAAATAAACGAAGCGTATGTGCAATATATTTTTGAAAAATTAGCTGTTTACGTAAAGATACATGTGCAAATTATATGTAAACTTTTTCTCATTTTGTTCACGGTTGCACATTGAAATTTGTTCTGTTCCAAACGGGATGTCCTTCGAAAGTGCATCGTTAATTTTAGAAAAGAGGTTTTACAATTAACATCGCACAACGAAAGTAACCGACACCGATCGCACTTTTTCGCAACCAAACATTGAGTTCCTAGTATTTTTTAAGTAAAATTGCTTTTACTAAGTATAAAAAGAGTAAGATACAAAATGGTACTTCCTTAAATATAACTATTGTTTTGTCGACGTGACTTGATTATCGACCACATGTTTCTTGACCATTATAGTACATGAATTTGGAAGGTTTTTACATTTTTATAGCGAGACTATAACACCAAATATATGGAAAGCGTCGACGCTATCGCCTATCCATTTGTCTCGATAAGACAAGTGGATTGATTTTGAAAAAAAATAGACAAACTATTATTAAGCAGTTGCTGCGTAGAAAGAACCCAATGAATGGTGAGACTGTAAACTTATAAAGCAAATTGACTTTATCAATCGCATTAGAAAACATCAATCGTATCCTCGGATGTACACTACGTTTACAGTGAAACGTACATACGAACATTCTTGTCGCCACAGTCTCGCTACAAACAAGGAAAAAAAGAGAAAAAAAAGAGAAAAAAAAAGAAAAAATCCATCACGACTCAATCAAACAGAAAAACAATGCATTCCCAAAAGTCCATCCCTTGCTTCCATTACGCCGCCTCGTGTTTGGCTTCCTTGTTGAGCAGCTGCTCGGTAGTGTTTGCATTGTTAGCCGTGAGTATGTTTTGTTCCTTGAGATGACGTCGTTTATTCTTGTTACTGCGATGCATGCAGCATAGCGCGATGAAAATACAACCGACGAAAGCACCAACGCACGACGCTATCCAGATCCAAGTTGCGCGTGCTTTCATTGCCTCGGCGCGAGTTTTCAAAATTGCTTGGCAGCTACTGAAAAGAGCCATTGTGCGGTTGGAAAAGCGTACTTCTGGCTCGTCGAATTGCCCGATCGCGCATGTCTCTCGCAGAGCCTTCGGACAATCAACTGTCATGTTCAGCTGCAAGGAATAAAAACATTTGATTGATGAGACTTTATTGAAATTTCAAGATTCCCCGTTCAAGATTTAATCAATAGTATTGGTTGAAAAACTATCAACATCAAGCGTCGTAGTTTCTCAATTTTTCAAAAGGGGTTCTCTGTCGAACAAACATACGGATAGTTATGAATAATAGCTAAGTGTTTCGAGAGCCCTCCATTCGAATGCTGCTTCCTTTTACATTTTTAATTCGACATTCGAACGATATACTTGAAGTACCCATCGTAATCGAGACACTTTATCGATAATAAAAATGGAAAATAAAAGCGAACCTATAATAAAAGCACCAAGCCATTCTCCACATTTTGCATTATAGACTACGACCAAGCTATTATCTTCCTATACGAAGGCATAGAAGTTTCATAGTTATGACGTTTTATCATAAAAGTGCTATATTATCGCGTGTCGTGTAGAGATGAGATGTAATCAACGAAAGTATATCCAGTGAGCTCGGAAAGCTTTTTGATCAATAAATAAATACATTTGTGACAAAAGACAAAAAGAAACACGGGATAAATCCGATGAATTTGACAATCTCCGCGAATAGCACACTGTTTCTGAGATTCCCCATAAGAAGTAAGAAATTTGTGATCGTACGCCAAATCTACGGTAATAAAAAAACAAAGAATCACTCACGTTAATCTTCCGGAACTTGATCCATTCCTTGAACACGTAGCACTCGCAGGTGTTCTGATCGAATTGAATAGGATTGTCACGTAGATCGAGATATTCAAGCAAACACAACGATGCGATATCCTCGGTGGTGACACGTGTGATTTGATTGCGGGACACATTGAGCATAGTGACCAATGGAATTGGGTTGAGTCGTGGTATTTGGGTAAGTTTGTTACCCGCCAAATATAACCATTTGAGCGGTGCAGTGGCACCAGTCACTTCGAATACCGGATCGTGTAATTGATTGTCCTCGAAGTATAAGTTACGAAGGTTATTCATACGAAACAGACTTTTCGGTAGATCGACCAAGCCATTTTTCGACAGATCAAGTACTTCCAGGTAGTAGGTTGGTTCGAATGCACCTTCGGGAATCGTTTGCACAAAGTTGTCCGCTAGATACAGGAAACGAAGATTTCCGTAACGCTTGAGCGAATCGTTTCGCAGCTCACGGATTCGATTCTCTCGTGCGTCTAACACCTGTTGGAAGAGTTATACATCAAAATCCATAAATTAATATCGTTGAAATTTAATCAGGAGGTTATTCATCGATAAGCGCAAAACGTGCATTCATAGAATTATTCAACAACGGAAAGATCGAGTTACTATTGAAATCAAATATTTATTTTATGTTTAAATATTTTGAATATTTATTAAAATTTTGAAGGCAACGGTATGACTCCGCACGAACAAAAAAATAACGACGAGTAAAACTTTACTAAACGATATGAATTAGTAGGGCACTTTTTTTCCTTTGAAAACTTTTCGACCGCGTTTAACCTTTATTTTTTCTCTCCCTCTAGCTCTCTAGCTCTCTAGCAGGTGCTGAAATTCACGCTTGCAAAAGTACTTCACTCGGTGTAAGTGAAAAATGTAACACTAAAAAATGTTTTTTTTAGAGTCCGAAAAAATATTCCCATGCATCGTCATTACCATTAATTTGTTTTTCACTAATGCGCAAATTCAATTGAAGTTTCAAACTAAAAAATGTGGGATGTCGAAAGTTGGAGCTTTAGTAAATTCTATTTAAAAGACATTTTTAATTTTTTAGTTAAATAAAATACGACTATAAATGTAGCTCTATTGTGATTGGATTCAAATGCAGTCAATTGCATTTAAAAAACGTCAAAATTAATTTTTCGAACACTTAAGAAATTCAACCACAAACAATAATAAAGAAGAACCAACTCTAACCTCGATATTAGTATTCAAATAATCAGGTATGTCGTGTAATTTGAGATCCTTGCACATGGCTTGATTGAGATTCCACTTTCGATCCGTGAAAGTCCGACACTTTTTAGATGGCATCTCTGAATCCATCACCAACATCCCCGATGCGATCCTGACAACCTGCAGTAAACCCAGCAGCGCCAACAGATTCATAGCTGAAAAAAAAAGAAACAAAGAAAATCAGAATATAGAATTACGTCTACGCACAAATCGTGTGAGAGAAAATCTGAGCCGCGTGAAATTGGACGGGATTCAAAACAAAGCTTTGTGACGGTTGAACAGTGCTGAACTTTAGATTAGTTTCATGGGGACAATTGTTGCTGATACTACAATTTGAGCGTTTGGCGTCTTCGATCGTAAATGAAGTTTGCAGTGGAAATTAATGAACAATTGGTAGTTTCTGCGCAATCTAATAATGAGTTTCGTACGTTGTCCTAGTAGCAGGTAACATTTGTACAATTCATCAATTAGTTCGAACGTATGAAAAATTGAATAAATGCAAGCTATTTTTCGTAAGATGATGTAATAATGTCATTGTCTAACAATCAATGCTGAGAATAAGATTCTATTATCGCGAAAAGCTATAGAATTTTTCATCGCATTACAATTGTCCTGCACACTGCAACTCAAACTATTTCTATTGAACAAATGTCAAATAAAAAAGCAATTCTAAAGTCATACTACGTAATACTCGTGCTAATTGAAGCATTAAATAATACTCGTAAAAGTACATATCTCTTGGAAAAGGCAAACAACATCGCTGAGAGCGTAATACACTAATTAGTTTCCGGCTCAAAAGCCAGAATTCATAATGAAGTGGTACACCTTTCAACGCTGCATTTAGTTTTCTAAACCGATTAAAGCTACTTTCCATCGTGTCTAATTAAACCCTCATCAAAGCTTCGTGTCCACGTGCACACGCGTACAAACGCGCGCACACACTCACATATATACACCGCTAAAGGCAAAACAACGATCAAAGAGCTTCCGTTAAGCTAGAACAAAAAATTGTTCCTTTTTTTACTGCACATCAACGATTTTGCCCATAAGCGTACGTGCGAGAAAAAGAGAAAGAGAGAAGATGCGATTTTGGCGTTTTTATAATGGCAAGAAGTCGGATTTGTGAGGTGAATATTTTGCGCAGCTGACTGATCTTACGATGTGGCTTGGGTTTTCCATAAGAGAGAATTAGGGTTGCGCAGCTGTTCAAAATTAGAATCAGAAAATGTGGCATTCAACATTTTATGAATGATATTTGAAATTGATTTGGTTCTTTCTGACTCTTGATGAGTATTGCTCGAAAATTCGTGATAAATGTTATAGCGTCTATTTCGATGACAACACTATATACACTGCATGTTTTATTGATTGCCCGACAATAAGTAACGCGGGTATGTTCATATTAGAATGCAAAGTTTATAATCGTAAACGATAATTATTGCAATTTGCGTCGTGAAATTGTTATTTCCACGTACCGCCCAAGTATTGTTTTTTAAGAATTTTTTTGGTGAATTGAATGCGAATAAAATCTTCAATTTTTAGTACGAATTCTACAGTGGAATGATTATATCGTGTGTTTTAATCTCTAATTCGTTTTGGCTAACGTAAATATATAGTAAAAAAGGCAAGCTAGCGACCAATGAAATTACAAAGAGTAATAATCGTGTCTTCTTTCAACCACGATCTTATTTCCTATTTTACACGCAACCTCGAGAATAATGTTTTTGACAGAGTAAAACAATAAACATTGAAAGTTCGCGATTGTTCCAATCTTAGAAATCTTAGAAAAATACTATGGCGGAAAATTGCAAGTCCAAATATGAAAAGGATTACAAAAGAAGAACAAAAAAACTGATCGACTATTACAAAAAACCCGTTTGGTAAAAATTTGATCTCAACCGCAGGCATCAGTGGGCAGTCTGTAAAGGCGACTACCAAAATAAAACAAAGAGAAATGATTCTTTCACAAGAGCGCATACACATAGCAAAGAGAAAATCCTTTTTGGAATGTATATATGCATATGTACAAACCTACGTTTTCGAACAATGAGCATAACAGTAACTAGAACGACGCAGCTTCAAATTTTAATCGGAACGCTCCGAACAGTGTTGTCGCAAGAGAATGCACATACGCATACACACAAACTGCCCGCAGCGAATTCAACCAAGCATAAACGTTAGTACTGCCTACCTCTCTCTAGCGGTCTACTGTATATCTGACCGTGAAATTCGTGTTTTTTTATTATTTTGTCTGATACTTCCGTTGATTCTTGCAGGAATGAGTAATCGATCGAGCGCAAAAAGACAAAAAAATGTTCAACACCAAGCAGAAGTTTGTTGAACTACTCTCGTCAAGTTTTTTCAACTCTGGAATTTGTGGAATACGTTCGGTTTTGTAACGAATGTTTTAGATACGTTTTGTTGTATTCGTATTATTCTGACAATTCATTTGAGTTGATCTAACTATCGGTAACAGGCAAACTTTTGATTACGGTAAACTTGTTCGGTTTAATATTCACCGATAATTGCAATCCGACACACTTTAAATATTGGCTTATCAAAACATTTAAATAGATAAATAATAAAAAAAGTTTTATCCATTTTATTGCGAGTGCTATATTTCAAAGTGGATTTTGTTTTTACATAACGCTAATTAATATGCTTGCGATTGGAAACCGTTTTAAACAAAATAAAAGATGCGTTTTTGATACAATATTTATTTAATCGGAACGATTGTTATTATAAAACGTGAAATAAACGGCACACAAAAAGTATAAAACTTTCAAACGTGATTTCCCAGATATTGACAAAAAATCCACGCAAACATTGTTGGAATAAAAGATGAATTACTTTGTAGCTGCGTTGATTTTGAGTACAATAACAACAGTTTATTTCATCGTGAGTAGTTACTCAATTGTTCCAACCACAATTGTATTTTAATATACCTATCATTTGTTTTCATTGATCTTTTCTTTATCAATATTATTTTTGAATATTCATAAAAATCATCGTGGTAAATTAAAGTTTCCATCTTACGAAACATTTTATAATTCAAAGATACCAGAAAAAAAACGAGATGGCCGTGGGCAACACGCGTAGATCTATAATACTCGTCTTTCAGTGCGCATATTAAAAAATTATTTGAAAGCACTCGTAGCCGATCAATTAAAAGTTTTTCCGAGGAAAATGAATTGAATATTCCTTCGATCATTAAAAAAAGGGATAATTTTTTGTTCTCCATAAAAGTGACAAGTTTTATGTAAATCCGAAGGTGTCGAAGTCTGAAAACTTGGTGGGGCCGGGAGGGGGGGGGTGTAGAATAAAACTTCTATGGAATATCGATCGTTCAAAACTTGCCACTTTATAACTTATCGCATACATGAATATTTTCAAGTTGGATTCCTATCATTCTTATTGAATTTACATGTTAAATTGCCATCTTGTTATGTCCTATCGAAAACTTTTTTGTTTTTTTACTTCTACGACAATTGAACGAACATTTTGAACGAATGTCACTATCAGTTTTATTTTTTGATTATATATTTTCTTCCGAAAAATTGAAGCATTCTATTTTCCCATACATTTTGTTTATGTATTAATTTATAAAGTTTCAAGCGTAATATTCACGACAAACTATACGAACGAACAAAGTTAGATAAATTATACATATCAATAAAATTACGTAATTTTACTAGTTTGTGTTACCGTAAGGTTCATTGAATCTTTCAGCAAAGTGCAAAGGCAAACAATCTTAAAATTTCTATTGATAGAGGATTGAGCAAAGCGAGACATTTGAGGGAAATCGGTGTTTACTTCATTTAGACTCAAGCGCAAACGAAACTCTGACGGCGAATTCTTGTTTCTTTCTCATAAATCTTAACTATATATATATATATTTAGCTAGAGATCGTTAAAATACCAACAAACAAAAGACAAAGTGATTGAAAAATGATCTTCTTTTTAGGCTCGTCAAAAATCGACAAAGACATTATCGTCAAAGTTCCACGAGTATACGCGGTTTCAACATCGACAATCCACTTTTAAATACATTTCCGTATATACCGATTCTAATACAGATCTTTTATGCTACACCGTGCACAGGCAGCGCCATACCGTCGTCTCGTACTTATTTCTTAGCGAATATACTCGTATAGGTGTGAAACTATAGGCGCATCTTTGAAGACGTAAACGAAAGTTATGTAGCACTGATAAAGCTCTCAACCAAACTTTATAGAGCGCATCCGTTACGTTAAATTGACACATTCAGAGCTACTCGTTAAATTCGTCACACGACAGTACATTATTATTTTAACTTTAATCATCAAAAATTGATAAATTTATACAATTTCATTGATAAGGAAAATTAATAGTTTTGTAATATTATCCGCTAATTATCGTCGAAAAGAAAATTTTTGTCGTTACTTTCACTCAACATCTACATCACACGTATATGTTCGACTCGTCAACTCCTCGTTCGCACTCAGCAACTTTGTACGTATGTATGCTAGGGAAAACCTCAGACTCATGCAGTCCAAATCTAAACAAGAAAAAACCATTCGAGGCTTTCGAAGAGAGTCAATACAGCAAAATTCGATTAACACGCGAAACGAAACGTAGTTCGAAGGAGAGAGAGGGAGAGAGAGAGAGGTGAGCGGTGCATCACCCAAAATAATCAAAGCTCAGAAAGAGAGAACGGCCCAATGGATTAGCCAACTTTCAAGTTTGTAAGCCGTCGGCAGCGGTGGCGCCAGCATCAGTAGTAGTAACAACCACTTCACAAAAATAAATTCGTTAAGCTTTTGGAGAGATAATCATGATACTGGTGATGGAGGTGGTTGTGTTGCTGCTACCGCTAGAAGAAGACGACTTTACTTTCGTCGTTGACAGCAAGGGGACCCAAACAATTTATCTCGTAGGTGGATGAGGCAATAAAGAAGTCAATCTTCGTGAGGACAGAAGTAAAAAGAAAAGAATCATCGAGTAGCTTCGTCCCTCGTGGCTCTCTAAATTCCCGCCACACAGATTACCTACCGAGAGAAAAAAGCTCCGAGGTTTAATGAAGTTTTTCGTTTGTTTTACGCTGCTTGTTTCTTTCTTCTTCGTGCTTGCTCGCGTGCGCACTTGTAATCGTGCACCAAGTAAACAAAAATATTTACAATTCTTAATTATACATATATATATTTTCGGAATATTGTTTTTTATTGAAACTGAATAAATAACGTGGAAACACGAGCAAATCGATTATACGAAAGATTAAATGTTACTCAGAAAATTCGTATAAAAAATTCAACTACAAAGTAACCTCTCTCTTTGTCAATTCGATAAGACTTGAAGGGAAATCAATGCCGGAAATGAACACGAGATACGCAACGCGACACAAAAGGATAATCCCACACACGTATATAACGAAAATGTCATACGTTATAACTCACAGTGACAAGCGACGAAGAGACAAACAACTGCATATGAAGCACTCACACACGTGCACACACAGAGTGCAACCAAATTTTATTACTTGTCATTTTCCATTTATAACTTTATCATCGTGCGTATGTCCACCGCTATACGACGCGTAGTGTCATGGTATATGTATCATCGATCATTTCAACAAACGCTTAGATCGAACTATGTATAGCGCGGTAATTATTCCATTGTGTGCGCACAACCTGACATTTAACCGTTACCTTTCTTCGGCTGTGTATTTACTATAATTACATACTAACCACAGAGTAATCTATTAAATATCTTATACATATGTGCCATCGATCGAATTCGGAGAGAAACTCGGGCTATTCGCTACACGTATACATATATAGAAAAAGCAATATTAGTCGGCTTTGGATAGAGTGAACATTGAATTAGAGATAGTTCAGTCGATAACAGGGTTTATGCGAATGTGCCACGCCGGAATTGCCATTATCGTAATTGTCGATTTAATTTACCACATAATGGGATTTTCGTACTCAGCTAACTATGATATACGCACTGGCTCTCGATTTTTTTCTTACAAAGCAATTTCTTTAATCGGAAATATTGAAATGTTATTTTATTTACGTTTAAACATAATGCTTCTGTTACGTAACTTTAAAAATAGTTCGTTTGTCGAGCAAACAACCGTTCAATTTACAAATTAACAAAAAGTGTCGATACAACAGAGTGTGTCAACTTTAATGAGAAGTTACATTATCGGACAATACAAGCGTTTACAAAACAATAGAGGCCACGATGGCGTCACTTACAAAACCATTTTGCTGTCAAGTATACAATGCAACCTTGCGTAAATAATAATCACTCGATTGTCGTGCATAAAAAAACATAAAGAAGCATCCCTAAAGTGTCATTTTTTTAAATATGGACCTCGTTGTCGTTCGTCAGAGCTCTTTTAAAGTATCCTAACGTCGGAAAAAAAATTCAGGTCAAAAGCCACGAAACACGCTCTCGACGCTCGTCTTCTTCTCGTCGAGTGAGCGATCAATAGGCCGTATCTAATAATTCTCACGTACGATACAGGTGCAACCAACTTCCGCTTCTTATTCTTCTTCGTGCGGTATCAATGCAGAATAATCATAAAGACGCGGTGGACGGTTGTTAAAAATTCGAATACCTCAATCTCTGCAAGCATGAACTTGCAAACTTTTTATCCTTCCCTCCTTCCTTTCAAGTGAAACTTTCCGCTAAACTTTGGCTCTTTTTGTTTTACTCGTGGTTGGGCTCGCATAGTTTTTAACGGCTCATGGGATTATTATATTTTTGATGTGGTATGTGTTGGTCGTTGAGATAAAGTCGAATCGACAGATTTTTGTTGGCCGAGTTGTTTAGTTATTTCAAAATATATTTTCAAGTAACAAACTCGTTCGATAAATTGAAATAACTACTGAATGTTGAAATAGGTCTTTACAATTGAATTATTGCAACTGGATTTTCACACAATCAAAAAAAGTCCCTTTGAATTGCCTCGTTCGTTCCCAGTGGCCATCGAGTGAAAATGAATTACGACCCCTTTTGCGGAATGGAAAAAAGAAGGTAACATTCTTAACGACGACATATTCACTTTGTACATTTGCGATTTACCGCGAGAACACATAAACACGGAAATTTAATTTAATCTAATTGAAAAATACGTGATAAACGTAGCTTTATAAGTGTTCCTTATACATAGTTTTACACGTTGAGCATGGATATGATAAAAATCTTCGGGTGAAAATATGAAGGAAGCAACGAAATCTAAAATCATATTTCTATTAACACTAAATATTTTACGCATATTTGCATATATTTAACTGCTGCAACGATTTGAATTGGCTTCCTCTAAGGATCCTCGATTATAGAAATCGTCGCGTTTGAAGTTCAGTACCAATTTACCAATTTCAGTGCATGTTTACACGAGCTGAATCTTTTTTAAAATTCGTTCACTTTTTCATTCGTTTAAACTTTGATAAAAGTTTTTCGTAAAAAAAAGTTGCGACGTTCTATTAAGAAACTAAGTCAAGTTCTAAAGAGTTTTTCATAGGTTTTCGCCAACATTTTTTCTTTTTGCAATGCGCACAAGGTCTCGTCAAAATCTTGTTTTTCTTTTAAAATGCCACTGAAATTAGTATTAATAAACAAACCTACACACACACACACACACACCACGCACAACAAGTATATAAAATCTGAGTTCCATTACACAAGTGTTATACGAATAACACGATCTCCAGCAGCCATATAACAGTCTTCCCAAAATACACCGAAGAGAGAAAGAGAGAGAGAGAGAGAGAGAGAGAGAGAGAGAGAGAGAGGAGTATGTTTTTATAGTGCTCGTTTTGGGCATGGTTTCTGCACACATGCACCATTATACAGCCGCGTCCGAAATAAAGCTGTTGCTGGCCAAACATCACGTTTTCTTCTCTCTCTAGCTTCCTACTTGAGCAAGTCAGCTGATTTTTCCTTCTTCATTTTTATCGTGTATCTCGTCGAAACATTACTTGAACCAAATTAAATAACACTTGCGAATATCGTAGAACGTAGTTTTTCACGAGCGATAAATGCATCATTATACGGCACGTTCACTTTCTCTATATAGTTCCAAAAATATCATGGCACGGGATTTATGAACGCAGCTCGTAATTTAGCCGGCGTATACCGATGGGAATAGAACGATAATATATCATTTTTGCGTGTTATTTTAAGCTACAGTCACGATCGATTAGATATAATTGGCAGGTGCGCATGGTCATCGTTCAACAAATTTTACGACACGAGCGAAGCTGCTTTTTTCGATTGCCTGATGGCTGTACAAGCACGCGTGTTCCTATAACGATGCGAAAAATAAGAAAACTAGAATACGTTTTTCATTGTCTTTTAACACTCATCACTGTACGTTCTATCGATATATTACTTTTGGATCTAACGATACAAATGCATTTCCAAATGCATCAGCGCAACAGAGTGAGTTTAACAAAGGCAAACAACTCTTCCCACCAAAATGGTAACTTACTAGTTATAGTCCAATCGCATTAGATCACAAACTGCGTTAACGTATAGATCCCTCTTGAGCATATATACGTCGCTCGGCGCAAGCATTAATTAAACCAAGTAGCTTGTAAGCTAGGGAAACTGACGAAGCTCTCTCTCTCATATACCGCACGTTATGTATATTTAACACGACTCCACGTCACAATAATCGCGAAGAAAACACACTTTTGCCAGATAACGTTTATGTAAAAATATAATAAATATATATCAGAATTGGATGTTTTCGAATTTCTAAAAATAATAATGACCCGCTCGCAATGTCTAGAGTGTCATCGTTCAAAATTCAAAAGCCATCCAATTGTTGTCGTCGTCGCTAGCACTTCTTTTCTCGCTCTTGTTTCTTCGTCTTCTTTTCGTGTCTTGACGTCGACGAAACGAAAAAAATGGAAAGAAAGAAAAAAAAAGAGACGCTGTCTTGAGAAAGAAAATCGGAGTAGCCCAGACAATTAGGGAATAGACCAAGCGTCTCCCCACTCACTAGCTTGATTGACGCAGCGAGTGCTTCGAAAATAAATACACACTACTGACGCGTTAGAGGAGTTTATAAGAAGCAAAAAAAAATGTCTTTTGATAAATATTGTCTCCTCTTTTCCTCTCTTCTCTATATCAGCTTCTTTGACGTATTTAGGACAAAAAAAGAACTCTAAAGTGCTTCTTAACGTTGTTTTTGAAGCATTATGTTGAGAGGGAATTAAAAAAAGGTCACGGCATAAATGGCACGCGACTTGTGCAGTGTGTTTGCAAGCGGTAATTGTAAAATATGCAGCGTTTATATTCATGGTATAATGATAATTAATGAACGTGCGGAGAGCTTTGCAATTTTTAACGGTAAAAAATGTACTTTGTTCTCGAATATTTTAACTCTTCGTAGAGTGAGGCAATAAAAATATAATGTTCTTGCTTAATTATTTGAGTTACATGTACAACATTTTCGCAAAGTTATCGGTGTAATTTGAACGAAGAAAGTTTGTCAAATTAAACACGAAGTACAACTATAAAGGTATAAGTTGATTAATTAACGCGCGCGCAGAATCCACAAGATGAGATTTTGAAATGTCGAGTTCTCGAATCAACCGAAGAAACATCAATCTAGTCCTACTTGCGTCAAGCGCCATTGCGAGCTTCAAACAAGTGTTGCGATTGCTTTAAGCGCCAAGAAAAACACTTTTATGGGATTCAATAATGAACTCGTTTTCTCTCAACAGAATCCAATTTGCTCTTGAAAAGATTGTCAGACATATGAAATTCAGGATGTTCGGTAGATTATAAAACGAAAAGTAAAGTATATTTATGCTTAAAGTCATAAACGTCAGCTTCAACATTGAGAAGGAATAATAAGAAACAGTTTTTTTAAACCTGATGTGCGAGGTGAAGCTCGACAAATAAAGTCATGAGAGCAAAGCAAGCCATATCAGTTTTGAATATTAAATGAAACGAATGACCCAACTACTTTGTTACTTTATATCGTTTGTAAATGTACACGTGCAAATAGCATATTCGTGTAATAGGAACTCATTACTTATGAGTTGTTGTTGTTTTTTTCTAAATGCAAGCACATTTGCATTGCAATGTAGGGGAACTCAAGGTTGATGAGAAATTTTGCAGTCAAATTTAAATTACTTCAACATTTACAATTCACGAACCAATTACGCATTCATAAAATCCAACTAGTTACTCTCGGCAAAGAGAATCTATTCGTTGAATGGGATAAGGATTTCTATAAAAATTATTGTAACGCAAGATCATTATTTTTTTTGTTCGATATTTACTTATACTTTTTCATAGTATAGTATTATCGAAACTTGAATGTATCATTCAATCGCGTTACGCTCGCTTTCGTTATACATTTCGTCTAATCTATTTTCAAATTTCGCGTTAAAATTTTCCCGGTAGACAAGTCATTTACATTAATTTCTAGCTCACCAAAGTCCAAACTTCAGCAACTTTTATTCATTTTATTCGGGCAAAAATTATATAGAACTCTCATTCTGTCGCGAACAATTGAATAGTCATGAAATTCTACCCAACTAAACTTCTTCGTGGGGTTTTCACTTATTTTCAGGAAAAAAGTGGACTTTCTTGAGAAGAATCCGATTAAAGCACACTTGATCGAGCGCGTCTATTTTCCTCCAATCAACCACTCAGTCGATTCAAGCCAATAAGATTGCTCGGCAAGAAAAAAAAATTCAAGCGTAAGTACACGAGAAGAGAAAAGAAAAACCGCGCGAGATCTCGTAGTAGTAACAAGTTTAATAACGCGCGATATATCGAGAGAAAATTTAAAAAAAAAAGAAGAAAAGTCACAGTCGATTGTTGAATATTGTGAAGCGCGAAAATGTAAAGGAGCGAAAATTATTAGACGCAACTTCACATTGGAAAATGTAAATTGAAGACGATGAAGCGCTTGCGTGGGTGCGTTGCTACGACATCTCCCACGGAAAATGCAAGCGAAGGAAATGCAAATCAAAGCCGGAAATGGTCTTGGGGGTGGTAGGGTGGTTGACGAGAAGTAGAGAGAGAGAGAGTGAGAGAGAGAGAGAGAGAGGTGTTGCCGAAGCCCTCTGGCGCGGAATGAGTTTTCGAAAGTGCTTTCGCGGTTTTGCGATAAATGTTTAGCAAACTATTTATTGACCTAGGATTTTCCGAGGAAAGGAAGTGTTTTCGGGATGAATTGTTGGCGGTACTAGCGACAACACAAGAGAACATCATTTTCCGTTTTGCATTGCCATCTTTTGTATAAAAGATATTACGCACGCTCCCACGGTTGAGTTGTATTAATCAATATTGTAGAAGCTCTATGGAAATACATTTGTCTTGTCATCTTTGCTAGAATGTTCCTAGACAACAACCAAATGCAAGCCTAATTAACGCGTACAATTGAAACAGATGTTCTAATACTACGTACATGTGCGCGTGTTAACATGTAACATTGATCTATGTAGGATACGTGAAAATATTTTCGTAATACCGGAACCGGTTGCGCTCCTTATTGTATACGATCAGTTGGCTAAAAGAAATCGAGAGTATCGCTTGCACACGATGTTAATTCACTATAGTATCGGTATAAATTATATTAACACTCCAGATAAAGTCCAACGTCGAAAAAATAATTGATGAATATTTAATTTATTGAAAGTTTAGGATTGTTTTTTATTTTTTCAAAGAATGATTATTTGCAAAAAGAAATGCAAACGAACTCGGTGGAAGTAGATATTCTATAGTTTGTAGATTAGAGAACACAATGTGATTCGGCAAAAACTTTGAAATGCTTACTCTGATGTTTAAACAAAACGTATCCTGAATTTATTGTATAATATTTATTGAAAGTTTAGGATTGTTTTTTATTTTTTCAAAGAATGATTATTTGCAAAAAGAAATGCAAACGAACTCGGTGGAAGTAGATATTCTATAGTTTGTAGATTAGAGAACACAATGTGATTCGGCAAAAACTTTGAAATGCTTACTCTGATGTTTAAACAAAACGAGAAAGAGAGAAGGTACGAGAGAGAAAGTAGACGCGATTTATTTTAGAGGTAGCTCGCTGCTACTACATTACTACCGGATTCTTTTATCAGAACATTTTTTCCTTTTAGTAACTACATTTTCTACTTGTGGTTCGGTTACGTTATATCAACGTACGCTGAGCATATTATAACGTTAGAAAAGACCGTAAAAAAACGAGCGTATTTCAAATATTTGTTATGCAAAACAGGAAAACCCGGAATTTTATGATTTTATCTTGGTAACAACTCTTTGAATTTCGAATTCGTTTACTAACAATGTTTATTTCATCAAACGCTTTTATTTAATTCTCCACACTTTTCCGGAGAAAAAGCTTCATACCTCCGATGCAATATAAACATCAATTACAATACGAATTGCAAAAGAATCAAGGGAAAATATTCAATAAACGTCGTCCTAAAGTTTGAAAAAAAGAATTCAATAACGACTTTTATCGCGTGGCCATCCGGAATTTATAATATGCAAATTCACGTGAAAACACGAGTTTGACCTTAAAAAGAAAAAATGAAAGCTGTACTAGCGCGTCTACTACAATTCGCAACCGCAAAAAACAAGCTCGAGCTTGCGCGTCCAAATAACTACTGGGCCATAATTTTCCAACGGTGCGCGTACGTTGGAACAAAAATAAAAAAAATTGCTCTCTCTCTCTCTCTCTCACACGTATCCAAAAAATACTTTCTGTACATTCGATGCACGTGTTACGAAAAAGAAAACGCACGTACAAGGATAGAAACGACGATAGCCAAGACATGGTAATAAATAAAATGAAGGTGCTTGGATCGATAGTAGATTTGTTTTTTTCAGTATGCATAGGTACGTATCAGATTCGTCCGAATACATTTATAAAGACGAAGAGAAGGAGGATGACTAACGTTAAATTACCGAATATTATTCGTGAGGAAAATTAGAGGGGACGAGTTTCTTGATGGAAGTAAATAGCCTAGGCAATTAGGTATATTTCCATTGTATCTGGAAGTCCAGTAATGTGTTGTATAAATGGAAATTTTCCGCCCCGTCCCGTATCTTTATTCCAACACGAGTTTCATCAAACTCAGTGAGGGAGGAATTCGATGATGAATAAAGATATTAGTCAAAGTTTTGTTTCGGAAAGTACAGGCGAGATCACCAAAAGTTTATTTAAACGAATTTATTCATTCGCCTATTGTTGATGAATACTCTTTGCTCGTTGTTTGATGTTACCCTTCAAAAGATTTCATTAATACGATTGTAATACGAGTGAATGTACGTAAAGTAAACAAAAGAAATATTTTATACTTTAAACATAAAAGTGTAAAATATCTCTGCTTTCGAAAATATACGTTTTTTCGAGAGAATTTTTTGGTGCAACGATCAAATTCAAGAATCGAGAGCAGTAGGTTTACATCGAGGTTAGTATATGCAGAGCAAATATTTTTAAAATACACATGCGATGCGTTTTCCTCTTGTGATACGTTACGATGGCGTTCAATTTACACACGACTGAACATCTTGATAACGTACAACCAATGTTTAGTTAATAGTGGACGCCTCTCTTTAGCAGTGCATACGCATGATTTTGTGATTTTGAAATAATAACAATATTATCGTCGATCAAAATTATTCTCAAATATATGAAAACGTATGAAGCAGTGTCGTTATTTTATATATTACTCGTATTCACAACTGAAGGACCATTGAAATTTCCGAACAAAAAAAAAACAAATAAAATGGATGATTAAATAATATCCCGTTAGGAAACTAATAAAATATCCCATGAAAAATGTACAATTTGGTATATTTGAAGTAGAATTGTGAAGCTGGATTAATAAAATATTAAATTGCTATCGAAAATTATTACAAAATCTATACATAATATAATTTATCTGCATATGAATCACATAATATAAAATAAAGAACGAATGTATAAATGATGGTCATTAATAAGAAAATGATCGTATGCAATGATCGAATATCTATACGATAATATGCTTCGGAACAATGAAAATAACGTGAAATTTGAAATCTATATCACGGAATACTTTAACCGTCATTGCTTCTTACAATCCTTCGTATAAATCATCATTCGCAATATCACCGTCAAAGCAGAAACTTCGAAAACACATCTAGCAGATCGTTATCAAAGGCAATCACGAGAGCAGAGATCAAGCCTTGAGTTTATTTCCGTAAGTCGTATATAATTCGAAAAGAAAAAACCCCGTCTTTCCCTCCCTTCCATCTCGCGCTTACGTCTAAATCGAGAAAATGACACTACGACGTGTGGAACGGATCAATGCTTCTTGAAACTGCTTGAGGCTTATATATGGAAAAACCGCCTCAATACGTGCACGTGAGTGAAATCGTATTATCAGCTATAACTCGATAGCTATGTATGCATCTGTAGAGAGAAGATTTTTGCTGACTTATTTCCGACATCAGTTATAGCGCGAATTTTTCAGATATAAGATTACGCGACGAATTTTTTTTTTCGGCTCTATTTCAAAACGGAATTCGTGCTATTCGTGATAGAAAGACTGCGGCGTCATTTTGTTTTGGGTTGGCGGATATAAATGCAAAAGAATGTGATGTAGAAACGAAACGAAACCCCAAGGTTTTTTTCTTCCAGTAAGGTCTGTGTATTTTTCTTTCTGATTTTCCTATAAACAATCTTTACGATCTTGTTCGAGAAACTCAGACTTCTTATAATGTCAACGCCCACATTTAATTCTATTCCTCAAATGAACTTTCAGGCAAAGCAGCCTGGTTAATTAAACTTATAAAATCCCGTATGGACAAACGTTTTGGAGCAATAGAATTTCAACCAAACGCGCTTAGAGGCAATTATAATTTCTTCTTTTTTTTGCCATTGATACAAGATAGTTTAACGCTTCACGAGTGGTGTTATAGATTGAATGGCGAGCGGATGTTTTTATAAGGCTTACTCTTTCTCTCTCCCCTATTGAAGCTCGAAAAATGCTGACTTTGTGTCTTGATTACAGTCACGAGACGCGGACGACAACGTGCCCACTCGAATTTGCATGTGACTCGTACAAATTCATTTAGAGCCGAGAACGTGCGACAGAGAACACTTCAAAAGAAAGACTCGAGCCACGCATTTCGCAATTTTCTCCTATAAAAAAACAGAATAAATGCACTTTTCATAAAGAAATAATAATAAAAACATAATTCGAGCGCAAATTTCTTATTTCCTCTTTTTCTTTTAGCGGGAAGAAATACTAGAAGTATATTTGCATATTTACGACAATGTAAAGTTCAATGGTATGTTTCGACGAAATCAACAATTTTTTTAATAAACGTTTAATCCGAGCTATTCTATTTTTGCATAGAGATTTTTAATTTATTCGTTAGTTTTTTTAAGTCTAGCTGCATTATTTTAAAATGCATAACCAACTGAACGAGAATCGGAAAAAAGCATTCATAACGACCGAAATTGAGTAACGCTTGGTTTTCTTTTTGTGGCTTAGAAAAATTCGAGCTCTAAAAATTGTATTCTTATTCGGTGGTCAGTGTATACGTACAATCAGATCGGTGTCGATGCATCGTCGCAAAGAGCATCACGCTTCCGGAAACTGAAAAAAAAACAAAAAATAAAGAAAAATCTTGACACATCAAAACGATCGATCGTGGCTCTAATTAAATTACCACACGCAAGGCTAATCTCACACACTCTCACTCTGCGTTCAAAGATGAAGTCGAGCGATATATAAGGGCGAGAGAAGAAAAAAAACGCGCGCGTGTGATGAAAAAAAATATATATAAGGAGACGCGTGAACCACTCGCACGCGTGGATCAATAGCATGCCAGTATTGTGTATGTGTTTTTGCACGTGTATGTGATGTGTTTGTGTATATAACAACGCCTATCGAATTTCCTACGGGATGGATAAAGTTTACAAATTTTCCGGTGAACTTGTTTTTTTTTTTGGTATAATGTAGCCGAACAAGGTGGGTCTGAAATGGAGAGAACACTGACATTTTTTTTCAAAGTTTAGTGGTGCAGTACTCGTAGACTCGACATAACATCTTCAGAGACTATGGTAATTCCAACTAGCAAATTGATTTATTTATCTAAAAAGAAAACCATTGAATATTTTATTAAAACAATGAGAGTGTTTGATTAAATAAAGCGTTGAAGTGTAAAAATTAATGGATTAAATAGTATATATCTTCCCAAGCTTATATTGATTTCTTGATTTCCTTCAATCAATCTTATCTGGCTCTGTTAATACCGTAGCGGATCTACAATTGAAGCACTTCCAAAGTAAATTATTTTGTCGAGTAATCCTGCTAGAAAACCCAATGATTAAAGGAATACAATTGAGCTCTCGACCCTGTTGGATTCTTAGTACCTTGAATATTTACGAATAATCGGATAACGATACATTCTTATTCTACAATTTCCATAGATTACCCAACGCTTGCATGCGTAAACATTTAAAAAGAAAGGCGAGTGTTCTCATCGTAATAATAATTATCATCGACACTCTTCCTTGGCGTAAGAAAAAAAGTGTGTTAATGTTTTGCGTCTCGTCGAGTTTCATCGTCGTTACCGAAAAAGCACTCGTCGAATGTCGATTATAACGACTCGTCTACCGTAACTTGACACTCCTCTCGTTCACACTCTGCCACTGGGAAAATTCGACACGTGTCTACGTGCACACAAACAGGCTCGACTGACTTTCATTTCTTGATTAATCAACATTTCGTCATTTTTCTTAATCGTTTGATTAAAGTGTAATTTACTAACGCTCATGACGCGTGAAGTTTATTTTTGAAATGTTATCCGACTTCTTTGAATCGATCATGTGGGTTCAAAGGGATAATTCAATTTATGAATATATATTTTTGGATGATTTTAAAAGAAGAGCTAACAGAATTACTTCACCGATAACAATTATAATTTTATTGATAATTGTTTGATTGGCTCGACTTTTACGACAATTATTCAATAATTTTTTATCGAATCAACCGTTTGCTTCATCGAAACAACTGTCAGTTTTTTTCTGATAAACACTACACGAGCCTTTGAATTCAAAGAATGAGTATTATAAATGTTTATTTGCAAAAAGATCGTCAACGTTATATTTATTTTTTTTATCACGACATTTAACGACGTGTAACACCGAAGATAATCAAGCGTTCAAGAGGGAAAAAAAAAGATGACGCATTAGTCCAGGTCTCTGACTATCTGTCGCACGTACCCAAAGAGCATGGAGAAATCAGTTTTACCACGGGCCGTCAACTCATGAAAAATCGGTTGATCGGACAAGAGCAACGAGTTGAAAATCGCGTGTTGGAAAAAATTTATCACGACGTCTTAACGCCGGACGTTCGATTTACTACCACTTCACTGGGGATTTATTCAACGAGCCGCTTATGTGCTCCACTTAAAACATATATATATAAGTAATGTTAGACACGTTATGTGGGTTGTAAAGCAAGTAAATATTTTCTGTAATACACATTGTGCTGTCAGAATCGACGAGAACCTCAATTTTACGACAATACTTCTTCTATTTTTACTTTGTAGCAGGATATGTGCATTTGAACTTTATTACAATAATATCCATATATATTTTTCCATTTGAACTTTATTCGCCAACACATTGTTACAAGAGAAACAACAAACATTATGTAATTATTGTATATTTACGTCTATATTGTCACATAAGCAAACGTTAATCCTCATTTGCATTGCTAAAAAAGTCTGATCCGACCTCGAATATTATCGAGTGCAACGATATTACGTAAATTAGACCATATTTAAAATTACCATGTGTGTATCGTCCGATCGACGTACATTTAATTTAAATTCACTAGCGCAACTTTACCAAGCGGCAACAAATTAAACAGCACAGTCGTTCAACTCACCTGTAACAAATAAAGCAAATAACTGTAAGAAAATTACGTCAAAGAAACATCATGCGTTCGTTCGACAAGTACGTAGAACGCGCTAAAGCAAGAAAATCACAAATTTATACGTCGTTCACTGAAGTAGCTCGTACAAACAATTCCGATATAATTAGAAAGCTATCCTCAAATGTAAAAATGCTTATAAGCTCGTATATTTTTGTAGGAAAATGTTGTCGGCTTATCAACGATACGTCTATCTCGTACACCTTGATCTCTCTCTCTCTCTCTCTCTCTCGCCCTTGGGCGCGATCTTTCGATTATGTGGCATTAGCCATTTCTCAAGTTATAAGCGCCTTAAGCCGCTTTTTGCGTTATATTCACAACGCTAATGATCGTTTCGCCCTATCTATGTCCTTTAATGCTCAAAAGGAAGACGTACTCGTTTTTTTTGACGAATGAACGTGTCGTATGTAATGGCAGTATTATAAACGATTTTCACACGAAAGGCCTTAAGTTTGTGGAAAGTAACATTGTATTTATTTATTTTTTGGTTTATCGTCGTTGTTATTTTTAGTGTTACAATTACTTGTTCAATGAAACACGTATTGATGCGTTTGTCGATATAATAAGCATTCTAAATGTAGAAATGCCAAAATAAAACGCGAGACAAAACGTATTCGTTTCGGGAAAAAACTATTTGAATAGATAAATATTGATAGGATATGAGTATAAAATAGAATACGAGAAAATTAAATTACTACTATCACACTAACATGTTCTAATTACACGTAAACCTATGTAACATCTGCTTGCAAGTCTTGAAAAAATAGAGTAACGTTAATTATTGCAGCAACGCTAAAACCAGCGGCTTTCGCCGACTTAAAAAGTACTAATGCGATCACCGAAGAGATTCCTTTCTTTTTTTTGTTCGCGGTTTTCTCTCACGAGGATATTGCACTTGGCACCTTTTGTTTCTCTCTAAGGACGTTTGTGTCGCACAGAAGCTTTTTTCCTTTACTTTCTTTTTTCTTTATTCAACACTCCACCTCCTTTTTCTATACCCTTTGCGGCGGATCCGTTTAATGACTTTTTCTCGCACCAAGCGAGATGGCTTAGCACCTCCAACCGTATATATATACATCAGTATATCTCTCGGTAAATTAAATGTAATCGATTTCCGAATTGAACAAGTTTAATACCGTCCATGTATATTTTTTTTATCCATTCATTAGGCAAACGGATTAAATCCCATATTTCTGATGCGTTCACCCGAGGTTTTTTCGCTGTTTTCACTTGGTTGTATTTCGATTTTGATTGAAAATCACCGGATACAATTTATAATTGCGTACGTATTTTCGCGGAAACTAAAAACCTGTTTTTTCGTTTCATCTAAATTATTACGATTGATTACGAAAAAACGAATGTTTGAGCGAGTTTATCTATACTGTTTGCATTCGAACTAACAAAATGTTTGTGTATCAATTAACCTTTCTATTGAAGTTTATAATTGCTTTATAAACTTCAATGGAATTTATCGTCTGTAATTTTGAACTTTGACGGTATAACTGTGTACCGATAAAAGAGTACTAGAATAAGGTAGATGAACAAAATCCTTTTTAGAGAATAACATTTACGAGAATTTCAGAAATACAACTCAATTGTGTCACGCTGACAGATTTATAATACCAACATTTATAAGTTTATTGATCGTTATCTTTGATGTTAATTAGTCAGCGTAGTCAATAGTTGTTACTCTGTTATAGACCTTGGTTGTAGTCAAGCGCGTAATAAATAAAGATTATTGTTGTGTAAGTACTGCTTGAATATTAATTGCTGTTGCTCTTGTTTACGATAGATTAATCCCTTTCGAGAGTGGCATTAAACAATTTCAATTTACAATTTACAAGACGCAACAGGGAACCGTGAAAATTTATCCTCAAAACATTCACACGCAACGTTAGACTTTCATGAGCCGACAGTATTCAGCAAGGGGAAAAAAGAAAGGTATATATACACACGAACCGTACATCCGATCAATCGATTGCCATCAGATAACCTGCTACTACGACATAGCAGCAACGAATCAGCGCAAACAAACGTCTATAGAGACACGTGAAACTAAACCGGCGCTTCGAACTAATAAAAGCTAGCGCAGCGCGTCTATAAACTCCCGTCGATTCCCAAAACGATTTCCGCGGACCCCAATGAACGACCACGCGTCGTAGAAATTTGTTTTTGTTACTATACCAATATGATGTCGAGAAATTAAATTTTCTAATTAAAAAACTTTACGTAAAAAAGCTAGATTTCTATGAGGATAAAAAGAAAACTCGAGACCGTCAGCTATTTAAAGCTTTTAATAGAGAGAGAGAGAGAGAGAGAGAGAGAGCGAGTGAGAGGAAGGGAGAGAGAAAGTCTCGTAGGGATTTTAACGAGGAGCTTATGGAACGTAGCTGTCAGTCACCGTTCGATTGTTTCGAATCGCGTCTGCCAAATGGATATCCAAGTGCACGGCAACCGAGAATTTTTAATCCGAGAGATGGTGTTATTTTTGTTGTTTTTATTTTTATCAGACGCTTCTTTTTCATCGGTTCTATCTAGCTATTTGAAGCAATAGAATGTTTATTCAATACTCCTTACAAAACTGTGGATTGGAGTTTTTTAAATTTACTTTTTTTTTTATTGGCGATATAGTTGGATATTTGAGCTTTTATTAGACGACGAATAACATTGCCTCGAACTTAACTGCGTGTGAAGTTTTGTTTATTTGTATATTTTTTATACTAAAAGATACAAAATTATCGCACTAATAGCGATCAGTTTGAATTCGATTAGAATTATTTACAATATGTTTCGATAAACAATGACATTTTAATTTAAATATCTTCATTTATAAATTTATGCTATGAATCAAATGTAAGTATAACGTTCCACATTTAGTACTTCAATTATCGTAAAACCGATACAATCTCGTCATACTCATTCAAGTATCGGTGAAAGACTTGACAGTCGTCGAGATAAAAGATCAACGAAGTACATCACGAAGATTTGTAATAAATTCAACTTTATCACACGGAGAGGATAATCGTAGATTATTAAAACTTATGCCGATTTCAAATAAAGTTTAAACAACCCAATTACAATTTCCTATTTCTACGATGAAATTTTTTATCCCCAATAACACATTCAAAGTGCGTACACGAACGGAAATAAAAAAAAAGCAGAATTTTACATTGTGACTACACAGGCGAGGAGTAATTTAAATAAAAACTCGATGGATCAACATTATTTTCAGTCTATTTCACCAAATCGATTTGGCATTTGATGAGAGAGAGAGAGAGAGAGAGAGAGAGAAAGGGAGGGATGAAGCCTGTGAAAAAAACTCCCTCTGTACTGACGCATCATCGCTATCGCATTTTGCCTTTATATTGTGATGCACCCCTGTTCACACTAAAAAAACAAGATTTTTGTCGATAATTATACATACTCAAAATTAATCGATGACAAAGTTCCCATAGATTTCATTTGCGAATGTATCGGAAAGGTTAAATTTTAACGATGTTCTCTGAATTTTAGTTGAGAGAGTAGATATAGAAATAGTTTCGCGAGTGTAACGAAGGGATAAGTTTTTAGCAGTAACCCGTTTTTTTCGTTTTCCTTTTTGCAGGAAAAATATTGAATGACCTTTTGTAATATTAATTATAAATAGCTGCGGTACTGATTCACAGTTCAGTGATAACGGCCATCGGCTAGAGTGTTACTTGTGTAACGATTTTTGCATGAATTAGTTTCATCTAACATTGGCAGAAATTATGGATTAACGTAAAAAACGAGTTATGTTATAAGAGTATTTGATATATTTTAATGCTTTGGACTTATATTAGGATCTAATTTTATCAATAGAATGAGAGTTAATTATTAGGAAATGTTTTAAAGCAAAATCTATTGAAACTTTCTAACTGCAATTCAATTCACGTCAAATATTATTCCTCTCACGCGAATACATACTTTGCTTCAAAAGTAAATTTATTCTACCATCGGAGTCAACAAAAACAATTTTTTTGCAACCCTCGAAAGATGCAATATATCACTGATTCATCGCAGCGTTATAGTATAGCATTTATAGACTTTGACGGCGCGAGGCGCAAGTCAAAATAACTGGCGATAATCAAACAAGCGTTGGCCGACAGAGAGGAAGTCAATGTTGATTATAAATGCTCGATTTCTCCTCTTGGCTTTCGTGTTCTGCTTTACGTTTCCATTCTTCTTCGGGGAATCACAGTGAGAATCTATTTTCATACATCCATGAGCGCACGAGCAACGTTATTAATGAAGTGCGAAAGCTTGATTGATGTACTACGCATCTTGTTCACATCGATAAATCTCTTTGTATAGCCATACGCAGAGGATTTTGCTTTTTTTGCGTTGCATATTACACTTATACTAACGTTCGGATCATGCATAAAGGTCTTACGTTTTTGTATCTGGCTTGGATTCTACTAAAATCTGCGCTGTTCGATCTCGCAAACTTTTTTTTTGGTAATAATTGTTGTTTGCATTAACGTGCCAAGTATTTTCGGGATGTAGATAACAAATATGAATTTATAGAATATTTAGAAACTTAATATATAAATAACATGGGCTAGACATTCACGATTTCGTAATGTAATTTTGTTGTCTTTGTGTCATACTAGTCATTGTATTTATGTCAATAAAACAATACTGCTTCTGTATCCCATAGCGATCGGAAAAATATAAAAACGTAATAAAAAAGAGCTCCATCCTGAACATGGTTTTTTTCAACCCATAAATCTCTAATTATTCCTAATAAACCCATTATTTAAATGCAATTGAACAAAATGCCACTCATCATTAGTCTCTCTATTTTTATTCAGTGATTAATGCTGGAATTCACTTGAAAATCCAATAATGAAATGTGTATAAAACCAGCGAGAGATAATAGCGTGACACGTTAATTCGCCGCCAAAAAAGCGAATTTTCTCATCGTAAAAGGCTGCTAATCCGGTAATTTTTCTTGAAAACTCAGGGGAGCTTTTCTCGATTTCAGGCCAATTAAATGCAAATTCACGTCCGATCAACGTTCTTTTTTTACCTCTACATTGTGCTTGCGAGAAGAAAAAAGAACATCAATAGTCATCACCGTATCCAACGGTCTACATGATGAGCAAACGAGTGTTCTTCTCTTAGTAAAGGGAATTCCAAGAATACCAGGGGACATACGAGAGAGAAAGAGAGATGGAGGAGGATGACAATTCTCTCGTGAGAGCGCTTAATTCAAGGAGGAAGAAATCGTTCGCGTGCAAAGCCTCTTTATGCATACTTCAAGAGCTGCAATTTTCGCGCCATCATCATACACGCTCCCCTACTCTCTCCATTCCCCTAACGATCGATATGATAAATGTGGATGCGACGATGTAGTAAGAACCTGCATTAAGCGAGCTCTCGCAAAGGAACATTTACGTGTACGTATACTTCGCGAGGCAATCGTCAAGTTTTAGTTGCGTTCTAACAACTTAACTGTTATGCGCTTTAGTCGAGCATTTTGTATGGTTTCAAGTTTGAGTTTTACTTTGCATGATAAGTGCGAATACTCTGCCTTATTTTTATGTACAACTTTTCATTATTTCTTTAAATGATTCCTTAAAAACAGACGCTTCACGTATTAATAATTATATTAACAATGTCATTGCATGTTTAACGATTATCATTAGCGTTCAAGTTATAATATGAAAAAAATTAATCTGTATAATACATGATACTCGGTGGATGTTTGGCTTTGTCGTATTTAATTGATTGTCATTCCAATATTTTAATTCATTTATCAAAGCAAGAGAGACGAATTGAATTGGAACCACTCCTGATATTGTATACAGATTAATGGGAAGAGTCTTTTATTTATTTGCAAATTAGTTGGAAAAAGAAGAATACTTCATTTGGATAGATAGAAAAATTTTAAAAGAACACGTTTATCGCACAGAATAATTTTTTTTATTACAGCATCGCAATATACGTTGTAATTGAAACGTAAAAAAAATATTCAAGTATTAAAACTGTGCGAATGATTTGTAAAACGTACTATCCCGCTTCCATGCTCACGCAGATCTCTTCGCGTTCGTTTTTCCTTTGCTTTCTTTAAAACAAAAAATCGTGGCAAATATTTCGGCGCTGAAACGTCGGGTAACTATGAAAACTATTTATTGTTATTTTTTTTTAAGGCAATCGCGGAAAGGTAATTTAATTTATTCACCTTCTATCGAGAAATAAAAAATATTGTTGTTATTATCGCAATATAATTATTCCGCCAAATTAATCCGGCCGTTACTTATATTGTTTACAACAATAGCTTTCAAGTGAAAATTAAACGAACATCCAGTGGAATCATCAATTTTGTTTACTAATGTAAATATATAAATGGAATTATCACTTTCGTCGAAGTCGTAATGGTACAATGAATTCACGAGCCAACTTTATAACGAACGTAATAATACCAATACAAATAAGTTGGATCGATATAATCCCTTTTATTCCGTGGGACTTGAGTATACTCTAATTGATATAATGAATAGGTTCTTTCAAAACGATAATTTCACCTCCGCCTATGGTATTTGCCAGCTCTTCGCGTTTTTGTAATACCGTAAGTATTATAAGATTTCCAACGTGGGCACTAATAATTAATTGGATTTAACCACGTTGCATATTAATAATATGAAATATATCAGGAATTTACATTTACATATAGAATATATTCATCTAATGTTATGGCACATAATATGGTCCAAATGAAATATTGAGCGACACATAATTAGCTTGTTTCGCACTATATACTAGACGGCGGATCAATAACATGAATTATGAATTGTCCACTTGAAGCTTCAATTATATTCCTTTAAAAATATCGAATTCTGCTCTTCAAATGATGCTGCGTAGTAATGAATTCAATGGTTAATTTGATTTCAAGCAGAATGCGCGTACATGCACTGACTTTGACAATATTCATCAATTTACGTAATAAATTGGAACAATACAGAGTCTCAATACGACTAACTGCTTAAACTATGTAAAAAAGTTTATTTTTTATTTTTCCAAATCCGTAGTCGACGCAAGTTCAATCAAAAAGTAATTTGTTTTGTGCTCCTACGGCGGTAAATTTCCAGCCCTGTGAAATCGCGCGGGCTTGTTATTCGGATTTTTTTTTTCACGATGAAAAAATAATTGTCAGCCATCTTAATTTAACGCCACAGCGACGCCCAGACGTAAAATCATGCTAATAGGTTATCGACTCAGAATAAAAATTCCATTAATTACATTATAAGATTTGCTAATAAATTAGACAATCACGATTATTAAATAAAACACGATTTCCCCTTGGTAAACCTAAATCGTTACATTACTCTTAGAGTTTGAATATATGAAAAGATATACGATTTATTAATTATCACACATTTTCTAAATAAAATCCGACGTGTCTTACGAAATTATTCACTTTTCGAATATTGCAAAACTAATAATCGTCCAGTTTACATTCTCAAAATAAGATGATTTTGATTTCACAACGAGTTGATATAACATTGAAGGCGATCAAAAATAGCCTCTTCATCTGAATTTTTGTTCGTTTTTATCAACAACGCCAGCTTGATTCTATTCTCGCCATGATGGATGACGTTCAAAGCCTCCGTGCTTCTTTTTTTGTAGAAAGTAAATGATTGAATATTCCATTTCCATTATTCACTGATATTTCACTGAAATATCAGAAATTCAGAGATATTAATACGCGATTAGATTATTTTGAGCAATTTATATGACTCACAAGATTGTTTTATTTTAGATCTTTTAATTATACTTCTTCGAGTATTCCATTGTAGTCTATATATTCGTTTTTCAGTGTATTCATTTTTTATATAATTTTTAAAACCGTTTTCTTTGCCAGGGGGAAACCGTGTTTTATTTAAGAATCGCGATTGTCTAATTCATTAGCAAATATTTTATTAAAATGACATTTAAAAAAAAGTTACGGTATTTGTAAATGACCGGATGATTTGCTACACAAGACAAAAACCAGCAATTACACGGCTGTTTCTCAAACTCTAAATTCCGTTAAAACTTTTCTAGCGAAAATATCGTAATTACATTTCGTGCCAAACAGAACTTTGTAATTTAAGTTGTCGACGAGGAAATTGTCTGGGAGACAAGTGGCAAAGAAAAGTTACAGTACACTTTATTATTGAATCTGAAAAAAAATAAAGGCTATGTCTAACAATGCTTTTGATCGTGTCGCATGATCAACATAACGGTCATGCGTTCATAAACTTTTTTAAACGATTTCCTTTCAAAGACCAAAAACGAAAGAAAGTTAAGCGTTGGCGTTTTGGAGAAAAAAAATACGCTAGATCACTAGCTATAAAAAAATACTAAATGAACTTTCTCCATCGATAAACAACGAAGAAAAGAAAAAAAAGAACAAATGAACGAGCATAGTCGTCGTCGTTGTCAGCCGAGGAAAACTACGTTCACGCGTTTGTAGCTTCACTAATTTTCCTGTGCAGTGTTTTTCATCGCCACTGCTGCAAAAGTTGCTTCCTTCGCGTCATTTTTCTCGACTAATCCAGCAAGCCTGTCATCTTTCCGCAGGGCCTTCTCTCTCTCTCTCTCTCTCCCTTCCCACTTTTCTCTTTTTTATTTTCCAAGCATACCCAAGCGTCATCAATCACTCGGAAAACGAAGGGAACAACGACTACAACTACGAGAAGGAACGACGAGTGAGATAATTCTTCGGGCTTGCGAGTTATAATTGTGTCGCGTCGCGATAGCTCCCTCTCCCTCTCTTGCTCGTATCTTATCTCGGAATAAAACAAAAAATAATAGAAAAAAGGTAAATATGTGGATGGACATGCCCGGAAAACAATCATACATTGGGCAACTCTTGAAATCGAAACGAAAGATACTAATGTATGAGACATTAATGATAAGATGCGTATTGCTTCAACGGAAAAAAATATGTGCAATCGTTAAGCGGTACAACACACCCACCAAAGATTATACCGTTTTCCTCGAATTTTTGTCGAAAAAGCCATTTTTGAAAGAATTTAGATATTTCTCTTGAGATTAAAATGCATGCGTATGCATTTCCCAGTTTAAAATATTCCGTGGCATAAATATGTATATTACTTTTTAAATTAAATGGTTTATTCCTAGAATTTTCTCGTATTTTACACACCACATACATATAGATACGAAAGGATACATTATTACGAGCAAAGATAGGTTTATATCATAGATCCTCGTCAACGAGGACGATGGCAAACTCTTATACTATTACCGAGTAGAGTTTTACAATGTTGGAGAGTGAAGGATTACAAGCTGATAGTCGAGTTGAATTGCTCTACATTAGATTTGCATATTTTAAATTGCCCGCCGTTCGGTCGAGAGTCAAAGACTCTCGAACATTATGAAGTATATATAGAACTATATAGAACGTGGCAATTTTAATTCTTTGCTACGAATTGTTTCGACTTCGTATACTTGCGCGTAATAAGCGTTAACTCTAAATAATCGTAAAGCGGATCAATAATTATGATAATACGACAAGCGAAGGAAAATAAAAATCTATTTACGTGTATAAAACTTGCTCGAATATTCATCTACTACTTATCTTCCTCGCACCCGTGGTTAAATAATAAATGCGAAGAATGGTATTATAAACGAAAAATCTAATTTTCCATCTGGGGCGTGCGCGCTCGTGCGTTGTATATGTATGCATGGAAAAAGAGAGAGAGAGAGAGAGAGAGAGAGAGAGAGAGAGAGAGAGAGATAGATGGAGGCGAGAGCTTCCGTCATAAAAGCTTCTTTTAGCCTATAAATGACGAATAAAACTTATTTTTTATCGACTATCAAAAGGCTCGAACGACTTGGCCTGTCTCATATTTAACAGGATCGATTTGTTTTTTCAAGTGTAGTTCATTCTATATACGATTCAACGTTTTAACAAGCTCGAGTTTGCTTCTTCTTTTATAGAGCAATCCATTTGGGGAGAAAAAGCCAATAGCTGAAAAAGAATTCAGGTGTTCAAAGTTCGAAGGAAAAATCGGTAGTGTGTAGTTTCACGTATGAATGAAAAAAGAGCATTCTCATTTTTCTGAAGCCGAAATACAACTGCAAACTCGACGTTTAGAACTTGCGACGAAACATTTAATTTGTAATAGCAACAGAGGACGGAGAGTAAAGTTAGACGATACTATATAGCTCATCTGTTCTGCGTCCCTGTCTCGTCTCAACTTTGACCCGTCAGCATATTCCAAAAGCTCCTACATATCGTCCTTACTAAGTTTGGAATAAGGGGTGCCAAATCCATGAACCGCGTATATATATATGCGTCAAAAGTCCAAGAAGCCGTTATGTAATTCAAATCAATCGTTATCAACAATTCACACTGCCCTCTGTATAGATATATATGTCTATATATAAATCATATTCCATCGAAATTCTCGGTTTTGCACGCACTATTTTGGGTTATATTGACACCATATATTGGTTTCATTTATAAATTCGAGGAGAATTAAACCTGACTTTGATGTAGTCTTTGCCGAAGTGGTACGATATAACTTTGACTGTGCTGTATCAAAGCCGCGTTCCGAATTCCTCTCCACCTCTTTACCTATAAATGCATGTATGTATACTAGGATATTTAGCAGGTTTCGCGCCTCCAGCAGCGAACTTCGTGTATTTGCTTCCTCTATATTTACCGATCTCGCTTTCTCTATTTGGCAAATGTTTGTTGTTACTACGTTTTCGTTCGCCTCGATTTTTCGGACGTTACCTTTTATACCGTTTAAATCACCTATTTATTTATTATATACTACGTATATCATCTGACCAACACGCGTAATTTTCCGCAAGTATAACGACCTTAAATCACCCTTGAAAAAATCTCGGTATTTTATGGTAGTTGAGAAAAAAAGCGACAAACACCAAGATTTATTTTACAGCAAAGGTAAAAGTAATAGTGCACAAAGTGAAATAGTCATGCAGCAACAAAATATATGGAAACGTATAGGGTAAGGCTGGTCGCTGGTGATAAGCTAAATTTTCACGTGGCAAATGTCTGGAGAAAACGTTTATGTAGAGAGGAAAGGAGAGAGGGAGAGAGAGCGCGCAGCTGAGAGGACGAAATACAATAATTGTGAGAGAGATAACAAAACACCTGCATGCGCTTACGAGAGCGTGAAATATTAATAAACAAGTCTCTCTCTCTCCCTCTCTTCCTGAAGCACGATCATGGAATAAGCTGTTGCCGCCACCACTTGCTTGCTAGTTTACGTAATTAAAGTTACACTAATTACGTCTCGATTTATTTGCAGTACTACTTCACCCGGCCAAAACCTTGTATATAATTTATTAGATTCCGACGTTGTGTTTATGATCCTCGTTTGATTTCGTTTATAATTTTCTTATTTGGCGATTGAGAGGAGGGGGGGGGGTATGTTTTTTTATAAGGATGATGACTTCTTGACCGAAACATCGACTAATTGCAAGAAAATTGGTTTTTTAATTGAACCATTCACTCAAAGTCAATGCAAAAGATATTTTTTCTATAATTTTTTGATAATTATACGTGACTTAGACCCAAGTGACCTATATTTATTCTAATAAGGCTTGTCAACTTATGTCACGTAACGTATTCAAATATACAACGTGCAAAATAGAAAAATGAATTATTAGACTCAAAATATTTTAGATCGTGCGCTATACGTTTTATAAATGATAGAAATCCTATTAAAAAATTAAGAAAAAATGTCGACCATCCGTAGCTAAAGCAAAACTAATAACGACCATTAATTTTAAAGCATTTTCATAAAACAGGTTCTATAAAAATACTTTGAAGCTCGTACTAAGACTTTAATAAACCAGCACTCGAGGTATATTTTTTCCTTTTATTCACCCTCAATATCAGTTTTATAACGCTGCAGCGATGATCGTTAGAATAGGTCGCAAGAAGGACGTAAGAAAAGATATCATAATTCTACTGTTGTAAAAAAGAGATTAACCTCTTTACAAATCTATAAATCATCATCGACAAAAAAATTGAACCGCGTTGATTTCTCAATTCTCGCTGATATATCTGCAGAAAATCTCATTTTCTAGCGAAATAATGAAAGCCATGGTGAAAAAACCTTAACAATCTAGCTGATAAATAGCATTAGTAAATCAGCGAGAAAAGTGAAACGAAAAAATACCTTTCACAGAATATAAAAAGAAGAGATGGAGGCAATGTCCTGCATTGTGGCTACTAGCGTGCAACTAGTTGCGTTATATTTTTTTGACGTACGTATTTGTTGTATTTTTCCGAAAAGTAATCCGTGCAACTGAAGAGTTACATCTTTGTTGTTCGTAGAAAATATTTTATTAGAAAAAGTTCTGCGTGCATAAACTAAGATAAAGTATCAAATTTTCCACAAAGGGTCGTTATTATCTTTACGCTAAAAGTACCAAATACAACATATAATTCTATAATACGACTTCAGAACTCTCCTACAGCATAACTACTTAGTAGCTGAATAATTATTATGCTAATAGAATGAGCGCATACGCAAACTCCTGTGTCACCTAAATTTAAGGAGGTTGTAATACTATACATACGGTATAATATATGCCGACGCACAGCAAAGTCCCGTTTATAACAACGACGTGTAATTAGTTTAATTTAATTAAAGTCCTTTGAAACAATTTTTGTACGCGTGAGCTTTTCATCTGTAACCAGGAATAAGCAATTAGTTAACGAGCAGAGAGAAATAACAACTAAACGTTTTTCGTTAGTTCAAAATTATGTTAATTAAATTTTGCATATATGGCATTCTCTCGCCTGATGGGCACGCGTTTGCTTTTAAAACGCGGAAAGTCAATGGTTCGTTGCCTTGCAAAGCCTTATTATACGCTTTAAAACCACCTCGAACGTACACACGTACACACATCCGCATATATAGAAGGTGTTAATGTGAATAATTTAGCCGCTTGCTGCGGCAAAATCGGCATAGATTGCCTGGTAGCTCGTGTGTTCCATATTCTTTGTACTGACCCCTATACGTGTGATCAATTTTACTACCAGTGTGCGCGTACTGTGCATGTGTGTGTCTGCGTGTATTTCCACAAATTCGCAACTTAGCGCAGAACTATTTTCGTTTCTAATCGACGTATTATGCATTCTCAAACTATTATCTTATGTTTCTTCTGATCGATCGATGCAACTATCTTTTTATCATCTCTCGATTGGAAATTAACCTACAAAAAGACAAAATTTAGTAGTTGAATCGATAAAACATTACTTAAATTTTCAATTGAAAATTTTAAGTAGTCAAAGAGAATTTACAAGCACTCTGCTTTACAACTTTTAACGTATTAAGACGCTATATAAGGCCAACCTCAATTATTCATGAAATAAAATTACGATTGAACGATTTTAGTTCAATTAAGATTTTTCTTTCGTATTGTTAATGAAGAATAGAACGGATGGACAAGTTCTAAACCAAATTCCAGCTATGTTGGAAAATCAATTTGAAAACCGATCGATACAAGGTATCGACAATAGAGAGTAATTATAATAAACTGTCCATGTATCAACGGCTAACATAGTCATAGCTCAATTCGTCAAAGTTGATCAATTAAAATTGGGATATCAAAAGCAAATTTTAGGGACCGAAACTTGCTTGATAGCTCCCAAGCATTATATCCGATTTTTCCAATAGTCGCGCGCGGCCCGAGCTGTTGTATTGTATACAAACATTTGGAGCGTCCAAATAATAAACGGTACAATCAATCAATGCAATCAATTTTTTCTCCCTCTCTCTCTCTCTCTCTCTTTCGCTATTTCTCGCGCGCACTCTCGCTTCGCTTGGCACTTTCAGTGCAATCTCTCTTTTGATATAAAACTTCGCTTTGACTCCTCTCCGAGATGGAACAATTTTTTCGTATTTACTTTGACGCACTTCGTTGAAAAGATGCAATTTCATTATTCCTCGAAGAAATGAAAATCCATTGATGAAACATTGTCAATTTATACGTTATTTTCACTTCATGAATTTCCATAGGTAAATAGAAACGAAACTTTAACGCTTTAAAATACAGCTTAATCGAACTTTAAATCTTTAGCCGAGTCCACGGAAAGAATCGACACAAAGTACAATCGAAATGTTCTCGTGATTTAATTACCACGTCGACACTTTTGTTTATTTTATAATCTTGATCGAGGTGGAAACAAACTTTTTTTGTTGTTGCTCAAGTGCGACGACTTCGACGACAGTTGGTAATAAACTTGGAACACTTTAATTAACCGAGTACAGCTCGTCGTGTTGGGATACCAAAGCTTCGAAAAGATCGTAGTTGTTTCTATTTCACTCGCAAGTGAACGCTGTTGTCTTGCACTCAGCATCCGTTTTTTTCTTTCGATTGTTATTTTTTTTCTCTCTTTTATCATGTCACACGTATACGTCAATGCTCTAATATTTCTCCTTGGAATTATATCGACGATTTCGCCACCACTATTACAGTATATATTGCATGGCGGGCAACTGGAAGTTAATATTGTTCTGGGCTGTCCGTTGAGGCAACTGATTGGTCCGATGTAGCTGCTGTGCCCTGGCTTTAGCGTTTTATTGATTCTATAATTGACGCCCCCTCCCCGCTCCACAATAAATGGAAGGTTTTCCGAGCGAGCATTTCTTTTGCTGAGTAGATCGAACGGAGATTCATTTAACGAGGAATATCGATGCGCAAAGCTGTTTGTGTTTGGGGAAAAGTCGCTCGCGAGTCTTTTTGTCTTTGTTACCGTTCGGAGAGATTGTTATTCTCCGTAACTGACTTTATTTACAAGTTCGTTACAACAAAGTGATGCTTGTCGAATTATATTTTACGTCTTTGAACTTTTTCGAGCGAGACGAGTATTAGGTTTAAAAACAGTTCCGAGTGGAATGGCTCACCTTAATGGATAGTACGTTCAAACGTTATCTAAATGTTCTGAAAACTCTTGGAAAATAGACGTACGCGTTATTTACAACTAAATATACACGTGTACACGAATTCCGAAGCAGCTTGGTAAAGTATAAGCTTTTAGTCGAGAAGAACGATATTAAAAAGGAAAGTTTCCATCAGGAGCGCCTGTCATTCACGCTATCGGTACAGAATTTTCCCGTAAGAACTTCATTATAAGCCGAACAATGTTGTGTAACTCGTGGCGAACATGAAAAACGCGCGTCATCTCTTTTCAAGCTGCACTAAGAAAGAAACAAATTGTGGCGTTGCGTTAAAAATCCTGAATTCTTTTCGCGCGCACACACGCGCGCTATTTTCTTTGTTGGAGACTTTATTTCTCTCATTCAGCTTTCGCGCGAGTATTTACTCGCTTCAATTTTCATCCCTCCCCGCTTTTCGTTCTTTCTTACTTTCGTTTCTCTTAAACTTTATTTTTTTCTATTTCTTCGCGGCTTTCTTCTCTCTTCTTTGCGCGACTATTCTTTTCGCTGTTAAGACCCATACTTCTGTTCTTAATTTCTTTCATTATTCTTACATCCGTTTCTGTTCCTTTTCTTAATCTTCAACGTTTTTTTATCGCTAGTTGCTCTAGCGTTTTTCAATTATCAAGTTTTATTATTTTTTAATTGTTCAACGGCTACTTGTACTTCTTAAAATCTACATTTTCCAAACTAATTTGAGCTTTTAACTTGGCTTTGCTGAAGAAAGAAAAGTAATATACGTATAAACTCATTGCCGTGCGTGTTTCGATTTTTTTTGCAGCCTTGATAATATACCCAAAGGCAAAATGACATTGAGTATTGAGTATCATATTTCAATAGTGAATGGGCTACGATTCCGAATCAACAACTGAAATACGCGTTGAGCAGGCATTTATTTACTTAACTTTATTTATGTTTCCATTAAAATGTCTCCGTTTATGCAAATCGCACGGAATTTTGAAACAATTCTCTTTTAAAATTATTTAAAATTCAAGAAAGTTGAGTGTTACCTGCAATTGATAACGATAACAATCGAGCATTCGCATGGTTGTGTAAAGTTATTTTGAAACGAATGAATATATAAAAGAACGAATTAACGAAAAATTATCCGGAATTGTTTTCGAGTTTCCGTCTGTGCAAAATGCATTCACAAGTTATTTGTCGCGTTGAACCCCTTTGCATATATCCGGACATTGTCAAGGGAGATGCGCTGCGAAAACGAACAAAATTGTGCGACAGTGACGTATTATAGAGTCAGCGTGTGTTTCGAATTCTAAAACGTATGGGCTTTGCTACACGTGAGTGACAGAAAAAGAACTGTAATTGCTTTCAATATGTTTTGTGTACATAGAAAATAGTTACGAATACATTTCAAATAGACAACAGTTGTAATCTCGAAATTATGCATTTTACAAATAAAATTGGTAAAACAAATTCGATATCTTTTCTCGATACTAGGACATTTCTTTTATAGAAAGAACGAACAGAAGAATCGATTCTAGTGTTGCATTAAAAAAAAGGTGTTTTCACGGCAGTTATTTTGCACCACCCATCGCGCGCGATACAAAAAGCAATAGTCCGTGGCAAACTACTGCATGAAACACGCGAATAAATAGATATTGGTTATCGAAGTGAACAATTTCTCAAACTTATTCGTAATTAAATTGAAGTTTCTGAGGTTTCTCGAAACTAGACCGTCAAGTCAATACTGCTATTATTGTCAGTATCCATTCAAACAATAGTAAACTTGATACACGACGTATTTTTCCATCAAGGATACGCTGTTATCGAGCGGCTCATTCTTTTTTTTGTTTCAATTACCATTTCATTTAATTTCAATTAACTTTTCTCTCTCTCTCTCTCTCTCTCTCTCTCTACCTTTCTCTCGTCAACTTAGTTTTTCCACGGATCAAATCGGCATCGGACTTATAATCACAACCTCCTCTCCTCTAGTATGACGAAACTGTATAACCGTTAAAACCCATCTTCATGCAGAACGTTTTCAAGCGAGAGGCTTAAAAGACACCTTGGAAGAAATTAAATTTTTAATTGCAGTCTTAAGAAAAGGCGTCTTTGAGACGACCGCTGGTACGCATACACTTGGTTGGGCAAAAATAAACAGAATCCAGTCACGTCGGCAATTGGGTCACAAACTCCCTCGCGCTATACTCGCGCTATACTCGCGCTATATCCGCGCAGAAAAAGCGCACGAGAACCTCGAGTCGATAAAACAGAACGTACATTATACGAAAGAAAAGTTTGTTGCGTGCACGTAAATAGAGGAAAAGCGACTACATCGGAATTTCATTTTCTTGGGGGATATCGTGTCTTTGAGTTTTGTTGTTTTCACCGAAGGGATTTCGCTGTCGTTAAAAACGATTGCGAAAAAAGTAACGGCGTTAATAATATTTGACGAGAGAATCGGATCCTGCAATGGAAGGAACGTATTAATTAAAGATGTTTTTTTCCATTGGATTGGAGTAGAACAAAACATCAGTCGTTTATTTGGAGAAGAATACCACTCGTTACTAGACCGAGTTAAGTTGGAATAAAAGATGTTGATGTAACGTTACATCAGTCATTTCACCGTCGAGCTCATATTCGCATTGCAACGACAGCTTTTTTTTTTATTTCGAGCAACTACTTTCAAGTCGCCAAGTGTTTTTCTTCGTAAACTTTTCAATTAAAAATCTTGCAAGTCAGTTGCGCTTTATTTACCGAAAGTTAACCGATTTCTCTAACCTTTGAACTTTCGATACCACTTTGGGCAACAAGCTAGTAATTTAATCCATCTAAAAATGCAATAAAAAAATTAATCTTATTTCTTCGTACTTGATATTGAATATAAAAGTTTTCGATCGAAATATCCATCGTTCCAGAGTTAATAAAAATCATAATCACATCTCAAATATTGAAAATAGCGTATTTTAATTTCAAAAGTTTTTGCCAACGAGACATCGACGTCTATTATATTAACTCAAAAGATGGAATGAAATTAGAATGCTATCGAAATGGAAATTGTGAAGAACAAATGATATTCGATCGTGGCGGCTTTCCCTAACATCATAAGCGATAAGCCTGGTGACAACGAAATAACCGTAACTAGAACTTCCTAACCGAGGTAGCGACTAGATGCATGCAGCGGTAGGCATTGTGTAGTGAGCGTAGAAAATACACGAATACTCGACGATCAAAAGTTAACATCGAAATAAGAATAAAAATTATAGTTAACTTTTAAAAATTACTCAAAGCATCGATTACTAAGTCGTTTACGCCTTACGAAATAAATTGATAATTAAGAGAATGTTAAAGCTGCGAAAACATGGGTTTTTTTTACGTTATTGTTTGTTGACGAATTCTTAAAATTAAAAAAACTAATTTTCAACCTCACAATATCAATAATGAAAATACCCAACTAGAAAAAAGATCTTCGAGCTTTACCGTGACATAGTACGACGCATCATTATTCTCTAACTGTATAATATAGAAGATATCGGATTAAAGCGTTTATCAACGAGAAAATTTCTCTCATAACTGATGTACTCCCCGGGAGGAAAATTCTTGTAACCACTAAGTTTCACCTTACCGTTACCACGCTCTCCTGCGCTTATACGTACACAAGAGACGTACCACCTCCTTCCTTTCTCGGCGGTATCTATAACAACCATCCTTTGCTTTAGTATCAACTTTGATATACAAATATATGTATATATGGAATATGATCGTACAGTCGTAAACGAGATAAAGCTTGGCTGTCGATATCACGTCACTGAAATTGTACGATTGATTCGTCGGTCGTGGGTGTTATATACAATGCCACGCGCAGAATTTCGTAATTAATATCCGTAACTCGTTAATGAACTATGTGTGCCCACGCGAAAATAAAAATACAAAGGAACGAATGACTTGGAAGCAAAATTTATAAAGCGTACGCCTGTAATTTACATTTTGACACGCGCCCGAATCGATATACAAGTATGCGATGTGGTTATGCTGTTATTTTTACTCAACGAACGTCTTTTTTTTCCGTCACGCGAACTTTCAAATAGAACGCACGTGTTATTTGTCTCGTTGTACATCGTTCAAGAATGGATTGATTCTCTTATTATTAAAGACACGTGGTATTCTGTTTGCTGAAAAATGAATTAGGAAGGTGAGGGAAGGAGGGATAAAACTCCACTATGAATTCTAAAAGAACGAGCTTCCAATGGTGAGTGATACGTTCTTGTTTTCTCTTGAAAAATCACAATACTTTGATTTTCAAGTAATTGAGTTTTAATATTGCATGAAGTCCCGAGAGAGATAAGCTCTTTGAAAAGTCTCGCGGTCGCAAGTAAAAAAAATCATTCTACGATAACGCAAGCTATTTCTTATATCCAATGTCAAATTCACAGCCTTGAATGTATGAATAATTGTTCGTTTTCACATTTTGCGAAGGATATACGTGTAAAATGCCCGAGACATGATTGCTTTAAAATTGGTTATAATTAGTAAGATAATTATACATTCGTTGTATAGGTAAACATTTCACGTGAAATTAAGATAGGCATTGGATATCTAATCTTAAAGTAATAAAAATGCTAAAGGTTTAAAATGTATAATAACAAAATGACTAAGTAATAAACGAGGATAGATAACCTTTCCGTCAGGTATGCGGAAAATCACGCAACGTCGTAGTCGTAAATGGCGGTTTTCAGAAAAACAACGAAAAGGTAAGGTTTATCTCTGTGAACGTCATAAAATCGGTATTAAGTTGTCTACGTGTAGGCATGTGTGTGTGTGTTATATTATATTATCGACGATAGTGAGTTAAATGTGATTTCGTCAATGTCGCTCAAGTCTCGTACTATCAGCGAAGAAGTAGTCCGTTTTGTTAACGCGACGATAAAATATGTTCCTCCAGGCAGTTGTAAACGACCATTAGAACAAGAGATTAGCTTCTTTACGTCGACTTGTTTAACTTATACATAGTACTTTAATTTTTTGTAGGTAACCTCTCTTGCTGCAGCAGCAACAGCATTGTTCGTGCTCCTGAGTAATGAGCTCTCGTAATGGCTTGATAATGCTATTTTCCTTTCTTCGAGCTATTATCTAAGTGATTCACCTACAGCTGTGATCAATAATATACCGCCAAAGCTTTTTTCTCTTCATCTTCCATCTTTTTTTTCCTACAAAAACTCGACTGGTATTGTTTCTTCTGGTACTAGCGAGAAGTTTTCCAATATATATGATTGGAGAGACCTTAATGAAAAAGTGGTGCTGCTGACGTAAAACGTCGTACGTGGAATACCGCGTAGTTACCGAGTAGAATCGATTTTCTTTCGTATGTTTATAACGAGAACAACGCCTTCTTCTCGCCTCGCGTTTGATGGTATTCGACGACGTTAAACTCTTGTTGGCGTCGGGAAAAAGCGCGCGATTTTTTCTTTTTGTTCAAATACCTGATTCAATATTTGATTCGTAAGAACGTATTGAGGTTTTTATTATCGACGGCTGTGAACTTTTCAATAATTAAGACAACTTTGACGTTATGCAGATGCATAATTCACCGATGAACCGCGGCTAGCTAGTCTGTGCGGAAAAAAATGTATGGAATATAAATGAGTATACGTACAGTTAGTGGTGAAACATCCGACTTTTATCAGCAACAGCATTATATTAATGATCAGAGTACATTATTATTATTATTATTATTATTACGATAGATATCGTTAAAATTGCTTAAAATTCTCTCAACGCAGCATTGGCAGCATTTTTACAGTTAATTTCTTTAGACAAAGAACTGCCGTCAGTCAGATCTATCTGTGTGGAAATTTTTCACTAATTCACATTAGGTGCGACAAAAAAACAAAAGGAAATCACTTGCTCTTTCCATAAAACAAAGTCGCATTAACGTCACCAGCAAGCAAAGCGTAATGTACTAAGCATGATTTGCGGAGCGTTTCGGTTTAAATTATCGACGCGATATATATCTATATCTATATATATATATAGTTGCGGTCGAGAGATCGTGTGCATGCAGGGCGCACTGTGGGGTTGCACCTGCGGCATTTTCAGCAATTTGCTCGATTATACACATGTACACACACACACACACACACACACACACAGACGCTCACACATCGTACGAGCTGAGAGGCACTTTTAGCGATGATTTTTTAATAGCGTGCCATTCAATTTTCCTTGTGTATCTCGTTGACTTTTAACACGTACAACTTTTTTTAAAATTTTTTCTAGCGTTCGCATAGCAATTTCTTCTAAACCCAAGCTTTTTAAATACTACGTGATAAAAGGTATCGACTGGAAGAAAGCATAGTGTACGATGGGTGAACGCGTTTAAAAAACGTGTATAAGTTGATTTGTTCGTTTAAGTTCTTAAAGCGGTAACGTTAACAAATTAGAAAAAAATAGTAAAGCTTAGTGATATTTCCCATGAAACGCAGGTATAGTTGATCTTGAATGAAATTTTACAAATTTCACCGATAAAACAATTCGAGCTGTACTCGCAACAACGAATGAGATTCGTTTGACGGCATGCATCTACGCATATGCAAGTGTTTTATACAAATTCGCGTTAATAATTTTCGTTGTGGCTATGTCCACTGACATCTAACATTATACGCTTAAGCGCTCTATATTCTATAAGACTTGAACGTAAATATTTACATTTCATGCAAGTTTTTGAAAACACGAGCCTTCTACGCGTGCACACGCACAAACGCACACACACACGTACATATACGCAGCTGTCATGCAACGATCGCGTCGACTAAAAAGTCTTGCGAGCACATTTTGTTTTGTTGTTCGTTAATCTTCATATTTTCAAAAAATTCAACTCGACAATGAGTCAAAAACCTCGAGTCAAATTTTGCAATTTATTCACACTCAACAAGTTAAATTAACGGTTGTTATTACACACACCTGTAAGCTTCATCGTAATCGCAGCGTTGAAATCCTTGAAAGTAAGAGGAACACATATAACACAGCCGCGGACACTGGCACAGCAGCACGATCTTTTTCTCTCTCGTTTCTCTCGAAAATAATAAGAAAATTCACATTTCTTTCTCACACGTGACACTGCACAATTTTCAAAAAAATACTTGTTTCTTTTGATGGCAAAGAAGCAAAGAAACTGCGCAAAACTGGACACGCGCGTATGCGTTATCCGTACGGGCTGCTAACACTGAATCACGCCGGGCAACGGCACACGCACCCTCATCGATTTCTCAGGGAGAGAGAGAGAGAGAGAGAGAATTTCTCCCCCTTTTTTGCCAAGTATATTGTGCGTGCGTGCGTACGTGCACGACTCTCCCCTGTAGGCTTCGTCCTCTTTGTGTATATCCGCGTGGTTTCAGTGGGGAGGGAGGGGGGGGGAGCAAAAGGATCGTTTCTAGGCTTTCCCTCTCTTTCTCTTCTCACTCAAGGGCATGTATTGGAAAAGTCGTGAAGCGTGGGTGAAAAGGTCAGACTTGTGCGCAAAAATTTTCTTTCACAGTTCTAATACAATCCTCCTACGCAACGATTTATAACACAACACACCCTCGTTTTTTGCTCCTTCTTCTTTTAAATCGTCCCACGCGGAACAAAAAAATTCCTGCCAAAAGGTTTTTTATATGCAAATGCAATAAAAAAAAACACGTAAGTGTGTATCTTTGCTTTTAAAAAGACAAAAAAATCAATATTAAGTTTATTTTTTTGTTAAAAAAATTAGTTTCGATCGTCAAGATAGAAATCGTTCGTTTATACTCGCGAACAAACACACAAACGAAGCGTTCGCTTTGGTGACTCGCGGTCGACTGACTAGTAGTGCGCGCCGATGTTCGAGAGAGGCGCCCAAGGTGAAAACGGCCGCGGCATGCACACACGCGCGCGCACACATAAGACAGAGACGGAAAAGAGAAAGAGCCGCAGATGCCACGACGTCGTTGCCGCAAGGGAGGAATGCCCTACTACTGTGTGTATAATGTATTTGTGTGTGTGTGTGCGTTTGCGTGTGGAAGCTATTCGAGGGCTGCTATATAACATTCTCTGCCCTTGTCGAGGGACTTGCTCTCCTTTGGGTTGATTTCTTTTTTCTTTTTTTCGCGGCTGCTTATAAGCCTATACAACGGTACAGCTGCCTCGTATAACCGACGAATGTTTGTTTGTGTGTGTGAGTGTGCGACAGTGAACGGATGTTGTCTGATTTCATTAGGGAATTTAAAAAAATGTATTTTGTCGATTTTCCGATGAACGTCGCGCGGTCGTTCAATTATTTTGCGTGCGCAGACACCATCATTTTAATACTGTTTACTTCTTGTTTATACGTTTAATACTTTTAAACGTACGAAAATTATGTGTAAATACGAATTAAAATATCATAGTCGTATTATCACGCGTTCTGCTTAATTTATATTCATAAATCTCTGTTTATACGACTACTAATAACTCTCAGCAATTAAATATGGCCATTCGCGCTGAAACGCCGATTAAATGTTTCATCTTAAAACAAAATAAAAAGCAAACAGGATAATAAATTTTCGTATAACTCGATCGCGTTGGTGCACTACGAGTCGTAAAATCGTTATAATGTTGACGAGCGTTCAAAGTCGATTATTAATTTGTCGTTTATAACGTACATGTTGTATCGTGCGTACTCCAATTTACACACAGGGCCGAAGTATACGATTTTATAAATTCAGCGAGAATGATATTAACGTATGTGTATATTAAAAAAACGTCAAATACCACTCGAAATCCTCTTGGAAAAGGGACTTTTAAACGGATATATAAGCGGTAACAACTATAATATTTCACCTAGCTCAGCACATAAACCTCGCTCTTTCGCAGCTAAAAGAAGAAGAAGAAGAAGAAGGCAATAACGTGGATTTTTCAACTTTCGCGGGCAAGTAGTCGACTCGCATAAATCAACCGAATTATCGGTAACCGCGGGGCGGCCAAAAAACTTTTTTTCCTCCCACATCGGGATGATTGATCGCCGGTGCAACTTGCTAGTAATAATTTTTTTTTCTCTTTTACGTAACGATAGTTATATACATCGTTCGCGCGGACTTATAGGTATGCACGCGCAATTATACTCTGACGTTCTCTCTGTGTGGCATATAACCTTGTGTGTATATATGCACTGCGTACAAATATGGCCTTTCGCTTCGAGTTCCCTCTACTATGCGCTTTTTTCATTCATCAGTTTTACACGCGCTTGCATCCGTGCGATCAAGTAGGACACGATACGCGCGACGACGATCAATTTCACGATTAAGAGTTCCTTTCTTGGGATCCTTCGCCAAGTCATAGGTTTATCGTCAACGCGAGTAATGCAGGTTTTTATCAGGATCTGGAAAATCGTTACGTTCGCGCATCTCCGTTGTAAGTGCAACGAAATATTCAATGATTAGCGCGAATCGCGTAATACAGCGTCGTTCATTTGAGCTCGTCGAAAACGCGGATGAAAACAAAGAAAAACAAATTGTTATTTACGGTAGATTAGTTGGAACGTATTCCACAAATGTTGCATTTTTCAAAGTATCTTTAACGTATCATTATGGTGTCTCAGGATAACCTGGAACGAATCATTATCCGCTGCGTGCAGCGAACGGATTATTAATGCAAAGTTACGTGTCTGTGTGTTATGCGTGTAATCGTAATTTGTAATTTTGACGTTGTAAGTCACAGCACGCTACGTGTATACATCTCTTTTCAACGTTTTTAATTTTCATGCGTTCTAGCAAAATCACACACTGTAATCCGTTGTACTCGACAACTCGTTTAACATGCTCGCGTATCCTTATACACACAAATTGAAAAGGAAAATGTAGACGCGCTTTGTCAATCCGATTCACGGTTTATACAACGTAGAACGTCTGTTCTTCGTGGAATAATTACGAGTGAACCTGCAAAAAAAAAGAAACATAGAGAGCTTTTTTAATATTTCGACGAGAGAGGCGAGAGAAAGACCTGTCTATTCTTTTCTTTGGCGGCCGCTGCTGTCTCATCTTTCGCGTTATCAGTGCTCTATTTGCGCTTTTTCCAAGCTTACACGTCAATTATATATATAGGAGGGGGAAAAAAAGAAACCGGGTCAGTCCTTTCTTTGTTTTTTTACTCACGCCACGCACTTTCTCGCTCGCGCTCGCCGAATTTATGCGGGAAGTTGCGTTGTTATATACAGGGTGTAGTCTCTCTTGCTCTCTTGCTCCTCTTTGTTTGCCACGAAGAAAGTTCTTTTTTGATAACGGTTATTTATACGTGACGTGGGCGACTCATCAATTGTACAGATAATGCGCTCGACAATTGTTTCTAGTTTCTTCTTTTATTTTTGTCTCGCGTACTCGCGATAAAAAGTTTGTGCGCGTATGTACAAACGTAAATAAATAAATGCCCTTTAAAAGATTCATTAGCAATAATTGCGCACCGAGGGTTATTGTAGGGTTACGTGATCCGATAAGAATATTTGCAATTATTTGCAATGCGCAATAATTATTCCGCTTCGGTGTTGTCCGTTAAATTTGTCCGTATAGGAATGACGTATTTTAGTATTAAAACGTCACGCACATATATATCTGGCTAATGAGTGACTATTTAACGATGGCCAATAACGATTAACTTAATGCGAATCGAATATACTACGTTTATTTAGCAATAAGCATGGGAATTTGGCATTCTTACCTACCTTTCGTTTAAATGCTCGATTGCATTTTGAAATCATCAGGATTTCAAAGAAAACGTGAAAATAACAACTTGCCCGCTGATTATTGCGTGTCGAACGATTGCAGTGCCATTCTTTCAATTGTTTGATACCAATGATAATTGAATAATATATTAATTCATAGCATAACGGTACGGGCTTTAACAATCTGATAAATAATTGTTGATGAGGCAAGTAACGCGATCAAATACGAGTATAACGAATATTACACAATATCCATCAATTGGCAACGAACGAGCTTAACGAACGAAAAATAAATACAATAATACGACCGTTCGAAAATACAATCGTGCAATACGCGTGTACCAACAACCGTTCGAGGAAAAAAAACAGCATTGCGCTTTTTCTTTCTCAGCTGATCTTGGCACGCTGCATACTGCATGCACGCACGTCGACCTCGAAGTTGCTTCATGCATATCTATGTTGAATTGATGAGTTTCTAAATAGCATCGTTCTCTGTCTCTGACGTACATGTACCAGCGTCGCGGGCGGTGCTAAGTTAAATCATGCAGCACATACCACAGGGCGACACTGTCAGCGTATACATCTATGTATGCGCGTATTGTATTTGGTCATATAGCGTTTCCAAAATGGGCCGAATAGTTTGCGCGTTGCTGCTGTTGCTTTATGCCTTAAATAGAGAGGATTACGATGGGAGTTTGCAACATGTACGGCGTACGTATGTACCTAGTTGATTGCCGATTGCTAGTCAGTGCAAAGCGTTTTGCGTTGACGTGTGTATATATATACGTGTGTTTGTATATGCGTGTAAACAAGTTTCTTAGAGCGAAATATAGTTGCAAGATATTTGACCTCAGAGATTGTACCATGGACGAGTAATAACAAATATAAAACGACAATAGCGATAGACGTGATGCCGCGTTTGTTGTATAATATACCACTGTACTTTGCGCGCAAATTGTCACCGTAAACACCAGAGTGAAATCAGTTTTCGAACGCATTGCAACGTCGATATTCGGTATACGAGTGCCAACTCGAATAGGGATACTCCAAATTCGTGACTTGCTCAAATTCAGCTTGATCATTCTTCTTTTTTACAGTATAGAGTGGATATGGTGCACCAGCTAAAAGCTTTTAACGACGTTACACGGGGCGAAATCGGATTGAATTTCATCTGTGCATTATCAGATTGCTGTTTAATAAGATTAATATTTCAAGCGCTAATTATTTCAGGATATTATATATATATATATATATATATATATAACTTTGTTCCTCGCTAGCGAGAAATCAAAGTTCGTAGTCGTAATCACGAGGAAAAATAATATAAAACAACTGCGTGCGCGTTTGCCCATACTACTTGACGTGTTGTCAACTTATTACGATTTCTAATTAGCATGTTCAAATTGTTCTTGGCGAGATGGTACGAGCACGCTTGCTCGATTGAAATTGCGAGCGTCACGCGTTAGAGAGTGAGATGCGCCAACCTCGCGGGAGATGCACAATGTACTAACATGACTTAGATCTATGTCTACATCGACCCTGTCTCTACAACTCAACGTCTTTGAATTTACCCAATTGTAGAAGATTGTATGTCTCCGAACGATCATTAACGTGCAATTGTGCTGGTAATTATTGATAAGATATTGTTTGTATTTCGACGTATGGAGAAATTAACGCGAAAAACGATTCGTTGTTATAAATGTGTACATCAAGCCTGTATTATCAATTTTTAAAGTAGGCATTTATTAAACGTTGACTCATGACGTATATTCCGATGTCAACTGAAAAATCCCATGACTGCCTTTGTTTTATTTACTTGCAAAACTTTGAAGTCGTCCAAAGATTATCAAAGAACAATTCTGCAGTATCTCGTTTGACGTAAACAGTACTGGTTTTTCCTTATTTGACGGGAAACGCATTTCCATGCGTCAGTGAGCTATTATTTTCCGGAGAATACGCTCACACGAGTTTGACGATAATAATTTGCGCGTTACGTGATTTTGAAAAAAAAAAACAAAGAAAAAAAGTGTCAAAGAATTTTAAAAAACTGGTGTGCCTGTTACTTAAGTAAATAAAAATAGAACGAGGGAAAAGCGCTTGTATGATATAAATAATAAAAAATACGCTTTCACGCGTTCATCAGAATGCTACAAATATATAAATTAATATATCATTTCTATGCCTCGACAGCATCCAACTAACAGTATTACGAAGTGCAAACTCAATTAGAAACGAAGCTTTGCAGAGCAGAGCACAAACTCAAAGTCGGCGAGAGAGGGAGAGAGATGCGTTCGCGCGACGTCCTCGAAATACATAAACGAGATTTGGAGCTTACACGAGTATAGCTATATATACGAGTAGAGAGCATCACGTGTACTCTATAAGAGTGAGAGAATGGTTTTTGAAAAATGAAAGGCGAATGAACGTGAAAGAGAGACTGGACCCCGCATAGTATGTGTCTCTAGGTATTGAATATTTCCCTCATCGCGTATGTTTCGAGTGTTTGTTTTGAGAGGGCCCGTAGATCGAAGGAAATACCGTATACCGATCGTCGTATTTTCCTTTCCCCTTAAAGTAAACGGTTGAATTTTTTGCGCTTACAAGACATTATGATAGTTTTGACAAATTTGTTGCAACGATGACGACGATAATGGAAAAAAAATCGGGTGATACAAGAAAAATAATACAAAAATACCATATGTACAAGCCAATAACCCAATATGTCTACTTCAATTTACTTTTTAATCGTTTACATTTCGTGAAACGATATTCAGTCTATTCCATCATGTGCGAATCGAGCTTAAAAAGAACATTGTCGATGTACCGTCTGTATTTGCTCGTTCCATTTTTTTACAAAAAATATCGAGTGATGCTATCGTTTGTTAACTTTTAATTGGTATAACGTATACATTTAAAAAAAATACTGCTTTACAAAATTGAATATACGATTTCTGATATTAAAAAACATATTTTTTAAATATAAAGCATCGTTAAAGTTCGTTGGGAGAAAGGCCAGATTTCGATCTCAAAAAGAGGTACAATTAATATGCATGACAAATGCACGCTAACAATGAGAATTCTTATGAATCTTCATAAACAATGCCTGTTGTGGTTAAAAATGAAAATGTTTCAAAGGTGATTTTCGTGAGCACGAATCGTATAATTGATCGATTATAACGAATCAAAACTGACTGTAAACGCATCGGAATTTAGTGTTGAAACGACGAGTACATAAACATTCTGATAAATGGCATTTGGCGACGCACATCAAAGAAATCATATTTATCACTCGCCTATCAAATTATCAGATTACCCAACGTTAAAGATTGAGTATGATATCGCGATCAACTGCAGATAAATGTTACGTTGTCGTTCAATCTGTTGCATGATTGATTTCGAAATTTATCAGTGAGCTTGTGATATTCGTTCTAATATGATTCACAATTACGAATCTATGTACGTTCATTCTGCAATATTGAACGACGAGTGGCTAATTGTGTAAAATGACGTGTTTACGTGCTCGTATACATGGTGAATGCCGCAATCCAATTAAAAACCCGGATTTGACGTATCGCATCGGCGAAAAAAGTGTACGATGAGTCAGCTTCGTTCAAAATTAAGTTAACGTTCTGTTGGCGCGCATGTAAACAAAATAAAAATGTCGTATAAACTCACTCGAAACATTGATGACGCTTACTCTTGAATGACTTCGAACTTGTGGAATATCTTTCAAAAATGTCACAGATTTCACTCGCCACTATCCTACACGAAAGCAACGATCAAACGACCGTGGTCCGTCAAATTAATAAAATACAAATAAAAGACTTGAAACGAAAGTTAACGGTACAGTTCAATAAATTACCGAACAATTTTTTAGGAGCTTCTCTCCACCTTTTTATCTGTACAACCAAGCACGTTTGACAAGTGCTCTACATCTCATATCTGATTCCTTATCGCGAGTCATGCGCGTCTGTGCTTTGCACTTCGAAAGACAGTATTATTTGTGTACACGTATGAAACGTGACGGTAATGTGGAATATCGTGCTTGTGATCGAAATAAATACGAGACAAAAATGATAGGAGCAAAAAATATATACACTCTGACAAAACTTTATTTGCTCTCATGCTTCTCCCGCTCTTTATTTCTTACAAAGTTTATCAGTTTCTTTGACCCCGCGGAAATCACGCACTTGACTGTTATTTATCCATACACAGTGTTTTTTTCCATAAAAATCGACATTATCGTATTAAAAGTGTACCAAATGTTGCATCTTCTTAGGCAGATAGTAAACGAAATTTTGTCGAAATATTTGTGGAAAATATCGTTATTTAGTGGAATTTGAATATTTTGGGTCGCATACAATTGCTTTCGAATACTTATTGAATAGTAAGTGACATATATATGCCAGACACAATCCTCAGACAGCTTTTGTACAACAAGTAAATGTGCTCGAGACAATATCTTGAGGCTTTGCATGAAAGGGACCAGCATTGATAATAGCAGAGACAATGGTCTTAGATAATGTATAAGTGTCCTTTACACATTACGTGATACATGTCTTGGAAGATGAATTACGTAAAGTTCGTATATATAATTGTTATCGATCGTATTCAAACTCGACGAGCATTTTTTTCCATTTGCAAAAATGCACTTTCTCACAATCACGCGCAAATTTCCAGTCTAAAAAGAAAAAAAATAACCTATGGCGTTAAAAAAAATTACATTTTACTTTTCCTTAAAAGCTCGCTTTTGATCTCTTGCAACCTAACGGAGAGAGAGAAAGAAGGAAAAGCCAAGTCGAAATTCCACCTTTGTGTCTAGCTCGTGGTAATGCCTGGCCATTATGAACAAGAGCTCCTTTAAATTGTAGAGTCATGCACACACACACACACACACACACACACACACACACACACACAAGCGAAAAAAGAGAAAGAGAGGGAGAGGTTATTCGTTTTTCGATTCGATCGTGCATGAAACTTGCTTTTTTTCTCTTCCTTCTAAGACCATACTCCCTTTGGGAATCGCTATCTAGCTTTCTGCAGGCATGTATAGGTTTTGTCGGTGTTCATGTCTGCCCCTCGGAAGTAGCCTATTCTCTTTCTCTTGCCGAGTGGATTCCTTTTAAAATGATTGCAGATCGCTCGGGTAAATACTTTTACGTGGAGATCGTTATTGCAATTGTGACGTGATAAAATAGAAACAATATTACGACTTTAGAGAGAAAAAACAGGCCGTTTAATTTGTTTGACTTTTTTATGCGAGTTAAAATAGATTTTCAACTTTGCCAACAAAGACAATGACCGTACTAAAGTGGATGAAATGCAATTCCAAAGAAATTATATAATTTAAATAGAGTTTTGACGGAACGCTCGTAATATATGTAATTCAATCGGTTGATTGTATTGAAGTACTTTAAATATGCATTTTTCAGTGCTACAATATGAAAAATGCGTAACAAACGTTAAAACGAGTCGAGCGTGTCAAAGTGTAAAACAATCAAATCAACAAAAATAAAAAAATTTTTTTTTCCCACTCAGCTATATGATGCACGCGGGAGATTAAATTGCGATCATCTTTTGAAATGGAATTGTTTGGCCAGATAGATCGTATATACGTACATACGTTTATATGGTATGCATGTATAGATTAACAGGCCTTAGTCCACAGACATTTAATTAATGCAGCTGCACGTACATACGACGGTATATCTATTTGCGGTTTAATCTTACTGATATTAGTATAATATATGGCCAAAAGACATACATCTACCGTATGTACCAATTGATCTTTGATTAAAATATGTTAAAAATCGATGAGCAATAGCGTATCGAAACTATAATATCTATATGATGGAGGATGTTTTTAATCAACGGTATTGTAATACATCTCTCTGGACACAAAAGCACACGTGCGTATGCGAGAGCGAGTGAATGCAATTCCACTTGATATAATTCGCAATAAACGAACGGGGACTAAAAAATCCACTGGCACAGCCTACGGTAAATCTCGTTTGTATCTACAGAAACTATGATAGAAGAGAGAAAGCGAGAGACAGACAAAAAAGAAGAAAAAAAACGAGAATTTTCATTCAAAAATCAAGAATGCGTACAATACACTTAATGACACCTTTACACATATATACGCGTGAAGGGTGTTTAATTACACGGAAAACTCGTCGTTCTCTACGCTTGCTTGCTCTTTGATTTTGCTGTAAACTGTATAATATATATATATATATATACACGCGCGCGCGCATTTTAAAGGGAAACTTGTGTTTTCGCGAAATACTCAATGGTAACATTATTTTGTACGTCATATCTTTTAAAGTTATAAAAGAGCTTTGGAAATTACTTTCCAAGTTGGTTTGGGAGATAAACTAGTCGCATCTGAGTAGGTGAATTTAATTTTCAACCTTTTACCGAGAGATTTTTTTTCGGCCACACGAACAAAGTGGCAATTTTATGCTGTGTCGAGGTCTTTGATTTGACTCAATGTTACGCATTTTCTTTATTTTTATCGCTTATAATAATCTACTATTTCTATTATTGTTACTGCGTTAATCAAAATTGTAATATACCATTTATTGTAATACGAGAAAATGTAATTGTTAATTTAATGTAAGCATGCATAATGGAAACATTTTACGTGCTCGTGAAAAGATTTCATATATTCGCGAATAATGTAGAATAAAAAACTCATTGAATACAGCTGGGAGTGAATTATAATTAGTTTTAGAATTAAGTCAAACGTATTAACGACAAGAGTACTGCTTATTTAATTTCGACAGAATCGAAACAACCTGATTAATTACGTTTGCTTTGTTGCAAAGGCTTTCAATCTAACATATTTATCGATGGTATTCTATTGTACATTTTTTTTAATAAACAATTTGCAAAATAATATTGAGCGAAATCATACGTACAGAAACCCATATATTGGATGTTAATGAGAAATGCAAATTTATGTGAAAACTACATCCATAAATGCTCTAAAAGTTGGAAGAATTTACTGTAATTCCATGTGTATGTATAGCCAAAATACCACAAACGAGTACTTTGAAAACCACAAAAGTGCTCACATCAATCAGAAAGACATATACTCGTAGCACTCAAAGTGGCATCTCAAAAAAAAAAAGATAATAGTGTTTGCAATGGGAGTTTCGAGTAGTTGTCCAATACTTATATTTGCGTAGACGTATGCTGCATAACCAATACATTATTCGATCTTTCTGAACTTCTATCAAAATTCTTATTTTCTGTTTGCTGTCAAACTTTGAGACTACGTAAGAAGTGATGTTAGATACAAAACTCAGTTCATCAACCATATTTTTGTTTCATAAAAATAGTAAATTGGACGTGACTAAAAGAAATACCAAGTATTCCGTAAGTACATGGATTATAACACGAATGAAAATAAAAGTGTCCGATGGAAATTCCAAGGAACGTATCGCTTATCAAACTTCTGTGATACCAACATCTTTTCTAGTTTTAGGAATAAAAAAAACTATTCTTCAATTCTAAACGAAAAAAGTTAAATGACATTTTCTTGTATTTATATGCGCGTGAAACTGTTACAGCTGCCTTCTGATACAAACTGAAGAACAAACATACCCGATAAAGTTCAGTCGCGTCCAGGAGCATAGATTACGAATTTTCAATCGTCACGAAGTTTTCTTTCTGTAAAAAGGGGACTCACTGTGCATACACCTTCCTCCCAAAAAAGAGTTTAGAAAAAAAATTGAAAACCCGTGAATTGACAAAAAAAAAGAATCTAACGAGTGCCGAGCTTTGAACTATGGCTCGCTCTCAAACGTTCGCCCCCTTTTTCTCTGGGTGAACGTTGGAGAGTTTTACGGGCTTTTTAGGCGAAACGATCCTCGCGTGCGCATTTGATGAATGGCAGAGATAAAAAGTTGCGGCTCAATTTTACTCTACTCGTCGAATACACACAGCCACACACATACACATACGCATAGAGGGGCCGCTTGTAAGAGAACATATATACAGACAAGAAATTGTCTCACTCCCTCACGTGTCAATTTAATTTAAATTTGAAATTTGTTCGTATTTGAGAGAAAGAAAATCGAAGTAACGTAAATAAATAACAAATAGCGAGAGAGGGAGAGAGAACTGAAGGGTGAGTTTTGCATTGGAAATGTTTTCCCTGAGATATTCTACCGGAATTCCAGATTGCCAGAGACTGGAACTTTGACTATGCGTATATACCTTTGTTGCGCAATCGAGTGCTACTTTACATACTTCTCAGTGTTTTTGTATCTCTTTCCCTTTTCGTTTCAACAAGCGAAATGTACACACTGGGAATCAATCGGTTACGTGAAGCTGGTCAGTTATGAGAATATTTTATTTTACGTTTGAATGTATGTATGAATATACGTCAAAGCATTCTGTTTTTTTATTCACTATGTGAATAAAAAAACCAGTGGAATATATCAAAACATTCTAAAAATCAGTCAAAAGGAAAAAGCGATGGTCGGATATTTGATCGGAAATTTCGATTGACAAATAACAATAACAACAAAATATTAAAATATTACTCGTTCTTTATCCGAATTAAGAACATCGCTGATGTATTTTCTTTTAACTGACGCCAGCACGGTAACAGTACACTTGGAACGTACAGTGGATGCATTTCATTGCACCGGATAGTTTTGAAACGGCGCGATAAAAAACATCAACAGAAGTTCTGCTGGCGTCGATGTATATCGTGTCGAAATATCATATCTCTATCTCGTTACAGTATTTTGCATAAGCTGCAACTTAATCATCAGATTGAGTATCCGTGTTACGCTGACGATCGCATATTTCAACTCTTAACTGTTTTTTTTTCCACCCACTCGGCTGTATTGAAAGGTGCGCAGGTGAGACTGAGAAGCTATCGTTTTACACTTTGTCAAATGAGTTCATTTGACATGAATGTAGATAACGGAAGGAATCAACGTGCGCAAAAAGAAATACGTTTAAAGAAAAACAATAGCGCAACTTGGATTTTAGATTAGATTTTTTTAGTCATTTTGACCTTTGTAAGCACGTGAATATCCCTTTACAATACAAACGTTAACGTTACGTATGTTGAGAGTTTTCGTTTCAATTTATATTTCTCCTATTACTCCAAACGATTACAGTGTTCATAAATTCAAAGCAGGTACTACTAAAAAAAACGACAACAGTTATATTTGTATAAATTGCACCCTCACAAGCATCACATGAGAAAGTCGACGAAACAAAGTGAGCGCTCAATGATTCGCTAAGGATATCAACGAACCAGTTGCCATGACATTCCCGTAACGTAGAATCGAAAAAAGGACCGAACTACAAAAAGGGGTTGAGCTGATTCACCATAGACGCAGATCGATAAAGAGAAGCAGCATATACACGTACAACGAGCTATTTTGGCTTTTTTTCTTTCTTCCCTATCGTCAGGTGTATGCGGTGTCGAGTTGCCGCCCCCTCGAGTAAGCCCCTTCAAGAATAAAGATGGTATTACAGACGAGCGTCGCGCGTGTACACTAATCCCTCTTTGGACGCGTGTCGCTTGGACATTAATTACAACACCGTTGCAAACGTTCATTTACTTTTTTTATTTTTGGTTTAACAAAAACATATGTTTAAATACAGAGCCATTTTCGAAGCTAACTCTGTTTAGTTGTAATTTCAATTGTCCTAGTTGTTGCTGATGGAACGGCTTATTAGGCATCAGGAATATTGTCCAGACCCTGGAATTTATATTATTTTATTTTATATGTTTTTGCATTATTTTTCAAATTTATACAGACTAATGAAAATGTTAATTGTTTAATTTTTGAATACTTAAATAAAGAACAAGCATAAGTTTAAATTATCAGTCACAAAATATCAGGTCATTGATAACATAAATTAAATTAATGATTGATAAATGATAAATATGGTTGTAAAAGAGAATTTTACTTGTTTTATCTGTTAAACAAACCGTTTTAAAATATTTTAACATACAACAGTATTAGATTTCAGCATCAATGGATATATTGCAACATAAATTACTTGACTTTAGCAATAAAATAATTGCATGTTTGATTATTATAATGCAATTTTTATAGATTTGTTAGAAGTTATATAATTTCACAAATCACAAGTTGAAGTAAATATATCATTTGATACATTTGAATGAATTATGTTAAGAATAAAAGATCACGTATACAAAGTAAAATAGTTGTTTTCATTAGCATTCATAACAATAATTATTCAGCAGTTGAGCATGACTTACAGGATTTACCCATGGAGCACCAGCTATTCTGGCATCCCTTTCAAATAGAGTTCTTTGATATGGTTCTTCCAATGTCCTACGATAAGCCTGTAAAAGTGAAGGAGAATAAATGAAATGTCTAATTTTATTTGTATTCAACTTTGAACTATATGTAAAACCAGAATAAATTTAAGTTTCTCTTATAACTATATAGATACGTATACTGGCTCGAAAATATTATTGTAATGATATAATTAAAATCGAATTTACATTGATATTGATTCTTTATAAAAATCAGTAGTTTTTGCTTAACCTAAAATAGTTACGTAAATTATTCTCACATTTCCGAACATGGCTTTGTTAATTAGAAGACCAGCAGCTTGGTATCCCCAAACGAGTCCTCCGATGATGAACATACATGGTAGAGTCTCATACCACATATTGATGAAAATCTAAAAAATGTCCGAAGTAAATTTCAGCAACACTTGGCAAAGGTTTGTCTGCTGCCAAACACAACATAAAATCGGGAATGCGCATGATCAAATCAGTGAAGCAGACATTATCAACTTCGGAGCATGCGTTAAAATTACACGCCAAATTACGATGTTCAAATTGATTTCATGATCTAAACTGTACATATAATTTGTTTTTAGAATAACTATTACAGATATGTATATACGCATAAATCCAGTTTATGTTTCCAGTTTATGTTTGGATAATGAATACCTATAGACAACTATTACAAAAGAAATAACATTGGAAGTATCTTATTCTGAGGTCTTTAAAATTTTTATACTTATTCATTTTTTCATCAATTAAATTTCGTTTTTTGATATAATTTTTGTAATCCGTACGACTAATTGCTTTGAAATATTGGATTCGTATTAACAAAAAACAGATCCAAACGTAAAAATACTAGAAACGAAAACTTGTATTAAAGGAGGTAACAGTAGCTTATTAGTGATATCATAATGCTTGTATTAATAAATCTATACATTTAAATTTATCAATTACTAGAAAAAATAAAATGTTATAGGTACTTAATTAATTGATCTTTTGAGGTACAATAAATTGCGTGATTAGTTTTGTATTTACAAAGCCGACAAACTAACCTATAGTGTATACAAAATAAATCAGCTGTTCGCTGGATGATGCTTTCGTTGCAAACGCATCAGCAGGAACTAATAGATGTTTTTGTACATTTTCATCTCAAGTAAAGTTTGATCATTGTCTCTTGTGATTTTTTGATAAAAAATCGCTTGCTTTCTTCCTCTTGCATTCAATGTTTCACCGTGAACTGTACATTAAGGGTGAGAAATGTGTAACAAAGTTTGATTTATTTTCAACTTGTAAAATATTTTTATGAATGATTTTAACGATGTTATTTCCTCGTTCAAGAGCCTAATCTTTCGAGAAGTTAACTGTAGAAACAAACAAAATTCAGATCAGTGTTATATACGCACCACACCTACTGATTTCGTCTTATCAAAATTTTTAAGTAATCATTTTGCAAGAGAGGGAGAAAAGAATAATCTGGCGAAGGTCACTGAACAAAAAAATTACGAAAAGGTATTATATCTGTTAATTTGAAGGGATTAGTTCGTAAAAAATCAAAATGATTAAGTACAAGCACCACAAAGAAATGTCTTGTAATAATTTATTGAGCACTTTTTAGTCAACATAATAAAACAATTCACGACTTAGTATTTTTATGCTAAATTTGTTTATAAAAATGTTAATCAGTTAGCGACAAAAATATTTACATAATGCACAAATATTTATGTAAATTTTCTCAGATAAGCTATTTCTTGAATTGTTTTGCCTTTGAGTGCAATGTAATTTTATCAAAATATGTAAAACAAAAATAATCATATAGGTTACTTTTATATAAATCATTTCAATTATTCAGAAAATTGAATGAATGACCTACTGCTCCAACAACTTTCCATCAATATGGTTAGTAAAAGCGTTGTCATTTAATTCCAAGTGTGTTAAACAGCATGAAATGATATATAGATTAGAAAAATGTTAGACAAATTTGTAGTTAGCCATTGAATCAATAAGTATTATGTTCTGTGAGAAGTGTAATTCTTTTAGGCTACTAGGAGACAATTTCAAACATCAAAAATGCTACTACGAATATACTCTTTGATTGTTCTTGGACTAGATGTGTTGACATTACTGGTTGGTATTCTATTAGCTATAATACTAGCTTTCTACAGGACTTTTTGGCCACCACCAATGAAAAATGTTCATGGAGAAGTAGCAATGGTATAGGAAAAATTGTTACTATCAAATATCTAATGAATTGTTATTTTTCTTCAAATATCTAATCCTAACTATGTAAAATTACAGGTTGTTGGTGCTGGCAGAGGAGTTGGCAGAGAAATAGCAATTCAACTTTCACAACTTGGAGCTACTGTGGCTTGTGTTGATGTTAATGTAGAAAATTGTCAAGCTACAGTGAATAAAGCTTTACAGTTATCAGGTTGTGCAAAATCATTCAGATGTGATATTACAAATGAAAAGCAAGTGACAGATACAGTAAGAGCTATCAGAATGGAATTGGGGGAAGTGACAATGCTTTTTCATTGCTGTGGTGTTCCAAGCCCTCGGGCCCTAACTCAAGATGCACAAGAAATTAGGCAAGTCATGGATATTTCAATTTTGAGCCATTTTTGGGCAAGTATCTCAACATATCAATTACACCATCATATAATAACAAATTCCTTCAAATTTAATTTACTGAATCTTACATTTTAGCTTCTAAATGCAATACTACCTAATATGCAAACAATTGGTAAAGGTCATATTGTTGTTTTGTCATCTGTTGCTGGCTTATCTGGAGGCACTAGTCGAGAGGCTAGGATGCCTTTATCAACAGCTCAATTTGCTGTACAAGGCTTTGCAGAATCATTACAGACTGAATTAAGACATTCTAATAGTAGCGTAATGACAACTTTGGTCCATGTTTATCCATTTATTATTGGAGCAGAAGCTGCCAAAGACATTAGATTTAGGTAAGTTATCGAAATTCGTTACATCTATATAGAACAATATTATGAAATCTTGACATATTCACATGATTTTATATCATATTCTGAAGAATACCCAGTTATTTCGGTACAATGCCAGCGAGTGAAGCAGCACGACTTATTTTAGATGGAGTCAGGAGAAATTACAGTGAATTTAGTGTCCCAGGTTATTTACTTTATTTGGGTCACGTTCTAAGGTAATTACACTTATTTTAATACATTGAGATAACATTTTTCAACAATTTTCATTTTTACTTCATAGAGTACTGCCAAAGCAAGCTTCTTTCATGTTACGGGATTTTCTAGATACTGGTGTTGATTTTGCGTGATGACGTATTTGTATATAATACTTTAAGGATCCATCAAAGACTCAGATTGCAACGGGTATAAATACAAGGAAAAATCTATTTATGTGATCTCAACCATAGAACCTCGTAATTTATAAATTCATGTATTTATATTTTTCGAAGAATCTGGATAAATTCAAGATACTGACTTTTGATACATATATTTTCTAATACTTTCAACTACATGTACAAGAATTAATTATTTTTATTTTTGAAAATTATTCACTAAAATTATAATTCTTAAGCATTTACAATTATCTTCATCATAAAACAGTTTTCCATTATTAATGTATCTGTAATCTATCTGTAATGTAATTAATGTGATGAGATGAATGATAACAGTTGTTCGTAATTTATAATGTCGACGCTATAATTTAAAAAAAAGAGACTTTTATTATATATAAATTGAATGATATGTTTAGATTTAGCTAATAATTAGCTGCAATGTTTCCAAGAGTACACATAGATTAACTAAATATTCTCAAATATTGTAAATAAAATTGAATTTACGTACTTCAGTCTAAAAGAATGAATTATTTGACTTTCATTTCCCCATTAGACCACTATTAGAACCTTGAAAGTAACAATAAATAGCGAACCCACAAAACTATACTCGATTAAAGCCGGTGCCCCGCGTTTATAGCGTTCTTGGACCACTACTATTCTTAATTTATACACATGATTTACTCTTAACCATGCAACATATGCCTCTTCAAATATGCAGATATATAGAAATATCTCAGCTATGGTTTCAAGATTGGAGAATAGTAGTTAATGAAACGGAGAATCTATTCAAGTCAATACATCTTAAAAAAAGCAAACCTGCGCTCTAATTAACTCTTAATCACTCAGTACTTTAAGGGATCAAAACTAAGTACCTAGAGATATGCCTAGTTTGTTGATCAACTTGGCGCTCAGACCACATTTGGACCAGATGTAACCAACTTCATCTAAAGATAAGAAAATTGCACTGGAAAATATGGAATAAAACAAAACTCTAACTCAACATCAAAATATTAGTACATAAATGTATTGTCAAACCAATTTATAAAAAAGACAAATAATACAGAATTGCAATCAGAACAAAATTAAACATCGAACATAAGGGGCTTTATTTTATTTGTGTTATCAAAGTACATTTTTTTATATTATTTACATTGAGGTAGAAGAACTTTTCCATTACATCATTAAACAAAGAAAACAAACATATATATATACCATTTTAAACAATTGAATGAAAATCTTCTTATAGAATAACTTACTTTGTACGTAAAATTGATTCGCAATTGTATATCATCGAAAATTCGATTTAAAAAAATCAAGAGATTTTGTCTATATACGGAATACAAATTTGATTGGCGTTTTATTTAATTTGGTTTTTCCACTAATTTGTAACCTAACTAAAATACTGAAGTATTCTATCTACACTTAGTATCAAAAAAAGTATTCTTTTATTAATCTAATCCAGGAGGTGCAGGTTCTAAATTGTCAAGATCAGTAGTATCTTGGCGCTCAGGAAAATCTCCAGGAGGTGCCTGTAATTATAAGTAACACTATGAATACTACTCACAAGAAATAATGGTAAAATCTTGTTGTGAATATACGTAAAATATACGTACGATATCGAATTCATCGTGCATCAATATGGGCGGTTTTCCTTTGATTACATCCATGATTGACTGTGGGATGTGAGCTTTCTGATTGTCGGGGAAAGTTTCAACATGTTCGATCAATGGTTGTCGTAAGTTGGGTGCCATTTTAAAAGCTTCAATGAGCTGCGCCGGTGGCAACTGCAGAATGACAGAAAAGCTTTGTGGCTGAGTTCTCTCGCAGCATTTGACGAAACCTTCCCAAACTTTCGGCTGCTTCCATACTTGCTTCAATATCAGACGTTGTAGAATGCTCATTACGAAAGCAATTAATCGAGGATACAGTGATAAGCTTTGAATCACCGTACGCATCAAAAGAGTTGGCAGTGGCGTCATGTCCATGAGTTGCTGCATCACCACTGCTACTATGTCTTGGGTGAATATTTGCTTTTCGGCAAAACACAATGACGTTGCTATAATAAAAAACATATCATTAGCAAGATCTTACGCGATCAATTTTTTAATCCTCTTGATTATTTCATTACTTGTAAACATAAACGCTTACACAAATCAAACTTTCTGAACTACAAATATGCTTCAAAGATTTTCATATTATAGAATAATTCTAATTTACGAGCTCTACAAAGTTTGAATAAATTGGCGCCATTTTTCCAGGTTTTCTCTTTTTTAAGGGGATACGGGGATAACTATTAATCAAGTTGTACCAAATAATTACATTTAACGAATTAATAGACTGGAGAGTAAGGCTTATAAACAATGAAACGTACCTTTGATAACAGTTTTCAATTCAGCTTTGCTCGGATCAATGCTGTGTAAAGCGATCATAAGTTCGGCAGGTGTGATCGGAGAAGTATGGGTTGTTCCGCTCTCGCTGGTGTGAGTGCCCAGTAATTTATTGAAAACTTCCTTCACGACTATTGGATTCAGTTTAATTAGTTTAGGTAAAGCTGCTATGACTTCTTTCTTGGTCAAGCCATTGAGAACAGGTATGAGGAACCGAACATCCGATACTCGTGTTTGATAAAGTTCTCTAACTTTCGCTACGAGTTCTGCACTGGGAGGAGCTGTATCGAAAAATGAATAAGTTTATTATTCAATTACATAGATTCAACAACTACGTAACGTTCTACCAACTGTCATAACGCTTGAAGTTTTCGAAAAATACAACGCTATATAAGAATATAGCAATACGTTACTTAATTTACACGCGTGATCTCCCAACCTTGCAAGATATCAAATAATATCGCCATTTACGTACACGTGACGCATATATTATAAATTGTCATCTATACGTAACGTACGATTATTCGTATAACATCGTATTGGTGAAGTATCTTCGTCATAAATATTAGATTTACTTAACGTTATAGTAGCTAGATTGTAGATAAAGATGGAAAAAAAATATTTTTGAAAGCAAAAACTCACCTTTATCAGTCAAAATATGTATAATCCTAGTGATTAGTGTCTCTGCGCCCTTGGGACAAGTTTCAACGAGCTCAAGTAATTGCAAACTAGCCATGCCGATAGCACGTACAGGACTTTCGACAAGTCTCAGGACGATCCTCTTGACCTCGGCACTCATGGAAGTGTAAACTCGTGCAAGTTCGTGGATCAGAGTATGACTCTCAGTGAGTAAAGCCAAATAAAGTCCAAGGCAAGCGCGAGTTGTTGATTCAGCCCACTGTTCTTCGATGTTTGGTCTGCCTCGATCTGAGCCAAATACTATTTCAGGTGGGCTGGGTAGACGTAGAAAGCCCAGATAGAGAACCGCATACTCCTCGATAAGTTTGCTGAGGTCGGGACGTTCATAGAGTTGGACTACTAGTTGGATGGCGCTTTCTCGGATCTGGGAATGCAACAATCGATTATCGCACTTGCAATTAACATATTTCAGACGTTTAAATAGCACTAAATATACCTACCATATTGCTCTCGTGACCTGTGTGACACAATAGCACGTTCAAAAATATCAGTTGTTTGGTCGGCCTCCTGATGACTAAATCTTTCAGAAGCTGCAATGGCCCAAGTCCTCTTGACTCCTCGGCTGAGATCATTTTCAAAGATTCCACAGCATCCTCGGTTATAAGCGGTGCTTCCAAGTACAACTTGGCAAGTAACGTATCGCGATCTTTGCCGGTAATACTATCAATCGCCGTGACGAGAGTACACAATAAATTGTTGTATGCTTGATGGGGACCCTCCAATGGTTTTTGATGTAAAATCGTTCGACGTTGGAAGCCTTGAAGTAAAGCATACTCCTCGTATAGCCAAGACATAGCCAAATCGAGACGGCTTCGTATGTCATCGGTTATGTGACGTAGAATCAATTCCTTTACATATGGGTTGAACGTTGCCGCGAGAGTCGTCAAAATTTTCATTCTGAAAACGAAATCCTCGATTATGAGAATCGTTCCGCAGTAATCATGCTTGAACGATATGTGATAATAGAAGTACTTACCTAATGTTTGAAACACCTCCTAAAATAACGCTTTTCTCTGTGCCAAGGATTCTATCGACAGCCATCAGTAACATTTTATCTCTGACGCTGTTGGTAAGTGGCTTTGTTACTTCGGAAAGCTTAAGTGCCTTCACTCTACTTCTTGCTTTAGCCAGAGATTTTTCATGAGCTTCCAAAGCAGCCTTGGCTTGTAATTCCTTTTCTCTGTCTTTCTCGCGCTTTCTCTCTTTTCTAACTTCTGCAACGCTTATCGATGGATTTTTAATTAAATCTTCCATCACTATATCCAGACGGTCATCCTTTGTTTCTACTTTGGACTTCTTTGCCTTGGTTTGTTTGATTTGGTTCGATAAAAGTTTAGCTACCACTCTACGTTGAAGTGTGATGTCCGTTGTAGAAGTTGGTTGGTACTCTCTCATAAAGGTAGGTGGTACAGTGACAGAATCAGGTACCCACGGCTATAACACATTTATCATTTCCAATTATAATTTAATATTGATGTGAAACATCTATGAGCCCGTCTATGGGCCCGTTATGGCAATTGCTATATGCTTGGAGTAGTACGTTAAGCACACGCAGCTTATATTACTTTCCTCCTAACACATCTAAAAATCGATTAGATTAATACAAATTTTTATTCTGGAGAAATCCCAAAGATCTATGTGAGTGTTACCATACATAACAATCTACTTTTTCGTATTAGTATCGTAATGTAATATATATATATTATAACATTTGACTGAAACGTCTCGGATTTTTTGTGAAAAAACTTTTCAACATAATACGTTTTCCACGAACTATACTATCAATATGATTATTTTACACAATAAAATTTTTGTTTAAACTTACCATACTGCCCATCACCAATTCCGTAGCAATCTCTACACTCAGCCTATCTGCTATAAATCCTTCGGAAAGCTCCATTAAGTCTGGTACTTGAGGTGCAGGAACAGGTAGTGGTGCTAATTCAGGTTCATCCACAATAACTGGCATTTCGATTCTGGCTTTTTTGATACCTTGAGAAGCAGCACCATCTTGTTGTCGCTTTTTGACTTTTCTAAGTTCCTCTGGCTTTGGCATGTACTTAGCAATTTCGTTTTCTTTACATCCCAGTTGCAATAGAAGTTTTCCAACAATTTGAGAATACTCAAAACAAGCTGGGTGTTTTATAAGTCCAAACAAGGTCATTTTTAATTGCTTTTGTACACTTGTCACTTGGGAATCCGTTAATGTAGGTGGTAGATCACTTAGTAACTTTTGCATGGCTTTGATAATCTCAAACATAAACTGGGGTCTCATTTTTGCAATAAGTGAAAGAGATCCCATACAAGTTATAAGGTTAACACTGCTAACGTGAACCGAGTGAAAGAATTTAATTAAAAGATCTATCACGTGATTTGCTTCAGCCTCAAGGTTTCGCCTACGGATGATTGTCAACGTCAATGGTATATCTTCCAATGAAAAATCGTCATATTTTTTAGGGGTATCCTGCTGTGGGTAACTTTGAATCAAAACCACTCCTTCAAGGAACTTAATTGCTTGAGTTCGTATTCTGTAAACATAATTAAGATCCGTAAGTGAGTAAACATATATCAAGATGAAAGAAAATTTATTTCTTACCCATCGTTTTCACTGTCAATCATATTTATTATTTGTATCTTCAAATTGCTAATTTGGGCCCATGCATTCTCCATATCTGGGGTAAGAACTGTAGCAGTCGACACCCATTTAAGAGTTGCTTTGAAGATTCTGCCACTTGCTCGAAGAGCACGTTTAGCAACAACTGGAGCAGTATCAGTAACTAGTCTTATTAAAATTAAGATAATCCTGGGAATGGTCTCTGGCACTTTTTCTCTGTCAAATGAAATGCAATTTGTTAAGTTCGTACACGTTAAAATTTCGGAAAAATAGCTTAAAAAAGCTAAAGGTTATATTGTACCCAGCATCTTCAATAAAACCAGCAACAGTTTTCCTAACATCTGAATTTCTGTCAACTGCGAACTGCAAAATTTCATCTAAACAATTGTCCAACAGAAGTGGCTCCTTGTTCAAGACGATTTCTTGCACTTTGCACAAGTTCTGTACCTTCAGGTTTTCATCACTGGTGATAGCAGCCTCGTTAAGCCACTCTATGACCTATATATTTCACAAAATGATTAGCAATGAAAAACATGTATATCGAAATTTATTGATTAATTATTATTAGAAAATTACAATGATTGCTATCACAGGTTATGCAATACTCACAGTGTCTCCGGTACTCTTTTCGGGTTCTGCCCGACGATGAATTCGAGGATCCATATTCAACGAGGATAATTGACGACAGTCGTGATTGAAAATTTGTTAAATAAACATAGATTAAGTTAACGCGTTTCAAGGTTATGTTTTGGAAGCCAAGTCTATTTTTTGTTTGGTTAGGAGCGCCGTAGCGCTCTCTGGTTTGATTATGAGATCTTCTAACCACCCAACGATGTTTAGTGATTACTGGAATGGATCGACGTAAATGTAGTGGAGTCTGGAAGCAACGGCTGTACACGACACTACCGAAACAACGGACGTTAAACGACTGAACTTTGCAACGGCCTGATGTCAAATAACAGGCACGGCGCTCCAACCAAGCAAAGATGAATAGACGGCTCAAAATACAGAGTAACACGCGATACGCGCTACTATGTAAAAATTGAAAAGCCTAAGGTCGAGAGATGAAAGATTGACAAAATCAAAGAACATCGACTAAACAAGTTTTGAACATGAAGAAATGTTCATTCAAAACAAGATTTTAATCTCGTTTCCTGGCAAGACGTCACTGAAAAATCATCGCTAAAACAAAAATATTGATTGAGATTGGAAAAAAGGTCGTTTGTTCCGAGTCTATTTCTGAATCCCACTAATTACATTTGAAATTTATTAAAATAGAAGTGTATTGTTGACGACATTTAAGGCGGTATTGAGATGGATTATATGTTACAGGATAACTATCCATTAAACTTTATTGGAATTTTAGGCATATCAATCGATTTTAATTGTAATTTTTCATATTCAACCAATCGGCTTTGATATCTTTCTATACTTTTTCACAAAATGTCGTATTTTTTCGCCCAATGGATTTTCAGGAATTTAGATATGGTTTCAAAGTCGATCGGCATCGATTGCAATCCACATTGATGGTTCTCTAATTTGATCGAATTCTGCTAGAATTTTATACTCAGCTATCCATTTTAATAGTAATTAACATTTAAAAGTACTTAACGAACGTATTTTATACCTTTTAACATTTCTTTTCAATTGGATATGTAATCAATTCAAATAGCCTTTTTTTGGGATTCAGGTTTTAATCCAAAATCAACCAATAATCAATTTTAAGTTTCTTTCATAATTCCATATTTCAATCAGAATATATTACAATTTTGAATGTATTAATCCCTTTTCATGATAATTTTTCCTGTTGTGCCAATTTATTTCAGTGTTCTTTATAATTTATCTAAAAATCGATTAGATCAACAATGTTAGAATTCAATTCCAATAAAAATATATTGCGATTTTCAATTTGTAAATTACCTTCAATTATAATCTTTTATTATTAAGCCAATCAATGTATTTGAATACGTCTCTATTACTTTTTCCTAATATTAAATCGATCAAGCGTAGGAATACAACGAAGATGAAAACTTTAAGTTTTCACCGAGTCTACATTTTGGCAGCAGCTCGTCTTCTTTCATAAATAAAAATTATTTCCACGAGCTCAATATCCATTTTTAGAATCTTGCAACTTTTTCTCTTTATTAGATATGAACATGAAAAAAAAGTACGGAGAGAAATGTAAAGGATCATTACGAAATTAGAGATTTATTTGTTCAGTTAATATTACATCAGGTACATCATCTTAACAAATAATTTGCGAATTTATTTATACAGTAAACGGTGGTAAATTTGGCAAACGGTATTTCCTCATCAGTTTGTAGATCGTCCGAATCAATTTCTTCGTCTGGTGTAGTCGTTTTTCAACTTTACAAATGTCAGTAGATTTAACGGTACATTTTTTCTTTCAGTCTTCATTTTGGTTTCAGTTGGTTTAATTTCGCCAGTTACTTCGATTTATTTGCCTTTTGTTTCGCTCCCTACATTCAGTTGGTCACTTTCTGCTGTAATGTTACTATTTTTCTCCTAATCTTTTTCAATATCGTTATTTACAGTTATTTTGGCTTCTCCGTCAACTGTATCTTCCAAAGGAGCGTTACTAATTTTAACTAAGTCGACAATATAATTTCAACAAATAAAAAATTTAAACGAAAATGTTTATTTGAGAGTACACCATACTTCAACGTTACAGTAACAATGGCTTATATATAAGCAGAATGTCTATTTTAGAGTTGACATAATTTTGTTTAAACAGCAAGTATTGATACACGGACAAACTGTATTATTAACCCCAGCTACATTATGATTCAAAGTAGTTTAAACAATTAAATCGGCAATAGCAAATAACTCGAAATGTTGGATCGAAACGCATCCTCGAAATTTGTGTTCAATGAATGATAATATATTTTAAAAAACCCCTCTAATTCCATGAAGTTTTCTCCTTGCATATCTATTACAGATATAAAGGTAATGATTTTTCCAAATATTAATCGAAATAAAAGTTATTACCTTTGAAAAAAATACAAAATACGGATATATAGCAAAGAAAACAAACAATAATTTTTTTCTAAAGTACACATCTTTTCGTGTAACAATTGCAAATAACTCAAAATCTGACATTTTGTCTGAAAAATTCTTGTTTCAACATATGTTTGAGGGTTTTTTCTATGAAACGCATTAATGAAATGTTACTATAGGTAGCTATAATAGAAATTATGTTAATAGAAACTAATAGAAATGTATATCTACTGTATTATATTTATTATAGTTATAATCATTAATAATTATAATAAATGCTGTCGTAATTTTTCATGTAATTCCGCTAAATATTGTTCATCCTTAATGTCTCTTTGCAGGTATGGTTCCTAAATTTAATATAATATACACAAGGCTAGATTTTTCGAAATCACATAATATATTTATACACATTTATACGCGTACATATTCACACTCCGAGATGTATTTAAATAATTCACACGCTAAATTCATGGTCAACTTGCTTTGTACTTTATTTAAATCACGAGAACAAAGGTTAAAAATCTGTTCATAAGTCACTCTGAGACGTGTAAAATAATATCAGTCAAATCTTAAATATATATACATATACAGTATCATTCGTTATTTCATTCCCTTAAAATATAGTCTTTTATCCATGAGGTAGCAGTAAAATCACTTGAATCAAGTATGTATTTTATAATAATACTTGTATGCATAAACACCGTCAAACCATAACAATACAAAATTCATGTTTTTAAGAACCAATTTTCTCAATTTCTTCGGGATCTTGAATATTCAACAATGTAATTTTCTTTTGAAAATGATTTTCAATCGCTTTGCAAATTTGGATAGAATGTTGCGAGTCGATTAAATTGATGGCAATTCCTTTCTTTTCAAATCTGCCAGTTCTACCAATACGATGCAAATAAGTCTCAAAGTCTGGTTGATTATCATAGTCGACGGGCATGTCAAAATTCACGACAATTGTCACTTGCTCCACGTCGATTCCTGCAAACAAAGTATTTGTTGAATGCTTTAGTCTATTTTTATTAATTTGTCGTGGAAACTTTGAATTTCCACGATTTTTTGACAATCGGGTAATCATCTATCAAAACTAAGAATAAACGACGTGGAATTATTAGTTTGTTTGTGTGTATTCTAACTTGTCTAGCACGAATTTCGAAGATGCGTTTCGACCCAATCGTCGAGTAATTTGTCATTAACCTGTTAAATGTTTAAACCGTTTTGAATCTTAACTTACTTCATAGTCTTTATTAACATTTTTTTCAGACAAGATGAATCGTGTAATTTTATGTATAATAAATCAGCGGATTTAAAATAAAGATGACGAGAGTCGATACCGATAAAAGCTGATCACTTTTAGCAATAGTTATCCGTAGTCCAAGCACCAAGAGGATTAAAACAAAAGGATTATACCTGAGACTAGTCATACCTACTCACTCTTCTTTCTCTCTCTCTCTCTCTATCTCTTTTTCTCGCACTTTCTTTCTAGTTTATTAGTTAAGGACGGTTATTTGGGCGTTTTGTTTATATGGATTTTTCGAATTTTCATGATTTGATCGAGCATCTCGATATTTGCTTGAAAAAATAGCACATGCAAGTTCATGCGAAATGGGCTATGAAACTTCTGATCATTTGATCAAACGTTTAATTAATCTATTTCATTTATTAACATCACTAAGGAATCGATAATTTGTTAATTAGTTATTAATTAGTCAATATTCTATTCATCAATTATCAATCTATTAATAATTCTAATAATTTAATGGATTATCCGTTGATCCAGATTGGCACTCGTGCAACTATCTCGTTCTTCTTTAATTATTACATAGTACTATAATGAAAAAATAAGAGAAAGATCCACACACAATATTGTACGCAACGTAAGAAAAATGCACAATTAACAAGAGTTAATATTCGTGAATGGTTGTGGTTAAAACGTCGATAAAAATTACCTCTAGCTAGTACATTTGTAGTAATGAGAACTTTCTCAAGGCCTTCCCGAAACCTATGTAGAACATTGACTCTTTCTTCAGCAGTAAGATCACCTGATAGTATACCAACGGAATGTCCATCTTTAATCATTTTTTCCGACAACCAATGGGCCGTCTTTTTCGTCTGTAATTCAACAAGGTTGCTTTATTGATTATGACCAAGTAACGTGTAAATCTCTGTCATCGTCATAAAAAATGCGTGTATATATATATATATATATTTACTTGGCAAAAAATTATTGCTTGTCCAATCGATATGGTCCCATAGATGTTGTTGATAGCTTCATATTTATCATCTAAAGTTTGGCAAAGCGCGTAATACTGCTTTATATTGTCTAAGCTTTCTTCTTCTTTCTTGAGTTTAATGATTACTGGATTATTTACAATAGCTTCAGCGAAAAGCATTATTTCATCATTGAATGTTGCCGAGAAAAACATCATCTGACAAGCGAAATTAAGTTGTCTAAAACGAAAGAAAAAAACAGAGCTATTTTCATCAAAAGTCATTCTCCAGAGCAAACAAATTTCTTTATCCTGACCCGTGAATCCTGAGGCATTGATCTTGATATCCTTGAATCGAAATCATAATATCAGCTTCGTCCAGAACGAAAACGTTGATCAGTTTTGGGTTGAAAAAGTGAAACTTGATCACCCAGTCCAAAATCTTTCCAGGCGTGCCGACTATTATATGATCTTTGATTTCAGATCCTCGAGATACTGAAGATTCAAATAGTTTTTTATACAATCAGTATCTCAAAATTCAACGAGACGCATAATCAAATAGACTTACAATTTTCTCCTTTCGTAGCTAATCTGATAGTTATATCTGGAAGGTACCTGGCCATTGACTGTACAAATTTTCCCGTTTGAAGCGCAAGCTCGAATGTCGGTGAAAGGCACAGAATTTGCGGATAATGTTTACTAGTGTCTACTCGACTAAGCATGGCTAACGTGAATGCTGCGGTTTTCCCAGTACCTGATTGCGACTGTGCTACCAAGTTTCGCGGACTGATGAATGCCGATACCAATAACATTTATTAAGTATTAGGCATTTTCGGACGTCAACTTTTGTATTGCATTTAAAAATTTTAAGTGTCCATATTTCGTATGTGCGTTACGTGTATTCGTATGAAGCTTTTATGATAACTCTTACTTTCAATTTCAAATAGTCTAGTTTGCAACAAGAGGGGGTGAGGAGCGGGGTGTTCTTTTCTTAGGGAATTCGGAGTCGAATAAGTCAGAGTAAAACTCGCAATTTGTCTCCAAAGTAAGAAACGTTTTTTCCTCTCGTTAGTGTAAAACGAACGAATTTCTTCGCGGTTTACGAGCATAAAAAGAGATTACACCATGAAGGCGTTGTGAAAAATATATAATATCTAAACCGCGATATACTTTTAACCGCAGACACGTAACTCAGATGAGTTGTTCGCTTACAGATACCAAACGAGTAATTCGGTAAATTGTACAGATGTAAATAAAGGATTATTTAAAATAAAAAAACTTACGGATTGGCTAAGAGAATGGGTAACGCCTTTTCCTGAATTTTCGAAGGTGTATTGTATTTCATCGCATAAATAGCTTTCAGTAGTTCTGGCCTCCTAAAATAAAAAGCGTATGAATGTTCACGCGTCAATTTTCGATCAATAATATCGAAAAGAGCTTGGAAAAAAAAAGAAAAAATAATGTACAAATTTAGTTCTTCAAAAGTTTTAACACTGTGCAGTGGCGAGTTAGGATCTATGCGTTGAACACCTTGTGACAGGTAACTTTCCAACGCTGTAAGTTTCCTTGGCTCAGTTGCACCTGTCGAAGGCACGCTGTGCGGCTTTCGTAGAATCGTATTTAGAAGAGATACCTGTTATTGTTTTGATGCAAGTAAACAAAATGAATCATCATTAATACTTAAATCATATCGTCCAAAGACAACTCGTTTAATGTTTATGTTTATTAACTAATGTACGAGTCGAAAACTCTGTGTGTTTATTTATGGCAGAAAGGTGTGTATAGCAAATATTGAGAACGCGAGGCAGTCAAATAATACCGATGATTCGACAAAAATTTTTAGAAAACGTAATAACCACTATTTTTTTCACAAATTTCAATTGATTTTTCAACGATAATTATGTACATTTTATTTATATTTTCTAATTTTAAATGAATTTAAATTAGTTTACTCGGCTGTCCAAGGTGGAGTTCGTTGCGTTGATTAGCCAAGGGTTTTTTAATGTCTTATACTCACTTGGAATGTTTAACCTTTTTTGAAAGGTGTGTGCGTATGTAAGGAGTGCAAAAGATAAGATATCACACACTACGTAAGGATCATACTAACCCCCCCCCCCCCATTATAGACAATTTTATTCGACTATAGCGTAGACAGTACTTTTATATATATATCGGTTGTAAAATACGTTTTTACAAGAAATAAAGTTCATTATCTGAATATTTGCGCCATCAACTAATTTTTGTTGCGCTTGGGCGAGGTGTTAACGGCTACAAATTTACATTGAAACTTTATTCGCCAATTTCCCATTATTAGTTTACGCAACTGTATAGTATCGTAAATTATGTATAAAACCCACGTTCTATGAAAAGTTACATAGTTGAGCGTAGTGAAATATTAAGTTGAAAGAAATAGTACAAAATCTAGATAGATGTAATGTTTGAGATGATGAGATGAAAATTCTACTTATTTTTTCATCTTTCATACATCTTAGTTACAAATAAAAACGATTTCAAGCATGCGACGACAATTATCTTGTGAAAAAAATACATTGTAAAAAACTTTTTGTCGAAGGATTTTTCTCGAAATCATTAATAAAACTGATGAAATTGCTTTTAAATGTAAGATGATTATCTCGTCTTTTATTTTCACCACTAAAAATAGTAATACGTGGTACATAAATATAAAAAAACAAATTGAATGACTTGGAAAGGCCTAGTACAATAATCTAACTGTATAGTGTCAGATGCAGACATCAACTTCGTAACTACTCGCCAGCGACTCGCGACCGCGACTCTTGATAAATTGTGACATTGATACACACATGCACGCACATATACACACATACATGTGCACCTGTATTTCAAAATGGAATTTCAAATAAAATAAAAAAATCTTTTAAACGAGATTATTCAACAGAAAACCGGCTTATCGCGTTTTTATTTTATTTGTATCATCCCATATACTACAATTGTATGTGCGCTCTGAGGAAAAAGGACAATGTGGAAGTCACCTCGATCAAAATGTAGGAGTAATTAATATAGTCAACGTACCTCTGAATAAATTTACTGTTACGTTAAAAAATAATTATCGTTTATTCATAAATAATATCGAATTTCAAAATACATCGCTATACATTGGAGCGTGGTGTGATCGTCCAAAAATGTTCATTGTAAAATTTCTCGTTATATATACTTATAATTATTAATAGATCACATAAATATGGTCTCATCTTAAACAGTAAATACGTTAAAAACAAAAAATGTTTGTTTCCAAAGAAAGTACGTAAAAAAAATTTAATCGATCGTATCAAAAGGATTACGAAGTGACTGCAGTCATCTCATGTGTATACTGATACGTTCTAGATTATTCTATAGAGCGATTATTTACCTTCAGGACAATTCTGCTTAAAGCATAGAAACTATAACTTAAATACAGTGAATGTTTTTATTATACATTACCTGAGATCCGTCTTGTTTGTTGATATTGGTTGAATGATGATTATTGGCCATGATCCACTATACACTAAAACCCTTTGAACACATATATCTTTTTAATAATAATTCACTGGTAACTCGCTCTCTCTCTCTCTCTCTCTCTCTTATATTGAGAAGGATGATCAGGATCTACCTTGGTATAGAATCCTCGATAGGCTCGTGGTAAATAACGTCTGTAGCGTATTCGGCGGACTAAACTTCAACTGTTTTGGCGTATGTACTCGTGTGTGTTTGTGTGTGCTACAGAAATTCAAGTATGGGGAATTAGGTGGTCCTACAGCGCAACGTTTATCACGAACCAAACACAGCGTTTACCTAATTACAATAGAATACTTATACAATTTTTACATCGATTCTTCTTATCGGTATGGCATTCATCATAAATAACAACTGCTTGAACAATAGATGCAAAATTTTGCACGATAATAATTATTATTCGAATGGTTAAATCTTGATAAATCGGCATCAACGAGAAAAAATTCTTTTTAATTTTCCGACTGTCATGATAAACGCCTTGCCCATTTAAATGCACTCATTGTGTGTGTGTGTATATATATATATACGTATTATATATATATATATATATATATATATATATATATATATATATATATATATATTTATATACATATACATATATGTATGTACAACTTGATTCGTGCGTCCTCGTACTCACTGGTATATCTATATAAAATGCCATTTATACGTGTGTACTTACACTCTCTTGAGTATTATTGTGTGTATGATGAAGGAATGACTTTGTAGGTTAGTGTGTATGATGAAAACACTGCGATAACTTGATGAAACCAGAATCTAGTGTAAATAAAATATTTACCGTCTGATAAAATTCGAAAGGTATCGACGTTACAATATTTCGATTATACGGTACTTTAATTGTTCGATGAAATTGTAACTGTCTCGAATTGCATGTTTCTTGCTTGGTTATACGCATGCGAATATCTGCTTCATAACTTTTATGAATGACAATTAATTTTTTAAGCAAACACTTGTCGAATATGACTCATTTTTGACGTACACGTAGAAGCTAAGATTATACGCAAAAATACATACGCGAAACGATTTTATAATATTTTAGATCGTGAGACTTACAGCAGTTACAAGATTAAGCCAAAATGTGATAGCACAAGAGTAACTTTTAATTCAATAATGTACTTTTTTTAGAAGACAGAACTAACAATGGCTGCAAACAAAAGTGTCACTGTACTCACACCAAATGGTCGCAGACCCATAGTCAAAGTATCCCCCAACATGACAATATTGCAGGTAAGTCTGAGTGATTTTAAAAGAATATTTATTAGTTTTTTAAATTATCTTATTATTTGTTTTAGATACTTGAAGAAGTCTGTCAGAAATATGAATATAATCCAGATGAGTATGATTTAAAGTAAGAAAAGCAACCCTAAACTTTACACCAATTTGTTAGATTATTCCAAAGAATAATTGTAACTATTTATAGGCATCACAAGGAAATACTGGATGTTAATTCAATTTTTCGATATGCTAACATATCAAATAATGCTTGTTTGGAGATGGTGAAATGTAATAATCCAAGGAAAGTATCAGATGTAACAATTTGTGTACAGATGGGAAACGAAAACAGAGTGACAGGAGAGTTTCCACCAACTGTAAATATTGAGAAAATTCTTGATGATTTGGGAGTTGAGTATAATATAGAATCTGCAGTTATAATTTTTACACAGAGAAAGGTAACATTTTGTAGTATAATGATGTAATTTATGATATATGTGAAAAATTTGTTAAAATTTACCTTACTTTCAGATTTATGGTAAAGAATTTCAAGCAACCACCTTAAAATCTTTAGGATTGGCAAATGGAAAAGCTTTGTTTAGGCTTATGCATCGTAATCCTGAACAATCTAACGAGCAAGCATACGTATACATACCACCAAAACCAAAAAATTCTAAGACTAAGGAGGAACTTGAAGATAATGAGCCAAAACATTCTTCCCTAGTAGAGTCTAAAAGTAAATTTTTAGATTTTCTTACAGTTCTTAAATCAGAACAACCGACACTTGAAGCACCAAATGAAAGAGGAGAACAGGATGAATGTAAAGTTAAAACAAAAGAAACTACAGAGGTAGTGTCGATTGATAACTTGTGTAAAACAGAAAAGTTTATAGAAATTGATCAAATACCAATGGAACTTGATAAAGCAATGTCAGCATCAAATGAAGATATTAAAGGAGAATTGAAAGTTCAATTTGTAAGCAATAACTATTTACAACCATGTTTTGTACATTTTTAACAGACGAATTATTTTATTCAAGTAAATTTGTTATAGTTGGGTGAAAGAGGTGCTCTGCTATATGATCAAGCACATGCAAAATCAGTTGACCAAGACGATGTTCCCGATACCTTCTTCGATGTTACAATGAGCGACGCACGAAAGCTTTTACGTGACGCGAGAAAAATACAGTTTACTTTGGAAAATGCACGTTTGTTAACAGCAGCTCAGCGAGAATTTGAAAAGGATAAATCGCGATTGACTCGTTTGCACAAGTATCAATTGGCTATAATAAGAATACAATTTCCAAATCAATTAATATTACAAGGGGAATTCAACCCTCTCGAAAATGTAAGGGTGATTAAGGATTTTGTTAGGAATTATCTAGAGCATCCACAAAATGACTTTACACTATGTAAGTACATTCAATGAATACACAATGTTGTTTCAACATTTTTCAATATAAGTCTTTATTCAATATCTCGGAGATACAACGTATAATTATATCTATACGATTGCTAGACACGGCACCACCTCGTTGTGATTTAAGTGTAGACATGAATCTACTCGACCAGGATCTTGTACCAAGTGCTATAGTTTATTTCTCCGGTAGTTCTGATTTGAAACCGGACATCAAGTCCAAACTGACTGATCCCGTTGCGGCTAACATTCAGGCTATCAAAATCAGGTATGTGGCGATACATCGCTCTACTTGTAACAAAAGTATAAAAAAGAAGAGTTCGTAGAAATTACAAAGTTAGTTTTCTTAAAACTAAGTACAATCGATATGGTTTAACTTTCAGGTTGACGTCTATGAGAGATGACACCGCATTGATGATGGATGATTCTGATGAAGCGATACCTTCAACATCTGCGAAACCTGCGTCAAAATCAACCACATGTGAGAATGGTAATGCCACAGAGCCAACGTTAACATCCAGTCGACGCCAGGTACAAGAAACTAAAGCACCAAAGTGGATGAAACTATCGAAACATTCGTATGACCGCACGTGAACGGAAGATTACTTTTTTCTTGTAAGTACGTCAGGCGCGCGTAATCGAGCGTGTGATACTTGTTGTCAGATTTCTAGTATGGTACTAAGTATATGAGGAGTCGAAGATTTTTCAAAAAGAATTAAAATTTTATAAATTTATTATTTTTTCGCAATCCTCATTAAAATGTTTATAAAAAAGTGAATGATTCTGGAAGTTCTAGCTCTTATCCTTTGTAAGCGAATTGTTGTAAAAACGTTCTAAAGACTTTAAAGCTACATTTTGTAATTTATTGAATTATAGGTATAAGATTACTATTGATTGATGAATTCATTATTAATAATGTAAATATTACTTTTACCATAATTTTGTACGATTGAAATCTATTTTAGACTTTATTTAGTTCAGCAATATTTAATATAAAATCTATCACAGATTAGCCAAGAGATGAATAATGCGATGTATATGATGCGCTGAACGCCAAGGCTTCGTATCTTTTTAAAATTTCAATAAATGTAAGCGATTGTATTATTTAACTATTTTTTTAAACTGCACCTTATGTTTGTATGACTTTTTAATTTGAAAGGCATTTTCAGTTAAAGCGCTTACTTTATATATATGTATTAACGGATTTTATACTTGAAATTCAGATAAAAATAGGATTCATGGTAACATTAAATTAAATTGCTCAAATATTTGCAAGTTGCATCTCAACTACTTCGGCTATACCAATAGGCATCAATACATTTTTCGAATAAAAATTTGAGGCTTTAAGCTTCTATGTTATTTTCAACAGTAAAATATTTATAGTCTTATTTCAATTCGATGATATGTATTAACGTTTATATAATTTCGAACAGTGGGTTCGTTTTCTATATAGTATATTAGAGTGTTTGAGTGATGTCATTTAATAATTAATTGATAGATATGATTGATCATTTTCGAGGTAGACCACTTATTGAAGATTTATTAGATAGATGTAAGTTTGGTCCACTCCTTCCAAAACTTTCTTAATATTTATTTTAATTTTTCTTTTGAATTAAAAAAAAAGTCGTTTTACCTAAAAAGATATTAATTTAAAAAAAATTACAATTTATTTAGTAAGCAAATAATCTATTTGTAAGTATCATAATCGGTACTTTTCAAGTATTTAGATGTTGGAACGTGTCAAATTTGATTTTTTTATCAATTCTGTTAATTTTATTATTTTGCAATTCAAACTAAATTTCAATTTGAAAAAGTTTAAAGACTATTTCACATCTAAACGTCTGTAGCATAATATCAGTGTTGTCAATATTTCATCAGCTCGTCGTTGCATTTACAAATTTTTCTGTTTATAAAACTCAAATTTTTACAGTAAAAAAAAGTCACCACCGCAAATCTAATGCAAGAGACGTAATGTGATCTTCTTCAAAATGAAATTCTGGTACGAAAATTCAAAAACATTCGAGTACGTAATAAAAACTTTATATACAAATCCACAACTGTAAAGTTTGCGTACCATCTAGAATGAAGTTTCTGTAATCTCAGTCTCGTATACAACTAATGGCACCATTAAAAGAAGGCTTTCGAGGAAAAAAGTCATCGAACTTTCGCACCAGTGTTGTCCTGAAGAATAACACGTTCAATTCTCAGCGTCGTGCTGAAAGTGTTTCAATTTTTCAACAGGACCTCCGAGTATATTTCCAAGAGGGCCAGAACCTCCTGCCTCTTCTTGAATACTGCCTCGGAGATTCGCCTCGACATTGTTGCTGCCGGCAGTGACTATTTGTTCCTGGAGCTGCGAATCGAGAAGCTTCATGTATTTCTCCATTTCCCCTCTGTCCTCGTCATCGCCACCTAATGAACCTTCCGAGCTACCGTCGAACTCGCCGTCACCTCCCGGTACTACCAGGTCTAGAATATCCCGTAATGCTGTGTCAAAGACATCTGGATCGAAATCAATGCGTCCATTGTCTTCGATATCTTCACCTTTCTGATCAGTATCATTATCTCTGGAATGAGAAAAGCTCGTTATTATTATTAATTTACTCATTTAAATAAAACGTTCTTACCCAAAAAATTGAACGCCTTCGATACCACTCTTCTGGCTGATAAAAGCTTCAACTTTTCCTTGGAGACTTAGTGGTTGTTCCGATGGTTTATTACCAAATCCAAATTGTTGATTTAGTAACGCCTCAAGTTGTGTAGGATCAACGTTCAACCAACTGTCACTGTCTTCAGGACTGAGAGTACTTAATTCTTCCACTAAGTATTGAATATTTATTAATTATTGATTCGTGGAATAATAGAAAAATTCCAAAGTTTTGCTTTAACGTGCTATTCGCAATAATTATCCAAGGTTTGACTAATTTGAAAACCAGTTTGGGTGTCATATTCTTACCTTCAGCCTCCATATCGTTGCTTTGAATATCTCTATACACTTCAAGTACCCTGGCAGCCTCGCTGTCTTCCAATCTCCTTGTTGTCTCATTAGGACTGACGTATTCCTCGTAGAACTCCCTGGCTTTTTTTAACAGTTGCTCGCGTTCCTGGCTACCTTCCAGTAATTCCCGAAAATAACCAGTTGTTTCGACGCGTTTCAAATAAGCTGTCCAAGCTTTCTCGTTGACACTGTTTTTAGACTGAGCTTCGTCGTCAGTAGTACGTTTACGACGTTCCTCGTGGCCATGGGATACCAGCATCTCCAGACCACAAGCAATTTTAATGCCTAGAAGATAGGCGTTGTATTTTGGACTGCTTGCTGGTGGTAGATTCCAACCTGTTCGTGGGTCACCTGTGTACCTGAAATAAAACATTAGATTTCAACAATTTTATTGGGCTCTTAATAAAGAGACAGACACAGATTATGAAATATCATTTTAAAATGTTTGTAGAAAGAGATTTTGTTGATAATGAAAGCTCATTATCTCTGCTTTACTACGTATGCTAACTATGATTGAACTACATTTAACATGATATATACCGATTTAAAATAATAACATTGGAAACATTCATTTAATGGTTACTTTACTATCTATTTAAAAATATGATTTATATATCTTAACTACTTTTGAATGTTCTATATAAAATTCAATGTGAAAGGATTGTTATAGTAATAATTATAATTATAAGATCTAAGAACATTACAAGTTACAAATATTTCTAGACGCATCCTAAACAGACATCTAATTTCATAATTTTACATTGCTATTGAATATAGTACTTTATCAAACAAAGAAAACTAGAAATTAGCTAACTATCTAATTCACTGATTCACATGAAAAGTCAAGTGTGCTAAATTACCAAAAACTTACCAACTGGTAATACACACTGATCAGCCCTATTTCATTTATAATTAACAATACATAGTTATATCAGTTTGCGAATGAAAAATGGCATTAAACAAATACTGAGTATAAATGATTATTGTTTTAATCTTTCTTTCTGTGATATTTGATATAATTCAAAATCGTACCTGCAATGCATCGCCATTGCATATAGGCACTTGGTCATCTTAACATTCGCCATGATTCGTTGCTCTGGAGGAAAGTAACGCATGGCTCTGCAAACTTTCCTCTCTAAAGGATCCGAGTGACAAACAGATCTTATCGCTGCTGCAATAAATCTAGGCTCTTTGCATAGAATGTGAGCAGCTTTTTCTGGCAAATAGGCTCGTGCTTTGTGTTTTCTTCTTTTAGTTTCTTCTGGATAAATGTTAATTCTTTTCTGAATGGCAGCTTGAACCTTTGAATAAATTTATAAGCATATTCTGGTAAATCATAAATAATTGATTAATTAAGCAATAAAACAATAACACACCTTCTCCGACATCTTGAATATATGAGACCGTTGATAAACGCTGTTTAGAATATTTATACAAATTTTCTGTTTGTCTTGCACAGCATGAATTGCACCATTTAAAATAAAGACACGATTGTGACAAGTCTCTGGAGTTGCCCAGACAGGAAGTTGATCTGCTGCTTCAATGAGAAGAAACTCACCATCGGAATCAACCATTCTTGCGATAAGGCCTTCATATTTCTTGGTAAGATTTATAACGAGGAAGACAACAAACCATTCGTCACCTATATCTTCATCAAATCTTAACAACACATGAATGTGTGGCAATAGGTCAAAATCTGCAATTTAAAATCCCAAACATTCTGCTATTATTCAGGGATATTATTTAATACTTTATTAATTCATTTAAATTTTTTATTTTTATTTTGACTTACTAAAATGCAGTAAGTTCCATTAAATTCCTTTAAACGTTAAATTATGTAAGAACGTAACATATTCACGTATCAAAGTACATAAAGCCTTGCTTTAAAAAAATAAATAAATAAACAATAATAACCGGCTATTTAAATAAACGCAAGTAGATAATAAGAGCAGATTAGTAATTTAAAATTGTGTTGAAGCGAAAAGTTACATCAATAGTTTACCAGTTGTCCTGGAAGAACCCTCCACAACACTATCAAGCTGTAAAGCTGACTTGGTTCTCGCTCGAAACTTCAAATCATCCCTATGCCAAAGATAATCTTTAACGAATGGTGCAACGTCCTTTTCGAGAGTCTGAATTTCTTGAAGTAGCATATCATCGCTGACCTCGTCAGGGTTAAGGGTGTAGCAAAATCGTGGATAAAGGAAGCATTCGAGGACATCGTCCTCCCTTGGCTTCTTTGGCTGTATCGTTGTACTCTGCATTTTTCTATTAGTTTTCTTTAGTTATTTTACACTATGGTCATTATATGTTTTTTTGTTCTCTTCAATAAACAATCGTCGACAATCGTCCACGCGAAACCTAACCTACCGACGCGCGCGGTGCGATAGTGATAAAAAGAATATATATGTACGTACACACCTGTTTAGTGGCGCCTGTTGCGGATAATTGTCGAAGTTTTATTGCCGCAAAGGGTAGGAGTTGGAAAGGGCAACTGATAGCGGACAGGTGTTACGAAACTAATTATTCGCAAATTATTTATTTAGGGTAAACTATCACTGAGCGACGATAAAAATGAGCAATTTTAGTACGTAAGCAAAACTTGTTATACGTATAAAGTTGGAATAAATATTTTACGTTTCTGCAGTCGTAATAAATTGTAATCGAATGGGACATACGTGCACAATTAATCGAAATAACAGTACGTTTGTCCGATTGTTTTTGGAAGTCTCGATCATCCAACGAATTGTCATTTTCCTTTTCGGAACTACATTTGAAGAAGCACAAAGTTTTTGGAACAAAATTTGAAGAAAAATTCAGTGTTAATATCGGAAAAAGGTATGAAACTAAAAAAAATGGTGGAGTGGGGGTAATTTGGTAGTTTTCTTTCGTTTTCCAAATCCACAAAGTACTACGCTGTTAAGTCGCAAATAAAACGTCAATCTATATTGACTTTATAAGAACGAGGTAGACAGTTGTACGCTTTCATCCTTCGACGCACGCTGTGATATTCCTCAAGGGAAATCGAGTACTTGATAATTAAGAGTATCTACGGGACTAAATAACGTCCGATCGAATGACTACGCCACAGTTTTGCCGTCGGCAAGGATAACTTAGTCAAGAGTTGTCGCATGATTCCCGATACGCCTTCGTAAATAAATGTCCTATTCGGTAGAGTATAAATTATCAGCAATTTTAAATTCATTAATACTTTCCTAATCCTCCTTTTATATTCATTCGCGCATTTTCATAACTCATTGACATAACATCTGTAATATATACGAAAGTTCGGAAACCCAACCCGCATTGACACCAGCTTTAGCACGGATTATTATTATCATCAATGAAGAATAAATACAACTATAATTCATGCACATATATAAGACTTTCCATACGACGATCTCGATAGCGAACAAGTTTTCACAAATCAATTAAACACCTACACCTACAATATATCAAACGATAGTTGCATAGATACCGACGGGCCACAACGTGACGTCATCCTCGTGCGAACTTTGAGACTTTGACAGAGTATAAAGTACGTCTCCACGGGGGTGAAACTACTTAAAGTGTCGTTTGAACTTTCATATCTCAATGTTGACTTTGGTTTAAACAAGCAAGGCTGAAATTAATCGAAACTGTCCAGAGGTTGACCGTGTTTGCGCATTGATAAACGACGAACGAAAACCAAATAGGTTTTTCAGTGAAAGGATAATGCATCAGAGAAAAATAGCAACAACCGTACAACAACCAACGATCAAAGAGTACACCAGCCACATTGACACATGGCTATCAAGCGCACATGTCGAGGCATGCATTAGGTCACGTGAAGCCTCTCTCTTTCTCTTTCTTTTGCGCTTTGGTCTAAGACATATCGACTCTAAGATATTAGCGTTCAGTGTCGCGCAGCCGCTCGTCGCGGGCATCGCGCAGCTCGTTTCCCCCTTTTTTCACGATCGAGTATCTTTCTCTATCTCTCAAAAATGGACAACAAGAACCGTAGCGAGAAGATCAATCCTGCGGCTAAGGCCAATCCTTTTAGCAAACTTTTCTTTTGGTGCGTATATTATACTACGATATAACTTGATATTTCTCTTCCGCGTTGCACGCGATACGTTTTTAAAAAATACACGTGCATTAGCGGGATATTTGGTTACGCAGGTGCGCGAAGGTTTCATTGGGCTAAAAATAATAAAAATGTTTTATTTAGTGGATTCTACAAGTGCGATTGGTACGCGTAATTATTGGTTTTGTCGAATAACTTATTTGAACTGAATTTAAGTATACGTGTAATCTATCAGCGTTGTAAAGTAAAAATCAATTGTCATGGTGATCAACGCTCGTGAAGAATACTTGGAATATTTCGAAATATATCGCGTTCGAGTGTCTGATTTGTTATCTGTACAAAGTAGTTTTGATAGAAGCTCACATCGATTCTCATTTGCGTCTTCGTAAGATTGCTCTAGATTTTACCGACGAATTCGAAGTATTCGTTTCGTAAAATGCCCACGATATTTCTATTCGATTGAACAATTCCTCGAGGAATACTATAAGGTACAATTCGCCGTAAAATTTGAAAAAAACGACGTTTTATCAGCTTTCAGCTGTAACGTCAAATTTATGCGTATTCATAAATCATATTCGCTACACGGTTGCTCGCATTGATCGAGGCGTCAGTTTCCTTTCTTAACATTGTACGTGCAATCTCAGATTGCCAGTCATCGGAACATATTACAAATTAATTGAAACACCAATCAATCATCCGGTGTAATAATCGTCTAATTAGAACTTTGAAGTTGAATTAGCGGGAGTCACTTGAATATATCGCATTCCGTTAAACGTACGAATATTAATTGGAAATTTATAAATAATCCATCTTCAAAGTCTTTTGTATAAAAAAATCCAACCACTTTGTCAAATTGGGATCCCATTGATGACCAGCCTCGATCTCATTCGCTAAAAATGTATCGAGAAAAACCAAGCGTATAAAACGGCAACGAGGAAAATGCAATTTGTACAGGTTTTGAGTGGAATCAATTTAAATCGATGGACAACAATTACGCGTACTCTTTATGTGTAAATGTATACAGTGAAAATATCATTTGATGTCAATTTAAAAGTAAAATCCAGTTTCGCCATTATTGTTAGTTTGGTGTTCCGACACGCTTTCGATCGATACGAAACTCAAGACTTTGCGTATTTCTTCGCGAGGAGAATTAACATACGTATTCTAATGAATTCACTGAAAACGAGCGTTGTATAGCAATAAAGATAAACGGTTAGTTGCAATAGCGAAAGAAAGAAAAAATTCTAAATAATTCTAAATAAAAATCGAGCGATGGATTTAAACGTTCATTGGAATATTTTTCCGTGCGTAGGTACACGCGTGAAATTTTTTGGAAAAGCAACAAAAGAGACATATCGCTAGACGATATTTACGACCCCTTAAAAACTGACGAATCAGAACGTCTGGGAAATCTTCTTGAAAAGTGAGTAATACAATTGATCCTTAGTTCGAATCTTTCGAACATTTTATTTAAATATTCATATCAGATTGACGTTGCGATAGTTTGAAATCGATATTATATCCACGAGAGATCGGAAGGTAGCGAAATTTACGAGTTTCCTTACAGAGCCACCAATGAATATCGATCCTAGTATAAAATCAAGTTTGTTACAAAACGCAAAATTATGCATTGGTGTCGACTCTTTCTAATTATTCGTCAATTTCAGTCTGATATATTATCATTGAGGCATCGTTGTTATTTTTTCTATCCTACAAATCTCGTCTTGTACAATTGATGTCTGCATTGCCAACAAAACCCATACACAGGGAATGGAAGCGTCAGCTAGTGAAATGTCAACCGCAAGAATACGAAGTTGGCGAGGAGGGTCAAAAAATCAAGAAAGCGTCGAAAAAGCCAAGTCTTGCATGGGCGCTGATACGAGTTTTCTTTTGGGAAAACATATGGTTGGCGTTCTTGTCGGTTGTGAACTTTCTCATCTTCACGGTGATGGTGCCGATATTTCAAGGTTTAGTAATCGATTATTTCAAAGTCGAGGAGGATCCGAGTAACGAGCTCCGCAACAAAGCTTATGCCAACGCTGGCTTCATGATTGTTTCCAAGCTGATCACCATTTTCCTCATGCATCACATGTTTCGCGTGTCCTGGTGTATGGGGATGCGCGCGCGCGTTGCCTGCTGTACTTTAATCTATAGGAAGGTGAGAATGGACCACGAATATAATCTTTTTTCATTTCGTAATCTACGTGATAATTTTCGCTCGTCGTTCGCTGTTTGTCGTGAGGTGAACCAATAGTCGTATTTGATTAATTTGTACTAATTGCTGATCGTGACTTTTTTTTTTCGATCGGGATTATACTCGGCTTCAAACAGTCTATCGTTAAGGCCACTAAGATAAATATTCAAATTTTATTTTCCTATTATAATGAGCTCCATCGTACCAGAATTATTTTTTGCAAGTTATCGTCGATTCAACACAGCTGTAATACTTTATCTCCACGCAAGTTAACGATCGTTATACAATCACCAATGATCCGACAAAAAAGTACGAAAATATTATCACGCGTCGAGTAGTGACGACATTTAGCATATTTATTAACCTGAAAACTTTAGATTAATGAAACCTCGATCGTCTGAATCGTGAAAGAAAAAATCAAGAAATGACGCATCGTAATTTTCTTTGTCTTATGAAAAATACCCAAAAATCAAACGGCCTCGCGGTAATAAAACATAAGCTCTACTAAACCTTGACCTCGCAATTTTTGCGGGACCCATCCGCGAGTGAGTATAGATAAACCATTTAGAAAGCACACGTATATACGTCAAGGTCGAGATATTCTCAAAGCCCTCCATTGTATCCATTTTCTCGAACGTACTCGTCCGCTTGAACGCAAATCGAAGGTTGCAAAAAATTACTTAATCGGCCATCTCCCAAAATCTCGATCTCTAAGATACATATATTAAGAAAACAACGATAAGGACAACAAGACCGATAAATACACGACTCTCAGCTGTATAAATTACGGAATAACGATCTCACGAGCGAACAGTTCCGGAAAGGTTCAGGGCAACTCGTGTATCTGACGTATATATGCGGGTATATCATCCCGTTCACTTTGCCATGCCGCGCCGAGATATTTGTCTTAGAAGGTCACGTGTGATCGCTTTGGATTTATAATTTCTGCGGAACGATAGGACGGTAGAAATGATAATATATACTTATAGACTTGTCGAGATGAGGACGAATGGCGACTCGAGCATTATTCGTGTTGCTTTGGGAATACTCGGACAAGAGTGAACAAAACTTTTGGCAAACTTTTCGGATGATTAAAATAGTCGTTTGTGTAAGGTTTTTAACGAATTCCTTCGTTAGTGCGCTGATTTTTTATTTTGCTTTTCTAGATTGTGTTGTAACTTAAGACATCTGGCTACTTGCCTCTATTGCCAAACACGAATATCCTTGAAAAGTGTAATTTCTCAAAAAGTATCAACGATTCAAAGGTCGTTGATTTCTGTCGTGATCGACCGATTGATCGTTTCGAAGGCGAATCAAACGATGTGTTTCAACGGCGACTTACTGATTATTTTTGAATTAAATTCACGAACAATTGTAACAACTAACTACGAAATAATGAAATATTACGGCAAAACAGCCGAGGATTAACATTTAAATATATAACGTTATCGGGCAAAATGTTACTACAATCTTGTTGCAAGTGCAGCCTTTCCAAGTTCAAGTTTGCGATAAAACAACACGCATATCCGCGAATAATGAGGCGTATATCTATATTGTTGTACGCGAGTGTTGCCGTCTCGTTCCGAAAACGGCACTCTCTATGAATAATTCAAGCAACAGTGAAGTCTAGAACTCTCGGTGGATCCATTTTTCTTTTCTTTTCAGGAAAATGGTTCACGTTAGAACGTACATACACGATAATGCAAACACGTCTCGACGTAATAAGTAACTTGCATTTAACAAGGTGTTACGCAGTCGTCTACAACGATAATAACGAATATTGTACAGTAAGGTCATAGCGATCATTGTTAGGTTCGATCTACGATTTATCGAGATGTCTAATTAATCAACAATGCAGATACCGTGGCGATTTTAGATCGGCGTGTACCTTCAAAGTCCATTAATTAATAGATTGTCAATGTGTCGACAGCGAGTCACACTTATTTCCCTTTTCAAGGATTCGTTGCATCTGATTCCAATCAAATCCATATTTAATTATCACATTGACACGCTCGATGCGTGGCACAATCCTATTTCAATTTCAGACACTGCGTCTCAATAAATCGGTCCTCGATAAAACTGCAGCTGGCATGGTGGTGAACTTACTCAGCAACGACGTTAGTCGTTTCGATCTGCTCTTTCAATTTCTCAATTTCATATGGATAACGCCAATACAAGTAAGATTCCTCCACTTTTCACCACGTCGTCTTGGTCGTCGCAGAACAAAAAAAATTAACGCGTTTATTCGTCGTTTTATAGACCGTAATAATCGTAACGGTGATGTGGGATAGTATAGGCGAGATGTTGCTGGTAGGAATAGCGATCCTGATACTTATAGCAGTACCTTTGCAGTCGATCGTCGTATACACGAGTAAAATTCTACGTGCGAAAATTGCTATTCTCACCGACAGTCGTGTACAACTGATGAGCGAACTCGTTTCGGGTATTCAGGTAAATACTTGTCACATCGTTGTCAAAACAACCTTAAGAGTTGGAAAGAAAAATTGACATTTTTTTTGCGTTGTACAAGGTGGTGAAAATGTACGCGTGGGAAAAACCATTCGAGAAGATTGTCAACTTGACGCGTTTGTCGGAGATGAAGAAGATAACAACGACTTCGCACGTGAGAAGTATATTCTTCAGCTCGATGGTATACACCGAGCGTACGACTCTTTTCGTAACCCTCGTACTTTACGTTCTATTGGGTAATAAACTTACTCCGGAGATATCGTTCGTTATGGCGACGTACTTCAATATTCTGCAGTTCTCTATTATCTATATGATGCCAAGTGGACTTATCGCCGCTGGTGAAGCTAGCGTGTCGATTAAACGTATCGAGGTACGCATATACATGTATGACGATTTTTCTTTAAACATTTTCCTTTTGACATTTAACGAGCTTTTTGGGATTTCGACACAGGAATTTTTGCTATTAGAAGAAATTAAAACCTCGAAATGCGAATTAAATAATCGACCCAACAAGTTGACGAAGAACGAATTGGTTAATGTGGATAAAATTAAAGATGTTGAAGATTCCTCGCCAGTCGAGGTAAGTGTCAGCGGGTTCGTAGCACATTGGTTCCGGCGACTGATAATTCAACATTTTTAAAGAATATATTGTTATTTCTCTCGCGCCCTCTCTCTCTCTCTCTCTCTCTCTCTCTCCCCTTATCATTAAGGCGTCAATCAAATCCTCATCGTGACAATGCAACAATGTTATTCAGTATACATATATACGTACACATAGGTAATTTTCCAACGTGCTTCGGCGAATTGGATACCAAACAATTTGCCACCAACCCTGAACGAGGTGAGCTTCAAAATTGAACCAGGACAATTGTGTGCTCTCGCTGGTAACGTTGGTAGCGGTAAATCAGCAATACTCAATTTGTTGTTACGCGAGTTGCCATTGGGTGCGGGAACTGTGTCGTTGAATCAACGACGTAACGGACAAGTTAATCGTCATCATCAGATGGGTTTTTACGTGGACAATGAGAATATCAAGATATCGTACGCGAGTCAAGACGCTTGGTTGTTTTCCGGAACTGTTAGAAATAATATTCTTTTTGGACAACCCTATGACGCCGAGAGATACGATCAGGTTTGTATTTATACTAATAGGTGTGTTTAGAAATATTCAAGTGAGATGGCTGCATCAAAGCGCGTTTTCATTGATTTTCTCGGTAATCAAGATACGAATAAATTGAAATTTAACATCTATTTCTGAAATAGGTGACCGATGTATGTGCCCTACGGCGTGATTTTGAACTTCTCGCCAAGGGCGACATGACAGTAGTTGGCGAACGGGGTGCATCGTTATCGGGTGGCCAACGTGCACGTATCAATCTAGCTAGAGCGGTTTATCGACGTGCCGATTTATACTTATTAGACGACCCTTTGAGTGCTGTGGATCCAAAGGTAGCGAGACATTTATTCGATCGGTGTATCGATGGGTATCTTAGTGGAAAGACGCGTATACTGGTGACGCATCAACTGCAGTTTCTCAGACAGGCTGATACGATCGTTTACCTCGAACGGGTAAGTGTTATAATATACAGGGGAACGGATTTATTTTTTCAAGAATTTGCGTTATTTATTCTTTTTTTAGATATTTTTAATGAAAACTTCACGTATAAAACAATACTAATCTGTTACGTCACTCTCCGATACGTAGCACCTCTATATTCGCTATCCGTTTCATTATAAATCATCAATGCACTTAAATTAGCGCGTTCGCTAGATGACGTGTCACGTATAGTGCACAAGTCGGAGGTAAAACGATGCGAGATATGCAATTAGAAAAAAAACGATACTGGCGTCATTCGGATAACGAGGAGAGCTTACGATATAATTTCTCGAAGTTGAACGGACTATCTGCGTGTAACACTGTAATCGATCGATTAACGGATTACGCACTATTAAAATCCAATTTTTTCTTATTTTTATCTGCTTCCAACAACTGTCTGCTACTAATTGATGATGATTATAGAAAAACGTGTGACACGACGTTTTTCCGACGTGATTATTACAGCTGTACATGTTGACCTGAACGATTTCAATGGGGGCATTTTACAAACGACGCGTACATCGTCAAATATATGTTTTGTAAAAAAATTAATTTGGTTCGTAGAATTGAAATGATAAAATTGAATATTTTCCTCGTTTACTAATTGTACTAATAATACCTTTTATAACGACGCGTATGACGTTGGTAATTGACGATTTCAAGATTTTTAACAAGAGACGTTTTTCCTTAATTTCTTCGATTTTTTTCTTACCTAAACAGCAAAATTTACTTCCTTTATCGTCGTTTCCCAGGAACCTTTTTATAGAAGGGTAATCATACATTCTCGTCGGTAGTATTGAATCGGAATTAAATCGTCGATCAAGTAAAATAAATGTCGCTCGCTTAACCGATCGTTAAATTAGTATCTCCATTTAAAAGATTACTTCATCGATTACCAAGGACAATACGAATAATAGTTAAACTAGAAGCTACGCGAGATCAGGTTGACGTTTGATATTTTAAATTGCTTTGAAGAAAGTGGCATGGGCTCGATCCAAAGATCATTTCCGTTAAATTGAATACAGGGTCACGTAAATTATCACGGCAGCTACGAGAATATCAGCAATTTGAATCCTCAACTGATGAATATACTGGGTAAAATGAAGGACGAGGAGGAACAGAAGAACGAGGAGGATGCAGGGGTTCCAATGCAAATTATAAATAAGGACGCGGATACGGTCAGCATCAAGAGTTTTAATTCTTCGGTGCAATCTGCTGAAGTGAGTGTATACATTATGTTTATGATATCGTAGCCCGTAAGCGGATTTTCCGCGTATATCCATTGTCTTTTGTATACGCGTATGTAAATATACGTAAACGACGAGATTAAGATATTTATTTTTTCCTCGTTCTCTCTCTTGTACAAAATGTGTTGGGAATACTGTCGCTTGCGAATATACCGACTGTTGCGTGTCATGAGAATGTAGTTATTTTAATGGCGAGAGGAGAAATAGCGTCCATTTTCTTTTGCAAAAACAATCGCTGCACTGTATGTGTGTACATATACATACAGTTATAGTTGTGATAACATTTGCGATTCGATATTTTTTCCTTTTATTTAATCATTTTAACTTTCGGAATTTCCATGACTCATTCGCAAAGACGTTCGGTCGAGGATAACTATACAACTATGTCGGTTGTTTTCTTTGCTTTACGATATCACGATCATTTTTAAAGGCGCGATGAAAATTACATTCGGTATTGTTAACTTTGTTGATGCATATTTATGTGCATTGATCAGATTTTCAAAGATTCTGTAATTGTTTATTTTTCACGTTTATTTCCGTTTAAAAACAGTACTGGTGTAGAGTATTTGAAAATATTGTTAGAAAGACCTTGTCGATTAGCTTTTAGAGACTACTGAAGCCGCTAACTGGTACTTGCCTTATAATGCAAATTATACGTTGATAAGGTTCGACTACGTGCATCGTTTGTCTTTTACGTGTCTTTTTTCTTCGATACTTGTTAATCGCCAAGTGAATTCTAATAAGATATTAATAAATACGCTAAAAGAATTCATCGAATTGTTATAGTAGTATTTGGAACGTTACAATTCGACATACAAGTTGACCTATCGAAAAATCCCTAATTGTATCTTCCATGAACGATCATTAATAAAATTAAGAAACTCAAACTTGTACTCACGAAGCATATCTAACGACGATACAGGTATCGGAAAGTGTAGCAGATGCAGCAACAGCATCAACCTCAAACGAAGAAGAAACTCGTTTGACACATAGCAACGTCGAATTATTTAGGATCTTTTTCCGTGCTGGTGCCTCCTGGTTCCTACTTGGCTTTTACCTATTAGTCTTGATACTCACTCAAGTGTCCACGAGCGGCGTTGATTACTGGCTTGGTTACTGGACTAACGTCGAGGTTTTCCGCGAAAAATCGCGTAATCATACGATCGCCAATCAGGGCAATGGTTAGTTTGTTTTCTTCTGTATTTGATTTTTTTCTTCGATTTGAATCTGTATGAGAGGAAAAATCGTGCGTGTTAACAGTGGGAAAGAATACGTTCTTTTCGGACTTTGGAATGGGCGAAGAAGTATACGTAGAAGACGCGGAACTACTCTCGACCTATGACTGCATTTACATCTACACGGGAATCCTCGTTGCCTGCGCGATCCTCTGCTTGCTAAGGAATTATTTGGTGATAAAGATATGTATGAAATCGAGCGCGAATCTACATCGTAGTATGTTCTCCAATTTGCTCGAAACTACCATGAGTTTCTTCAACAAAAATCCGTCTGGTAAGTAGTTTTTTCAGAGATACCTATGTGTAACGAAACATTGATTAACAAATCATAATGTACCAATTGTGTAGGTCGAATATTGAATCGGTTTTCAAAGGACATGGGAGCAATGGACGAGTTGCTGTCGAGAAACTTCACTGAAGCTGTGCAAATATTTTCCGTAATGATTGGTATTCTGGTGGTGATCGTTATCGTCAATTACTGGATGATAATGCCAATCTTTGTTGTTATGGTGTTGTTTTATATCGCAAAGAAGATTTATCTGAATTGTGCTCAAAAGATCAAGAGATTGGAAGCTGCTGGTAACTTAGATTATTTGTTTTTATTTTCACAAGTCGCACGAGATATTTCTATCTATTAACGTTTTTTTGCATTTGAAGCTAAAAGCCCTGTGCTGACACACGTGAATGCCACTCTCAATGGACTCACGACTATCCGTAGCTGTGGCTACCAGATTCAGGACAAACTCATTCGAGAATTCGATTATTATCAAGACGAGCACTCGGGTACGTGGTACTTGAATGTCGTCACTTCAACTGCTTTCGGACTGTTTCTTGACGTGTTGCTTGTGGCTTTCCAGGCTGTCGTCGCTTTCAGTTTTATAGGTCTTAATTCTGGTAAGTTTTTTCAATGAAACATACGTCAATTAACTATCGTTGCTTTTATTCGTTGTTTTGTTTCGCAAATTCACAAACAATTCTTTCAGGCGATGTCCTCGGCGGCAACGTTGGTTTAGCTTTATCTCAAGCAACGATACTCACGGGCATGGTGCAGTATGGTTTTCGATTATTTATCGAAGTCGTTTCTCAATTGGCTTCGGTTGAGAGAATTGTTCAATACACAAATCTACCTAAAGAGTATCCACTTACTTCGCCAACTCCATTACCGGAAGGTTGGCCACGACGTGGTCGTATTGTCTTCAAACGTGTTTCCATGCGATACGAAAGTAACCAACCGTGCGTATTGAAGGTATGTATAAATCATTATTCGTTTGAGTTCGATTTAGATCTATATTGAACGGGAGAAAAAACCCAATCTATTACAGAATCTCAACACAACGATAATGCCAGGATGGAAAGTAGGAATTGTTGGCAGAACAGGTGCTGGCAAGTCCTCGATAATTCAAGCACTGTTCCGTTTAACGGGTGACAATCTCGAAGGTGAGATTATTATCGATGGGATTGACACTTCTCATATTGGCTTGCGTGATCTACGCACGCGGATCTCGATCATTCCTCAGGTAAACGCCTGCTTTTTATTGTTGTTTATGTTTAATGTCAATGATTATTGATCGTTGTCTGATATTAACAGTGTGCGATTGAGTATACATTAATTATCGTGCGCGCGTCATGCAATAACGCTGAAATAAGCGTTCGTTTTTCAACCATTTATGATACGTTGAAATAAAGAAATGGGATTTATGAAAACGTGTACGTTGGTTTTATGTTGGTCACGTCTCAACAAAGCCCATAAATTACATATAACGAAGATATTAAACGGAAAATTAGCGTCACTCGTAAAAAGAAAACAAAACAATTCACAGGAACCAGTGTTATTCTCACAAAGCCTTCGATACAATTTGGATCCATTCGGCCAATACGATGATTCGGTATTGTGGGAAGCGTTACGCGAGGTGGAATTGAACGAGTTGTCATTGGACCATCAGGTCGCCGAGAAGGGCAGTAACTTTAGCGTCGGTCAGCGACAGTTAATATGCCTTGCACGAGCAATCATCCGTCAGAACTCGATACTCGTGCTTGACGAGGCCACTGCTAACATCGACACCCAGTAAGTATATATATTCATGCAAGGTTTTTTCCTACTTTGCTTTCATCATTTCGGAAGTCACAGTTTTCTCCCTCTTTTTGTGACTTCTCTTGTTTCTTTGTATATTTATAATTAGTGCCATGTACAGGTACGCCAAAGTCACGCGTGGAGAGGTGACCTACGTTACCTGATTAGGCTTAATTGGTATACAAGAAAAAAAATTATTTTCTTTTCTTCTATCGGTAACGCGAGTTGACATTTCGATAAAGAATTTAAGTAAATGCAGTCGAATATGGTAAGACCCCGTGGTATCTACTTTTTTTTATTTGTGGACGCATTTTTTTTCAGTAAGTTACTCAACGTTAACAAACTTATTTATTTACCAATGGGAAGATGTTTCAAAACAATAACAACTAGAATGCAATTTGAACATTCGTAAACATGAAATGACTCTTTTGTCAGTTCAAAACGTTAGGAAAAAATAATGAGTTTACAAAAAAGGTATTTTTAAAAAGTAGTTTAAAAGCAAAAGAAGTTTAATGGCAGTTCGATACTCACGGTTGATATACATAAATCCGTTAAGCACACGGTTACTTATACACGCAGATTTATAGTTATTGCATTACGATTAACGAGCAGTTGCCCCCATTGAAATTCTTTCTCATTCTCTCAGCGATCATTGTAATTACAGAAACCTTCGATTATTTATTTTCTTTTTCCAATGCTCACGCGTATAATCTTGATTCAGACGAGATAAGCGCAAGATCGAGGGCAACAGGAGGCTCGCGCGTTGTGGAATAATCGTCTATTCATGAGCTGCGTGATTTTAATTGTTATATTCGCGCGGCTGATTTAAATGTAACTATACTCAATCAAACATAAAAAAAAGAGAGGGACACGCATTGTACGCATGACTATCTTGGGAGTTGCAAGCCTTGAATTTGTGCTACGCCTAGAAACAATGATTCAGTTATAACACCGTTGAGAGATTTCAACGGTTGGGCGTTGATTGTTTATTCAATTTTGAGTAGGAAGTGATCGAGTGTGTGTGTCATAGAACCAACTAATTATATTCGCTGCAGTTACTTTTTATGGACGCGTGGATATCAATTGATCTCTTTTTGGAAAAAATATTTATATATGTGTTGATACGTATAACATCTACTGCAAAATTAACAACAGAATGACTTTTTCGTGATGACTATTAATTGCTTTGTATAATTAGCAATTCCAGTCTTGCAATAGACTTAAAAACTATATGTTTGTATCGTAATTTTTCTACGGATATAACATTTTAAAATCTAGAAATATAAAAAAAAGGTATGATTTATGTCAAGTAGACACAAACCTAATACCATAATATTAATTACAGCACTGATGCTATTATACAAAATACGATACGAAAGAGGTTTGCGAAATGCACAGTACTGACAGTAGCTCACAGATTGAACACCATCATTGACAGCGATCGAATCATCGTCATGGACGCTGGTACCATAGTGGTATGTATCGATCCTGTACAATACTAATATACATGCATACGAAACTCGTAATTTTTAATTATTTGGTATTTAAATATTCATCAATTTCTTGATAAAGTTCATTATACTTTTAACGTCACTGATTACGTTTATCTATAATGAAAGTATACGCTATTGGAGTTTTTGCCACTTCGTTTTAAAATTATGCAACATTGCTAATTAAAAATTAAAACGGTTAGGTCCTGAAATTTTTATAGCCTTTAGTAAAATATTTACAAGTTAGGATTACGTTTGAAGTTTAAATGAAAATGTACTGGTAATAGGAAATTGAATAATGTTTTATGATCCGTTGCCCAGGAATTTGGATGTCCGCACGATCTTTTAACGGAAAAACCAAATGGTCCATTCTCAAGGATGGTAAGCCAGACAGGAAAAGAAATGTCCAAGACATTGGCAAAACTTGCCGAGGAAGCTTGTTTGCAAAACGTACAACAACGTAGTCTCGAAATCAACGATGAGTCGACGACGGATAGTACCTTAACTCTCGAGTCAGAGGATTCCTACACTAGGTTATAGAAATAACGCAGAAACGATTATTATATGTACATCGTATATATTTTTTTTCGATAAAAAGAAAAGAAACAGGACAATTTTAGTGACTAATTTGAAAAGAGGATCTTTTAAATTATACAAAGACTGTACATACAAAATAAAGCGACATAATGTTTTTGTGTTTGTTTAGATATAATTCTTATACTTTAGGTGTAGAAATTTAGATGATTATCATCTACGTAGAAAAGGCCTTGTATAAGAATAATTTATTTTAGAAAGTTTTGCTGTGTATCATTCCTCCATTTGATTTGAAAACTGATCAACGGTACTTTGCGTAACAAAAACTTGTGGTTTTGACGACAGGTTTGACTGGAAATAAAATATTTTAGTTAATACAACATATATTGGAAAATTCGAAATTGTATTCGTGATCACGGCTTTCAGTATTGTATTTTAAATACTATTTTGTTAGCGATAGTTAAAAATCACAATAATATTTTAAGCAATTCATTATGATGCGAAACGGATCAGAGTATGTATTAAGTTAATTAATAATGAAATAAACATAAATTATTCTAAAAGCATGAAAAAAAAACATTTTCACCAACACACCTGTGTGACCGTAGTTTGTGCGTGACTCGCAGATGGCATACAAACGACAACGAGTTTCGTAGCTTGGGCAGGTTTTTGTTGCACCTGTACCTGTTGTACTTGCACTTGTTGTTGTTGAGCCGTCGGAGTCTGAGATCTTTGTTGCAAAATCACATATTTTTGACCTCCACTCGTTGTTGGTCCTGTAATATTTCTACTCGTTCCAAGAACAACTAAACCAATTAACCAGTGTCAATTATAACGTTAAGTAATGTTATTTTGTAAAATCATGCACAAAATAAGAAAGTTTATTTAATATTGACTTTTAAACAAATACAAATGCATATATTTGTTTGAGTATGTCGAAAAGTATCTTTAAGAAATAACATTCATGATTAAGTAGTAATATACTGCTATGCAACATTTTTTTTACATTTTAAAAATTAAAGCCCCAACCTTATTTCATCACTTCAAAAATGAAAGGAACAATTCAATATAGATTTGACGTACCTTGCGACATTGTTCTACCAGCGTTAACAGTCGCCTGTTGATTGGTATTGTTGGAAATAGTCACAGAGGCAGCTGGAGTTGATTGTGTTACTTGAGTACGAGCTTTGGCTACTGCTGTACACAATGCCGGACCAATATATCCATATTCCTGTTTATATTCTTCCACTACATCTGGAGGCGATCGGAGCGTTTTTATCACTGGAGCTAGCGACTTCTACAAAATGATTGATCAAATTATTGCTGATGTACAAAATCTCGAGTGAAAATATATTCATATTGGTAACTTACAATAATGTGTGTTTTCATATGACCAGCAGCATCCTTACTAATAGCAGTAGCATTTGGTCCTTCAAAACCGGCCTCAATGCGCTCTGAGAGTGACTTTATTTTAGGAAGAACTAAGGCTTTTATCACCTCAGGACCCAACTCGCAAAGACCATGCATTGCACCATATACTGTGGCTAAAGGCGTCTGTAAATATTTTTTTTTTAATTTTTTATCAAAGAAATATTCTTTTGTAAGCATGTTTTCTTAAATATCCACCCTTAAGTAAATTTGAAGGGTGAGTAACTCAGTTTTTAAAATAATGTCACAAGTTGAATAAGAATATGAATAACTAATTGGATAAAGCAGACGGCTGTAATTTATGTTAAGATGTACTAAGAAAATTCGTACTTGATTGCTTTTTGTGAGTGCTTGACTGAACATTCTTGTCACTCTTGTCTGAATATTGTTCGTTGAAGTGTTAAAATTTTTACATATTTGTGCCATAAGACGAGATGCAAAGTCACGTAGAGCCCAATGATTATCCAGTTCTGGTCGCATACATAATTGTTTAGATACAATGCAGGTGGTGACTGATGGTATCAGTTCATGAAGCTGAAATATAAAAAAATTTTTATTATAATTATTATATATCTATAGTTCAAGTAACATTATTAGTTTTAGTTGAGACTTACATATTTCTCCAAATAAAGACTTGGATTGTCAAGTAATGCTTTTACCATACGCATCAGGTAAATAAGAATTGCTAAATTGTTTTGAACAACATTTATTCTTACACCTTCAGCAATGAAATTACACATTCTTGCTAGCATTTCATGGAGACCTGGGTCAGCAGAGAGCGACTGGAAAGCTTCTACCCTTCTCGCTTCATCGGAACCCACACAAGCCTCCGTGATTTCCTTATAATATAATTGTTGTTCAACACTCAACTCGTGTGTGGCTAATTGTTTTACATGTACAGTCTCGACATTGCGTAGTTTGTGACTTTTTCCACCAGGTTTACCAATATTTGAATTGGGATTTCTATTGCTTATAGGATCCACACTTTCTAACTTTTGTATTTCTGGTATTTTGAAAAAAAAAGTTTACATGAAAATTACTTAAATCTTTAAAACAAATGCTTCGCTTAATATTTACCCTTAGTAACAGGAGGAGGATTTTCTGGAATTGTTGGTTGAATCCCATCAATGCACAACCAATGAGCACGCAAATTAGTATCTAAAGGTAGTTTTGGCCAATTAGCGCCACCAGCCATACCAATGATTTCATTTAAATCGATCTCTTTTTCTTCTATAAAGTGTAATTCTCTACCACCACCAGATGCAAAACGAAATGGAATGTGATCTTTGGCAAAAAAGCCATAAGTTGGCTCAATATTTTTAGCTCTTAAGGCATGATCAACATCGTGTGTAGTAAGTTTCTGTCGTCTTCCTTGCCTCATGAATTTAGTTGCATCCTACAAAAGAAAATACAGTGCGATTAACTTCAAATGCCTTTTGTAACAAGCTCAACTACACGTAAAATGATTGCCATTACCTGTATGATTTCCTTTAACCTATAACTAACATCTTCTGCTAAATCTTTTGCAGCTTCATCTGGTAAATTACCCACACCAATACTCTCTGCAATTACTTTCATAGATTCCGTGGACAATGTTGTCCCATACATTGGCTCTGTATCACTCATCTTTGTTTTTTATAAACAAAATCTATCAGTAAAGTATAACTCAACTTCGCCCATATACACATACTTGATTCTGTATGGATAATAAAATATAAATATTAAAATTGGCAGACTAGTGAATAAATAATTATTTTCGTTTAGTCTAATTCAACGATTTATAACCAAATTAAATTTAAATATAACTTACATTGTACATTAGCCTAACCTAAAAAATAATTGTTTTATTTTTCAATATTACACGTTCATACTAAAATCAATTTCGAGTTTTATGAATGAACTTAGTCTTCAATCTTATAAAATAAGTTATACGCATATTTATGCTAATAAAATTCACGCACACTGACATACGATCATCTTCTTTGCGGAATGAAACTTTACACAATGAAAAGCGATAAACAAGCTGCCGTACGAACCCGCGCTCCGCACCAATAGAGCCTAGTAACTACAGTTCGAACGTCAAAATACCATGTATAACATAGTACCGTCATGCGACCGTACCTCCATCTATTCAAAATTCCAATAACAAAGAAACCAACAAAAAGTGAGAATTATATTCTAAAATTATATTTTGATATTTACTTTTCCTTTTCTTGCAATTGCACGAAAAAAAAATAAAAAATTTCTGGGATATAATGAATACAGGTGTCTTAAATATTTTTTTAAAAATAATATATATACTATATTCTTTAAATAGTTGAGATATCAACTGTACACATAAGCATATATATTAAAATAATTCTTTAAATTCATAAAATTGATTAAATGGTAATAATTAAACATAATAATTCGTTTACAATTATTTGTTTGTTTTGAAATGACACTGCAAAATGCAAGTCTTTCAAGCTTTAATAATATAGAATATGATAGTTTATCTGAGGAACAGGAAAATTAAAATGTTCCCATAAAAAATTAAAAGACTCATGCGTTTTGTGTACTAGTTGTTTTCTCTTTAAGTCTCAAATAAATCTTTGCTTCAAAATATTATAATAAATTGGAAATTGTTCTATACATTTGTAAGATTCACAAAATCCTAGTTTTGACATCTCGCATATGCTTCTAAGTCTCTTCCACGTTTACTCAAAACATTCTAGACGATCATTTCATAACAAACATTATACTTTATTTTGTTGATTTCTGGTACACAGTCATTATAATATTTATTCATTATATCATCTTGAGCAAGTAATTTTTAATTTTCTTCACAGATTTCTTTGGTATTTAATTTTGCTAAGTACACTGCTAATGATTTAGACATGTATTTGTGAGCTGCATCGATTGCCAGTGAAAGAAGACTTTTGCCTTGATTATTAATAGCACTTATATTTGGTTGATATTCCAAAAGAATGTTGATTATACCCTTGCCTCCTCTTAGAACAGCTGCATGTAAAGCTGTTTGGCCATATCTTTTTTCATTTACATTTGCACCATTTTTTATTAGACAGGATCTCTGTATCATAGGTTGATTGCACAGCAAGATAAAGTTCTGTCATTCCATAATTATCTTTTGCATTAGGATTTGTTCCATAATCCATTAATAAATTGAGCATGGCTGCATTATTTGCTGGTTCATCAGTATGCGATATAGCCTCTTCACTTTCATCTACAAGACTATACCAGTTTCTATTTGTACTTGATATTTGGATTACAGTGTGATCTATAGCTGTATGTAAAGAGGTACATCCATCCTCCTTTGTATCATTAATGATTGCTCCTTCTCATAGTGACAACATTGCTACATTTATATTATATTATTAGATTAAGTTGCTGAATAAAGTGGACTATTTCCCATTTCATCTTTTGTTATGGAGTCTGCTCTGCTGTTTAATAGCATTTTCACAGTATCCTCACTGTGAAACATAATAGCTAAATGAAGAGGAGTTAGACCAGAAATATTTTTCATATTGACTTTGGACCCATTGTCCAAAAGTAATTTTACAGTTTGAGGTTTTTTTATTAATAACAGCATTGAAAAGGGCAGTTTGCTCAGAGTTACTGCATTGATCAATACAATTCTTTTTTCAATAAATAATTGTACAATTATTTCAATTCCTTCAACAATGTCTTCCTCGGGATTACAATCATTAATATTTTTTCCAACAACATAATGAATTACTGTTTGACACTATTTCCTTAGCATTGATATTTGCTCCATTTTCCAAAAGAAGTCTTATATTTTCTTGTAGTTTCCATTGGCCAGCAATATGTAAAATAGTTTAACCATATGAATTTCGATCGTTAACAAGAGCTCCTCTATTTAAAAGTAATTTAATTATATCTTGGTTGTTATTTTTGACTGTCAGAGGTAAGAAATTATTTTCATTTCTGTCTTTAAAATAAACAGTTAATTGACAGTGTTGTAAGAGTTTGATTATCGATTCAGAAAATGTGGAAGATTTTAAATAAAGATGGAAATCAGAATTGAACATGTCGGTGATTGATTTCTTTTTTTGATCCGTTTTTAAGAGAAGTATGAATGGCTCTCTTGAATTTAATCACAACTTGATGCTATAGATTGTTAAACGCTTTTTACGAATCACACCTGAAAATACGAATCTATTTGTATGATAGTGTATCATTTAAATTGCTACTGTATAGTATCATAAAAATTCTACAAATATTTATATTCATTTCTATATACAAAACTTATTATAATAATCTATTAGTCATTGCGTTTAATAGTACTTACAAGGATAGAAATTCAAATAGTAAAATTTGTATTCCCAGGTAGTAAAAGTAAGTGCAATAACAATATGTCAACCGCGATATATATAATAGTACTGACCGGGGCGTTGTCTGATTGTCTGATAAAGCGCGTCGCGCTAAATTTTAAATTGTACTTATAATCGATTAGTGTAATGTAGCAATATTATCTTTGATCACTCAATAAACGATAATAATTCTTTACTTGTTATTGATAGCAGTAATATATTAAGTATGGTTATAATTCAAATAATGCTAAATTTGTATAAACAATCAAAGTCTAATTAGAGTGAATCAATTGTATAAATAAAAAACTATTCATTAATACAATGAAAAATGATCTATTTAAGTAAAAGAAATTTTCAGTAACTTTTAGGATTGTGGATAATTTCGTGAAACAATTCAACCCTCTCGTCTTTATACGTAACTTCTTTATCGACAGAATACACGAGCGCACACTAATGAAGCGTTTGATAGTATGGAGGAGACGCCGGGGTGAAGAAAGCGAGGCGCGAGGTGAGGTTTGCGAGGCGCCGGTGTGCATGGAGATATAATTGTTCTCTCCGGAAAAAAAATTTAAGATTTCTTGTAATTTATAAAGGACGAGGGAAACAGCGTGTCAATTTTTATTTGCTGGCGAATTGAGACATGAAATAAACAGTTAAAGGTAAGCGTGAATTTACGGTTGTACACAGTTAATGAGTGTTCAAAAGTCTCTTGCACGCGCACACGTTGAATTCACGTTATTCCTTGGTAATTTTCCGTTAACTATACTTGTTTTGCATGAAACAACAACGTATTAGAGATTATTTGGCTTGTTCGCCAGAGATGTAGTCAGTTGACTACACGTGTTTGACGGTCCATTAATGGTTGATTTATTGATTTTAGGGATCCTATACATTTTGTGAGTGCAAGTGCTAGAATATACAGAATCAATTGTTAATTTTGAAGTAAGCTTGAGTTCCATATACATCAATCATGAGCGATGAGGAATTACCTTCTGGTTGGGAAAAGCGTCTGAGTCGCTCCACTGGTGTGTACATTAATTCCAATAATTTTATTTATATACCTGTATTTTTAGACAGAAGGTTATATCGCAAATATAATACTTATCTTGCAGGTCAACATTATTACTTGAATGTCTACACCAAGGAAAGCCAGTGGGATAGACCAGAGAAAGCAGCCGAACCGCCTTCAACCGAGGAAGTTCAATGCTCACACATACTTGTCAAGCACTCTGGCTCTCGTCGTCCCTCATCTTGGCGAGAACAAAATATCACTAGATCTAAAACTGAAGCTCTGGAGTTAGTCAAGTGTAAGTTGGATATATAGATTTAATATTTATGTTCACATTAAGCTCTTAATATTGAAAGTTGGACAAACATTTTGTACATGATTTATGTTTATCCATACTTTTTAAATTGTATTGTTTCCAATTATTAAACAAAGATACGAAATATTTTATTTGTAAATTATCTCAAAACATTTTTGTAACATAATTCAACTAACGTATATTAAATGTTAAAAAAAATCATTAAAAATCATTTTTTATAACAGCTTACAGGGAAAAGATTGTATCTGGAGAAGCAAATTTTGGCGAGTTGGCTGCAAAATACAGTGACTGTAGTTCTGCAAAGCGCAATGGAGATTTGGGTCCATTCAGTCGTGGTGCTATGCAAAAGCCATTTGAGGAGGCTGCTTTTGCTCTTAAAGTAGGCGAAATTTCACAACCAACAGACACTGATAGCGGTGTTCACATTATTTTAAGAACTGCTTAAATATTAAACAAAAGATTTTTCATTTGAAGATGATATTCACGAATTACTTGCATTTTCAAAGTTAGTTACACCTGAGTAACGCATCAATTAGCCAACAGATTATATTGAATTGAATCAATTGTGACCATTCCGACGTATTTATCAATATAACATTTCAAAATAATTTCTCGCCACATTCGTGAAGCATGTACTACTAGTTCTATAAATTACAAGACAGTTATGGAACTGTGTGACAATGGAATCATAAGGCTAATCGTAAACTATGCATGAATTCAATTTCATAAAACTATTTTTATTATTCCTATCATTTCTTATTAATCAGTAAAATAAGTTTTTTTATTATTTATTATGAAATCTATTATAAATCGACGATTTTGAAAACTTATAAACCAATTTTTGATTCAAGTTAATACGATAACTATCTGTTTCACAATATTATTTGTGCTTAAATAAAATTCAGTTTTTTCGTTTTTAAAACTAGACTACAATTTAATTATTATAGGTGTTTTTTCATTGAAATTTCAAAATATCTTGCTTTTAATCATCATTACAGAGAAACATTTAGAATGTGTGTTGTCACAACATATAGACAAGAAATTTCTTCGCAAATCAAGTATTTGATGAGTATACTATGGTAAAGTGCATCATCGACATTCCGCATGGTTTTCGAGCTTTCTACGTCTATCGATAATTTAGCTGAATCGGATCCTCTCGCTAAGTCGTATAATTGGTTACCAATGGCAGTTCAATCGCATGCCACAATAATAATACCGTCTGACGAAACGCATTTTCTTATTTTTGTTCAAAACATTTCTATTCAACTTTGTTATAAAAACGTATCTCTCCGATACGTATTTTCTGCTTAAAAACGTTATATTATTAGAGGTAAATTAATGAAAATTTCATAAATAAAGTTTTTAATAGTAAAAAGGCAAAAAAACCTTTGAAAGCTCTGAATTTGACACGGTTACTCAAAAAACCAGAGTGACTTGTGATTCTTCTTTGGCATTGAACAACGTAAAAATTCTTACCTAGAGGAATTTTAGAGATCCAATCGAAACGTCCAGTGAAGGTCTAAAAAAACATTCCAATGTATCCAAGAAAACAATAACATCGTTTACTCGTATTGAAAAATTGTTGACAACGCTTATAACCACCAACACTAGATAACACTTTGATAATAGCAAATACACGATCAAAGTCAGTAATTGACTCATTCGTGAGTTATGTAATAAATCAATGTTATTTTGACATGTTTCACGTTGATCGGCCGAATGATTCCAGCGTACGTTGGTTGGAATTGTACTAGTTGCAACAAATTAGCTGCATCGTAGACCCTCAGTTACGGTGATATTTATACAAATCACCGATGGAAATCATGAAGATCCCGATCAAATGAACTTTAAAGATTACGCATTGAGTGATTAAAATAGATCGACAAAAACGATGCTTCATTATGTACATTAATAATGAAAATGCTTTGTTTGTACGAAAAATACTAGCAAGCAACTATGTCGCATGTGAAATAGTAAATAAGCGCCTTCTTGTACATTTGGGCGTTGACCGACTGAACGATTCTAACATTGGGCCGTTGGTCTGTTAAATTTGCAAATCGCGGGTAATCTACCAGTACCGAACCTCTTGCAGCACCGTCCGTTACCGCCTGTACGTGAGTTTCAATGCTCGATTCAGCGATTCGAGGCCACAACATTACGGCGACAAGTAATGGGTCGGCCGTAACGTAATCGTCGCCAATGTTTTGCAAAAACTTGTTCTCGATCTTATTCAAGAAATTGACGTACGGCGAAATTTTCCTACCCAGGACGTTCTCTCTCCATGTCTAAATGGGGAAAAAAAGAAAAATAATCATTTTTTAAGTGCGATCATTCGTTGTTTGGCCTAGTTCAACACTTTCAAAAGTCATTTTTAAAGCTTGTGTAAACAGTTGGAGAAGCGTATACCTTGGGAAGTTGCGCTTGAATTGCTGTTTCCCAAGGTAACAAAGTCAGTTGTGAACTGTTAGTCAAGCTCAGTAAAATGAAATTGGCTTCCGGATCAGCGGCAAAATTGAATTCCACGTTGGCTTTATAGTTACCCCATCCAGCGACACTCGAGCCCATGACGAAGAATTTGTTCACGCGATCGACGAAATTCTCGTCGAGAGAGGCAGCCAGAGCAACGTTCGTCGTTGGGCCTAGCACGACAATGCTGACGTTTCCTGAAATCGGTATAATTGAACATTCGATATTTGAATATTTTGACAAGTACATACGACTTTTACCTTCGTGTTTCTTCGTCAACTCGATCATCGCAGACGATGCGTGCACGGGTCCAATGGTTTTGTTGGAGAATTTATCGGACCACGTTGAGTCACCGAATCCGTCGTAGCCAAAGACACTGTCGGTGATAAAATAGTCCAGCAGTAACGAACGTTTTGCTCCCCTGTACACGGGAATCTGTAAATAAGAACAATTCGAATCAATGTACCTCGAAATTATCGATTGAAAAGTTGACGAAAATACCGACGTCTGTCCTGTTGGCAAAGTTTAGAATGCGCAAAACATTTCTCTCGACATTTTCTTCCTTAGTATTGCCGTAAGTACACGTAATACCCACGATTTCGTACGGAGATTTATTTAAAGCTTCTGCTCTCAGAAGCATGAGAATTGCGACCCCGTCATCACCTCCAGCGTCGGTATCGATTATCAATTTTTCCGCTTTGACACTATAATTGAAAAATCTCGCGTAAGATATGTTACGAGCAAGATTTACAGCGAGTGGATATCCAAATGTCAACACAATTGAACGTGTCTCACCTCGATATCACTACGAATAGAAGGACAAAACACCTTGATATCAAAACCGTCATTTTCAGCACTCACTAATCAATTATTACGGAGTTTTTTGAGCTTAGTTAGACACACTTATTTATATATTGCTGACTGAGTTGTTGACAGAAAACGTACGTGTGAGCAGACTCTCTATTGTTCGTATCACACGTATATTCGAACTCATCGAAGACAAATACTGCATCTGTAGAAACAATGTTGGTAATTCAATTTTGAACGAAAGTTATCAAAATATTAGTGCACGGTTTAGCGATACGTTGGCGGTGAACACTTTGTCGTATACGTTGCGCACGACAAGTTCATCTACACTTTCCGATTAATTATATTTTTCTATCTCGACAAACTTTTGAACAAACCTCGGTTATGATCAACCGCGCGCTGTGCACGAGTAACTCACGGTCTCCGTGAGCCTTAGCTTCTATTTTATTCAATCCTTGCGCGCTCCCGTATAGCCTTCGTAATACTCGCATATTTCCGACGTCCAACGCTAAAAATGTTTGGATGATTTTCGTACTAATTGTGCATGCAGATTCCGAAAATGTGAACGCACGATTTGTATAAATTCGATGTAAATTTTGTTCGAACTTTGGGACAATATTGAGTCGAATTTTCGATAAATATTACGTACTATTTTTATGCAATACAAGAAAAAAACATACATTTATTTACACGATTGTTATTATTATTCCTTTTGTATTAGAGATACGCCTATAACATACATAAGTCTTGGAAGCCGTAGTGTTTTCTATAATTTGCTATACTAATTGAATATATTTGATTAAGTGTATTAACCGTTAGTAACATTTTTGCCATTCGACTAGGTTTCAATTTTTGACAAAATGTCACCGAGTACACTACAAAACTGGATTTTGATCGTTTGCATAAGACAGTTGCTGATCGACCGTCATTGATTTATTTAGAGGATGTAAACGTGCGTAAATGCGGAAATGCCGGAAAAATGATTTTCAAAAATCTTTTTTGGCACGATCACCATTGATGTTAACGATGTATTGTACATATACATTTGTTATTAAATAGACACGTCATTTCTAGTTTTACAAAATTTGTATTACTAATGGAAGAGACTCAAACAACCAATTGTTTGATATTTTTAGTACCGAGTAGGTGTAATTATAACGATCTGTACAACGGTATAACTTATTGGCAGTATTGTGTTTGTTTAATAAATATAATTTTTTTATCGGTGTTCGAATATTCGCACAATTTTCGTTCGCTCGAGTGCATATAGAAATATTGTGGCAATATCGTAATTAATCTGGGAGGGCGATTGCTTGTTTCTTATAAATTAGGTATCTCTCACTCACCGGTATCTTTATTGGATCAATCCAATTTTTTATATGCCTATTAGAATATTATGGAGAGTGAAAATCAAACGTTACACGAATCTATAGGAGAATACAGTGTCGTAACAAATAATGAAATACTTTTATTTTCGATTGACTGTTGTTGACAGCCTTACTGTTGGGGTAACCAACCTCACTTCGGTAAAATTTGCTTGCACTTTTTTGGTAAGCTTATTAATTTTGGGATTATTTCTGTGTTTATAATAGTAATTGTGATCGACCAAAACAAACGTCGACAATGACGAACTGATCAAGATGTTCCGACATAGTTTGCGGCACATTTGCGAATGACGTCGCGCCGAGATTTTCAACGCGAAAAAATTGTTTGCAGATCTCACACTCGTAAATAAAAGTTGTGCGGCACTTACGACAGTTTTTCTCGTTATTATCGTCTTTTTTCTTCAAAGACTCACGTAAAGTTTTGAAGATATTTTTTTTGCGCCTGAAATAACAAGTGAGCGGTCGAATTTGTGTACTCTATTACGATCGCTTAACTTTGTCTTGACAAATGACTAATAAAACTTAGCAATTTTGTTATAAAACGTATTGGAGCTTGTTTCTTGCGCTCTTTTCGTCTGATTATTGGGAAAAGATCCCAACGTTTTAAACTAAAAAGTACTTACTTTTCTTTACTCGTTTATCTCGTTTGACATTTTCCATGATGTCACGTATATTTTCCTTATCAAGCTCTCTAATGTGTACTGCTTAAATATGGTTGTTCAACGAGCAGATACATCACGAAGTATTTGGGCAAAATTTACAAGTGTAGAAGTACGCAGAGTCACGAGTTTTGAATCGATACATTTTCGAACATATTGTTGTATCTTTCGCAAGTTTCAATATTTGTATCAGTTGAAAAATAGAATTGTCGACGAACAACGTTGTTGTCCAACTCCTTTTCAATAAAATCGTTGCAATGGTAAAATTCACCTTCTTTCTTCTGGTTAGAAGTGTCCACAATCGGTAATTAGCTTTTTTAACAACAATATATTGCCTGCTCTGATTATTTAATGCATCTGTTTGTACACCCTTCCAATTGTAATTACAATCTCAACGTCTTTCTGGACCATGTTCATTAGAACTATAATAAGCGGAACTTTTCCGGAAAAGAACGTCATCTCCACACTTCAATATTTCTTATCCTACGGTCATAATTGCCGCATTCTTATTGCAATGATTATTATTATTGGTGAAGGGAATATCATCTCCAGATTCCATCTCAATCTTAATAGATTTCCATTTAACGAAGTCTGCATCTTCATCGGTTTGACTGAAAATTGGTCATTCTAAGATTGCCTCTGCCTCATTAGCGAATATACTTATGTTAGGCAATTCATTTTTGAAGTCATCTACGCATCATTTTGAATTGATTAGAATTTGATCTATTTTAGCTTTATTTCATTATAATATGGAGTATTGTTTTTATTTGTCTGTCTTGAATTAGTAGTAAGTAAATTGCTTGCTAATTTTTCGGATTTAAAATATCGAACTACCATATTCTGGTCTGAAACGATTTTTCGTTCACGTAAGCACACTTTCCAAACGGCCGAATCGGTTAAATTCGGAGATTTATGGTCTATGAATCGTGTAAAAAAATCCTTTAAATATTTCGGTATTTAGAAAATAGGCAAATATTTAAATATGTGCTTTTAGTTAATTCATTACTTAGAGTAGTTTTTCCATATTTGCGAGGCTATTAATAAATACTTTATACGTTAGAACGTATTAAAATCCATTAATTATTACAGTAGTTTACGCTAAACAACGAAAAAACTTGCATGTAAGCCCTTCTTTTCGGGCTTTTAAATTGGACATTTTAATAAAAATCTCATAGCTCATTATAGCAACCGAAAATTGCATACATTTGTTTATTCGTGTTTTAAATGCACCCTATCTTAACAAATCACAATTGATCTTAATACAATCGGTAGTAATTATTAAAACGTTGATAAGAATAAACTTTAATGACAAATGATTTTAGTTTCATTACAATAATAACTTAGTTTGATCGTTTAATCGTAAGATCACATGTTTTTCAAACGTGTTCATAGTATTTATCGTTATGTATTTATCATTATTGCTATCATAAGATTGACCCGCGTGAATGTTTTTGTTCGCACACCTAACCTATTACGCATGCTACCATCTGTGGATCGTAAATATTATATATATATATATATATATATATATATATATATATATATATATACACACACATATATATATATGCATATGTATATACCTATATATAATATGTATATATATAAAGTCAGAGTGAAATAAAATATGCGGCAAGTATGACGTACGGGAAGTAGTATAAGCATACGATATGTGATAAAGGAGGTAACGTTATCGTAAAATAAACTTATACTAACTTTGAATATCTTTTTTACGATAATATAATTTATATTTTTTTTAAATAACATAAATGTCGTTATTTCCATATGAATTTTCCATCGTATAACGGTGATAAGCGCGTTATCAGTAATTCAATCAAAGGATCCGCAAGGAAAAGTCTGCATTGAAAAAATTGCATTATGACGTTATTGCTGATATTTTTTAATTTAGAGGAAAATGTATCGATATTTTTTCATTCGATAGATGCAATGCGAATATTTAATTTAGTAAACACGTACATTCTTAAGAGCTTCAAAGCTAAAGAAAATTACACTTTACATAAAAACTTATCAGATCAGATAAAAAAAAATTTTTATTTCAAATTAAAGAAAAATTAATAATTTTGCAGTGAAATTTTATTTACAATAATCAAATATAATACACTTATAATTACTGATGACACAAATACTGTTCAATGAAGATATATGGATTCAATAAAACTGTATAATCATCCAATGAACTTGATTTTCGTCACATGACAATTGAAACTTTTTTGTATTTATTTACAAGTCCGTGTGGTGAAATGGTCATTAGCACGCGACCTTTTCGCACGTCAAATAGTACACCATTGAGTCCATGAACATTTTGGAGTCGATAGTTTGAATAATTCTGGCATTAGCAGATCTAGACTCGGATTTACTTCGTTTTCTATCGACTAAAACTGAGCCTCTTGCTGCACCATCGTACACTGCTTGTACATTCGTATACAATGTATTTTTTACGATTTCCGGCCAGAGCATTGTCGCGACAGTCATTGCATCGGTTGGCGTATAGTTTTGTTCGTCGCTTTTCAAACTGATCTTTTCAATCGCGTTTAAAAATTTGACGTATGGTGAGTCATAACTGCCTAATACTTTCGTTCGCCATTTCTGAAAAAAAATATTTAAGAATCACTAGAAATATTGCTCATAAAGAGAAGATTTCATTGACGCGAGAAAAACGCTCGTTTATGAATAAATTTAGGTAATTATATCACGTCGTAGAATGTTTTTACCGTTAAAACCTATAATCTCTTATATCTTATTTTAGAATTGATATTCACCTTTGAAATCATTGCATCGAAACCAGCATCGTACGGGAAAAGAGTCGTTTGCGAACTTGTCGTCGAATTCAATAAAATGAAATTGCTTTCTGGATCAGCTCCAAAGTTAAACTCGACATTTGGTTTGAACATTCCCAATCCCGAAACAGTCGAGCCCATCACGTAAAATTGTTTAATTCGTTTGATAAAATTGGCGTCTAACGAAGCCGCCAAGGCTACGTTTGTCGTTGGTCCAAGTACAACAATACTGATGTTTCCTGATGATTACCACAGATTAAAGCACGTAATGTAAGGATCGTTAATGATGTGGATTTTAAGATCGAACGATAACCATTCGTTGCCGATGTACAGAAGAACAATTAGTACGTACTATTAGTAATAACAAGCACGAAAAAGAACTTTCCTTGTTTTCTTTTTAAACACCAAACGTGTCGATAAGCTTACTTGCAATACCGTATAAAATATTAACATTTTAGATACGGAAAACATTCAACTTAACTTTCGTTTGCTTTACTATCACGTGACTTTGGTATATCGTGCGTTGATTAAACGTAAGAAGAATGATACCTTCGTGTTTCTTTGATAATTCTACCATGAAATCTGATGCATGTTTTGATCGGTTTATTTGACCCTTAATTTCCATATGAAATTCAGCGTCGCCAAATCCATCTTTGCCAAAAAAACCGTCGGTCGAAAAATTGCCTATCAGCGGTTTTCTTGCTCCCGCAAAGACTGGTATCTATTGTGATTAATTACGTAAAGTTTATTGATGATCGAAATTCACGCGATTAGAGATGTTCGCTTTTATTGTCAATTTGTCAAAATTAAAAGGATTATTTTCTATCGGATTAACGGAATGTGATGGAAGCAAAGGAGGGCATTCCGTAGACTAATGACTTGAAAAATAAACACGATCTTCCCGATAATTCAGCAATCGCATCAAAATATTCTAGTGTTATAAGATTAACTTACATCACTGCGATTAGCAACAGCCAATGTTTTTAATACGTTTATTTCGACGTTTTCTTCTTTGGTATTCCCATAGGTGCATGTGACCCCAATGACTTCGTACTGTGGCAAGTTCAGTTGTCGCAACGACTCTGCTCGTAACAACAGCAGAATTGCAATAGCATCGTCCGATCCAGCGTCCGTGTCGATAATTACTTTTTCGGCATTTCCACTACAAATAGTATCGATCATTTGGCTACTGTCGTTGTAATATTGAACAACAACGAGCTTTACACATACGCGATATTTTCTAAGAGGAAATTCTTATACCTGACGATCGGAACAAAATTCAAGGTACACCAAATAAATAAAATCTTGAACATGTCGACCGAGTGCTTGTATTACTTCCAACTTCTAATACACAAATAGACTAAACATGAATATCACTTGCAACTCCGAGAGAATAACGAACTATTCCGACATAACTGTGATTTGAATTACTATAATATTCGCTGGTAATCAGAAAACAATTGTTCTTATACCTCCAACTCTTTATCGAGTAGTCAGTAATTTTAAATAGATTTTAATCTACTTTGATAAAATCGATATACCGCTCGTATCCCAGCGATGAAAATTTATCTGCGTTATTAGCTAACGATGGGGGGTAACGCTAGGATAAATACGTTTCACGTGTGTGCATACGTCTATTTTGTAAACAAGTAACTAAATGAAACATTTTTTCCCCTATATCTTATCTAATGTAAGTTGGACGTTAGCGTTTAGTTCGTTATGTATTTCCATTATTTCTTTACAAATAAAAAGGTAAACGAATACTTTACCATTCGAATGGTGAAATATATGCAGAATTAAGCGAAATATTTATTTTTTATCTGTAGCTATCGAAAAAAGTAGTTTAGAGGCCAAGAAAAATACGCGATACCCGTATTTCTCGCCTGTCTATTCGTTGCTATGATCATTTATAATACATTAATTTCGATTAGTTTTTTGAGTCATCGATAAACGTTGGTTTACGGAAAATATTACGCGACGTCTACGTTGACATTATTTTACGGCATATTATATTGTGTTACATTAAACGTCAGTTACCATATTCACTTTTAAATAATAAGCTATTCGCAAATGTTGTATTTCGTATTTTTCGTCAGAACGTCAATACTTTTTTTCCGTCTCGCACAAACGGCTATCATTTGCATCATTGCATACGTCGTTTGAAAGTCGATAACATTTTGCAATTGCAATTGAAGATAAAGGCAAGTCTCGCGCACGTTAATTATTGTAAATAAGATACTTTCCGAAGAGTTTCGAATTTTCGTTTAGATCGAAAGGTAGCCTACCAGTCAGGTGATTCACTGGCGACAACCACGTCCGAATACCACCTGTACGTTATAGTCTCCAAAGAAATGAGAGTATTGCATTGTCCGATCTCGTAGCATCCGTATTAATAATCATTTTTTGTTTATATTGTCATTGAATTCGTTGGATCGTAAGTCATTCGATTAAGTTGTTATTTTTTAAATTACGCTAGTTTGCATTATCGCACAAACTTAAACAAGTTTTATAAAAAAGTTGTCTCAAAAATAAAGAGTGCATCAGGCAAATTGACGCAGATCGAGATATGAGTCAGAAAGATTACTCGATTGTATTTGTTCTGGAAAAAAAGTTAATACGTCCGTTTACGATCGAATATGGAGTTCGTAGAACGATCTTTGGACTTCGACAAAAACAACTATTCCGTTAGAAAATAAAACTTGCCGATCGTTTTGTCATGCCGACAATATGGGATATGAACATTATTTACAATCGTTAATCGAGGCAGAATTTCCTCAAAATGGAACATGCGATATAAGCTTCTACATAAAACATGTGTCTCATCCGACAAGATGTCAAATAACCTGTTCTCTCGATGTGTATTAAACAAATTAAAATAATTTAAATTCATTGTGACAAAAAAGAAAGGAAATATTTTGAAATTTTAAGAAAATGATTTTCACACTTGAGATGTGTAAAAATTATATATATGTATAACACGTGAATTACTAGGTGTACCGAATAATCGACACAATAATTTGTTTTTTTAAAAAACGCATGTATTTACAAAGAAAATAGTACTACTCTGTTAGCATAATTACAAGCCCATCAAACGTAATAATTCACGTTCAAATTGTAAGACTGTGTTATGCTGTGTAAATATATATTATTATGTACACATACAACATTAATTCAAATATCTCTTCTTGTGAACTGTCCACTTGTATATTTCCATTTATAGTTTCGTCTTAGTTCATTAATCAACAACATTCAACACAATAGCTCTTGGAGCACTTTCTTTTATAAGATCAAGCCCTATAGCATATGACTTTTTTCATAAATGTAATGAAACTTTTAATTTTTCGCAGTAACAAACATTTTAAAATAGTATTGTATGACAAACTAATAAAATGTAGATTCGCCGAAAAAGAAACTGTGAAAAATCGAAATGAATAATGTCCTATAAATAAGAAAACAACCCATTTGTAAAATTGTCAAACCGCTCCGCGCACATCTTGCTATATTTTGTTTATCGCGCAGAACACATGAAACGGAGTGGTATCCTGTTTTCAATGGTGGTAGAAATAAAAATTTCGCAGAAATTTTTTGTTCCTCTTCCTAGACAAATTGTTCGCTACTGTTGGCGCCAATCTCAAGCAATCGCCAAGCTGACTTTGGATTCAGTTCCATAGGATCTCTACACAAGACCCAAACGTAATTCACTCTCATTACTTTTTCTGGATCGCCTTCAACTACGTTTCCTTTGGCATCCCTCACGCACATTATCTGTTGTGAGGTAAAACTGATGGCCAATACTGGGCCTTGGTCCATTACTTTTCCCATTAATAGATCGACGTTGTCGATGTCTGTAAAGTTAGTGTTTATGTTAATATTACAAAGTCGGAAATACAACTGAACGATATACAATTAAGATAATTTACCTAAAACTTTACTATCTAGACGATAACCCAATTTCATGGCCTGCTGTAGAGGTTGAGCAATAACATTGTAAGGGGCTTCGTGGCACCAGTCTTTTAATATTTCGAGGTCACCCCGAATCATAGCTTCTAGCACGTTAGGAATAATGTCAGTTTCGCAGTCTCTGATGAATTTTATTTTATCAAAACTCGGATCGATTTTACAAATTTCCGTTAGTGTCTCGGATAATTCAGTTTTTTGGAAAAGACCACCGACGATGTCCGTTACTTTATCTGTCAACAATCTCGAAGCACGTACTACGGGATTTTCGGATTCCTCGTATTTTATCTTCCAGTCAAGTACTTTATGTACATAAGGATTTTTATCCTATCAAAAAAATACATGAAAATCGTTTTTATGTCATTTGAATTAAGTCTATGGTCAAAGAAAATAACAACTAACTAATCATACCTTAAAATTTTGCCAAGATTGATAAAATTTAGAATCTTTGTGTAATTCAACACCTGTAGCTTCAAAATTAGGATCAACAGGCTTATCTTCACTGGTATCAACAATTTCTTTTCGTTTTCTCAATTTTTTGGGAGCACTGTAAACTCGACCTGCAATGGAGAAATACAATTAAATGGATTTACAATTTCAAAGAATTTCATTTCTAAATATTTGCTGAATAGAAACCTTGAATCCCATGGTGATCGAGTTCTTGGCGAACTGCTTCAGCCGTTTGAGTTATTGTTTGAAAAGCTCCGGTTTTGCCAAGAGCTTGACCCTTCTCAGTAATACTTTCTGCTGCCCCTTTTGCTGATTTAGTAATTGTTTCTCCTATTTGACCAGCTTTCTTTCCTATTTCACTTTTACTAGCTTCTTCTACAACTTCTTGAACCTGAAATTGAGTAGATCAGTATAAGTGAACAATTACACTAATACTAAAAAAATATTTTGATACCTTTTCTTTTAAACCTTCTAATTTTTCTTTCAATACTTCAGAACTTTTGTTAGCTTCAGATTCAATTGTATGAAATTTATGTCTGGCAGACTTCAAAGCATCCGATTGTTCTAGTTTTTCAGCTTCTTCTCTGAATTTTTTTAGTGACTCCTGCATTTCTTTGTTTTTTTGCATTTCTTGCTTGATATTGTCTATGAATTTTGATATGAATCCTGGACGACTTGAATAGAATCGACATGGTTGATCTTGACTGTACGTATTTTGATTTGAGACTATACATGGCGATGCACTTCTTATTATTGATGTGTTTTGATGGTATATGTTGAATTTTGTTTGGGTATAACTCAATCGAGCTGTTCGAAACAAACTTGTTCTGCATGTTGTGAAATTCTGAAACTGTAAATGATTTCGGTTAAACTAAATTTACTTTAACAATATCTTTAAGAATTTATTGTCAACATTGTTTCAAACACATTTTTTTATATAATTTTGTAAATTATTGTAAGTATATAATTCATGATCATGCTGTAATAATTAACAATCTTTTTTTTTATAAAATATCTTTTTGATGTTCAAAAAGATGAAAATATTTGGTCAAAGCTCATATTCAGTTATGTCATAGCATGGCAATACATTAAATGCTTGTAACACCCACCAAGTTACATAAGCGCTGCGAGATAACTCAAAATCACAATTTTATCAATGAAAATTATCGTTAAAACTAATCGCAAATAGCTTCATGCACGTAAGTAAAATCTATCCTCGTGAGCTTTTTAACCTCTAACACTTCAATGGAAAGCCGGTTCTGTCATTGAATTTGTATGAAACATAACTAGTTGAGTGACTCAACAAAAACTCTATACAAAAGCTAATCCAATAAGCAGTAGATGACATGTCTTTTACTATTAATAAATCTTATTATATTTACCATATTATCAGCGTTTTTAGCAACGAGTCTACGGATGATAAACGGAACGAGAAGACTTTGGAGAAGACGAAAATTCGATGATCAAAGTTCGGTCAATGCTAGAGGCGCCACTGGTAGGGCCCCGCGAGATATTGAAAATCATTGGTGAGATTGCGTTTTTGATATCACGGTGAAAAAGAGTCCCTGACCACGTGTTTTCGTTAGCGATTGCATGACGTAATTTGACGTTTCTTAAGACAACCGGGAAACAAACGTATTTAATTATGCTTTTCATAATAAACATTAAGCACTATATAATAATTTATAAGCAATATGAATCTTTTATAAGAGATTTTAAACAAAAATAATTGCCTATTGTAAGCTTCACTAAAACGATGATTACTTATATGAACAATGTACGTGCCTTTAGAGATTAGTTCACTGATGCCTCATTATATAAACTAATATAATAAGTCCACTTTCAAAAATGTGCCCATTAAAAAACTCAATTTTCACAATCGTATTTTAACAAAAATAATTAAAGTTGTTTATGTTTATAAAGAATCGCATGTTTTAGCTAATTCATACGCTAATTAATGATTCTTATTATAAAAACAAATGCTTAATCAAGCTACATATATATATATATCTGATATACTAATATTAATATATAGGTTAGATAAACAATTAAAATACCCGGCTTATAAACGAAAAAATAAGAACGCAGTGCGCACGCATCCACAGGGGCAATCATTTAGTGATATGGAGGTTATGGTAAAAAAGCGCCGCGCAGTAGGCACAAGCAAACGGCGAGAAAAGCCGTGTGGTGTACACAAAATTTGTCCATGTCCGTAATCGCTTCGTTAGTGAATATAAAATAAAAAGTTGTGGGGTGACTCGATGATGCACAAGTTGGAGAAGCTCAATTCGTCTATCGACATAATACCGCTACAGAGCTCGACGAGTATGGATAATAATGCAAGACGAAAGGTCGTAACAACAATGGACAAGCCACTTGGTATGCAACAACAACCTCATCGCGTCGATGAGGTCGGCGCGCGCATTTTCCGCGACCCCATGATCCTCTCCAGGGTCAAGACGGTAAGCAGATAACATTTTCTGTTTGATAATCTGGGATTTCAATTTCACTTTAGGATTTTGGGTTTAATAATGGTTTAATTTGCTTTTGTTTTTTGTGTTTAACTTTAGGTTAAATGTTGAGTTCGATTTTACATAAGTGTTCATTACGTTGTTCTACATTTCATATTAAAAAGACATTCATTTTCATTATTCATGAAGTAAATGTTAAATTGTGTGTATTCTAGTTGTGACTAGAATAAAAATATGTAATTACTGAGTTATGGTTACACCGTAACTCAGTGCATTTGGTTCAGTTTGTATGAAATGTGACAATAATACATCATAATTTTCAGAATGATATCTTGACAGCTTTCTTCAAACTGTAATAGAAGACTTTCATTTATTAATTGTCTAATAGTCATAAATTAATTACCAAATATATTAAATATATTAATATGATGTTTTGTTTCATTTTGCAGTATTTGTATGAAAATGAAGATAAAGTATATATAGATGTAACAGAAATGGCAGATTGTTTGCAAAGAAAATATCGAGATTATAGAAATAAAAAACGTGGTCCATTTAGAGCTATGGTGCGTAAGGCATACGACGAAATAACAGAAAATCTTACAAGACAAGCAGACACACACTGGCAAGATGATGAAGATGAAATAGACATAGATGTAATTTACATATTTTACTTTAAAAGTATTATAAAGCAGTATATTCAATGTTAAGTTAATTTTAGTCTGATTCACAGATGGATGCTATGCCTCCTCGATATCTGCCAACATTCAAGCAACCAGATATTAGTAGGCAAAATGGAAATTCAAGTGACAAGGAATTGATTGATATTAGTAGCGATGACGACCAAGTCAATACAACCACAACTACAACTACAGCCCATCAAACACATAAAGATCAAATGGAAGTTGAATTGACACAAGTTACAAAAAGACCACACTTATCACCTAGCATTGAACGTGTAGAAACAGTCAGAACAGTTAATCAGGTCATTTTTCACTTTATATTTGACATATAATTTTGAATAAATAAAATTGATTTCAATAAATTTAATTTTTTCAGCCAGAAGTAGTAGATTCTCAGTATAGAAATAACCAAGGTAAATCAAGAAAAAGGCCTCGAGAAAAAGATGATGTCTCGGTGGATTTGCCAGTTAGTAAGAAGAAATCTAAAGATGTTCCAGTCGTCAGACCTACTGTGAAGTTTTCTGATATTGGTGGTAATAATAAAGTTTTAGAAACAGTGGCTAACTTATTGTTACATTTGAAACATCCAGAGGTTTACACAAAACTTGGAATTTCACCACCCAGAGGGTTCTTGCTTCATGGTCCACCTGGATGCGGTAAAACTCTTCTTGCTCATGCTATAGCAGGGGTAAATGAAGTTTATGTATAAAAAGATTGAATATTATATGGCATTTTAATATTTAATTCTTTCTTTCAAGGAATTAAACTTGCCTTTGCTCAAAGTAGCAGCTCCTGAGCTAGTTGCAGGAGTTTCAGGTGAAAGTGAGCAAAGGATAAGAGAGTTGTTTGAGCAAGCAGTTGCTATTGCACCTTGTATTTTGTTTCTTGACGAAATTGATGCTGTAGCACCACACAGAGCTACTGCTCAACGAGAAATGGAGAGGAGAATTGTTGCACAACTTCTTTTCTGTTTAGACGGTTTGTAAACATTTCTCTTCTTCTGACTCATTCATTAATTCATTAAGTTTTTTTTAACGTGTATTTTCATTTGTAGAACTTAGTTCAAAGGACAACGGCAACAAAGTTCTGGTTCTAGGAGCAACAAACAGACCGGACTCACTGGATCCAGCCTTACGAAGAGCCGGCCGCTTTGATCGCGAGGTTTCCTTAGGTATTCCCGACAAAGAGGCTAGGGCGGCGATTCTTAGAGTTCATACAACCAAAGTTTCATTATCTTCAACGGTGTGCTTAGACAAAATTGCTTCGTTAACTCCTGGTTTCGTTGGTGCCGATTTGGTCGCTCTTATTAGAGAAGCTGCAGTTGCAGCTGTAAATAGGTATGACATTTATATTTAATGTACATTTTTTCTATATGCTTCATGCTCTTGTTATTTTTGTATTATAGGACGTTCAGCGAATTGAAGACCAAGAGTGAATCTGAAGTTGTTGAGGACGTGGATATCGAGTCACCGTCTATATTACCTATTGTATCCAAAGCTGCGGAAGTTTTTGAGCAGTCCACCGAGCCGGAAGTTGCAGATATCGTTATAGAAGAAGAAACTGTTAAGACTGATATTGTGGAGGTAGTTGAGGATAAACTTAGTGGTACGTCTCTTGCACTGTTTTCTTCATCATTCGAGATATGGACACTGAAAAAAAATTGTTTCTAATTACAGACGAAAAAACCACAGCTAGTGAGGAAGAAAAGAAACCGGAAGAAGAAAAGAAGTCAGAAGAAGGTTCGACAGAAGAAGCAGTTAAGCCCACTGAAGAATCAGTCGATACTCCGACAGAAACTTCAATAGAATCTGTGATTGAAGAAAATGCAGAACCAGAAGTAGAAACTGTTCTCGAAACAGAAATTCAAGATGTGCCAATAGTTAATTCTGAGATAACAGTATCAGATGATCTTACTGTCGCTACAACAACAATAGAATCAGAGCTAGAAGTTGATCCAGCATTGTCTATGCAGGTAGAAGAAGTGAAAAAGGATGATGAAGTGCCCAAAAGTGAGTCAGTTTTGAAACTAGAAGATCTTCTTGCATGGCTGCACAACGAACCACCTCTTAGCTCGGAACAATTGGCAATGCTCTTCGTCGAAGAACGAGACTTTGATGTTGCACTTACCAATGTTCAACCTTCTGCTAAGAGAGAAGGTTTTGCAACTGTTCCTGATGTTACATGGGATGACGTTGGATCGCTTCAGGATATTCGTCAGGAGTTACAAATGACTATTTTGGTAAGTGTGTTATTGATCGGCAGTTTAGAATTGTTTGACTAATTTTTTATCGTTTCTAGGCTCCTATTAGGCATTCGGAACATTTTGCTAGCCTAGGTTTGAACACGCCTACTGGTGTTTTGCTTTGTGGACCACCAGGTTGTGGAAAAACACTTTTGGCTAAAGCTATTGCTAACGAGGCTGGAATAAACTTTATTTCGGTTAAAGGACCTGAACTGCTTAATATGGTAAGATAATCCTTTTATTAAAATTGTAACTACCATTCTTTTAATTAGAAATTAAGTAATGTATTTTGTTTGTGATTAATTGAAATTTGTGTAACTTTTATTAAATTAAAAGTGATCTATTAAATTATTTTCTCAAATTTCAATTAACAATTCCTATAAATAATAATTGAATCAAGCTCAATTTTATAACGATGTACTATAAGCGTTCGTATAAAATGATCATCTTTCTTAATAATTTCCAGTACGTTGGGGAGAGTGAGAAAGCAGTGCGCCAGTGTTTTGTACGTGCAAGAAACTCTGCTCCGTGTGTAATATTCTTCGACGAGCTTGATGCTTTATGTCCAAAACGTTCTGAAGGAGACAGTACAGCAACTTCGCGCGTTGTCAATCAAATGCTCACTGAGATGGATGGAGTTGAGGGTAGAAAAGGTGTGTTTCTCATGGCAGCTAGTAACCGACCTGACATTATTGACCCTGCTGTACTCAGGCCTGGAAGGCTTGATAAAATTTTATATGTTGGCCTGCCTACTGCTGCTGATCGTGCTGACATTTTATCAGCTCTCACCAAGGTAAGTCTTAATTAGTGATTAGATTATGAGAAAACGTGAAAACGTGATCGAGACTGAAAGTGACTATTGAGTTGTCTGACTAATTGGTTTTGATTTGTTTGTTCTTAAACAAAAATATCCTTTATTCATCTTACATTTTTACTGTAGAAACATACTAATTAACTGTATTTATTTTTTCGTTTTATTAACGTGATCGACATTTATTTTGTAATTGTTTGCAGAATGGGAGAAAACCAAGACTGGGCAGTGACGTTAGTCTTGAGGCAATTGCCAACAACGAGAGATGCGAAGGTTACACCGGTGCTGATTTAGCTTCTCTCGTCAGAGAAGCTGGTGTCGAAGCTCTGCGCGAAATAATGAACGGAATGCCCGGCTCAGCTGAGATTTGTGCCCGACACTTGCAATCTGCTTTTGACAAAATTCGACCTTCAGTACAAGATAAAGTAAAACTTTAATTTACTTTTGTTTCTACTTTATTATGAAAATTTATTAACGAAAATCTTTTTTCAGGATATTAAACATTATGAGAAATTAAAAAAATTATATTCAGTAAAAAAGTATGAAAATACTGTGGTACCAATGTCGGTGGAACCGGCTGAACCGACGTTGGAGGCAATGGAAACTTGAGTTTCATAGGGTATTTTGATTTTCCAAGTTTATAAGATGTATAGCCAATATAAGGACACGAATTTATTTTGTTTTTCACTCTACTACTCGATATAGTTTAATCCTAGTGAAGTAAAATAAGTATTTTTTTTTATTATTGATACCAATTTTTCACGTTAATTTGTAGACTCGTTCGTAGCTTTCGTTATTATGATAGTTCAACATTAAAAATATGTAAGTTTTGTTTTGTTTTCGGCCCAGATTACTGAAACGTTTATGCAACCACTACACACCCAGAAGTACACGTAGTTTTGACAAATAAACACAGACTTTGAAAATAAATAAAATATACTTGTAATAAATGTAATTTTGTTTATTTACGATGTTTGCGATCTTAACGAAAATCCTTTAAATGTCTCACCTAAGATATGACCATTTCCTTCGCTACAATAAACGTTACACTTGTATTCAGGTGAGTTCCATTGTCCAATCGTCACTAGCTCCAGATGTTTGGTCTGCGAAAATTATTATTTATTTCGCTAAAACATTTTTTTAAGATTGGATAATACTTATGTAAGGAAAGTGTATTTTGCATAAAACTTGATCAAAAGAACCAACGATATGTATTTTGTACAATAAGTTTGTTTCATTTTCCGAGTGGCATTTACAGCGATTTTATTCTAGAAGTATTTCATTTACAATATACATCTGATCGTGATGCGAATTTACCAATGTGTTCCAATTTGTCGAAAAAATTTTTTTTTAAATCCCATCAATAGAGGGTGTACTTGAAAAAAAATGTATTGACTCAAGCATAAAACCAATTTACAGCCAATGAAACTATGCGGAGCAAAAGCATAAAGAGTCAAATAAGCAACAGGTCTGTACTTCAAGATTGTATCTCGTAGAGTTAGACTTTTCGTCTGACTAAGGCTCGTTTCCTACAATCGTGATTTTACAGAGATCTTTTACAAATTTGTCGCTTCAAATTGTACAAATATTGCCAAATTCTCAAATATTTTATTCAATTTCAATTTCTACATTCATTGTAATTAGAACAGATACGTGAAATTACTTGTCCAATCGTCTACGATGATATTTACGGGAGTAGTCGATACCGTTGGTATTTAGAGTATGATAACGAAATTTTTACGTTTTTTTTTTTAAATTTTTTTGCGATGAATCAAATTCGTCGTTATGTCGAAGATTGATATTCCTGAAAATTATCGCAAACAATACACTTTCTAACGTGGAGCGTAAAATTTGTAAATACAACACCGTTTTATCGGATTATTTGTACTCTTATACGTCGTAGGTTGGTTTGCTTTCGTAGCTACGGTCAATCTTTATGCGCTTAGAGAATCTTTTGCTTTTGACTAAAATCTTCGTGAAATGTATTATCTCGCGGTAACGAAATTCAATGCACCAACGTCAAAGAAACGAATGATATTTACGTTTTAAATTTACGTTTGCGCTTGTGATTGTTGCTTTTGTAATATTGATTGCTCTGCGTCTATATGGAGAATATTTAAACGATCAAATTATTAACTCATCAGCCGATAAGTTTTTATTTGCTAATTTGAAACTTATTACATTGTAAAAGAATTTTTCTTGTGATAATTGGCCTTTTAAACGTTGATGATTGTCGAGACGATAGCATAACGTGGGCCAACTTTTGCGTTGGTAGTAACCGGAAATTATATCCTTTGGTGGCATTGTACGTTTTTACGAATTCGTACTTAATTACAGTTTCGAGCGTCAAATTGTAAACTTCGTAAGTATAAATACAAATTTGTTTATAAATTACAGCACGTGCTTTCCGGTATGTTGACTTTTAATATCTTTGGTACTTTTTACGATGAAATTTTGATACTCGCTATAATATTTGATTGAATTTAGAATAATCGTTTGCAAATATTTTCTCCTCAAAATTTCACTACTACATCGTGTTTTTACAATTGAACAAATTTACAACGTCGAGAATGGATAGATAGACTACATAACGATTGTTGACAACATTTTTAATCGCTCATCGTGATTTTAATTTATCTCACGACTGCAGAATGGTTCTAGAAGCGATGCATTGTGCAATTATGAGCTACTTTTACGAGTTTAATAACAGGTTTTGGACAGCTAACGTTATTTAGTTGACTATTGTTTTCCGCGCTGCCTTATTGGAAGTAACGACAACATTGATACGCTGTAAAAAAGCTTCCTTTTTATAAAGTCTTTGTTCAAAGAAGTATTTTACGCACTGTAAATACGCACGGTAGAGGATAGTAAAGCGCATATAACTTCGTACGAGACGGCATGGTGAGGCTGCAATTATTCGCACCGTTGCAATATTCTGTATAAAAATCAATAAAAATAACAAATGTATTATTTTACGAGGAAACTTTTGATTTTAAATTCAATAAGTTTGTAAGCACCGATTGAAAAACTTGCTTGCTAAGTACGGTGAAATTACTTGTCCAAGGGTCTACGATGATATTTACGTTGGTATTTAAACAGAGTACGACGACGAAAAATTTTTTTTTTATTGATACCTATTTTTCACGTTAATTTGCAGACTCGTTCGTAGCTTTCGTTATTATTATAGTCGAACGTTAAAAATACGTAAGTGCGCATTAAAAAGAGAGTACTCTGATTATTCGAATGCAGTTGGTTTATTTTCGTACGATGGAAACAAAACCGTGGGAGTCAACACGAGACGTGGCATTTTCGACGAATAAAAAAATGATGGATTAATGACGGTGTAGCGAATGTAAGAATGAAAAACAAAATCTCTATTCATAGTCTTTTCTACATTTTTCCACGTATGATAGGTAAGTGCTATTTGTTCTTCTGGAAATTCATAAAACTTGTATTGTTCGCATGACGAATCGGCGTACAGGACGTTTCACGGTAGTTAAATTTCATAATAGAGAGCTCATTAACTACACGTATACGATGATGAAATGTGGCGATTTCATAAATATAAAAATCATATGAGTAATAGAATTTTTACGTTGTTTTGACAGCCGCGACAAAATTCTGCATAAAGTTCATTAGCTTATTCAAACACACGGATCAATTTTTACATTTTACAATCGTTTTATAGCTTGTTTGTTCATGCTGCATTGAAATTGAAGCAGATATTGCGAGTAAAGACGCGATAATTCGATGGTTTGAATGAGTATCGAAAAAGCAAATAAGGTGTATTTGCAAAAAAAAAAATATTCGGCGTCGTCTGCAAAGTTGGCAGCTTATCGTGAGCGTAATCGTCGTTAAAAGATGTAACGTACTTATAAACAAGCTTTGCAATCTAGACTTTACAAAATAAATTTACGTATAATTAATAAACGCAAGGTGTGGAATTACGCCGAGACCGATGTAGAAGATAACGAATTATTAACAAACTGCTTTCAATTTTATTTCCAAACGTTCAAATCTATAATCTCCCTACTCGGTTTTCGCACAGCCTGACGCTCATGGATATCGTTCCAATCGACGCCTTTTGATCAAGCATTTTGCCGCTGGAAAAAAGAAGAGTACAGGAAAATGAAAGACAACAAGTTCCTTTCACCTGTTGATCGCGACTAGGGAGATCCTCTGTTTGAGACCACGAGAGAAAACCAGTAAATGTAAAGTGGCTTGAGACTGATATGAACTAGTGTCATCGTCGCCGCGCGCTCTCTTACGGCGGTACAGGCGTGTATGTATATATATATATATATACACACATGCATGTGTGCGTGTGTGCGCGCGTGCGTGTGTGTACATACGCCAAGTCGCAACATTCACGCACTCATGACACATACACATACAAGCAACCATCGCTTGCGGAGCGCGCGTGTGTCTATATACATGCATATATATATAAAAATGAGTCGATCCCAGTTACTAAACTCGCCACATTTAATACGGCCATGAAGTGCTGCGCGCTCCTGTTGCTGCTGCTCTTCGCCATCGGCCTCGTTGCCGTCGACGGTGTCAGAACGCAGGATGTATTGGGGTACGTTTACCTTACTTGTCACTTTTTTTTTTATTTTTTATTTTTTTGCTTTTACGAGTTCATTTAGTCCGATAGAGGCGTCGTCATGGGTTTTTTCCGAAAGCATGTGTAAGATACATTATAGTTGGTTTGCACGCGGATGTACGCGCCTTTTTACGCACATTGGTTGGATTTTTTGTTGATTTTGAATGGAAGTTGCGGTCCTTGTTTTTTAACGACAGCGGTTGAAAGCGAAATTTCTAAAAATCAATAAGATTCGTTGTTTTACGTAACGAACGACTGTGTGCGTTAATCTCGAATGTTTATACAGTTGGACGAACGGTATGTTTTTTTGTCTTTGTGTTCCAAAATCGGTTGTTTCGAAGTGGGCGGGGGGAGGAGGGGGGGGGGGTACGTTAGTTTCTTGACCCGTAAATAGCATTTCTTTAAATAAGAAAGCATAGTATACCAAACATTGTACGTATTTATGAATAACTTGAAGAAAAACGTTCTCCGTAGAACAGTAATACGTGAAGTTCAATACGCGACGTGACTTCACTTTGACATTTGATGGCCTCACGATGTAATTGATAATATGTATCGTACGTTTGGACTAGTTATTGAACTGTTCACTTTCACAAACGCAACGCGACTCGCGCGAATCAAGATCTTGATGTACGCTTAAAAAAATGTTGTCTTTCATGGAAAGAGCTTGTTGTACATAATTGGCTTAAATATCTTCTTGTTCGCTGTACAATTAAACGTCAATTGAAACAGTTTCTTATCTTAATGTGTTTTATGCCAAGGTAAAAAATGCCGTTATAAACAGAACGATTGACATCAGTGCAGGTACATTTGCAACATTCGAATTAATGATTTATACAATGTATCAACGTAAAAAGAACGAACAATCGAACTGTGTGGTCTTGGTGATAATCGCTAGGATGTAGTACCTTATAATTAACGCAATCTTTATGCATTATGTCACGAAGCTATTAGTTAAATCGACGTGACGGCGGAAATAACGATGATAATTTATATCTGGCCTATAACAACGCATAGTGACTTGTTATTTTAATTTTGTACTCTTTATCTTGGTACAAATTCATCGTTCGCTCGTTAATTAAGTAACGTAAAGTTCCAGTATTTGCAGGATAATTTGTGTTAAGCAACACGTTTTACGAGCAAAACCTGAACTTGATCTCTACTCGTCGAAGAGCAAAAAGATATCGTTCGATGAATATATGAAATTTATCGGTAAACTGTTAAACGTCAAGTGGAGATCACTGTTGATTTTACGCTTAGAAAGTTGCGGAAAAGGTGCGTTTATGTTTGCTTCGGTTGACGTATACGCGTACAACTGGTGCTTACCAAATGTTGAAACAATAGACATTTTACAGCAACTTTTAGAGAATTCGAGTTGATATACTTTGAGAGGACATTCTAAGAACAATAGTGATCGTCACACTTTTCTCTGCATTGTTGTTTTAAAGAGCTTCGCGATATTCTTTTGTATTAGTTATCCACGAACGTAAAATTATTGATATTCGTCAGTTCTATAGATAAACGGAATGCGCAAGACAACGAAGTTTTAAGTATTTCTACGACGGTAACTGCAAATGTCAATTTTATTGCTGTACCGTGTCTTAAATGTACTCTAAACATCATTTCACGTCGTTTTATATTGCAGCATAAGCTTCTATCTGTTACCGTTGTAAAATAGAACATCTGTTCGACATCACGCATCATTTATCGTGCACGTCGTTCATTTTCGAAATTAGCGAAATGTCTATTTATGGCATAAAGCTACCAGATCTAGTTATTCATTCTCTACTTCTATAAAATAACGATCACGTTAACTGTAAGCAAAGGATACTCACACGTGTATCCCTCTAATAATTGTCATTTTGTAAAACAAAAAAGAATGCAGAGGCTGTCGGTCTCCTGTGATACGGCATCCAAACTGGCATTGGTGTTATCCCATAACAACGAGGCAGACTTTGACTTCTTGAGAGTTCCACGATCGCTCGACGAGCCCGTAGACATTTTAGTTTCGTCGAATCGAGTTGACGATTTCAAAGATGAACTACGTACAAACGATTGCGAATTCAAAGTTTACGTCGATGACGATGTTAGCCAAACTTCGCAGAAAGAGACGAGGCATAATCGACGGAAGCGCTTTGTCAGTTTTGATCAAAACTATAATACAATCGACTTTAAATCGTACCCTCGGTATCAAGAGGTAAGATGAGGTATGACTATTGGTTTTATTATTGTTTTTTTTGTTGTTTTTTTGTTTTTTTGAAGAAAATATCACTTGGCACATGTTTTAATTAGTGAGATCGCAAACCGAATGTTACGACTAGGAAGGAAACTTTTGAATTATTGAAAGTCTGCTTGTTCTATGAATTGCAATTAAATCGTTACTCGTGTAATTCATTCATACTCTGGTGAGTATTGATACGATTAATTTTGAACGCAAGACGGGTTTTTACAAACTCTACGCGAGAAATGAATCATCTATCCGAACGTTAAGTTTTCCATGACATATCGGTAACCGGGAATACTGGCTTGTCTAAGTGCAAATGTTGCACTTGAATGAAAAAATGTTTTTTCTCCCCATACCTTTAAATAATACATTCTATAAACAGTGATATTTAAATATTAGATGTAGGTAACTCGATAACTCTCATTATCAAGTACGATAGCTGCAATCGAAATAAGTTTTCCCAATTCAAATGAAGATAATCCCAAAAAAGTACACGTATATACATACATATACATGTAAAAACCCTTTCAGATACAAGCGTACCTTCAAGTACTCGCCCAGAAGTATTCGTTCGTCAAGTACAAAGTACTGGGCTATAGTTCCGAGAATAATGAAATAATGGGCGTCGAGTTTTCCAGTGGTACAGGATCAAAGCCTGCTATTCTCATCGATGCCGGTATCCACGCTCGGGAATGGATAGCACCAACTACCGCGTTATACGCCATAAAACAACTGGCCGAGAACGCCAGTAATTACCATTTGTTTCAGAACGTTGATATATACATTGTACCACTTGTTAATCCTGATGGCTATGAGTACACCCACTACAACGAGTCGGTAAGGATCTTCTTTGAAATGCAGGTTTTCTATACGAAGAATAATCGATCTTGAAGTTAATTTTGGAATGTTTTTAGACCAAATATTGGAGGAAGACGCGTACCGTGTACAATTTCACGGATTGTGTAGGAGCTGACGCTAATCGTAACTTTGATTTGGAATGGATGAGTAAGTCAAAGTGATAATTTGTCGTTAACAAAAATCACCGTTAACGTTAATCGTGAACAATGGTAATATTTTTGTTTCATCACGCAGCTATAGGAGCTTCGAGTTTACCATGCAGTGGTACCTACGCTGGGAACCGACCTTTCTCCGAACCAGAGGCTCGCGCCATAAGAGATTTCATTTTGGCTCGGCGGGATCGGATCGTGGTGTATTTGACGTTGCACTCTTTCGGACAGGTAAGATTGTACGACACGTGCATAGAATCGTAGGCTTCCTTATTTGACGAGAATGCAGAATTTAAGCTAGTCCTATAAATATAAATATACACTTTATTAAACAAGTACGGTACATTTCTAGTATTTCCTTCATCCTTGGGGATTTACGACAGAGCTGCCTTCGAATGAGCCAACTTTGGTAAATATTACGAATGATTATCAATGCGACGTTAATTCAAGCTAAATTGAATGAAAATGTTCTTTGCCAGAGGTGTACTGCTAATGCGGCACTAGATGCGTTGACGAAAGTACGGGGAACAGTTTACAAAGTAGGCAGCTCCACCAATGTCTTATGTAAGTACATTGAGTCCATTTAAAAAAAATCTTTTGAATTCTTTGACGAGTAATTTTGTACACCAGCATGGATTATGACCCATCTAAATTACAGATCCAGCATCAGGTGGTAGTGATGATTGGGCAATGGGCATTGGTGGAATCCCAATAGTATTTACAATTGAATTACCACCGTTACCAGGAGGCATTGAGAATTTCTTCCCACCCGTCAGTGAAATTGAACCAGTTGGTCGTGAGACCTTTGAAGCTATTAAAGTTTTCATTCAATATGCCAATGGCGAAGTATGCACTGTACCTAGTAAAGTAGAATTACCGCCTAACGATGATAGCTGCATCGACGACGATATTACATTCACGTTTACACCATGACCTTCATTACTTTCGACGAGAAGTCATAATTGTTTGTCGCTGTTTGGCTTTTTCTTCTTTTTGTTTTGTGCGCGAAATCAAATGTGTGTTTGTGCAATCGAATGAGTTGTAATAAAGTTATTTAGACTAATCATGCATTTTTATTTGCGAAAAAACCGAGAAATTCAATATTCCATGTCATCTATCGTGTTGATTTTAACATTTTCATATAACATTTATTTTTGTTATCGTATAATTTAAAATTGAAAACCGCAGCGAATAACAAGATTTGCATAAAAATGCAACGATACTTATGAACATTTTCAAAGAATTATTGCGCGTTACTTTTTACAAATATAAATTTCAAATCAAGGTACCTAATCATTTCATTATTATTTGAGATATATCCAAGCCCAAGTACGTTAAATCAAGCGAAAGGTTTTAATATTTTCGTTTTTTGTACATACATTCCGACGTACGAATTCTGCGGAAAAATATTCAAATTGTAACATTTTGCTTGGTGCGAATGAAAAGTGACACAAATACCTTCAATAGACTAAGAATTTTTAGTAGTTAATCCAATTTTCAAAGAGGGACTGTGACAATATCTCGATATATGGACACGTCCTGTCATTGTTCTGTCAAAAACAAACCAAATAATAATAAGATACGGAATAATGTACGCATCTGGTGCATGATTTAGTTATTATTAAATAGCATATTTACTGTCGACGTAATCCCATTTCCACAATATCAAAGAAAAGAGTACGATCACTGGAATATTCTATGAAAACTAATTCATCGATAAGAGGGTAATGTAGTTCAGGCAGTAATGAGTATCGTTTAAGAATTACATCACTACAAAGTTAATTGAAATGTTTCCACAAATTTTAATTTGTACATCTATGTAATGTCTTTCTTAGAAAGCTTTGAAATATTGCACCACGTCACACCTTGAGCGAATGAAAATATCCAAATCGTAATATAAACACGTGTATTTTAGATTTCAGTCGGAATGAACGTTCTACTTAAATGATCATCGTTCGTGTATGTATATAAATGCTCGAATTTTATCAAAGAAATAACACGCTATGCTTATAACGACTTGAAAGATATTGTCTACGCACAAATTCTCGTATAACGATCTAGATTTAATGATTTCTTTTAATCGCCTTCGTATACCATTCGGATTGCGCGTGAAGATAAAGATCATTTCTCAGTATAGAGTTTACGAAACTTCAATTAATGTTGATTGATTATAATCAGCACCGTTGTCGGGTTGATATAATTTTAACTTTAGTATACCAACAAAAATTGAAAGATAACACTTGGATTTATGCAGCTACACACATGTACATTGCATTTTGATTTGTTTTGATTTAATTTACGTTTCAATAATTAACGCACGCGAACTTTTTCATGTACGATTCGATGTATTCCAGCAGAGGATAATTTATCGTTATTAACCAATCATTTCCTCGATTTAGAATAAATTTAAGACAATGCAAATAACTCCGATACCATCCATTTAATCGTACATGTTTACTAAAATAATAATTAAGGCAGTTAATTAACAAGTGATGGTAAAAACTATTGTCGAAACGTCAAATGTGTTACGTCTAATTATCTAATCAAAACATGAGACACAAATACGTATACATATACGTGGTGTGGAGAAAATATAGTTAGTTATAGATCTAGATTAACGATAATGACATTTGGTTTGATTGTACTGGCTATATATTATGTCGATGTTACATTGACATAGTATACAATTTATAAATTAAATATTTTCGTTTTCATGAAAATCAATGTAAATACTAATCTTCACGTAAAAATATTAAACATTTGTTATTTTACAAGTAGCTATATTATCTTCTATTATTTCGAATAAAATCAAACCAGCAAACGAATTCAATGTTTTTGTATAATGTGCCAAACAGTTATCGTAAAAAACCAAAGACTTCGCTGTTTTTTATAAATAAGTGCCGACAATCACAGTGTCGATCAAAAGTAACTTAATATAATTAATACACTGTGAAATCTCAAATATTCTAAACTTAATAAATAAAGTAGACTGACATATATAGCGCGCCAGTTTGGAAGTTATTATCGGTGCGCGATAATGGTCTGGCGGATGATCGATATAAATTGACGGGAGCGCGACTGAACCGCATTATTAGTCGAGTGGTCATGAGGGTGCTCGCAGTCGTTTTCGCCGCTCTCGCGGTTGCTGTTACTGCTTTCGAGCAGGAATTGCCTTCCATCCATGGGTGAGTTATCTTTTTATTTTTATTTTGCATTTTATATTAGAATCTATTTTATTCATATTTTTATCTTATTTCGACATCACGATAATATGTATGAATAGATTTTTTAACGAATCTTGTAATCCCGTATGATTGTATTGCTATTTTGTTAATTAACATTTTTTGATGTGCTTTAGTGAAAATTAAAAATAAACCTTGGAAATTTGACATGCCAATATTGAAAAAATGCAATAAAATTGATTTTTTAAATTCAAAGTTTGATCTTTTTAAGGATAAAAAAAAGGAAAAAATCTTAATAGAAATTGTTTATTTGAATGTTAGCTTAACTATAATAGGAGTTTGAAGTCATGTGAAGACACAAATTGTCATCCGGATTCGATAATTTGAAGAACTGTACGAGGCTGATAATAAATCTAATCTACGATAAAAATTTCAATGTTTGAATTATTACAGATAGCGATATTTATATATAATATAATTTAATTCGATAAAAAAATAAAAATAGGAAGCATACTTGTGAACATATAAAATTCATTAAAATTTCATGGCGTAAGAAAAAAAACTACAAAATTATTCAGTTTGACAATGCTCTTTTATCGTTATTTATTACACCTAGCATGCAAGGTCTGAAGATATTTTGCGACAACGAAGCAAAATTTGAATTTGTCGCCAAGCACGAGGGTGAACATGGTTTCGATTTCTTACGTATACCACGTGCACTGAACGCTGCCATCGACGTGCTCGTCGCTGCCGAGCAAGTGGATTATTTCAAAAATGAACTGGTCGCACGTAACATCGACTTCGAGGTATTCGTTGAGGACGCAAGCAAGGTGATCGAGAGAGAGCTTGCCCTTAACCGACGTGCCCGCATGCTACGTGCCGGTACTGGTGGTATCTCCCTCAAGGCTTTTCCACGTTACGCTGAGGTTAGTTGTCGATTTATTACTTGACATTACAACCGTTTTTTTTTTCTAATTAAATTTTGTACCAGCATTTTTTTCTTTGTTCCATCTTATCTATAAAGTTACCTTTGAAGATGTTTCGTTGATCGTGTGTTAAATTATTTTTTATACTATTAAATTAGTTTTGAACAAAGCGATCTGATGGCCTTGTGGTGACACTGTAAAGAAATCAATTTTTAATTATTTTCAAGGTAATTAGAAAATTTGGGTTATTTGCTTTGAAACAAAGACGTTATTTCAATCAATTGCAATATTAGCTGCACTAACTCGTGACTTTTAATAGTCGTAAGCCTTGATAGGCTTGTCTTTTGTTGAAAAAAAATGTTACTCGTTACATGAATTTATCTAAATACCATTTAGATCGACTAAATTTTTGACTATATATATCACCGAATGAATCTGTCATTGGTTGTACTGTAATTTATATTGCATGTTTTATTTTTACTAATAGTACGTTGATAGCCAATTTTCCGTTTAAGTGAAATATATTTTTTTTAAATCTCGGTAAAGTGCTTCAAATGATGATTATACTTTTTTGAAAAAAAGCATTTATTGCCTTTTCGTTAATTACATATTTATTTGAAATTTTTAATACGTAGAAGTACGAATTTAACAATCTTCAAAATTCATTCGTTTAAAGAACGATTATATCTGTATTGTTCGATTTTATATTAATTACATTGAATCGTTGATAATAATATTAATATTGCTTTCGTTTCAAGACTGTTTGATTGTTAAATTAAAAATATGAGACAATGAAAAATAATCTCGGTATAATTTTGTTATAAAACTTATCATGTAAAACTAATTTAATACAATCACTAATTTACAACGAATGTCGAAAGGAGTTTTATCAAATGAGAAAACGTATCGACAATCGTGACACTTGACTCGATATCTTTATTTCGGACTTATTTCGTGTTGCGTTTGCTATATAATTCGATTAGTTGAATCTTATCCGACACAATTGATTTGAAGGTTTTTAACGACGCTTCTCGATGTTGATCATAAACGTAAGTTTTTGATTGACATTGGTTAGATTCTTGAAAATTGGTCTACGTAGGTTTGTCTGCTAAATTTGTCGTATAGAACTTATTGTAATACTAAAATAGCCAATTGAACATTGCGAATACCTAGAATTTAGTTAATGAATGAATGTCTTTCGGCGCCGTGATCCATATTAGTATATCTATGTCCGTAAAGGTGATAAGATTTCACTTCACGATGATAGTTGATCGATAATATTTTATTTCATTCAATATTTCATTACCATCGATATTATTGTCGCTCTCGTGTCAAACAGTCATAATATCTAATTGTATTTTCCACATTTTTATCTACCGTATATGTTTGTATTGTACCTTCGTATAAAATAACATCAATCATAATTATTCGTCTTAAAGACACGACGAATGATTTCCTAATATCAATTTGGCATAATGATCAGGCTTCTTTTTATCTATTGTTGTTTTTGTACAATATAACGCAGTAACAGGAAATGGATCATTAAACTTGGGCAATAGTAATCCGTCACAATCAATTCCACATCATAGTCGAAATCTCCGCAGGAATATAACTTGCGACACAAGCAAACGCAATTTCCTTTCTCACTAAATAATTACGATCGATCAACACAAATTATTGATACTTATCTGTCGTTGCTAGGGAATCGATAATAAAAAACGGAAACTTATCATTCCAGATCAAAGCATACGTCGAGAGTCTACCAGAAAAGTACGGTGATTTCGTGTCAACCTTCACGATTGGCAAGAGTTACGAAGGTCGTGAAATCGTCGGTGTAAAATTCAGCACTGGTCCAGGTGACAAGCCAGCTCTCCTCATCGACGCCGGTATTCATGCCCGCGAATGGATTGCGCCATCCACTGCCGTCTATGCCATCAAACAGCTCGCTGAGAATGCCAGTACTCATCATCTGTTTGAGAACATTGATATCTACGTCATTCCCTTGTTGAATCCCGATGGTTACGAATATACTCACAAAAACTCTTACGTAAGTTTTTCTTTTTCCTTATGCTGTGGTTCGTTAAGAATCGTTGAAAGTTCATTTTTTGTTTAGACTCGTATGTGGAGGAAAACTCGCTCAAGGTCATCGTCCTCGTCGTGCGTTGGTGTCGACGCCAACCGTAACTTTGGCGTCGAATGGATGAGTAAGTGTTTATATTCAATTTTACAACAAGTTTGCACAAATGTAGTACATGAAAAAGATTTTTTTTCCATTTTCAATAGCCATTGGAGCCTCGTCCAATCCATGCAGTGACACCTATGCTGGAAACAAAGCTTTCTCTGAGCCCGAGACTGCTGCTCTCAAAGACTTCGTTTTAGGACTCAAGGCTGTCAAGACTTACCTCACCTTCCATTCATATGGAAACGTAAGTATGATGACGTTGTTTCAGCGATATTCTTGTGTACACGTATTTTCAGTAAATTTTCTATTCTCCAGTTTATTTAAATAATATTACATCATAGGAATATTCGTTTGTTCCATTCGATTAAAACGTAAATCATTCTTTGACGTATCCCGCCAAACGTTTTTTCGACTTGGCTTCCTAAAAAGAATAATTTTTCTCATTTTAGTACTTACTTCACCCATGGGGATTCACTGAAGAACTTCCAGAGAACGAGCCAACTCTTGTAAGTTACCGTGATCTAGTAACTGTAATATTGTTTCGTTTGTACGAATTCATGAATTGGTCTCGTTTCTCAACAGAGATGCGTCGCTGAAGAAGCTGAAGCTGAGCTTAGTAGGCTGAGAGGTACTCGTTACACGATCGGTAGCTCCACTAACGTTTTGTGTAAGTATTACTTAGGACATGTTGCCATTTAGATGGATATTTTCCGATTAACTCATCAGCAGTTTCATTCCTTTTTATTTTAAAAACGAATTCGAACCCTAACAATACCAAAAGTGTTGTATAAAAAGTATAACTGATATCTTTATCCTTGAGCAGATGCTGCATCTGGTGGCAGTGACGACTGGGTAATGGGTGAAGGTGGTGCCGAATTGTCATACACCGTTGAACTTCCAGGTGGTTCCTACGGCTTTGCACCACCACCACGTGAAATCATTCCCGTTGGTCGTGAAACTTTCGAGGCTATCAAAGTCTTCGCTAAGTATACCGCGGGTAAACTCACGTCATGCTAAGGATCTGACACGACTGAAAAACTGACTTTGCAACTGTTATTTGTGTTTTTTTTTTTGTCATCGAGAGATTGTGTTGTTATGTCTTTTGCAATAAATTGTTCTGCAAAATTGATAATTTAGTACTAATTTTACTCTTTTTCCGAGGTAATCTTTTCATCTTACGAAGGTGTAATTTAAAAAAATTAACTCAATATAAGGTACTCTCTACGAAAAACCATCAGGTTGATAAAAAAAAGTATCATAAAGCATACGAGCGTAAGCATTTCCCTTTTTGAGTTCATTTTCCGGCCTCATATGCTAAAATGTTTTTTTTCCTCGGTGAATGAAAATAAATAAATTAAAAATGGGTTACGCTTGACAGAGAGGCTTTTCGCATGGCGTGGCGGTGTCTGACTGGCGCGCGTATCATGAATTCGAAAAGCATGTAGGTGCGTTTTTGCGCGGCGCCTCGGATTATTTTTACTTTTCTACGTTTATTTTTCACCTTTCTTTTTTTATTTCTTCTCTTTCGCAAGCTGACTTTCTCTCCCGCGTTTGCCTAATTGCGAAACAAGAGACTCATTAGTCGCTTTCGTATAAAAGCCGTGGGCGCTACGCGAGAAAACAGCATACTCGAAAAAGAGTACGAGAGAGAAAGAAAGAGGATTCAAATTTTGTTTTGATTCCACCGTCAAGGAAATTGAGATTCGCTTCTGGTATCTTACGTACGTGCTACTCTCGTAGCCGTGAAAAACACAATTGTTTACACGCGTCGTGATCATACTGACGTAATACACAGTTGAACGAAATAACCAAACGAAAAAATGCATCGCTCAAAGCTAAAACTATGTACCTGTTCCCTTTGCCGAAGCAACGACGAATGTCCTAAAAAGCTAAATGAAAAATACAAGAGAAAGTGAAAGATTAGCAGTGAAAGTTGATTATATATTAAAAAAACACGTAGTTTTCTGAAACGTGCAGCTACGAGTAAGTAAACGAGGACGTGATGACAACAAAGGTAGTCGAAAAAGGAGAGAAATATATTAGAAGGGTAAAAGCTCATTTGTGAAAAGGGAGAGCTGGATTGCGTATAGGCTCACCGCGAGAAGGCAAATGTATATACTTATATATACGAGGTTCTCTCCTCTCTCTCTCTGAATAATGAACCGCTTGAAGCGACACACAAACGCCGTACTGTCCAAACGAGAGATTGTTTGCGTGTCCCAAGGAGTTGAAAAGCTCGAGGCAAGAGAGTATACACATCTTGCGGTAAGATATTATTTGCGGGTATATAGAATATTGGAGTTTTATGGCGATAATTATTGGGATAATCATTTTGTGTCGTCGAGCTAAACGAGAAAAATCAACAAATTCAATTAATTAACAATCTAATCGTTCGATGATTTTACGTGGTTAGAGCATTTTCCTCTGTATTTTTCGTGTTTCCGTATAGATAGCGACTTTTCAAATATTCCTTGGAAATATAGTATTTTTGCACGATCTTGAATATCTAATGTTATAACAGTTAATGCTAAGTAGTGCAATGCTATGAACTATACGTATTGTCGTTGACGTGAGGTAAGTAGCTTATCGCAATTTACCTGCCTTACTTACAGTAGATTGTTACGCAACATCAAAGTCGAGTGATACTACGCTTTGAGTTCAGCGGAGAAGAAATTGTCTTGCGATACAAATTAGTTTGAATTATGACCATTAAAAATGTAACTAAAAAGTACGTAGTTTATTCAACGTTGAAAAAGCTACTCGAAAAAAGAAAGTAGTTGAATCTTAATTCCATCGCTGTTTCGATAAACTTCAAGAAATGGTGCACTCACGCCAAATTACAAATACTTTTTTCACGTCCTCGCTGGCGCAAAAGTTAGAATAAATAACTGCATGAGAGCTTTTCCCGTCGCGCGCGTGGTCAAAGTTAAAACTTGCTCGCTTTATATTTTTTCTCTCCCTCGCCCACGCGGGGATCCCTTTTCGCGCCCGCAAAAACTAAACTCGTTACGTAAAAAAGGAGGTTCATAGTCCATGGAGGACGACCTCGCGAGATGGTATGATGACTGTTTTCATTCAAGTGAAACTTTAAAATGCGTCGTTGAATCTTGCAGGAAATGTTTCAATTTGTTCTATTGTTTCGTAATCTCGTGGCCTCGATCGAATCATCTTAACGCGTGGAATAAAGAATTTAGTTTTACCAAATCTGATTAACGTTTATATTTAAGCCACACGTTTGATTCGAAGATATCTATGACGTAATGTTAGTTCTTGATATCCTCAAACGTATTTATTCAATTGCCCAATCGTGCGCGTGCAAGTATGACGCAAGTGAATGGATTACGACTTTCAAAGACAATTATCAACACGAAATCAAAACTGAATAAACGTTTTGAAAATCACCCAAACAAAACAGAATTTATCTAGAAAAAAACAAAGACGTTATGGAATAAAAAAAAAAAGAAGAAAGCGAGAACTTAAAAACGTAACTTTAGCACTTGTAAGGTTGGAAGGCAGAACAAACGGCACGAATTAGTGGTGTGCGATGTAGCGTGTAACTCTCAAAACTGCACTCTTTCGTAGCCCTCGGCATCGCACGTTTTACGCTCAAGACGACGTCTGAGAAGAAAAGAGGCTGCGAGGAGCATCTCTCCCTCTGGTTTCATTGCCTCTGGGACCAAAAAGGGAGACACGAGAAAGCGAGATCTGATGTACTCTATGCTCTGTTTTACATTTCCTTTCTTTTTTCTGCGACGATTTCTCTGTGACTATACCGACATGTTCAGACTGTGCGTGTTCGCGACATTAACACCAAATTGACGATTTTCATTTAAAATTTACTATCGCCACCCTCTATTAAGTGGATATTTGCGTCGAGTATCAATTTGTTGGAAAACGAAAGAAAGATAAAGCTAAAAAAAGCACTATGACTATATACGTTGAAAGGGGTGCAAATCGCAATTTTCGAACGCGTAAAAAGACTTTATTGATTGCATCAGCGATGCGTGGGTAAATGGTATACACACCAAATAATCCGCGATAAAGGGAGCGTGGAAAGGAAAGGAACGAGAAAGAGAGAGAGAGAGAGAGAGAGAGAGAGAGAGATAAAAAATAAAAAAAAGAAGTTTGGCGTTGCGTACCCTGCGAACAAAAAAGAAAGAAAAAAGGACGTACTGGGTATAGGTTTACAAATCCAGCGTTATTACGAAGAACGTAGTAGAAGGCGATCGCCTTTGACGCTCCTTTTCTCTCTTTCTTCTTTAATCCCTGTGCTGCCCCGCTTGCACGCGTTCGCGTCAAGTGAGAGGGAGAGAGAGGGATCAGACAGCCTTGGCGACTTTCATTAAGGCTTATCCTTCCAACCCTCTCATTGTCGCCCTCCTCTATTTTTTTGCCCTTGCCTCGCGCATTGTTTCCACCCCTAATTCTCTTTTCTCTTTCTCGCTCTCTTTCTTTTCCTCATCCCCTGCATTTATAGCATATCCTCCCATTCTGTTTCACTATTTTCCTTTTTATCCCTTTCGCTTGATTTCGAACTACACTCGATCAATTGCCGTTACCCTGCCGCGATATTTTTTTTGCGAAAGTTTCTCTGCAAGCGGGTTTTATTGGTGAGAAGTTGCTCGTTGGAATTTGATTTATAAGAATCGGGATTGACAAAACTTTCAGATGTTCTAATGAATAACGATGGCTGACTAGTTTGTTTTGTTTCGTAGGTGGAAAAAAATCTTTTAGACGTGTTTAACGTTGAAATAAAATTAGTATCACCGCCAGTTAAAGAGGAACGTACGTAGATCCCGAGACTCCCTTTTTTTCTTATACTCATCCGATCGATTTCTATTTTTTATTTTCCCCCCTTTACTTTCATATCAGCTCCGGCGCCCCGCGACCCTTTTAACGTTGTTATATACAACAAGCGTGTCATTAGTATGTACGCGTACTTTTAGAATTTTATAACACTGAATATTAGATAAAACTTTAATAAACCAACAAGAATTTGAATATCATTAATGACGTATACAATTTTGAAATGTTTTAATGTTTTTTGCGCTGAACAAAGATCTGGTTTTCTTACCGATATCACTCGTAAACGAGTTATAATGAAAGAGAACTTCGGTAACAAACGATATTTACAGGGTGTGTCTTTTCATTGAACGCCGTTTGGTTTGTCGGCTTTGAATCACGCACGGAGTTCCTCGGTGTCACAGTGAAAAGAGAGAGAGAGAGAGAGAGAGAGTGGCTGAACGAACGAAAAAGCGTCGAGCAAGCTGACGCCCGTGTGGCTCGCATCGACAGCTCGCGGGAAAATTCGCAATACGTAAAACATGTATTTTGCCGTATAACTTGGCACAATAATGGCTTGGCTGTTTTTTTGTTTGCTCCCACGTGGAGTTATCATTTTTTTTGTTTTACCCAGGAATGGAAATATGTTTGATAAATAATGCTTGCCATTATATACCGAGATATAAAAAACGGCAGTTTGTTAATGTTCACGAGCATAAATAACTTGAAGAAGGGCGAGGAGGAATAGTAGTACGAGAAATCCACCCTATAATTAAAGTAATCTATGCAATTAAAACAAGCGTCTTGGTGGAGAAAAAATTGCTGCGATTAGAGGGAGGCTTTGCTCAGAGGTAAATAAAAAAAGAAACAAAAGGGAAATCGGACACGTAAAGCTGCCAGACTAATTTCATGGAAATTTACGAGCTTGAAATTTACAACAAAATTCAACGATAAGAAATCAAATTTGGTTGATGCGACAATTATAAAGAATGTCATATCGACGGATGAGTATCAAAGAATATAAGCAGTTAGTCGAGACGAGAAATACTCGTGTAATTTATACTGCGCCCAATACATTAAAGGTAACTAAAGATCGAAAACGCTAATAACATTTGTTATAATCGAATTACTAATTTTTAATACAAAATATTTCACGCAGTTACTTAAATTATTTTACTATTTCAAATAAAAATCTTCATCAGCAAAGATAAACTGTGACATATCTAGAAAACCCAATCGACTTTGCACCATCTGCAATATTTTTATACACTGCCACGCCGTCTATGTTATCAATAAAAAATCAGCCACGAAAATAGCTAGTCCAAGCTAGAGAGAGAGAGAGAGGGAGAGAGAGAGAGATGAACAGGAAATCGAAAAAGCTCCACAAGATAAGAGTGCAAAATGAAACGAAAAATAAAAGTTGACGGACCATCTTGTATTCGTTATTAAATTTCACTCGATGAATTAGAGTGAACCGAAACGCCACAGTCGTCGCAACGTAAAACTATACGAGAACTCGCAGTCGTGACTATGGACTATCTGTATTATATATTATCGAGTAGGGAAAAGGTACGAGGGGTGAAAGAGAAGGCGACGACAATGAGAACAAAGAAAAGGAAATCCGCTCTGTCAACTATACCCGAACACGATACTCGCACGCGACATCGAAGGATATATATATATATTTATATATATCGAGGTTTCGAAAAATAGGTTTTGGCTTGAGAGTAGCTCTTTTCGGAAGAAAGACTGCGAGATTGCATTTTTCAAAAATGATATTTTATGTTGAACTGTAATATTTTTCTAAAAATGTTTTAAAATATTAAATTTTACTGAAATTGTTGTATTTTGTATCAATTATTAATTTTGATCACGTTGATAGTTCAAACGTTATTTTTGCCTGCCTATTCGAATCAATTATCATCTCACGCGTGAAAAGAAATATTGTAGTTATCGCATATACAAGCTGATGCCATATGAGAGCTACTTTGAACAATGGAAAGCTACTTACCTAAAATCGTATACAACCGTCTGTACGTTCTTGATCAAACTAAATTTCTCGTTCGACAAGTTAGTAGAGGTTAATACTGAGTAGAATGAAAAAGTATTAAATATATTTTTTAATATTATTTATTATGCAACAAGTCATGTATTATTTTCTTAAGTTTAAAAAGTATACAATAATAATATTCATGGTTACAGTAATATGCGTTCTTAATAAACTAATTGAAGTTTTAAAAACAATTGCCTCAACTTAATAAAATACGTAAACTTAAATTAACTGTGATATTAAACGTTCATGATAAATAATATCGCAAACTATTTGCTGCTGTTGCTGCTGCTGCTGCTGCTGCACTAATTGTTCCAAAAGCAAACACGTAAGCTTATAAGAAAAGTTACAACAATATAGAAACAATTGTCAACTGTGCATCATTTTATAATTATCATTTTGACTAGATTCAATTTTTTATTCATCTTTTTCTTTTTTTTTTATTTATCGCTCTTCATTCAAACTCGAAAAATACAACGCTGATCGATACGCTGAGTCACCTCTGCACGCACTCTTTAGTACGTTAATTATCTCATTACGACTTGTCGGTTTTTTGTTTATTTGTTTTGTTAAGAACGAAGAATCATCGACAGCAAATTTGTTTTAAAATACATAAACCTCTTTTTCTCGAGCCGACGTAATATATATACACACTTTTTGTTTGTTCGATTACGTGTAATATTTAAAAGCATTTGTTATCAGATTTGAGAAGGTCATTTGTTTTTCTTTTATGTATAAAGTACATGGAATTTTTTTTTACGTTTTTTGTTTCGACGCTGCTAAATTGGAAAGTTCATATATTTTACACGTTAATTCGAGACATTTTTTTTTGATTTGTCACCGATCTTATCTCCGAAGAGATAGCATATATTCCAACATCATCTCATGTCTGCCACGCAAGCGATTTATATCCGTTATACGTTAATTCGACAGAAGCTTATTCTCGATCATACAGACGGACGATACAATAAATGTCCTCGTAAATGTGATTTTTTAATTTTTCATTCGATAGCCTCTCTCTCTCTCTCTCTCTCTCTCTCTCTCTCTCTCTCTCTCTCACTGTTTTCTCTCGCTTTCGCCCTTTCTCTCAATTTAATATTTACAAACGTATCATCGACGGTGGCCTGATTCCTCGAAACACAATTAGAAACCATTCTCGCATTTAGAAGTTTCAGTCTGAATTATTTTAGACTTTCACAAGCTCAAATCACTAATACATGTCGACGAATTGAGCTTCCATGGCGGTTGGTTTTTGATATGGATTCTCGTAAGTACGTTTTTAATGTGCGACAAAGAATTAGACGTTCCGCCAGAATGAATTTCATAAAAATTTTATCTACTTCTTTCAAATATACTATTTTTTTAAATTTTCATTTATGAACTCGTGCGAAACTATTTATTCGTGTTGCTTTTAACGCACAATCTTGTTAGATTATAAAAAAATCGATTTTTAAACTATTCTGTTTAGGAAATTTGTCGATTTCTTTGTCTAATCTTATGTTTATTGATATACCGGACTTGTGTACTCGCTGTCCTAAAAAAGACAAAATCAATGGGAGATTATTTGAAATTCACGGAAAATTAAATATTTAATCTAAGAAAAGCCTTAGCATCCATAAATCCAACATGAATAACTAATTTCGCATCTAACTCGTCGAACGGGTAAAGTCCCGGAAGCGCAAATCTCTAATCTAACTTTGTTTGTTTTTGGATTCTTGCAAGAAGCTATATACAAAAAAGTTGCGTGGGTTTATTTTTGGTTTGATCCCTCCCCTCATGGGTGTTACAAATAGGTGAATCGATATGTCTCATTGAATGGGCGTATTTTTTGCAGTTAGTTTGCCTAGCCTTGCGTAAGAGGAGGATTATTCCTTAGCTGTGATCGAGCCGTTGGTCAGTGCCGTAAGCACGCTCTCACCACTTGCTGTGTTGCTTAGTGTGTCGGCTGTACTACTGGCGTTCAGCTCCAATGTCGATTCCTGTAAAAATTCAATTTAACATTTTTCCATTGCGCGTATACGATCGTTGAACATGATATTCCTTGTTTCTTGCTCGTGGAATAGTTTTCCACGAAAATAAGAATTTTATAGGAAAAATGCTGTTATTGGACATTCTTAAGCGTAGACCTACACGATTGTTTATGTATTCGCGGTGTTCAAAAATAAAATGTAACTTATTGTAAATAACATGGTACTCTTTGCTTACGTGTCGCTAATTAGTAATTGTAATTGTGAACCAATGTAAAAACATTACTTTGCTGGAATCACCAAAGGAACGATCGATCGATAGCGAACTACGTCTTGAGCTCAATATTTATTTGCAAGTATCTCCATATTTTTGAAATTTCACGTATCACGAAAATAAATTCAATTAAAGCGATCAACGTTGAAACTGGCACGCTTTGAAAAGATAAAAAATTCGATAAACGTCTCACTCAATTTTGACACATCTGAAAGGTCATTTTTTTCTTTTACCCAGGACAATGCCGTCAATCATTATCCGTTTTTTTGGATGAAAATCTGAATAATTATGATCGACGTAGAGTCCGGCTTAATCTCATTATCGAGAGCTTTTAGTGGTATGTCGAATGAAAGAACAAAAAAAAGGCTGCCGTGATTTAAGAGCTCCAAGTACTCCCGTGATAATTACAAAGATATTTCAAATTGGATGTATATATGACAATTATACTCGTTTGAAATGCAATATCAATTACAAATAACCACCTGTACGTTGTACCGCAAAAATCATACAGAAAGCAAAGAGAATATGCCGGGAAAAAAAATTTGTTTTCGTTCACTCGCCGTCCATTGAGTCAACATAAAACCTGGCAGAATTTTTTTTTATGATTTAAAAAGAAAACGTCATAACGCGCACTCGCATCAAGACATACGCCATATAACACAGACTAGGGAGATGTTATTACCAACAGAATACGACCACACATACAAGCATAGATATACATGGGCGTTGGGGTAATTACCTATATAGGAGGTAACGCACAGATGATCCGTTGGCAGATCGCGTGATTTATGATGGAGGAAGAGGAGATACGATTTCGTACTATATAGCCAAGTTTACGCCTATCCGCCGCCACGACACGATTTCCCTGTTTCGATCGACACACACCTGGCGCACGTTTGCCCGCAGAGCTTTGATGGGTTCTTAATTAGTGCTGAACCTATACGGATATATATGTTCCACGCTGTTTCGCGTTGGATACGTTGGTAGTGTGCGTTTATTAGATTTACCCAGCAGGTGAATAAATACCCTCCTCGTTGTGAATTACATTTTATAATAGACGAATTTTACGACACAGAGCTGGGATGCTTGATTAACTTAATTAACGTTTCATATTATCGAATTTCGCGTTCGTTCTGTTCTTTTTATTTCCCCTTTCATCTTCGTGCACGACGCGTACTCTTTTCAATAAATTAGCTAATAGAGCAAACGATCGTTTTCGGTGTGTATAATTAGATTTTCAAATGGAACTATGTCAACAAACTATACATAGGAACGTAATCACGAGGGAGAGAGGATGGCTTATCTACACGAGTAAAATCGAACTTACAATGGCAATGGGACGCCGGGAGTAGCATTGTGAATTGGACCTGTTCTCGTCGAGCATCATTTCGTCGCAGCAGTCGTCGTGGTCCGAGCCGTTAGCCTCCGATCGAATTTTAATGGGTGACGGGGCGTTCTCGTTATCGGTCGACTTGCCACTGTCTGGTGACGGCAACAACACGTGGCCGTCCATCTCTTCGTCTTCTTCAATTTGCTCTTCGCCTTCTTTATTTTCCTGTTACAAATCGTCATTGTCGTACCTTTCGTTATTCAACTTTTATTTTTCTATTGCTCTCGGTTTGTTGTTGTTGTTTTTTTTACGCATGACTCACTTGATCCTGTGGTATTGGCGATTGCGATGATTCCTTGTTCTCTTGACTTGGACTTCGCGAGTACTTGGCGTCTGACTTTGTACCAAGCTCGTAAATGTTGATCATGTGTGCTGCCTGGGCGTGGACCATCAATTCCCAGGCTGATGGAAACGAGTCTTTGCAGAGAACACATAATAGAGAAGCCGCTGAATTTCCTATTGTAAATTTATCAAACATTCAGTCTCATGCTTAATCATCCCAGACACTCTGTCTTTTTTCCATTTTGTCCCGCAACTTTGACTGTCACAGATAATTCCCGTAGAGGCAAAAAAAGAAAAAAAAGCACAACTGATAACGAAGAAAAGAGCATGTAGCGTGCAGCGACGACATTTAATTTCCACGAAAGTGTCATTGTAATGAAAATGCACGGCGAATTCAAAACAACAGGACGCGAAAGTGTTTCAAGCTCGTTAGCATCAACCGAGACAACGTATAAAATATAAGAGAAATAACGAGTCTCTCTCTTTCTCTTTCTTTTCTTTTACGTACTTGGTGTGGCGCCGTTGAACGTGTGGCACTTGCATGTGAACCGCAACTTGCAGTAATCCCGTTTGTGCTCCAGCAACTCGCCCAGATCCGTGAACATTTCTCGGCAGTTGCCGCAAATTAGAATGTCCGGATTGCCTGTAACAAAATGCCAACCAATGAGAATGGACCGTTCTTTACGGTTGGACTTGTTGAAAGAAGAGAACTGGTAAAATTGCCTGAGCGTTGGTACATTTTACGCATCGTTTTATTCATACACGTAGTAGTGGAGTTTAATTCGCAGTAGCTGGAGCTTTTTCCGAGTAGGCATAAGTGTTTTTATTTGAATCATGTTCAAGCCTTTAGTATGACCTTTTTTGGGGGGTATTCGACGTTGTTTTTTTTTGACCTCAGGTGTACAAATTGAATTACAAATTTTATAACAGGAGCTCTTTTATTTGAAAATTGTATTTCCAATGAAAATTTTCGAAAAATAGATGAAAAAAGTAGCGTCAGATTCAATGAACGCACGAATGCATTCAACACCAAACAACGTCGTCTACGTATCAGTTAAAGTCTGACTTGTCGCATCCACAACGAGGATTAATTATATGACCGACCACTCTCGTTGAAACTATATCTATACTTACTGTAAACTTTTAATTGGCTGAGGTCCTGTACGGCATTGGTCGTCACCTTTTGTTGTTTTGGTTGCTGTTGCTGTTGCTGCTGCTGTTGTTGTTGTTGCTGTTGTTGTTGAGTACGAGCAGGTGGCATGAGACGAGGCCGTTTGAGCGGAGGTGCCAGACGAGGTGGGAATGCCGTGGAGGCGCAATAACTGGAAGCATTTGTTTCATTGTAATGAGAAATACATGACAGTTAATTAATCAAGTTGTATTTTCTTTAATCTCGGTGAAATGTTCGTCGAGGTAATTAGATTGATATCAAAGAGACAATAATGTAATTGATTGGTTTTATTATTTAGTTTTATCGAATGTTTACACTTCTTTGATTGAACGACGATTAGTCAATGATCCTGGGAAATGGAATTGATAATATAGTTATCGCCAAATCAACGTTATTTACTATAATGTTTGACTTATTGTCCTAGCGTGTTTACTTCAATTAGATTGTACTTTCTTTCAAAGTAGAATGCACGAATGATACAAGTATTACCGGAAATGCCAATAATCTCCTCCCGGTTAGATCAAACGTGGATATTTTTCAAAAACCATAATTGAGTATATCGGAGATGTGGTTGGCTTATTCCGTTAATTGCTGCGATCAGTCGAAACGCGCGCATGCACTTGTCGAAATTTATGCGCGTTGGCTCGCGAACCACTCGTGGAATGCGTTAGCGAGATCATGGAGCATGACGCGACGCGTTTCTTGCTCCTAAAACCCCTTAGGTGTGTATCGATAGTCTATTGGTCGATAATATCGTCTTTTACTTTATACTTTTATTGTTACAAACGCTCAGATAAACCGAGGGCGCAGTGAGTATTAAAGAACGTCGATTAAGTAGTCTTACTGACCGTTTAGTCAGGCATTTAAGGAACGCTCGTTTTTCCATGCTCGAGAGTGACATCTAGTAATATTGTTTAGAGAATTCACTCAAAAATTGAATTAAACATTTCTTTACCAGCATGTATAACACGTATAAAGTGTCGTTAGGAAAAACTTGAAACAAAAATGTAGCAAACGAAGATCTTTGTAGCAATGGCACATACCGACAGCAACTGAATGAAAGGCAGCGGTGTTTATCTCGGCTGGATAATGGAGCGCGAGGACTTTTATTTAGAAGCGAATAGAAGTCGCACAGAGACGAGGGAAAGAAGACACATATATACATACGCGCGCACGAATGGATAAATACTGCCTCCTCTCTCTTTTTTTCTTTCTCTACGTTTTACGGCTTCGCGCTGACGTGCTGTCACCTCGTTGTTTTCCATTTTCACTGCCACTCCCCTTTCTCTCTTTCTCTCTCTAAAACTTCTTTCGCTCGTGCACGCTGTTCGCTTCTGTTTTTGCCTATATATGTTGCGATCGAGCGGAAAATTATTGGTTGCGCGTTCGGTTTACATTTTTTTTACGCCAGAACATTTGCGAGTCTCCCTGTTATTTCTTTTTATGTTTCATGAGTTGCAAGTTTGTTTTCAAAAATATTAGTTTGACAACTGCAAATAATGGCGATTTTTATTCGTTGAAAGTTGCAAAGGATACAAGTTTGATTATTAAATTAACATTGGGTGATATTTCAAGTCCGCTTGTATTTAGGACAGGAATGTGGGAACGGTTATGTTAGAGCTACATTGCAGACGACCACTTTACTCTGGAATGGCACTCTTGAGTTCAAATTGAGTATGGGCAAAGTTACAGCTCCGGATAACTTTGATCATACTGTAGTTCAAGCTCAAAAATGAGCTTGGATTACACCGGATTAGGGATCATTCAATCAAGTACTTGGTACATCGCGCGGAGTAACTAAAAATGAATGTAATTTATAGGGTATATTTTTACGGCATTGATACTTCTCCAGTAATAATATAAAAGGTGAAAAATGCGTTTTAGTCATTGTACAAATGAAAGAAAACAATTTTTTTTCACAAAAATCATTCATAAATTATCGTGTAAAAATGATAAGTAATCACAGACGTTTACCTTCGTCAAACAAAGAGATAAAAGGGGTCCACTTAGAAAACCTTCTTAGTGCCGAGGAGAATCTTTTTCCTTTTAAAATCGTCGACGGAATGGAACAAGACTAAACGAAAGAAAAGTCGATTTCGCGCGCGGGTCAACGCGGCTGGTAAAGAACAAAAGGGAACGAAAGAGAGAAAGCACAAAACGGATTGTAGCAAGGGGTGATTTATGGGAGACACATAATTGTCCCTAGTGTCGAATCTTTCGACCCACTTGCCGCTCTTAGTTTTTCTTTCGAACGGAACGTCAGTTATTACCTTTTATTTTTTATTTATTTTTTTTCTACGTTTTAATAGTTCTAATAGATGTGCGAAATTGCGTAAATTATTACCTTTAATGTTCGTCCAATTACCGTACGTATTCATTTTGCGATTGACATAGAAAATTTAATAGGAATAGTTTTCAATTGAGTTTCCTTTTAATTAAAATATTGAATAATTTTATCAATGTTTCGTTCGTAATCAATTTTTTTTAAAGAATATTGACTGTCATTTAATGAAATAATTCTAACTACACATGGCTTTTTCAACCGTTAAATGTATTTCATTTAAGTAAATAGTTATTTCATCAAAAGCAATAAAAATAACGAAACGTCAGGTCAGTGCATCGTTTCCGTACGCAGAACGAAAAGGATAAATATAAAGGCATTCGTGATTAGGTAACTTTGTAATTTGACAGACACTATCAATACAATTGAAATTATACTTTAATTATAATTAATATAACTGTCAAAACTTGACTCGATAAAATTATATCTTTTTTTTTAATTTAATTTTGATCTAATATACTAACGTTTAATTTTTCCATCAACTTGCTCGCACTTTTAAAAGTATCGAACATATTTTATGAAGAAAAAAATTTATCTATCGCCAAGTCGTCGTGTTGGAGTGGGTTGAATGATAGCCGGAAAATGAAATAAAAATTATGCTTCGCTCGTTTTTCACGACTGGTCGTTGCGAAGCGTTAATCTTCAACAACGAGCGCAAAAGAAAAAACAAAGAACAGTAGGAAGAAAGCACACGCGTTTTACTATTCATGCGAGGATTAAGCGCAAACGCGTATATATGAGCGTCCCTCGCTCTCTCTCTCTCTCTCTCTCTCTCTCTCTCACTCTTTCTCTATGTGTCTTTGTAGCGTGAATGACTTTTTTTTCGAGACGATATATAGATCAGGACTTAGTGCTCGTTAGCGTTTGAGCTTTGGAGATGTGCCTTTCATTCAAAAAGTCGACGCTTTCGAATCGATCTTTTTTGTTTTCCATCTTCCGTTAAAACGTTCACTTTAAAAGATGTACAAGTTAATATAAAAACAATAACGCGGTCAGCTTTGTCATCGATATTTATTTGAAAGGGTAATTGGCGTTTATTTCAAATTGAGTTACAATCAATTTATTTAAAAAATTATTATTTAAACGCGACTTTAGTACTGATGCTTCTTTGTATTGATTACTCGGAAAATAATATTACGGTTGTGAAATATCATATTATGATTTAAAAAGCGTCCGTTGAATATCATAGCAATCGAATGTAATTAATATCATTAATATCAAACATCTATTGGCTTTGTAACGTAAGTTATTTATAAGGCTTTAAAATTGAAATAAAAAAATCGACTACGTCCAATTCAGAATTAACAAGTAAAATTGAGTACAAGTTCCGAAGTAAATGATTCATTTTAATAAGAGGTAAAATTTAACATTACGTATATTTACAAGCTAGAGAAAAGTTGGAAAACCACTTGGCACGTACGGCATCGATCTTTCGATTCATAACGGTGGTGGCGACGAAGCATTTAGCGCGGTGGCCAAGTCGACAAAGAGAGGAGAAAATCGTGAAAAAAGAAGGGGGTCCAATCGTCCGGATATTAAAGCGTACATCACCCGCTTGGCTCGACCCCTAACTCTTCCTCGTGTCGGCCGTGAAAACGGACGCCAAGCGAAAATGAGAGCAGGATATACATATAAATAGAGGCGTCTGGTAAATTTCAACGACTTTTTTTTTCTGTCAACGCCCAACGCGTGTGTTTCAATAAAAACATTACGCAAGCGTTTTTATCGTCAATGTTTATCGCGTATAAAACGAAAGGAATATTTGTTTCAAATATAGTTGTATATTATTTGTATTAGTCGTAAAGCTCACCCAGTATCGTAAAGAAAAAAGTGTGCTATATTTGAAAAATAAGTAAATCTCTCACGTCAATTTAAAAATAAAAAATAATGTCATACAACAAATCTATATTGACAAATAGGAAAAATTCTTTCCTTTCTGTCAATCCTCTTACAAAGTAGAAGAAAAAACAGAGCAAGCACACGACAAATTAAAGCCGGTGACGTCCACACGCAGAGCCATTAGATCCAATTACCGTAGCAAACGAACGCAAAGATAACGAAGCTCGCAGGGAGAGACAGAGAGACAGAGTGAAGAAAAGGAGCAAAATGTGGAAATTGGGGAGGAGACACGTCGCGTTCACTAATTACTGGTTATCAGTGCAGCAATCAGCCAGCAGGATATTCGTCCGCTCGACAAAGTAATTGCCCAGAGAGAGAGAGAGAGAGAGAGAGAGAGAGAGAGAACATCTAAATGTCCGGTGCAAAACAATGCCGGGGAATGATGTGCAGTCGGAATAGACTTTTTCGTGTGCTATTGCTATTTTACACCGTTTCGACGTATAAAATGAATTTGGTGTGAAGTGTTTATGAGATTGTATCATTCATGCAGGTCGATTAATTTCGACAACTATGCAAAATTAAATTTTGCCAATAGTATATTTCACCATTATTCGACACTGTTCAGATGTTCAACATTTTTGTCTATTTCAATAATTCAGTAACTCTCGATAAAATAATTTTCTACACTCACAATGTTTATTTAATTTCGTTCTTTGTATTCGCGGCAATTGTCGAATAAAATGAAAAATGAATCGAGCTGCAAAAACAGAGCCGAACTACGTAAAAACATATAAACACCGAGACTAAAACAAACCATCAAGCCAATTTTTTGTTCTCTCTTTCCATCCATTGGGGATCGATTATTTGTCGATTATAACCAGAAGGCATACACACACACACACACGCGCGCGCGCGCGCGCACACAAGAAGTATACTTGAAAATTGGAGATTGAAAAGCAGCACAACGTATATCGAAATGTAGCGTATATCGAAAAATCATACGTCATGTAGCGGTAACTCGAGGGTCCTTACGAGGCTGCTGCTCCTCGAAAAAAAGCGAATCAATTGTCGAGTCGCGCGTAATTCGCCCGCGCGCGTTTTAATTAAAACCTCCCACCACTGCTACCCCTCCTCTTACGAAGCGTAATTGAATCTAATAAAGGAAATCGCCATACTTTTCATCCTTTTCGCCACTTTTGTTTTCAATGGGGGATATTAAAGTTGGGGCGTTTAGTTATTTTTTCTTCAAATTTGTTCGATTTGTCTATTATTTATCACTCGAGATTAGTATTTTCATTTTGTTGTTGTTTGATTGAAGCTACAATGTTAAATTTGTCTTCGACTGTGTTTGCTGCCAAGTTGTACACTTGTAACTTGGCATACAAACACGACGATCATTTAGATTCATTGGAGCGTCATATGACTGATGATGACGTTAGTTGAGATGTTGCAATTTTTGCTTTTAGTTCAGATGCCTGGTTTGATTTTATATTTATGCGAGCCTCGAGCGTCGCGCGCTTATTAGCATTTTGGCTTCTAGTTATTCCGCTCTGCTTAGAGAATGTTGCAGAATAGTCGTACAATTAACTACAATTTTGGTGATAAATTACGTGAAACTTTTGTTTGATATTCAAGCAGTCAGAGCTACATTTAAAAAAGCTAAGCAAAAATACATTATCCAGTACTTGTCAACGATGCCATGTTATCGCGTGAGTTCCATTTAATCTCCTGCGAGCGGCGAGTTTAAGTTACGCCACCGCACAGCGTTACGCAAGAGATTTTCATGGGCGTTAAGCCAATTAGCGTACGCGCGATGCGCGCCTTTGAATTTATTTGTAATTCAAGCGAAAACCGAGAAAGAGAGAGAACAGATCGAAATTAATTAGCTTCACCCGATCAACGAGCAGTTTAGCTGCTTGTAATGCCACACTAATGAAGGCTAACTGCAAGCAATGGAGTATCATCGTTTAGCGGCGCCATACGGATTTAGTCATTATTAATTTATCCCTTTGTTACGTAGTCGGTAACATTAAGGGATATCGAATTTTTCTTTTAATACGCCTGACTAATGGCTGACGATTACTACTTGTAAGGTTTATTTTAACAGTGGAAGGTACATGTTTAATCGACACGTGTACGTTTGTTAACTTTTTCCACGTATTACCAGTTAATTTTAGGACCTACTTAACGGCCGGGTTTATCTCTCGTTTTCGCGTGAACTCGTATTAAGCAAACATAGCGAGACCCCCTATCGCTTGTTTCAACAATGAGTTTTGATATGGTTATTAATGATTTTGTAATTATCCGTACCCGATTGTTGTCAATTTTTTTAGATTTAATCGACAGAGAAATTATAAATATGTTATAAAGCTAACATTTGATACTATTAATGTACAGGAAGTCGAGTAAGCACAATTGAATAAAGTAAATGCGGAGACATTCAAACGGAGATATTCTCAAATTGAACGCCGAGGTCTTATCTGTCGCATTAGGAATCCCAGTAAATGGTTAACAGCTGTCAAGCCGGTTTGATCCGTTTAGTAGGATTTGCGTTGACATGTATCAAACTGCGTTTCCTCGGCTAGTTTCCCTTTACTTCGCTCAAACCTAAATTTTAATTAATCTCTCGTCTTAATATCAAAATCCAATAAATTTTCACTTGTGCGAAGGATTTTGTGAAGTTTGATTGTGAAAAATAAACGAAGGTAAACGAGAGAAGAGACGTCCGAAGGGGAGAAGTAGGAGAAGTATGTCGTATAACCCAAAACTGTCATTCGTAACTCCGAATTAGAAGCCCCAACAGCCCCTCGCCCCTTCATGAGATTAGTCTGGCGTGAAGATATATACCTTGGCTCTTTCGTTGTATTGTGCAGGCTCGTTTGAAGGGCTTTGAAAATGATGAAGTTACTTTTGAACGAGCGGATTAGTTCTTTGAGAATATGGTTTCAGATGTACTTTAACATAAATGTCAACTGATTGATGTCCTTTATTTCTATAAAAACAATTGAAAACGTGAAGTTTAAAGGTAATTTATCTTGAAAATAGTCGGGTTTATACGTAGCGCACTCGCAGCGATTACGAGAATCGAAAATCTCGATTGGGAACGCGCGCGACAAACTCTCGTCTTTCGTCTGTCGCGTTGGGCTTGTACATAGACGACAATTGCCCTGTTATTTCGCGTCGATGGAGGACTTTTTTTGTCGCACCCTATTGTTGTGTTTCGAGCGTTTGTCGTTTTGCGAGCGTCGAGTTACGTTGCTTTGTCTTTTCTTCTTTAAAAAGGCGTTTTGTGATAATTGAGAAATAAATGTTTCTTTCAACGGATTTGATCCTTAATGGCCGAGTTCAATGTTATTACGTGATACGTTAACATCCACACCACCATAGGCACAATCGTTGATCAAATTAAAATATATTTTCTGTCAAAATTTGATCCTCTTCCACACATTTATAATTGAAAAGCTATTTTGCTCTTTAATAAACTAAGAGAAGAGTAACAGTATACTTTTGCGACCCGTCACTAATTAATCACCCAGCGTGAAAAAGAAAAATTCTCTCGTTGCTCAAAGTGAACAGGAATTACAGGCATCTAATTATGCTTCCCTTCGCGTTCATCCTCCTACCCGCGACTATGTGCATATAATGCAAACGCGTGCGCGCGTCGAAAATTAGAGGCCCAAGGTGCGAAAGCCGATACTCAACGAGAAAGCAAGCAAGCGAGCAAGCAGTAGCTCGAAACTGGCTGTTTGCGACCGGATATGAGCGAGTTGTGTGTACCTCACTCATACAACGACATCACAGAGGGAGAGAGAGAGAGAGAGAGAGAGAGAGAGTTGCAGAGAAAAGTGTTGCCAACTCGGCTTACTCTCTAATTATTCTGTGGGCACTACTGCGTATGTGTGAGTGTGTTGCGTACAAAGAGCGACGCGACTTTGGACAATTGGAGAAAAGCAAGAGAGGTATAAGAATGGACCTTCAAGATTGAATGTTTTACAATGCTAAAAGAGACTTTATACGAGAAGTGTTGGGTCTGAATAGATGTGACGCATTTCTGTAAAATGGAACGTTTCTTTTGTTGATTGATGAAATTAGAATTTATATGGTTAATGTAGTTTTAAGTGTGTCGAATAAGTTATTGAATTTTTCCAAGTTGAATAAAATAGTAGACGAAGATAAGAGTAGAGTGTTCGTACAAAAATTTCGATGTCAAGCCATTACATTGAGTTTTCTATTAAATATATGTAAAGTTGACAAGGTGACGTGGATTTTCGGATATTGGTTGAATTTATGCAAAGAACATCGGTAAATACTTGCAATGCATCGGAATTCAGATATAATTATGGAAGATCCAACAATAGCAAGTCCCGATAAAAATGCAAAATTCGTAAAATCCAACCTTTTTCTTTGATGAAAACTGAATAAATAATATACAACTCATACAACCTTTAAGGTACTTATACTTCACATGGTGGTAATATGGGTAAAGTTGTCGTGGCCGAGCGGTTCACTTGAAAATTCACTGATACTGCATTAGCATCGTTTTGACGTCGTGTGGAAGAGAAAAGGCCTTTTACAAAACGAAACGCGGCTAATAGAGAATGATAAAAGCGGTGGTCGCCAAAGCCCCATTGGCCTTCGAGTTATTAATCGGGCAAGTTATAATACTCCTTGGCCTCTCGTAATAATGACCAGCGTTCGGACGTTGGTTTCCTCTTCTCGTTCTCTCTCTCCTTCTCTCCCTATGCGGCTACAAGCCATATGAATATTTTGGCCGACAACTCCTCGCATGAATTCATGTATGTAATAGAGGACTCTTTGGATTACCCTGGTATTGAAGAATTCTGCTTGGGAAAGGGCTCTATTTTGAGCTACTCGATTTTTACAAATCACAACATTACACGATGATACATTTCACTGTCCTGTTTTTTTAAATGTAATCAATACCAACAAGTATGTACTACGTGGCAATCAGTCCAAAAACACGCGACATCTTCGCTACGAAATTTCAATCTCTCCTACATTCACACATCCTCTCCATTAGCCTAATAGTAATGGTTATTGAGTTACGGCATGGTTTATGCTAATCAGCGATTGACTCAACGCAGGCACAGGTCGCTTCCGAGATTAGCTGGTGGAAACACACACTGACACAGTTCAGAATTGCAGAATGTCCGTAATCCCTTTTGAGGATCACGCGAAACTAATGTCTTAGCTCTCGTCCGATTAACTCGTCGATTGCTTGTTTTTATTGTGTATTTTTTTACAGTTTTTGGTTTATGCAGTTGCTTTGCCAGAGATTACATCACGGTTGATTGTGTTTGAGTACGTGCAGTTGTAAATTGCGAAGGTGAAAGCTTGAGAATTGGTTAAGGAAGTATAAAAATCATTGACAAAGCACTGTTCGTTGTTTTGCTAGATTCTCAATATTTTCTGCTCGAGTAATAAAGAAAAAGACATTTCAAACGACAGTTTCTTACGACTATTACATTATTTTGAGGGGTAATCCATTTCAAAAAAGTCGAAACTTCCACATAAAGCTTCGCTTTTCGTAGCAGAGCTAATCAGATTTTCAGCTTGCTATCCTCTTAGCAGCTGAAAAAACTTGAACAGACATATATATTTTTTCAAGTTAAAGTCGGTGTTCATACATATACGTACGGTTCTTGAAAGGTTTATTCAACATCGCTTGAATATTCTCTCGCTCGCACACATATATATGTACGCGACAACGTTTGCCAGGCGAATTAGGCCGCAGAAACATCCGCCGCCGGGTGTCCTATGGAATTATGCGCCACGACGACGTTGATTTGGGCTTATATGCACGTCTTTTGCATCTTTATTATACGGCTATGAAAATTAAGATTGTTTAATTTTGAAATTCGCACTGATTCGTTAGCTGCGAATGTTGATTGTGGAAATGAAGAGAAGCAAGATGAATATATTTTGAAATTAAACCATGATGAATACTTAGCGAGATGTACGTTAATACAATGATCTTTGTATAATTTCATTACGTACTGTAATATAAATCTATTTTTCATTAATTTCACGTACTTGAACTTGTGAAAATATACGAGAACCCATTAATCTAAAATACGAAATTCTGAGTGAAAATGAAAAGAAAAAAGATTTATCTGTAAGTCGCACTAAATCTCAATGACTACAACTCACAGTTATTATACACTCTGTTCATCGCATTCAATTATAATCACCGAACAATTAAAGCAGCTCCAACAATGCTTCCTCCCCCTCCATTAAGTATAAAGAGCACGAACCCTTCTTCTCTCCCTCTCATCTCATGTCTGGAACTCCACGAAAACTCTCGAGGTTATAGAAAATCATAAAAATTTATATTGCCAAGCACACAACAACAATTATAAAGGAATAAACAAACGAACGAATAAACAAACGAAAAAAAAAGAGGGAGAGGGGAGAGGAAGAAAGGAAAAGAAAGAAAGAGAGAGAGAGAGAGAGAGAGAGAGAAAAGAAACAGACAGAGAGAAAAGTCTCGCACACATACAAATCCACGGATAATTCAGTATGCATGCGCAATGCCTCGCTTCTTTTGCTTTAATTGTCGCAATTCAGCGGCCCGACTGCGTGACTGGCCTAGCCAAGCGTATTCCCACTGACGACGAAAAAAAAGAAAAATAAAATTAAAAAAGTGTAGGAAGCTTGAGAGAAATGGCTTTGGACCATCTACCTATATACTCTCGCCGTTTAAATTTGCTAAAATACAAGGTGACATAACGAACGAAGACTCGATTTATCAGGAATAATAGTTGCATTAAAGGAAGTTTTTTTTATTACAGATATGAGCGTGAAACGTTTAGAATACATGAATAGCATTTCAATCGTAAGATACGAAACTAATCCCACGTAAGTAACGTAAGAAACGAAACAAACGAAAATCTCAAACGCAACCATCGCAAGAACAATAAAATGTAAATGTCTTTTTGGCTATATCCCTTGTAATTTCTCGCTCGTCGAAAATGCTTAGAAATGTCAAGCGAGACGCAATGGTATTTTTCTTTTTCTTCCCTCGATTTCTCGCCATTAAACTTAATTGAATTTCCAAACGGGCTCTCTTCGCCCTCGCCTCTTGTCATTACCCCGTCGTCATTGACCCGCTGCTGCGTGCGTTCGCACAGAAGAAGAAGTGTTTCACAAATTTACATCGTCACCCTCTCTTTCTTTTTTTCCGATTTTCCTTCGTTTTAGCCCTCTCTTGGGTGTAGATTTGATTTTATGCTTTTTTATTCTTATTCTTCTTCTCTCGTAACTGAGTACTTTGTCTTGGTTTAGATTCGTTTCTTCGGAATATATATTTTATTATTAGTTCTTAACGTAAAAATATGCGCTGGATAAGTGTCATTTTTAATTTAGTTTAAATCCCTATTTTCCATTCAATACTAGTACTTGACATTTTTAACATTCATTTTCTTGTTAACTTTTCTCGAAAGTATCGAAACATTGTCGTTTATGTAACGCCACGAGGTATACATAGCACTAAGATAATTTTGAAGATACGCGTCCATCGTTAATTTGATTTGACAAACGAAGATTGTTCACTCACCTGTCGTAGTAGTAGTCCCTGAAACAGAAAACAATAACAATTAATATCTGAATAAAGTTGTTGATGAGATAAAAAAATATACCTCCACGGGTGCTAATTATTTTTACGCGACGATTTATTTCGCTCATAGACGGGTGTATGTACAATTTCACTATCAGTGGCATAGTAATCGTCTCATTCACGCAAGCTCATCGAGCGAAATTGCTAGGGATTCATGTGCACTATGGTTTCGTGTGTGGAGGGTAATGTAACGATCTTACGTCGATCCTATACCTCGTATTATATGTCTTCCGCAATCCGCTCCCTTTCCCTCTCTCTCCCTCTCTCTCTCTCTCTCTCACTCACTAACTCTGACTACATATTGTTGGCCTTAAGAAACAGTATGAACGGTAAGTATCGCGTTACCATTACTTGATTGTATATTGATAAACGTGTGGTAAGTGAATAACCAAAGGATCTTGGCTAATAAGAATAGTGTTCTTAATCTTGAACTACTGAATATTATTCTATGAATATTCTATGCTATAGAAACTTTTAAATATTACTGTGATCGTGAATCTTGAAAGAAAAAAACAACCGATCCAGTATCTATGTAAATAATTGGATTAAAGTTTCTCGAAATCAAATAAACATTGATTCCTTGCTCTTGCTTAACCTATCTCGTGAAATGGTCTGTAAAAGTGCAACATCGATTTCTTATTTTAAGAAATTTTTTCTTTCTAGTTCAAAGGTACCTTTGATAAATTGAATAATCGATAGGTCGGCATATAATTACGTTATTTCAATCAAGTTAAAGCGAATAAAAATGTTGAATAATAAAAATAGATTACATTTATCCGGAGTGCTGACAAATTCGTTAAAGTTGTCATTCCGACTATTATTCTTCTCTAAAATTTTATTATTTCATTTTAATTTAACACTATCAATTTGCGTCGCAACTAAAGTAAAAACCAAAATAAGTTGACCCATTAAGAAAAAAAAGGAGAAAAGCAGCTTGCTCTCACATTTCTATCTCTGCACGCACTCTAAAGAAGCTAGGAGCTCGTCATTCTTGGGGGCGTATGTAGCAAAAGAGATAGAGAGAGAGAGAGAGAGAGAGAAAAGATTATATATATATACATATATATAGAGCGAGGCAAGCAGTTCACATAGTCGGCTCATTTGCGCACTCAGAGTGAGAGAGAAAGTCAAGGCGTGCACGCGAGTGGAGAGCGCTGTCCCCGGGAGCAAGTAGCACGTGCTTTCTAGTTAATCCTCACACATACACACATACACCCACATACGTAATACGGGTAGAGGAAAAAGCTGATTTTCTGATTTAACGTCACGGATTTTTTCGGTGAGCGATTGTCCACCGAGAGCTATTCAGATGAGAAGAGGATGGGATGGCGGAAGGGGAAAAGCTTCTTGATTTATGAGCGGGTTACTCCATCTTGTCAGCGGATCAGTTTCACACGTACTCTCTTTCTGAGCAGATGGACTTATCTTTCTTTTTTAAGGGGGGGGGGGCAGTAGGTGGAAAATACACGAGTGACAGATTTTTCTATGGGGCTTGTTTGTAGATAGGACTTGTATTTTATACCAAAGAAAAAAAGCGACTCAATAATTTTCCGTCTAGGTGCAGAAATAATTTTATACGTATAAATTTTGATTATGTCAATGATTGGACGATTGCGGATAAAGAAACAAACTAAACGAATATTTTCCTCTTATCTAAATACTTTGCGGCAATATTTAAATATCGAAATATAAAGTGAAAAAAGTGTCTTCTTAACACTTAATCTTCGAAAAAAGGGCCATATCGAGGTAGTAGTAGTGGAATTAGGTTGGAGGGATGAGATGGAGCCAAAACAAGGTTTCAGAATAAATTTGCGCTGCGCGAGGGAAAAGGACAAGATAAAAGGGAAGGTGCATACACAAAACTGGGGCTGGAAATAAGCATAACAGAAGTGAGGGAAGAAAAAGAAAGAGAGACAGCGACAAAAGCAAAGGTCAAAATTATACGAAGGGGCGAAAGGGGATAAGAAAACAGAAAAGTGGCCAAATGTTCCCGGAAAAGATAAACAGAGAGATTACATATACATTGAAAAGAAACCTCCACGAAGAATAATGTAAGAGTAGAAAAGAGGGAGAGAGTGATAGAGAAAGATGCTTCACACAAAGCAAATGATCAACGAAAAATATTTCGAGAGAATGAGCAAGCAAAAATGCCCGACTAGACGTAGACCCGTCTACTTGATTTAAATTTATTTGCAACAATCGTTGACTTGCAAAGAAAAAAATACAAAGATCGAAATGGAAGGGAGACATTGTTCGCTAATGAAGTCCTTATGAGAAGAGAGAATCCTCCATTCGCGGCAGAATCGCGCATAATAAATGTTCCAAGCGCGGTGTAATCTCGTACTTAAATCATGACAAATCGCCGCGACGCCACACTCGCGCGCTAGCACGATAGAGTGAGAGAGAATGCCAGCAGATTTATCAGAGAGAAAGAGAGAGAGAGAGAGAGAGAGGCAGCAGGAGAGCTACAAACTCGTGCACCGCAAAATGGATTCTGATGCCAGAAAGAAAACGTTCTAGCATTATGGGTCTTGAGATGCAAGCTTTGGTTAGTGCGAGTAATTAGATATTTTTTTTTGTTTCCAATAGATGCGAAGCAGTTGTTGTAAATTTGATAAATTTAGAATTTTTCATGGTAGTAGTAATGTATACCGTTCTGACCTATCGTAATGTTCAATGAAAGAGTCATAGTTACCTTCATCGTAAAATATTGTATCGCTTTGTCATTATTCCTTGTAACTCGACAAACACAAACTAGCTGTGGCAAATCGTGTCGGTCAGTGAAAAATAAAAATAAAGCTAACAATAAATTCAATGCGTATATATGTATCTTTCAAAGCATCCAACCCAAAATCACTCACGGAATTCAATCTCGCAACTCTCTACGGACGACGTATATTGATGCTACAACAAACCGAGAGAAGGAGGGAGAGAGAATAAAGCAAACTCGTGGCGCCGCGGATTTCACGCAAGATTTAGACGTACATTTTTCAATGAGCGCCTCGCTAGATTGACCTGGGGAATAAGCTTTTCTCTTTTTATCACACTCTGACGAAACACGGACACGAACGCGGACGTACGTTGCGTGAATATTTTTCGGCGTGAAATATTTTTCACGCTGCCTCCTATATGCTTTTCCTCTCTCGAGCATTTCACGATTGAAAAATTAATAATTTCGAGAGCGAGCGAGATATGCCGTTGGTTATTCTTTGAAATATCTGCCAAAGAGATGTTGCTGTAACTATTGATATAACTATTGCATGGTTAAACTCCTTCAAAGAAAAAACTATCGATTAGTGTCTAAATGAAATAATAATTCATTACAACGTTAAATGCATCTGTAATTATGTATGTGATTACAATGCCATTTCTGAATACGCACTGCCAAACAGATGCAGAACAGATGATTATTTTGATTGTTACTGTTCTTGAAATAGTTTCGTAATTCGCCAATGACAAACGTCATCGGTGGTGTAATGATTGCACAAAATAATTGATTTGCAAATTCCGTATTCAAAGACCATTAGCTTTGAAATAATTAAAGTGCTCGAAGAGGATAATAATATTCCGATAGTATTTGCTTTTCCAACAAATATAAACCACACTTGTGTGGCGCAATTTGATAAAATAAATGACATTGGCAATTTTACTCAAAATTACCTTACTTAATAATACAAACAATATAAAATGACAAGCTTTAATGTGATAATAAATCCTTGTAATCCTTTTAATAGCGAAATTTTCTCGGAAAGAGAAAAAATCGTAAGCGAAACCAAACGACGACAAACCCGCAGGGGAATATATACGCGTATATAAATATTTGCCATGCACTTCGGTTGGGTACTCGGGTCAAAATTGCTTGGAAACAAGTGTAAATTTGCGAGCGAGCAAACATTCATCGACAATTTTTGTATTGTTACTCTAAAAATAAAATAAAAACACGCTTGTCCTTTGATCGAGCTGATGAAGCGACCTATCATTTTATTTATTTATTTTTTAGGCTTGATTTACTTAGTTTTGCTTGCGTTTGCATTTTGCATATTGCGATAAGTTTTGTTTGCGTGCGCAGAGCTTCGTGTTTATTTTGCATGTTTTTTCAAAATTGAGCTCATGTATGTCGATCGCCCCGATACAAAGTGTTACGAATGAACGTTATACAGGTTTTCGGACGATTATTCCGTTTGTACATAACGACGTTATATTGGACGAAAGCTTGGGATTTTTTTACCAAGATACATTGGTGGTTTTGCTAAATACCAATAATGATCATCGGATAGATTATGGATTCACGTGATAACGGAAAGCAACGTTTCGTCGAATTTCTCTTGTTAATTTGTACGTTATCGTTCATGTTCTTCACAAATATTTATAGTTATCATTTGTCTTGTATACTATGGTCGTGAAAAAGCCTTTATTAATAACGCGAACCACTGAATAGCAGAAAGTAAAAATTGACACAGTAATACACTTTTAGCAAAAAATTTCAATTTCGTTTATTATCCGCAACATGTTTTCCATCTCTGACGAAAAAAAAATCAATGTTTAATTAAACTTCGTCAAAATACTGCATCTCAACTAAGTTCTAAAACGACATTTATCCCCGCTGAATACAACTGAACGAAACAGCCGAAAAAACGACAAGGACTGCATACGAGTATTTCCCAATCCAACGGGCATCCTTATACCGGCGAAGGGCTTCATACCGCAAATCGAGGATGCTTTGTGGCGTCCCACGCGGATACCAAGTGATTCCCAAGCATCAAGGATTCATTCGAAAAACGCGCCGTTGGTACTCGTAACTTCATCTTATACTGCTACGCTGTTGGCACGAAAAGCACTCCCTCGAGGGAGAGGTGCATCGTAAAAATTTTTGAGTTCTCCCTAGTATAGAAAGAGAAGGAGACGACGATATATAGAGAATGAAGTAGCGAATTAGACGAAAGTTCAAAGTATGCATGAAGGAAAGTTAACGATCGCGTTTATGGATGTTTTGGAGTTACAATTAGTTTGATATTATAGTATGCGAGAGTTTCTTTGAGAACTATATGGCAACTTAGGAATAAATTTTGTTAAGAAAATGTCATAAAAAATGTAGTGGAAATAATGCTCAATATTGTAGAAAGGAAATTTCAATCAACATATTCGACTGCATCTATGTGCTACTGTTTGACTATCTCTAATTATTCTGCCGAATAACAATTTTTCGTACAAAGCGCGGCCTCAAAGTATTTTAAATAGAAAATCGTAAACAAATATTTTTTCATTGCTTTTGTTAAGAGACTATTTCTGAATTTTGAAAAACATTCATATTCCATACTAAAATAACAATGAACCATTGAACAATACATGCGAGAAAAACTAAAAATAAAACAAAAAGTAATCAAAAGGAAGCTTCATTATTTTTCGAGTGGTGGCCACAGAGCACCAACTGTGAATTTTGAAGCTCTGGCGTATTGAATGACGTTATATATAGCCAGAGAGCACGCAGTTCTATCGTAACGACAACTGAAACTGGAACTAGCAAGCCACGTGATTGCCGTCGAACTTTTGCTATGCACCTCGTCGTCGTTGCCGTCGTCGTTCATTGTCCGGTTCGCGCAAACTCTGTACTGTATTTCTCCCTCCCTCTTCTCTCTTTCATTCACCTATGCTCTCTCTCTCTTTCTCTCTTCCTGTATTATACAAAAGTCAAAAAAGCAACACGTGAACTAGCTACTAGAAATTAAATACCGTTTTTTAAAGACTTCTCGGTAAGTGTTAATTAGTTTTTAAAGGTGTTGTGAATCGATGACTCGTTTGTGCCAATACAAGTTTTTCGACAAATATTATTACGAATACAAGAACCAAATTTTATTGGTGAATTATTTCATCAATATCGATCATCTCTATAAATTCAATATTTCCAGCAAAGGTTGACGCTAACAATATAGTTTATTAAAAATTATTAAATAAAAATGTATTATTCAAACGATTTAATTATAATAACGTCTTTAGAAAAAAACAAAGATCAAGATTAAAGACAATTGTGTATTTGTACTTCAATCAATGCCTGCCAGTGACACTCTGGCGTAGAACAAGTCATAGAGAGTATACACGAATCGCGTACAAACAAACGCGCAATCCTATCTCTCTCTCTCTCTCTCACACACACACACACATACTCACTCTGATACGACCGAAGAGCATATTTGCCAAGCGGTCAAGCGAGTCGGGCCAACTGTTTCGTCGACATTAGCATTCAATTACCCGATTTACCAAGGATCGCAGGCGCGTTTTCCGACAGCGACGAGCACTGCTGCAATGCTGAGTGGATTTTAAATGCTGACAGTCCTACGAATTCCAATGATTAGTTTTAGAATAGATTAAACTATTATCACTACTATTCACTCCAAGTTCAACAAATGAATTATGCCGAAATGAGAATATACTACTTATTCAAAGTCAAAAATATTGACTTGATAATGGAAAACAAAATAAATTCAAGCAAAAAATACATTCATGCGAGAATCTCGATTTATAGGTCACTGAATGCCGCTTGAAAGACAACTCCTCGAGTAGAAAGCACGAAAAAAAAAAACGTTGACTCACGAGGGGTTCGATAGCAAGTATCTGCAGGAGTAATCTAAAAATGTAATTAAGGGTAACTTCCCGTAAAAATCTTTTCGATTTTCTTTTCTACTTTTTTTAAAATTCTTCTCTCCTGTCTTTCTATTCCAAACGAATCTATGCTAATTAAAAGCTGGCGCACGCGACACAAAGTTACGTAGATCAATGCGAGAAAGTTTATGCATTCATTTATGCAAACGATCTGGCGCTCACTCTTCTATTTCTCTCTCTTTTTTTCATTGCAGCTGTAGACTCCCCCCTTCTATATACTGTTATCGCTATCACGAATCTTCACGGTCGCGCACGATAGGCGTGAAATCGCTGCTGCTGCTGCTGCCACAACGCGCAAGCTTATTAATATGTATGCTATCCTTTAAGTCGTCCACGTTATACCTTTTTCTTCTTTTTTTAAACGCTCCTTTTCTCTCTGCCTTCTTTATACCTGTTACAAATAAGCATCTATGTATTTTTTTAATAATGTGTTTGCCTATTGTTCCATGATCGTCCCAATGTATCTACTCTTAGTGGGAATATTTTTGTGTTTACCGAGCGTTGATAATTAAATGTAATGATTTTTAACGATGATCGATAAAAACAATTATTTACAAAGAAAAAGTCGCAACGGTTTCTGACTTGCGATGGACGTAGGTGAAAGATTTGATGTTCAGTGAAAAAATCGCCATTTAATCTGCTCAAATTGAAATTATAATAATTTACAAAATAATAAAGTATATAACTTGTAGTGGTTAAATACATCAACTGTTGCTATTTTTCGGTACGATATTTCAAACCATAAACAGTAATCTAAGACCAAAATTTCAATTTCCCAAAATGCACAGTGTTTTCGTATTCATTCGTAATTAAGTTTTTATCCGGATACACAAAAAAAATTAACCCCACATGTTACCCCATAAACCACTCATTTAATGACACGCATTCACTCATAATGCCACCACGGCATTAATCACTGGATTGAAAATAGTTTCCGAAAGAGAGAAAGAGAGAGAGAGAGAGAGAGAGGGAGAGGGACAGAGGGAGAGAGAAAGCGAGAGAATGAAAAATCGCGTTGCGATAATTACCATAAATCAGTCTTGCGTTGTAATAACGTAAATCTCGGCGTAAAAATTACACGCCGAAATTTCGCTACAGTGGCTCTCGAAAAGACAATGGGCCGCGTAAATCAAATGCTAACGCCGCGCATACACATGCAAATATATTTTCGTTTTTTTCGGTTGATCTCGTCGAAAGCCAATCGGAATAAATAATTAATGATCCAGCGATTCTGAATTGACCGGAAAGGCTTTTTGTTGGGGATAGTAGGTGTGATGCTAATGAGGCGAACTGCGCGAATAATGAGAGCGATATTTGTTATTTTACACTGAATATTACCGTGGACAGTAAATGGATATTGCATATTCTTCAAATTGCAAAAAATCATATTATATTCACACTCATCGTTTTTATCTATTTACCAACATAAACGTTGAAATACCGTTTAAAAAAGATACGTCAGCGCAGCCAAAATTGATATAGATAGATCGCCAATGAAATGTAGCAATAAAAAATGAGAAGCTGAAATAAAAGATTAAACTCACGGATCGCGGAGAGTAATCCGTCATAATTACTCACGACACGAGAAAGATAATGACACGTGCCAGTGACATTATTTACGTCCGGTGCTCTATACGTTGGCCGTTAGCAAGTATAATTTTTTTTACACGCACGCACTCCATTAGTATGCGAAACTTTACGCCTCCAGCAGGAACATTCAAATGATTGGCAAACTTTTTTTGGTTATTTTTTTGTTTGTTCACTCGCATTCACTAACGGAATTATTGAAATTTTTATCGATGACGTTTGTTTTTTTATATATAAAAATTACGATTTTGAACATAAATTTCAAGTTACTTTGCTTGATATATTCATTCGAGCGTAAAGGACGGTCAGCTATTGCATATGAATGAACGATTTAATCTACAGCGCCATCGATTGAATTTTCCCCGAAAAAATTCACTCACGATATAATATAATGCATTCACATAAGAATTTCCGTCCGGCGTTGATTTTTTGTTGTTGTATTTTTCCAACGCTGGCGTATAATGCGTCAAGGGACAATTTTCGTACGCTCGTCAAATTTTTCCAATAACGTAAATATTTCAAGGCGGTGGAAATCAGCGCGCGCCCGCGCTTGCCCTCACGAAATTCAAATGGAATATTTGAATATCAACTATGCCTTTTTACACACAAACATAACGAGTATCGGGGAGGTAAGGGAAGGAGAAAATACGATTGACGACGACAATAGAGTTATTAAGTCTATTTTTCTTTTGTTGTATATGCGCCTCTAGATCGCGCATCCACTATCAGTTTCATTCAATTGTCACTCACAAGTCAAAAACGTAAGATGTATTTTTCTATTTATGCTGAATTTTACCTAAGCTTACTTCGCATTAGATGGATGTAGTCTTTTTTGTAAAAAAAAAGAGATCGGATTAATACTCGTCTTTCGTTTCTTGTTGTGAAGCGAATTTATAAGATTCCGATGGGAATAGATCCGATTAAACTTGTAGCTTATCATGCCAATCGTTCAAAGCGATGTACAGTAAGCAGCATAAAGTTGTATTAATAATTGTACATCGTGTTATCGAATTCTCGTCATGCCAAATAATTAATTTATCCGAAACGGACGAGCAAGAATAATCGATTTCTGCAATGACAAGATGCTCGAGTTACAAAATCAATCGTTCCCAAAATTCCAGCATTCTATACACACACACACACACACAAGACCAACGTTCCGAAATTTAGTCTGTAGTCACACAACAGCATTGTGAAGTTAGGTGTGCAGTTTTGCTTTTACGATTGGCCAGCATCGTCCTCTGATTTATGATACTCGGTTGCAAGAGGTGGACTGTAAAGTCATCCGGTAATTTATTATCATTCGCAGCTCATACCTCTTCTCTGTCGCGTTTGATATGCCGAAAAGCATGTTGGTGGCTGTGGGATATAGTTAAGTTGTAACGGATGTTTTTAGGGCTGCGGTATATTTCACTTGTGAATCATATTGCCAAGAATTTGATTGGCTTGTTAAAGCTTCTTGAGCTAGAACGTTTTCGACGTGAAATTAAATCGCTCGTGGAGATTATTCGTGTAAAATCGGACGTACAGTGCTCTTACGATTCACCAAATGTTGCCTAATATTTTTATCTCATCCGCGAAGTTTTTTTTATTCTGGTGGATATACCTACGGTTTATTCGTGATTCGATTTCAAAAGTAATACTCTTTAAAATGTTTTGCTTCTTACCGCTAGAAAAAAAGTAACAATTTAAATTACGTACTTCTTCTCTCACCCATAGTAGGCAACGATAAAAAAAGAGTAGAAGTCACTCCTGTTGACATCTCGTAATAAGAACTTCACTCCGAACGAAAAGCCGAATACACCATGCGCATACATGAGTGGCTCTTTTTAAAAAAATGCTTTCTCGAAAAAAATCGGCCAATTTCACGGGGTCATGAAAAAAACAATTTCGCATTCTTAATCCGTCAGCAGACTCTTATCGCTTTCTGTCTCGTGCAGCAGTTGAGCTTTGCGGGAAAAGCCGTTCTGCGTCAGACACAATACGACACTGAGCTGCTGATTTTCCTGTCTTCTTAACCATCTTCCTCGTGTGCTCTACAGTATTTATTTTTCTTAATTGGATAGAATTGTACAGTAAGATATGATATAAGAAATCAATGTTTCGTGGGTTCTTTTGCAAGAAATTGTGCAACAACATCGTGGGATAACACATAATTCTTTGCGCATATGAATATTGAATAATCCTAGCGGCCAATGTCAAAATTATAAATAGCGCGACAAACACTGTTTGAACCTTCATACGCAATGATATCAACTCCCTAATTATCCGTAATTGAAAAGAATTTTTATCTTGCTTGAAATTCAATTAAAATAAAACAAAATTCATACCTATAAATTCATTTAATTGGAGAAAAAAACGAAAACGAAGTAATGTTAATTCGCGCCAAGTTCAATTTTAAAATACGTACGTTGACATAAAGTGCATACAAGGAAGGTCCGAGTTACTGTCTTAATACGACGTCAAAGAGCCCGATATATACAATTGGCTGCTTCTCTGTTTCTCGTCCTTGTGTAGAGTAACGTGCTTATAACCCACACGTGGATAAAGCAGTATATCAGTTGAGAGAGCTGCCCGCGCCGGCTGCGGACAAACGTCACACCTCCCTATGTACTCCTCTCCTCTTCTCGTATGTGTATGTATGTGCATGTGCGCATGTGTTTTGCTGTATATAGATATACATCCAACCACTAGTTAAGGTAGGAGGGAATTATTTGATGGCTTTATTCGTGGTAAAATGCTTATTTATTAATATATTATACGCGGATGCGAAATTTAATTCTTTAGTCATATTTATACTAGCCGTTGTTTGTATTTTGTTCTGTGTTATTAATACGCTAAACAATTACTTTGGATTCCGATCATGCTATTAATTAATTATTTTTCTTTGAAACGGTAATTCGATAGCGTGCCCTCGTACATGTATATTTCAGCAAATAATACATCATTCAACAGCGATGCGACGACTCATTTTCAACATTTCGACTTTCATTCCAAAAAACAAAAGAAATGTAAAACATGGATTCAACGAAATGAAAAGTTAAAAAAAAAACAGGAAAACGATTAATCAGATATAAAGGGACACGTTATCTCGCGCCTAAAAGCGTAGTCGACATGTCAAGAGCGAGAGAGAGTGAAAGAGAGAGAAGGAGAGAGAATGCTAAGAAGACGCCTCTCGAGAAAAGACTGATGTACGCGTACATACGTATATACGAATGGCATGAGCTTCTGTGAGGCAGAGAGATAGGGAGAGAGCGAGAGAGAGAGAAAGAGAAACGTCGATAGACGTAGCCCGAGGAGAATAGACAGTAATGGCCGTGTCGAGTACGACTGTCTCGCTACGATCTTTTTTTTCAGTTTGTTGTTGTCGTTCTGCTTTGTATTGTACAGGGTGAGAGAGAGAGAGAGAGAGAGAGAGAGAGAGAGAGGAAGAGTCGTGGATATATAAATTGAATTTATCTAATTTGGGACGATCTGAGAGGACATTTTATTTTTGTAGGGAGAAAATTAAATTGTGATACTGCTAAACAACTTTTTGGCGTGAAGTACTTGAGAGCTTCTAACGAAATTACAAAAATCATAAAAATTCAAAAGACAAGAAACGTCAATTCAGAGAGACAGCCGTGTTGAGGTTCCAGTGTGGCTTTTAGAGCACGCAAAAGGTTTTCTTTCGATGCATTGCACAAGATAAAACAAGTGCATTTGGTTCTTATTTTTGTTGTGGGGAGTGTCGAAGTGGTTGGTATAAAGCCGAATACTGATTTATCGAGAGATTTCGACAAGATTCGAGTGGAATCGTAATTTTGAATAAACAATACTATTGATAATTTATGAAGAGTGAAGCCGCCTTTTTCTCGTTTTTTTTTTGTCTGGACATACTTTGAATCATCCACTAAGGTTAATACATTTTGAAAATCAATCTTAAATGTGTTTCAGTGCGGTAAGTAAATTATAATTCTCCTATATATAATGAGTCTTCTTTCTTAGTTTGCCTACAGTAGGACTCTATACATTTTTCACGGATCAGCGATGCAAGAAAACGTCAAGTTTTTAAGCGGATTAAGTATGGCTTTAGAATTTGAAAGTTTTTGAGCGACTTTGATGCGAGCATTGCTAGGTGCCTTGAAGGAAAGCTTTGTTAAATGAATATTAATTGCCCTTTCAACTTTACTAATCTCTCTATTCGCCTTTTGTAATTGTAAAAAGTGGTTATGCTAAAAATAATTCATAAACTTATCAATTCTTCAATATATTGATTATGGACACCACGAGCGTTTATTCCATTAGCTAATATCCCCTATAACTAATATATATATACATAGTTAATATTGCAGGTAAGAAGAAAAAAAAGTTCGATCATCGTGTCGTTATAGTTACCGCTTCCGCCGCATCGAAAGTTAAAGTTAATGGGACAAAGTTTAGTTAGCAAGAAGTAAAAGACCTCATCGCGCACCTTCGCTCCGCGTTTGTTTGCGAATATTAACGTAATTTTAACCGAGAGGAATTTTGATAAGTTTTGGTTAAAGAGAGAAAATGACGTTAGTGGAGACGAGTGCGTAAACCATTATTTATATACTTCGGCCAGGATTGTAAAGTGGATCAGTGAATTAAATTTTCTCACCCAAAGTTTAGGTAATTGCTCGCATTGCGATGATAAAGTGTCTGTTAAACATGTTTACTTATACTTCTCCGACATTCATTTCGATGCATTTAATATAGCATTTAATTGTTGCCTTTTTAAGCTTATATCTCAAAGCTTGCATTGTATTTATCATGATGTAGTTGCAAAACAAATCCGTCGTCGTGTATATTCCTGTGTAGCAGCACGTGATTGGTATTACGTAGCCTATTTGGAAGATTAAGCCGTTCGATAAGCTCCCTCCGTATATACACCCTATTATGCGCTGGATACTTCCCAATCGTATATCATTTCTTTTTATTATTTTTTAATATGCTCGTCGGCATTGTTTCGCCCTTACGAAAATAGAAATTCGTATTTTTAATTTTCTAAACTTGCTTAATTAAACAACGAAAATGTTTCAGTTATCTTTTCAATAACTCGCACACATTCTTATCCTTCGAATAAATCAACTTAACCAACGGCATACCTAATCTACCTAAAAACATCCACTCTCATTAAGACACCCAGCACTTTTATCTCGTTGTTTAATTAACATCTGCTTTTGAAGCACTAAACGTGAGCTCTATCTCTTTCTCTCGTTCCCAAAGGGATACAACTTTTTTCTTCTTTTCTTGTTTTAATTTGCGTTCGCGCGAGAATTAGAGGCAGCCTGTGCTAATAAATTAATTTATCTCGTATCTAAAGCGCGGAAGGGGCGCGACCACCACCGGCACCAGTAGCAGGTCGATTAAGTCGCTCAACGCAAACTTAGTTGATGTTAGAGAGAAGGGGGTTGAGGTAGGTAGGGATTATTGACTCGAATGGATAGGGTGTGTTGACTGAGTGCGTATGGAAGGGGGCAGGGCTAAGACTAAGATAGTGCTATATAACGCCTTTATATGGACTGGTATACGCAGAAATATCTGACGGAGGCACTATGTCATAATGCTGAATCTCTGTTTTCTTGTTCAAATTGCGCATAAATTGGAAATTATTAAATATTAATTTTGAAAGTTGTAGCTTGTATTTTCGAGTGAATCGCTAAAAGAGGTTTTATCTAGCCACACCAGCGATCATTTGCTAAATGAATATAAAAAAAGTCGCGTCTTTTAACCTCAAGTACTTTCAATTTAAACTCAATCTTGGCCCTCGTTTACTAGCACCTCCATTCTATAAGGTATAAATCCTCACGTAGCTCTCGATTCAGCGAAAAATCAGGAATATAAAAATATACCAAGGGAAGAATACGAAAGCTCAATCGACGTCTCGAACATAAAAAGAAAAAGAAGAAGAAAGCATCACGTAGAATAGATATCCCAGGGATAGAATCTTGGTGATGACGACGTTCGCGCGGCTTGTTTCCCTTTTGCGCGTCGCGCGTTGGGCGCAGCTCGTAAATCCGATTTGAATTTGTAATGCCATGGCGCTGCGCGCTTGTTGTATATTCCCTCTCTCTTTCTCGCACACTCTCTTTTGTGTGTGTGAAGAGAAAGAGCGAGAGAAAGACAGAGAGAGAGAGAGAGAGAGAGAGAGAGGGAGAGTTGGTCACGTTCACCGCATAAAGCACAATTTTGCGGGCCGTACCCCGTTAGCCGACGATCACTCGGAAGCTTGAAATAGTGGGCGACGAGCTAGACAAAGGGATCAAGAAGTTGAAAGAGGATGGAGATAAGGTGGAAGAAGAAAAAGGTGTTGGATCGTCATTTTGAATGCAGTCAATTTTCTTTGACTGGTTAATAATTGCTCGTGATGCTTGGGTTATTTTCAGGTTTTTGATATTACGTGCGACCAAGATAATAATTGCAATTAATTAGCTTTACGTCGATATGCTTAATTTCGTAATAGAAACTTTTAAATAGATAACAAATAATACACGTTTGTACAATAGCAGCTGAGTATTTTATACGATAATCGTATATTTTGCGCGACGCTCGATAAAGAACTTTCCGATATAATATATACAAAAATTAAATCGATGATGTTTGATCAAGAGATTGAAAAAATGATATTTCTTTGAGTCAAACATCCAGACTATAAAAAACAACAAGCCAAAGAGAAAGCAAGGGAAAAGAGGAATAAGGAAAATCCGAGTAGAGACGAGACAAGTCGACTCGCTCGATTGGATTTGGTCATTTTTATACGGGAAAGACGAGACGAGAAGCTCGCGCGCGAGCGATGATCTACTCGTCGCGGAGCTTTATCGCCTTGGTCTGAGCTTTCGTCGACACTGAGTGAGATCGATTGCTCGTACTCGCTACGCTCGCCCACTTTTTTCTTTTAGATTTAATGCCTTTCACACCGTATACTTTCTTAAAATCTTTTTAAAATTTTTGCGGGATTGAAAAGAATTTTATTTTTTGCTACAGCTCGTAAGTTACGTGGGTGTTTTAAATATAATTAACTATGGTACTCCGTTTATTCGAAAGATAAATGCATGATTTTGAAAAAATTAAACTTACCAATCATTTCCAGTTTTTGTCATATTTTGTCTCTTACGGCCAGTTTGGTGAGGTTTTGGTTCTGCAACCATGTTGACATCTGCAAAGAACAATCAATAGTCAATACGCAACAATAGATATTTTTGTAAAATAATTAAATATCTAATAGGAAAACGAATAATTATTCAATTAATACTGAAATATAGAGATGTAAAAGGTAACACAACGATCATGATTTAGAAGCTGTCCAAAGTTTCACCACGAAAAAGACGCGTGTCCTAGACGATGAACGAGAGAAACCAAAAGTTTCCAGGGCCCCCGGTAATATAACATTTGCTAAAATATTAGAAAGTGCTTATTGTTGAATAAACGTTAATTAATAAATAAAATTAATAAATAATACGTAATTTTGCATCAACGGCTTCGCTCAAAGTTAAAGACCTCGAGGTACTTCAAATCCAAGTCAAGAAAAAATAAAAGAAAGCAAAGAAAATCACAAAGTGTGAAAATGACAAAAAAAAACTCAGAAGAAAGATCTTAGAACTCAACAGCGCGTAATCACCGAGGTGCATTTCTTTAATTCGAAAAGGAAAAACCGGAGGCGAGCTATAAAATCTGCGCGCTGGGTAAAGTTTGACTAAACGAGCTGCTATCATCTCTCTGGTTGTGTGTATGCGTTTTTTACTCTTAGCGCTTTACCTTTGTGCTTCATTAACAGTATCAACGCCGAAGCGTTACAGCGCAACCTTTTGATCCTTCGTCTACTGCAATTCTCAATTTTCTCTTTCTTTATTATTGCTTTGACAAACGGAAATTTAATCTACTTGTTTGAGAAATATTGTATATACAAGTTTTGTTTCGCTGGTACTTCGCACAAGATACGTTTCGTTTAGCAAGAGTGTTTCAAAGTGAATATTTTTTAAAGTTGTTTTTTGAAAGTATTTTCAAAAGTTGTCTGATGAATTCTAACGCTGATTTACGAATGAATTTGCATACTTTAGGACTATTCGTTTTCTACGAATCATACAAAGGGTAGTCGAAAATTCCAACTCATACATTTTATAAGACTTATCATCGTTCTCTTGAGCCATGAGCTATTCATTTCAAGCTTTCACGCAGATTACACAAAGCATCCATTCGTCGCATTTGCAATGTTTCTCCGTGTTTAGTCGAAAAGTGTTTAACGATTGAAATATTGTTTGAATGAGAAAAATATTCACTTATTTAATCGATTTCATAATACAAAAATGGAATACAGTTGAAATTGCAAAATAAATGAAATCTCAAACCGTATAACAGACAAAAAATTAGATTCAATCTTCTACGCTGTATCTTCGTGCTCGTCTTACGCCCGACGTAAACATCAGAGTCTATATGCCATTCAGGGTACGAAAAAGTGACACGAGAATCGCCGAGAGAGAGAGAGAGAGAGAGAGAGAGACAGACGAGATACTGTTAAATCTCGGCGACGCTCGAGGTCGCCAAATTTATTTTTGGCGCGTGTGCTCTCCACCGGCCCATCGTTTATGGTTTTATCTTTGATCGCGCGTTTGCCGCCCTCTTCCTCCTTCCCCGCTTCTCCTTTTTCCACGTATTTCACTTACTTCATGAGCGTGTAGCAGCCCGTGTAGTTTTCGCATAGAGTTTATGACTACAAGAGAGGCTGTTAGAGTTGAGTTTTCGTATCGGAGAGTTATATCGGATGGTTGCGTGTGTGCGTATGTTTAACTGACGTACGAGTAATTTTATTAGAAAAACTGTTTTCGTCCATTATACTCTTATAATTACTACATTTTTATATAATTGATACGACTACATGATTTATTATTTCTCCAAAGATCTTTAACAAAGAATCTTATACGTTTTATGAAAAAAAGAAGATAAAATTACTTTTACTTCTTACATCCAACCCTTATTCGTCCACGTGCAATTCGACGAACAAGTTAAATTAATTGGGAGCGTCATGTCGAAATTCCCTCTCAACGCAAAGAAAAGATTCCTACGACAAAGATCCCGCTGCAAAAGTATAGTAGAGAAAAGCGAACAAATGCGGAAGACGAAAAGTCATCATTAATTAAGCTTCTTACGGTAACCTACTCACACATATATACAAACACAGACACACTCACACTTTCAGAAAAATGGTCGTGGTAAGAGATGCAGTCCATGAAATACCCGAGGAAAGTCAGGTCTGCAGTCTCATCGACGGGTTTTACTCTTTCTCTTCCGCATTAACGCGATTAATCCACGTCTTGTGTGCGTTCGTGAACGAGACTAAGAAACGGAAAATGGGAAAAGAGATGGACCTATACTCCTTAGGTATTCAGCCAGTGTGGCTCCTATACTCTCAAGAGAGAACTTCGTCCCCATTAATTACGTCCTGAGTGTTTAAGCGCTCGAGCCTTTGGAAAATACGTGCAAAAAGTAAGAACTGAGAAAAAAATATTGTGTCCGCGTAACAGAGACTACCTTAATTGCTGTTTACATTTCTTTGTACCTCGCGCTCGTTGCTGTGATTTTCTTTTTACCCGAGCTAAAGGAAAAATTTCAATCGGGTATAATATCACAGTTAATTTGAAGAAAGAAGCCGAGGTACAACAGCAGAATATATATATATTTTCAAAATACAACGGATGAATACGAAATACTTGAGACGAATAGGGAAGGCGGAGATCTTATAGCTGCATTAACGAGTTAATCGTTAATTTGGGTTGGAGCTTCTTTTTTTTCTTGTCAGATATCGTGCACTCTCGGGAGCTATTCAAATTGGCCGAAGCAAATGAAAGGATATATACTGTTGCCGTGGTTCTCTCCCTTTCATAACCGACTGAGGAGAATGTTTGACTTGGGCATAATAAGAAGACACGGAAGGATTTGCTTTTTCTTTTTTTTCATCTCCGCTGAAGCTTTAAATGAGAATTAGTCGCTGCAGGTATAGAAGGATAAGACTTGAACGCGATGAAAGACTTTTTTTGCGGCTGATTCAACAACTGCTCCTATGCCTTTAATTAATACTTAAAGTCTGGGCGCGCTTGTGGATGAATCGGATTTTTAATCAGCAACAGTTTTCATTGCACTTGTCGGCTCGGGCCAATTTTTCTTTTCCCAGGCGAGTTTATTCTATTTTCTTTTATTTTTTGTTGTTGACCCAATTGAAAAATGATTACATTAACGAGACTAAAAGGCGTCTTCGTTTTATTGAAATAAATTTGAGTACAAAGAGTAAATTAAAGAGACTTTAATCGAAGAATGTTCTATTGCAACTGTTATTCTCAAATGATTCAAATGTATGGAAATAAATTTTTAAAATCTGCATTTGAGAATATTTACCCTATTTTCTGACGGTCACGACCCAGAATTCATTTTTCTACTGAAACACAATAGTCACGAGTTTAGAGTTACTCAAAAATTCAAGCAACTTGCTATTCTAATGTTTCTTTTTCAATTAAAAAAATGATGTCATTGTCATCATCAAAAGAGGATCAATAAAGTTCTCCCTGTGTAGCTAAGTAACAAAACGAAAAACAATCAACACACACACGCTCATACTCAGCACATTGTCAAGTGTAGATCAAGGGGAAAGGACCATTGTTCCTTCGTTTCTAGATATACACGTTGTTCAAGCAATGAATCGTTACTTGTACACGTTAGGCAGCTTTGTCGGCTGATAACAGGTTGAACGATAAAAGCAAAAATGTTCTTGTTGACGATAAAATGGGTGCTTGAATATATTTTCGTTGATAGATTTATTAGAAAAGGTATGGGGTGATGGTTATTGTATTATTTTGTTAAACTATCCTTACTTCGAAAAAAAATAAGTTAAAGTATATTTTTCTTTCGAAGATGAAAATTCGACTAACGAGAAAATCTACTTGAGATTTGTTAAATTGACTACTCTCTTGCGATAATAACGATGCTGCCACTGGTATATGTAATTCCAATACGCAATTAACAAGCATTATAATAAAACCACAAGCTTCTCGAGAGAAGTATAAAAAAAGCGAGACGAGAGCGCATTCGTTAACGAGATAGGAGACGTCGATGCATAGTAACAGCAATTCGCGCATTCTGCGAGACTACAAGTTGGCACGACGTACATATATAGCGATCTCAAATTTCTACAGGGAGATATCAGTTTCCTCATTAAAGCTGTTTGCGTGGACCGACAATTATTGCCAAAACTTGCCGCTGCTGCGACAATTAATGATGATGTAAGTCAAAGTTGACGTGACAATCGAGTGTTCCGTACTATGTTTGGTTTAATTAGCAGGTTTCTCTCTCTCTCTCTCTCTCTATCTCTCTCTTTAGTATAGGAGAGCAGCTGTCTTTGTCTCAGTCGTGTTAGTTGTTATAAATTACGCTCGTTACATGGTTCTGAGACTTTTAATTTGATTGTGGGTTGGTGAAACATTGCGATAAATTAGTACTCTTTTAGCGCTAGAGTTTGAGTGGCCAATGAAATTATAACATTACAACGATCGTAACTCAGTGCTGTTCTGTTTAAAGTTTAGGTGATTATTATTTTGTCATATTTATTTTGTAGTTAATAATTCTAATAAGAGATTCAATTTTTTTGGTACAAAAATTGTATACAAAACGTCTTTGTATAATCAAACCTCAAGCTCTCTAGCCTGTTATAAAAAATTGGTCATCGGTGAGAAGATATATATAAAAAGTAGACAGAGCAATCGGATTACGATTTGAGCGTTCGCTTTTGTCGTGTATGCGACGAACGCCAAATGAAGTAGCCTCAATCGCGTTCGGAACAATAACGTCAAAGTGGACAATAGGGGAGCGAGGCTAGATGGTTTGACGAAATCGCGCGTGTGTTTGCGTATGCTCTCGGTTTAATTCTGCCTTACTCACTCTCTCGCTATGGCTGCCTTGAAATTCCTGAATGCGTACATGCGCGAATCCCATATATATAGCTTTATCGGAACTTTATGTAACATTCGTTTGCTGGATCTGTGTGTTGACGTTTAGTTGATGAAAACTGGCGTTTCAATTTTTGTTTTGTTAGCGTTCGTTGATATGAATGATCGGATCGAAATTGAAAGGATTAACGGAAACGAACGAAGGACTCCAAAGAAAAATGTTTTTGCAAATGAAACGTTTGGCGTTTGTAAAAACGTTCTGATAGTTGGAAACGTTTTCTCGATAATTAAATACAGAGGGCTCTATTATTAATGGTATTGAAAAATAATAGTACGATGTCTAATTCATTCTTCGTCAACGCAGTTAATGTAGTTTTCTATAAATCTGTTTTAATCTGGATTCAGTTTTGTTCTGTTCAAAGTTCCGTTTTACTCTGGATGACTTACGAATTATGTATAAATGATACGGAATCATGCGACAAAATAAAAGTTTGCAGTAAAAAAAGAACAGAAAGATCTCGTCGCGCAACGATTAGTCAGAGGCAACGACTGACAATCGTCAGACAGAGTTCTCGTTAATTTTCGACTGTACATACACACGTACATACACACTCACACAGTATTCACACGCGAGCCCTTAAACCTTCGCCCGAGGCTATGCGAAAGGAAAGAGAGACAGTCGTTACTCGCCAGTAGTCTACTTGCTGAAAAACACGAAGGCTGTTATTTGAAATTCAAATCGCTGTCCTCCACCCCCCTCCACTCCCCCCTTCAACTGGATTTTACTTTTCCGTTGCTGCTTTCTTCTTCTTACTCTCTCCCTCTCTTCTGGTCTTTTTTTATTATTCTTGTATCAAGCTAACCTTGTTCATGATGACGAAGCATTCAGTAGAATACTTTTCACCCTGTTGCTGTAACGAGGAGAAAAAGAGTGTTTTTTGGCGTGCAAATAAGTGCGTTGAGTATTGAAGATGTTTTATCCACGGGAAATTTCTTGATTTCTCACTGCGAAAATATTTTTAAAGCTGCGTTTATATCTTAGACGTTTTTTTAACAATTGCATTGTTCCGTATGTTTTTCATTTTAAATTTGCGTCTTTTCTCTCGTCAACATTTAGATAGGTTCCGAAAAGAAAAAAAATTATACACTTTGATATTAAAAAGAAACAGTAGTAGCTTGATATAGTCGCATAAAGCTCGTAAACGTCAACAACGCGGACATCGAATAATAATAGCGCAGTCAAATGAACGGACACAATTGGGGGTAGAGAGAGAGAGAGAGAGAGAAAGAGAGGGAGATAGCATAGTGGTCGGGTTTTGAAGGAACAATCCAACGTCATGCACAATGCTTCGTTTTATTTGAAAGTTCTCTGCGTCGCGCGAGTTTGCTATGTTACCGTTTTAACCGTTTGAGCTTGAAGTGAGCTTGCAACTAATATGAATCAAGTCAACTCCTCTTCGAACTATGTATATACTACTATTGTGAAGTTTATACTTGCGGATTTGAAGACACGAGGCAAAAGCTTAAAGCTTTATCAGTCTTATTATTACTTTAATTTAATACAGGCCCTGAAATATTATTATTTTTATTGTTGTTTAAATCGAGCGAACATCAACGTAAGGCTATTAGCGAATTCTTTGCCGCAAGCCTTGTCATCTCAACGTTTAGCGATAGGGAGCGGCAATAGTGTCGCTTACAGGAGAGCCGCGCGCGGCTGCACAACAATTGACAATGCGCGGAGTCACCGCAACGCTGCGGTTCGTGTGGAGTTGACATCGATATAGCTCGTGGCTTTCCCACACCTCCTGAGTTTATCAGCGAATTAGATTGGTGAAAATGACGGCAATTATAATGTTACGAGTTTCAACCATAAATTTATATATATAGAAAGGATATATCTAGTTGAAAACAGTTAATGAGTGATTTAATTGATCTCCGATTTTTCATCGTTAAAAGAAAATATAACCTTATGATTCGAAGACCATTATCGTAGAAACTTTGAAAAGAACATTTAAAGGTTTGTTAAATGATCGAGTTGCCAACTCTTGAAGAATCTCAACGCAACTTTTCGATCAAAAGAAAAGAAAAAGAATAAGAAGTAACAACTTTATACGAAACAAAATCAATGTATAAGACAATGGTCAAAAATTTATTTCTTAAGTCACCTTCCTAAGAAATAAATTTAAATCGTAAACCGAGTGTATGCCATGTGCACGAAGAAGCCAACATAAAAATTATTTCGTCACTGAGAGGAAATCGAATAAACTCATCTGTATACTATATCTCGTAACAGAAAGCAGGAAGGGAAAAATCTCTATCCTTCGAAAAAAAGTCCATGAGCTCGATACGACTAACTTCGTATTCAGGCCGCGCGTACCTCTCTTTCTCTCGACAATCGTACTCCTATCGGAAGGTTATGCTCGATTGAATCGCCGCCGGAGAAGAGTCGCGATTGACAAGCTGTCGCTACCTTTTCTTCACGGATATATCCTTTGCTTTTAAGGCTGCACTGGCTTCTCACCAACGGTGTCAACTTGTGTATCAAGATGAAAGTCATGCTTGCATTTTTGTTTACACAGCTGGCTCTATATTCTTTTTCAAACGCTGTGTAGTGTGATTTGCTCTATTTACGTACTATGTTGCGTATGATATTATATTTGTACATTTAATAATTTAAAAAAATTATAAATACCAATATTTGCGAATTCATTTACAAAAAAACTGTTATTCTCAAAATAGAAATACGGTAAGAAAATATTCATACATCGATACTAGATGCATACACAAACACACACACACACACACACTTTGAAAAGAGACATTGACGTTGCGAGAAACAAGATAAGACGACGTGCATATTTAAACTCGGAGGGATTTAAAGCTTGGATGAAAGCTCAGTGATATTTATACACTGAGAGATAGAAAGCGTAAAATTTGCATGAGCATACGTGGAAAGACGATATTGACCTTTTTACACTGTACCGGAGAGGGCGTAAGCGAAAGGAAAACGCGGCCGAACGAAAAAAGAACAGAAGAAAAAAACACGAAGCTGATAAGGATTAAGGACTATATGGGCAGCCGATCTGTACGGGATCTTTCTTTTAGATGAACTTTGCGCTGCAGATTCTTTGAAAACTTTTTGATTTTCTTTCGATTTCGTGCGTTCCGTTTGAAACTCAATACGGAGCTTTCAGCTTTTTGTTTTATCGCGAATGCAACTTTGTAGAAACAGGCGTCACATTTCTATGTTTAATCTTTTACTTTCCAATTATAAACATAAAAATAAATTTATTAAATTTAAGCAATCAAATATATTGAAATCCGCATTTTCATTGATTAAAGTAAAGTAAATTAAAACAAAACAATGCCACTTAACAAAAAAGATGCAACCGAGAAATTAACGTTAGAAATTACGGACGATAAAAGCAATGGGCGTCAGTAGCACTAGCCGATAGAGCGACTCTAACTGCAACCGACAGTGTATTATTTATTTTTCAGTTGGTTTCGCTCGCTTGTACTGTCGAGGTAGATAAAGAGAGGCGAGCGATCAAAGCGCCTCACGATGAAGATAAACAGCTGGCTGGCACCATAACAAATTGATCAGAAAGAAAACGAGAAACGACGACCGGAGTCATGTGTAAGGATAATCTGTTGCGCCATATCGGAAGTCTCCATTGATAAATTGATTAATTGAACGTGCAAGTTTTCTTTTCCTTTTCTTGACGTTACAATTGCGCTATGAAAAGAAATGGATATGGTGGTTTCATCCATTTATCTGTTTATCCAACTGATTCGTATGCTTGGATTGATTAAGAAATTATTCTCGCGTGATTCTGTTGTTTCGATATGCCGTCAGTTTCAATAATAACGTACGTTAAGCAACTAAACCGTCGAGTAGATTGCTGAACATTTTTGTATCGAGAGTATGTGCTCGTTACTTTTAAATCTAAAAACGTTTCGCTAACCTAACGAGAGCGAATAAAGTCAAAAACTAGGACTGGAAAAGAATAAAGAATAAAATAAAATATCAAGAAAAGAAATTTAATCGCAAGCCGATAGAGAAAGCCTCTCTTCTTTCTTCTTTTTTCTTCAAGTCGTCAACCTCTACGCAAGCAATCTGGTCGAGTCTCAAGTAGACGATCGGACTATACACAGCTTCTGATGGCTGCTAGAGCCGCTCGCTCAGCTTGAAAATTAATCGGAGTCCGTCCATCGAGTTTGCGACTAACCCGGATTAAACCTTCCGCTGCAGATATCGACCTGATAAGCGGTACGTTAAATTTCTTTTTTAATAATAAATGTTCTTCCTTTCTTCAATTAATAATAAATTCAAACTGGAATTATCCACTTTCTTTTCTCCTACTAATTTTGTAACATGATCAGTTAGATAATGATACTTTAAATACGATAGATAAAGATTCCTAAAAATCGATACAGTTGTTTGATTGTTGATAAACTTTTACTTTCAAACGACAAAACGATAAGGAATTAATTTTTGTCTTGCATAATTCCTCACAATTTACACCAACATTGAGTTTTATAAACTAATAACGTACTCGTACACATGCATGCACACGTATATACACTCCTTCCACGAGACAGCTACACACACGCGCGAAGCGCGCACGCACGCACAGAGGTTTTTCAGTTCAACCTTGATTTTCATCCTCTACATATATATCTCATATCACGTCTCGTCCAAAAACATTCGAGCAAGTCACGCGACAAGCAAATGGGAAAAGTGAGCTTAAAAAAATAAAGAAGCGCGTAGGTATATAGCGAAAAGTTGATATCTGTGCTAACAGTTTTCTTTCTCTCTTTTTCTCGCGTACAAAGTCCCGTATGATCGCGCGCGCGTTTACAGCCGTGCGTCACGAAAGGAAGCGGGCGCACACTGCATGCACCGATACAAAGTTTTTGGCCGTAAATAATGAGGCGTGTAATTAAAGTAGCCTCCCCTACTCCTTCCTCTTTCCTCCTCTATAATACTCTCTTGTGCGCGCGTGCAAACGTCAGACGCATACAACGAAAGCTCTCTTGGATTTTGGTAGATGAATTTTGATCTGGATGTGCATATTTTGCCTGTATTTTTCACTGACATAATAATGAATCGCGGTCTCGACGGAAAATTTGAAATAAAAATTATTTTGCTATTGTGATGAGTATTCTCTTTCTGTAATGAACATAATTAATTACGTCACAAACATCGAGATTCAGTTCGATTGATTCACTGATACTCGAGCTGAGGTATGACGAGTTAACGAATGACCGATAAAATTGCATCTCTCCACTCCTGAAAAAGAAGAGCCAACATTCTCGCTCGTCTTCGTGTCGTCGTATCGTCAAAATCATCATCAGCAAGGTGAACAACCATACCTTACAGACGGACGAAAGCTTGTCGAGCTTGCGATAGTATTAGTTGGGTGCGTGCGTGCCAGGCTATGACTGTCTGGTACGGAAGGGAGCGTGTGTAACGAAGCCGATAACGCGCCCGATTATGAATCGTCGAATTATGCGCGCAAAACCCATATCCCCTTTTGACGGACGGTGGATGGTAAAAGAGGAAGGGAACCAAAGTTCGATTGCGCTTTCTTTTTCTTTTTTTTAGCAAGGCTCGCGTGCTGTTACTACTGCTACTTGCCTATTTTTAACGAGCAATTAGCTTTTAACCAACGCAAGCTGTGGGGTTCTAAGAGACAGAGTATCGTACTTGGTATATCAATTGGGAAAATTTCCCTTTGGCAACGTGAGTTTAAACGAAATTCTTAATTGAAGCTACTAACGTCATTTTAGAATTTGAAAGAATTTGGTGCTTATATTTTAAGTAAAACGATGGAATCAAACACTATTCCTTGAAAATCCTAGCAAAGTTATGTTCGATCGTATGCGAATCGAGACTTCGCGAAACTATGCTTATAGGGTGTACGAATATCCGTTGATTTCGCACACAAACACTTGCACAAATTACCAAACACAAATTACCGACAAGTCGCGCGTAGCGACAGCCAAAATTAAATGGCATTCGCGAGCGCGATAAATCTGACGGGATGGGCGCCTAACGCGGACACTATTAATTAGCCCAAGCCAAGGTATTAATTAGATACGGATTCCTTGTCAATTGTTCCGATCCCTCGAATATGCGATGTATATCGCTCGAGGTATGTTCGATTTCGAGGAGTACTATACTTCAGAGGGTGCCTATTATTGGCATTCTACGGAACAATGTGTATGTCTTTTGCTTGATAATACATGTGGAGGGATTAGTACAATACAATGTACATGTGTGACGCAATATACAACGAATCCAAGCATTGCTTGTTGAATTGAAATGCAAAAAAAGAAAAAGAAAGAGACGGTGTCTTCTCACTTCCACCTTCGTTTGGTGATAGAGGAGGGAATGTTATTAAGATGAATACGCACAGATAGAAAGTGAGACGCATAAAAAAGTCATTTAGCCTGGGATAAAGCATTCCGAAAATTCGAATCCCGCGGTCTGCGGAGTAGACGTGTCATCGTATGCCGCATTGCGTATACCTATGCATCGCTAAGGTAATCTGCCTTTCTCTCTAACTCTCTCTCTTTCTCTCTCTTTCTTCTTTTCTTTATTGTGCGTATATATATATTATAGAGTTTACGTTTTCTGACATTTGAACGTTAGGAATCACAATTACAGTTCTTATGCGTGATAGACAAGCGCTATTTGATTGAAATCGGGGAACTCTGATGCTGGAGAACGCATCAAAAGCAAGCTTAACCCGATACACCACTCTTGCGAGTTAGCTCTGTCTGAAGAGCTTAAATGTCTCTTGTAAAGATAAGCCGCTTAAGACCAATCAATGCGTTCGCGCTATTCCGTGATTGACGATTATCCCTGTTACGCACGGATCAGTTAAAAAAAATGAATGAACTTAAAATGGACAGTGAACGACAAAAATCCGCATTGAAAATATCACACGAAAAGAAATAATGTCACGTAAAGTATTAATTTTCATTTGGTAAACCTTTTTCAAGCAGTTTGCTCTCAATAAGCAAGCTCGCACGCCTTCTCTCTTTTACACAAAAGAGTCGGTAAAGGCAAGGAGGGAAAGATAGGGAGAGAGAGTGAAACTCGAGAAATCGAGAAAGGAATGCCAGGGCGCATTTATTTATCGGCATCGAGAGAAGGTGGAGCAAAGAAAAGAAAAAGAAAAGGAATCTCAATTGCTATGAAGAAAAGGACAATGAGACTGAGAGAAAGCTTCGCGCTAGATTAAAAACGAAATCCAAGGTTGGCATTGTCGATAATTTGCTAATATCTATTTAGAGAAGTTTAATTTATTCAGGAAAGGTGCTTTTGAAAAGAGAATGGAACTCACGCCGTTCATTATGTTATTATATTACGCGATATGCTTTCGATTGTTTATGGCAGATAATTTACGATGATTATGCCTCTTTTGATCGGTTTTAACTTTTTCACGTGATGGAAAAATCCTACGCATGTTCATTGAGTTAATCGTATGCGTGTCTTATACAAATGTACCAATCATCTCAAAACAACTCGAAACATAACAAAAAACAAGTAAATCGGTCGATCACAATAGTAGACTACGAGGAATACGTTTGAAAACATAATAGCCTTTTTGCTGCAAGGAAAAGTAGCAAGGCTTATGCGATAAAGTTTGCGCGCAAGCTTATAGCGATTCAATTAGCATCTCTTTTCAGATAAAATATAAAATAAACAAGCTGGTAAGTCGACGTTTAACAAATTGGTTTCCTTCAACGTTATATAAAAGGTGTCTGAATGGTAACGGATAAAGCTCGCTCGTAATTTTTTTCTGCTACCTTTGCCGACGTTAACCGCTAGCTTTTGACTTTATACCATTTTTTGTGCGGTGTTTTACAAAAAAGTGAAAGCTCGTGGATTCATTAGCTTACAGAAGAAATGAGATTGAACGAGCCAGCACGAAGATGCATTTTCTTAGTGTGTTGATTCCGTATAGACAACTCACTCGTGAAAGATGTTTATGCTATTGAATGTTGAAGCGAATTCTATTTTAAAAGTTTCACAAAATTGTGCGAGGATTAATAATGAAACAAAATTGGCCCGTCAATGGATATTTTTGATTGTTTTTTGTCACTACCGCATAAAAAATGTGCTCATTTACCTAACAAATATATGGGTGCTTTCTTTCTGTCTATCTTTCTTTTTATTTCGGCGCACTAAACCGCACATGAGAGGTTTTACTTTCCGTGCGGGACAAGTCGAAAAGCCCAATGGTATAAAGCGACTCTATACGCTTGGGTGAGCTTCGAGTGTGGCTGAATGGATAAGCTTGCAAGCTTTGAATGCTGTGGCTCGCTCCACGTTCAGGTGCGTGTCTATGCAAGCTCTAATAGACCGTAACGAAAGGTTACCGAGATGATAAAAAGAAGTCCTCGTTGATGATGATTTATGGGAATTTTTAAATTGGAAAATTTGATTTATTTTTTGCAGTTACGCATCTGCGAATATATTTGCGTAAAACAAAATAATTTAAATTATCTAGTTGATTATTTCTTAAAGTGAGTTTGAAATTCAGAAAAAATGATTAAATCTGATTTTAGACTGTCGATTTTAACACGATTCTCAAAAATGAGCCAGATCGAATAACCGTTGTCGTCGTCACGAAAACCAAACAGAGACGAATAACATGATTAAGCGAGAGACAAGAGCCGATAGTTTTCCCGAGAAGTAAACAACACAGCGTTGAGAGGGCTTGGTTGCAGTTTTGCTCCTTGCACGGTCCGTCATTCATCCTCCCTCTTTCTCTCTCTTTCTCTCTCGAGTCTAATTTTATTTGTACTCTGCTCTGCTCGCTGCCGTGTACGTTTGCTTGTCCCTTTCGAAAGGCAATCCATCGGTCCGGAAAAGCCGCGACACACAAAAGTCCCGTTTGGCTAACTCGTTTCTCTCGCTCTCCCTCTTTCTCTCTCTTTTTCTCTCTCGTTTCGTCCGCCTTTTTCTTTCTGCGTCCAGCGTTTCATTTCCTGCGACTGGCAGCTTTTTTATCGAATCGCCCCCAAGGCTCGAGCGCCAATGCCACTTTTTGGAAATTGAAATCGTGTGTTTCTTTTTTTATTTATTTTTTTGTCTACCTATCGCCTCGTTTCCTTTCATCAATTATTTTGTTTGTTGCTCGCGCGTTGCCTTTCACTTTGTTCGTTCGATACGCTGCAATAGTTTTTCTCTAGTCTCTCTGGCATGGGAGGGGTGGGGGGGGGGGGAGGGGTACGAGGGAGGAAACATCGACAGTAGTATTGTATTATTTTTTTCAAAGTTTCAGGGAATCGTTTGATTGAGTTAATTACGTTGGTTAACATACGGCTGGTTCTCTCTTTGTTGCAACTCACCTGAAACAAAAAAATAATGTTGATATTTACTATGTTATAGTGACATTTGTATACATGATGGTCGTTAGAAATAGTTTGTAAAATCATACTTAAAATTTATTTTGTTCATGGAAGGGAGATTATAATAATACGATGCTTGACGTTCCTCAAACAATAATTTTTGTGAAGGACAAACAACAATATCAGTATAAATTTCAACCCAACGGTTCAACAGTTAACCCAAGCACACAAGCATCACACGTCACGTTACAAAATTCCACGAGACTCCGTGCTGATTTCTTCCTTGACTACTACCACCGCCACTATTACTACTACTACTGCTGCGCGTAAGCCCGTAAAACTGCCACTCCCCGCGAACGTTCTTCACAATCTCTCGCGCAAGCAGTAGCACTGCCAGCACATAAATCCGTCGCTCGCTCGCGCGCGGTCGGAGCTAAGTGCAATCCAACGAGTTAAGCGCGTGTATATATATATCTATATATACATATAGGTATGTATATAGTATACATGCATAGTCTTTTTCGCGAGCGCGCGAGGGAGAGAGAGAGAGAGAGAAAATATAATTGCATCGCACGAAAAGCGTCTCTATATAATGTGCAAAATCGCTTGGAACGAATCGTTTTTTCTTTTAACGCGTGTCATTTTTGTCGTATATATATGTACGAAAAATATCCATTCACGGGATATTGCAATTTGCACAAGCGAGTTTTATTACGATCGCGAAAAATGTTTGTCACGTGGAAACTTTTGATTTCTTATTCTCAAAATATATATTGTCGCCTAATAATTGCTTTTTACTTATGGAAGATAATTTTGTAGCATAGACGTAAACACATTTTTTTGTTGCATATTGAAGAAAACAAAAGGATACAGTCGAAGTGCCGTTGGCATAATTATAGCATTATTTCCTACTTTCCTCGCAAAGATATTGCGCTTTGTATACGGTGTACCGCGTGAATGACGAGTGAATTATTCATCTGTTTTGGACCGTCTCTGCCGATAAAGCATCTATATATAGTCAAAGCCCGACGCGAATATGAATATTATCCGCGATTTCTCGCACGTGCGCGCCTATTGAGCGATTTCATCGTTCGTTTCATTTTAGTTGAGTCCCGGAGATAATCGTGCGGTTCTATAAATAGTTAAATTGACTTTCTAACGAATCATTCCATTATTATCGATATAACGAAAAGTTCGATAAAGTTGAGATCGGAAATTTTTATACGTAATATTAGATCAGTTTTTCAACATTCAACTTGTCTTCGTCAATACATCTTTAGGGGAGCAATATATTGCGCAACTAGTGCATGATACAGGTGATTCATTCCTGAATTGTGAATACTTTTATCCAACCCGTCACGAGGGATATACGGCATGTCTAACAATAGCAAGAAAAAAAAGAGAAACCGATTTGATAAACTAGTATATGAGTAATAGATAAATAAGTTGAAGGGTACGTAAACCCAATTGAAGAATGGATAGAAACAGTTAAAACATTAAACATTGATATATTAAAATCGAAACATTCAAAACATTTCTCTCTTCAAGAAAAGTAATTATGCATTTATAAAATTGCACAATAAGCTGTTTATCTAACAAATTGATTTTCATCAAGTACAAAAAGATTACAGAAAGAAACATTGTGAATACTTTTAGAATGTTGAATCCAACGAATTATCTTTTCCCTATTTTTTAGTTTCTTGCAATACTGGTTACTATATCCAGCGTTGCAATTTTTGAAAAATTTAAGTAGACGAAGTTGTGATTTTTCATATACTAATCTTCAATGTGACTGTGACATTTTACGCACGGAGAATAACACGAAAATTTGTCTTTCGTGCACAACGTGTAAAAAACATTATTTTGTTGATAAAAATAATGTCTCGCACGCAGCTTTTTAGTGAATATTAGTATACATTTCGGAAATTTCCCAGTATTTGATTCGCAAACAATCTATGATACTTGCTCGATAATTACTGTACTGTGAAATTGAAATACCAGCTGTGATATACTAATTGCTTCACTTAACATCTAAAGATGTAAACTAAATTAAGTTGATCATTATTCGGTGAATCATTTTGCAAACAACAGAATTATATAAATGCCAGTATATTACCTAGTAAACGCCGTGTGTGGTGTGTAACTTGTCTTTATTCTCATTTCTGACTGCTCGCATAACAGTGTTTAAAAAAATTTTTGAAGTATCACTAACTATAAATTGGATATAGTTAGTATTATTGGTTATAACCAAAATTAAAATGTAAACAATACAATTTTCAACAAATATACATAGCTTTCGACGATTTTGATTATTACTCAAGTATTTATTTCGTACCTTTTCTATCGTAATAGGTACTCGACAGCCTGGTTAATCTCGCTATTCATATTCTCTATTAACGGAGAACCATCTACGACAAGAAGAAAAGTGTGTGTGATAGGTGCAGGACCAAGTGGATTAGCATCGGTTAAACAATTGGTATCAAGAAATCAAGAATACGAAGCGATTGTCTTCGAAAAAAATTCCGATGTTGGTGGACTCTGGATCTACACGGATAATGGGTTCATCGATAAACATGGTCTACCCGTTCACAGCAGTATATACAAAAGTTTGAGGTATTGCAAATTTCGTTAATGAAATACGCTTTTAATTTCTGATATTGAACGCATAATAGAGCTATTTTTCAATTCTTTGGTTTAAAGAACTAACGCGGCGAAAGAATTAATGGCATTTCCAGATTATTGGAACTTTGGCGGTGAGAATCACAGCTACGTATCTCATGAGACAGTTCTGGAGTATTTGAGAAACTACACTGACCACTTTAATCTTTACCAATACATAAAAGTAAATGCCTCTATTTTTTTGACTTCAAAATAATAAGCTTAATTATTTTGTTATGTTATTATATTTTTTACTAGTTTGATACTTTGGTGGAAAAAGTTGAACCCGTGAACACAATGAGGCGAATGGCGCAATGGCAGATACAAACTCGAAATTTAAACACAAATGAAATTGAAGAGACGACGTGCGATGCTGTTATGGTTTGCAATGGGTAAGTATAATTAATTTAGGTTCGGAATCACCGATGAAATTATTAATAGGATAACATGTAACACATTTGGAAAATTAATTGACGATTAAATATTTCAGAAATCTCTTCCACCCGCTAATCCCACAAATTAGGGATATCGATAATTTCAATGGAAAAGTCATACATAGTCACTCGTATCGAAGACCAGATGAATTCACTGGTCAGGCAGTAGTTGTACTTGGTGGTGGAACTTCTGGTACTGACATCAGTGCTGAACTCAGCGGACATGCTAAAGTTGTTTATCTCAGCCATCGTCATACCAAGTGAGTACAAGTATCATTTTGTTATTTAAACGCACCGTTTTTCATATTCGTACAATTAGGCTCCGATGAAAGGAATGTGCTAGGTAAACACACATTGTTAATAGTTTTCATTGAAACACGCTATTTGGAAAATATTACATTATACTTTATGAAGACAAAACAAAACCATATAACTTGAACTTTAGGATTATGGGTTTACCAGAAGATGTGGTACAAGTACCAGGTGTCGACGCGGCTCAACAAAGCGAACTAATTCTCAGTGATGGTTCAAGAGTTACTGCCGATGTATTAATATATTGCACAGGCTACATTTACGATTTTCCATTCTTGGACGCAACCAGTGGCATAGTCATCAACAATGGCAAACACGTGTATCCACTTTATAAACACATCATCAACGTTGAACATCCATCTATGGGTTTCATTGGAATTCCATCTGTCGTTTCTGGCTTTTCAATTTTCAATGTACAGGTACATGGTTATTTCCCAAGTTAATCAAGCATACTGTGATTTTATATGAATTGAATATCAGCGGCATTTAAAACACATACTTTTAAAATCTATTTCATTCCAGGCTAAATACTTTCTTGAATTGCTTCGAGGCAAAATGAATTTGCCGAGCTACGAGGAAATGCTAAAAGAGGCGGAATTACCAGCAGGTAAATCCGAAAGCAAAGCTCATGTTCTTGGAAAAGCTCAGTGGAAATATTACAATGATCTCGCTAAAGAAGCTGGATTTGAGCCTCTCCCTGACTTTTACGAACAAGCTTATTTGGCATTTTTGAAATTCTGGAAAACTCATAAACTTAATTTCAAAGATAGTAATCTACAGATCTTAGATAATGGTAACGTCACTTATGTCGAATTGCATGCTAAAAAACAATTCTAAAAAAACTCGGAAATTTTTTTTTACGTATCTGCATCATTTGTATAATTTTGTTGAGATTAAAGGTACAATTACTTTTATTGAGAAAAGACCTGTATAGGAAGACGGGACATAACGGCCCCCAACTCAAAAACTTCGGAAAGATAATTTCAATTTGTACTCGGTAAATATATATTTAAAAAAAAGTAAAAAATCTCAAAAATCACAAAAGTTGAATTTAATTTTTGATATGTCGTCGAACGTTAGTGCATAATTATTGTTACGTTATTTTTAACCAGATAACGTGTATAATACTATATATAGAACGCAGAGTTGGTAGTAACCAAGCGCATTAAGGAAGTGATCAAAGTACGAAATTACATTGTATCGTTTGCGGAAATTGAAGTTCTTTTATTTCACCATCCTGAAGTTATTGTGTTATTGAGTTTGACGTTTCACGGGAAATCGATATCAAACGATCATTGACTTTTGTACAATTTTGTTCTGAAGCCAAAGGAGCTTCAGAAGTTATCCGAAGCTAAGTCGATGAAAAAATGCATGGGACGTTTACTCAGGTTTCGAGTAGTAACTGACAAGTGATACGATGACAGTTGCTAAGAAGAAATTTTAATTTCGTGTTATGTTATATATGGATTTTTATTACATTACATAATTAGATATTACAATTAAAACAAGCGTATCAGCATCAATTCATTGCTATTCTTGTACGATATTTAATACTGCGTGTACAAAGGCTTTAATGCATATTACTTAAAAAGCCAAGTGCATACTCCGATTCGCTGATACTTGACTAAAACAAGCGAAAAGCGTACAAAAATCGTGCTACCGTCGTTGGGATTGAGTAGAAGGGGAGGGGAGGGGAAATTTAAAGCAGCTCAGGTGTGCGAGCTCTTTCATAATTAGTTGCCAGCTAATTCGAGACCGAAAAAACGCACTTCACGTTTCTGCCACTTCATCAAAATGGGGCGACCTTTGAGCTGCTTGAAAGCAAGAAAGAAAGCCCACCGAGTCGTTGAGTGACGGTCGACAGAAAAAAATTAAAAGAAAAAAGCAAACGTATGTGGCTAGCATACATGCGAAGGAGTGTTGCAGAGAAAAGTGCTGAGTTTCTTTGGATTTTGAGGTCTTTATGTCTAGGAAAATTTTGGTAGGAATGATTTATATTTGGTAAGCAGTTTTGTTTTATAAGACAATAAACACTATGAGAAAAAAAAACAAGTCTAATTACGGAGTTTAATTAAATTATGGAGAGTTTAACGTTCACTTTAATGACATGATTACGCGCTCATTTCCTTTTCGATGTACAAATGGGTGCAACCACGTTACTTTGATAAATTAATTTTTTTTTGCTTTTATACACCATTTACAAAATTATAGTGGTGCTAACATTAACTTTATATCACCTGTATCGTAAAATGCGGCTTGCACGCCTCTGTTATTTTCGAAAACACTCTAACCACCATGAAAACGCAACCTTACTGGAAAAAAGAAATTCCTCACAAGAGTAAACAAAGCTTAAAAATACGGGGTAAAAAAAATTTTGACTGAACGAATACTAAAAGAAAACCACATGGCCAACGGACAGGTAAAAGAAAAAGTCTGCGGTTTTCCATAAATCGAGAGAAAGAGAAAGAGAGAGTTGAAAATCCAGAGAGCTTGTGAAAAAGCGCAGAGTCGAGTTTGCGCATGCACACACACACACACATACATATGTGCGCAAGGGAGAGAGTTTACCCTCCAATTCAGTTTGGCGGTGAGTAAACGTACTCGAGGATCTTGTGCGCAATTACCGCTCTCTTTCCCTCGAGGACGAAGCTGCTTGACTTCTTCTTAACGCTGGAGTTTTTTTCCTCTATAAAGGAGGCTTTTTCAATGTGAAATTGCCGAGAGGAAAGATTCTACGTAGTTGACGCTCTTTTGAGACAATTTTTGTTTAATGAATGCGACTTGATGTCAATAAGCGACGAAGAACATGTGGCTTTTCATTCGCTCAATGAGATGTACGAAAGCTTTCAATGTGAATACCGTGGATTCTAAAGTTCTTGTTCCCTTTCAGAGTTATTTATATTGGTATTCGTGAAAGAAAATGGTCTTCTTTCTTCAGCAAAATACTTAAAAAAAACTACCTTAAAAAGATGTGTGTTTGTTGGAGCAAGGGCGTACACAGGTAAACGAAAAAAATTTGATCAAACACGAGAGAAAAAGAGAACGTGCTTTATATTTTGAAATGTCTGATCCGAGATTGACCCTCGCTACTTGATATAGCTAGCAGGCGCTTGTAAAACTCGAAATCTTATTCAATCTCGCATATTTCTTCATCTGCGATAACAATGGACGTGCGCGCGCTCGGAAATCGAATTGCGACACGGAAAAACAATCTCGGAATGCTTAAATTTATCGATGCAAGAAGTGGGGGCAAAGGGAGAAGCGATTGGTTTTATATTTTTTGTACTTTATTCGATGTTTGCTTTGACATATGGTGGTCGTTTGAGATATCGTTGTGCTTAGTTGATTTAAAAGTTTGTTAATTATAGTTTGTCCTATTGTATAATAATTGTCTTTTACAAATAAAAATTAGACAAATATTTTCAAGCAAACACTCGTTAGCGATAGCCAAGTTAAGTCAACGTAGAATGTTCACGCATTAGCGAAGTCAATATTATACCGGAGATACCTTTCGCAATATTGTCTAATCAAGCTCTTGCAGCGTTCAAACACAGCGCGGAAGTTCAAACTCGTAAATTTCAAAAGAATCCGCTTGTGTCCTTCAATCTGTATTATACAATGTACACGCACAACTACGCTAAACATTTGCGAATAAAGAAAGGAAAACATCACTACTACGGTCATTCTGGGGATCTTGCGATCTGATCGGTAAACATCGGAAGACGGGGAAAGCACAAGACGTTGATAACGAAAAATTTAATCATGTGATTGGGAGTGAGTAAACATAGCTCTGAGACTTGAATGATGTATCCTGATGGAAGTTTGTATAGGATTTCAGAGATTCATGTATTGGGTGGAATACTGGAGTTTAGTGCTTCTAAATTTTGTTACACATTTTATCAAATTGACGATTTAAAATCAATGACATCTTATTCAATTTTGCTGTACATGTAACGTTTGTACATGTACATGTAATCATTACATTTAATCTAACTAGCCAACGATTTAAACGTTCGGCCATCTAACATAGCAAACAATGTTATTCGCTTGCTTTGGGTACAAAAAATATAGACGAATAAAGCTTTAAAACATATACCTAAAGGCCGATTGCCAAGTCGTGGCACGACGTATCGGCCGCTGCATTCGCGAAAAGGAGGTGGGAGGAGGTTGGACCGCCCCTGACTGGAATTTTTTCCAAGTAATTACGTCTTTGCCGTCGAGGCTAAATCATCCTAGATGCGTGCTGCGCTCTTTTCTTTTTCTCTTCTCTTTTTTTTTTATTTTACTCCGCAAGCGACCACCGAGATTTATCGGGCGCCCTGTGCTTTCCTAATTTTTCACCTTGTTATAATTCTTTATATTACCCCACGTTTTCGTCGCGACGCTATGGCGCGAGCGTTACGATTTTTTTTCTCGAATACAAACTTGAAAAATGGTGGGAATGTTTAAATATCAAGCAAGCTATCTACTGCAACTTATTTAATAACACACGATTAATCTCGAAAAAAAAACACTTGAAAATTCCAGCTCATATCGTAATGAAAATGAGGAATCTTGCAGATGCTTTTCACGCACCATTGTAATATGCACGCGCCTCTGTTTGTATATATACAAACATATAAATCGACAGTTTGGGAGGCACTAACCCCTAGGTCTCTTCCTCTCTCCTTCTCTCTCTCATTCTCGCAACAGGTTTCAATAACGAACCTATTAAACCTCGACGAGCGTGAAAACGCCAGCCCTTGTTTTCCCCCGGAATTTCACCGCTCGATGCACCGCGCCGACGCTGATGTTTATTCATACGGAAATCAAAGGCCATCTGTCGATTGTAACTATCGTTTCTCTCTCTTTCTCTCGTTCAATGGTTTCGTTTGCTCGTCAGTTTTTGGCTTGTGGTCTCTGTCTATACATTTGTTTGCTTTTATGCAATTTATTTTGTTGTTTCCGTAAACGATTCACTTGAAGATTTTTATTATTGCGTTTGTCACGTTTGTTCGTACGCGCACCGGTAAAATTATCGCTAAAATTTTCCGTGTGTTTACTACCGGCCAATTTATCGCGAAATGTTCTGTGATAAACATATCTGGCTCAGCAGAGAACGGCATTTTACTTGCACAAACACTCCATTAACCATATTTACCAAGCGCGCCGTAATTTTTCCTGCTCGTGTTCTCTTTTTGATTTAGCTGCAAACAACTAAATCTTGGCGGGGGTATACAACGTCAATCGGGTCGAACGTCGATTAATAAAATGCAACAATTATCGAGTATAAGGAATGGTGGTAGAAGGTTTTTATAAGATAGAAAACGTCGGAGAAGTGTGCTGAAAGTTGATATTAACCGCTGGAAATCTGCTCTTGATTGAATCGTCAATAATCAATATTAACAAGTTATTAAGATTAAGAATACGACGTACAGCGAATTGTGATAATTATTCAGTGCTCGTGCAGGTGCATTACTCAAATTATTATTTAAATTGTAATGTATTCAAATTCACGAGAGAAAATTACTTTGTAATGAATAATAAATGAATAAAAGTGAGTTTCAATTTCGAACGAATAAAAGACAAACGTTACTAATTGAACGTTAATGCCTTCAGATAACGTTAAAATATCCTATAAAAACCGCGCGTACATTCAATCGAAAAATAACACGTAAACGTTCGGAGTTGCAATACGCGCAATTCAATTTTTCTGTATTCCCTCCCTCTTTAGCAACGTGCCAATCCTCTCCTAACCGCTACAACATCCAGCGACACTACCCTCCTACTCTTGTACAAGTTGGCGAATCGCAGTTCTCGCTCTGTCGGAACGCGCAGGTATAGCAAATTGCCCCCATTACTCTTGGTCTTTGCATTGTACTGCCTCCCGAATGATTACGCTTGCAGACTGCCAGACAGGTATGAGAGCAATGTGTATGTATATCGTCACAAAAGCTAGCACGCCATGTATACTCGCATGACCGTTATTATACGCCAGCTGTTTAAGACTTTCGTCTTTGTTATTGGGTATGAGTTGAGGAGAATTATTTTAACGATCGTAGCGTTTTTTCACGCGAGATGTTCGATTGAATTTCAAACGATTGAGCATAAGTACTATTTTTTGTACAAGCATAAATTCTGCGAACTTTGACAAATATTTATTCAAATACTTTTGTTTCTTGGTGTCGGTAACCACGGTTCGTTTTATCAATGATCTATCTATATCCGCTACTATAAATTAAACTTGTCTATAACGTATAACATTTCTGAAGAATAAATTACTAATCCCGCCGAAAATCCAACTCCCGTAAACTCAGCACGCAAAGAAAAACAAAAACGTCTGCCGGTAAAAAAAAAAGCAGCACTGTTAAAATGAGCGTGAGATTTGCTTGTTGACTGCGCGCAACGCGAGCGCCGATCTCAATTAACGTCGGCGGTGTATATATACGTTTAGCTGTACCCATAGATGAAAGCTCGCACCGCTAATTATGTCGAAAGTCTACCTCTGGGGACTCATTCTACCCACCCCTTTTTCGTGGATAATTAGGAGGAGCTTGGCATCCTTTTCGCTTGTATTTCTTCATTCCTCTTGTGTATTCGAACTGTTTTTTTTATTCAAAAAAGCAGCCATGCAAGGCGCATACATAAAGGATAATTGTGCAGGACGTCTTTTTTTGAGTTTCACTATTAAAAGAGGTTGTCCTTCTGTCGAAACTGACACGATAAGTATGAACAAGGGTTTTAAGGACTCTCATGGTCCACAAACATGCAATTAAAATCATCCAAAAAAACGAGTGTCAAACCAATGGATACGTGAAATTGTCTCTCTCGCGAATACATGGATGGATCACAATATTCACAAGAAATAGATCGTAAGAATGTTAAAGCATCCGTTACTAAAGGCAAAACTCTTATTGTTTACACGTGTTATTCACACGTTGACTTAACGAGATATTTATTCCTCGGGTTCGCTTTTATATTTTTTTTATAAGCTTCAAACAGGAATTCGCTGTCTCTTTACATCGCCATCGTACGTCTCGTATATACTCAAGACTTATACGAGGCTCTCTCTCTCTCTCTCTCTGCGGAAACTAATTTAAGTTTCGCGAATCACTTTGGGTATTTCGATTTATTCAGATACTGGGCGACGTATATTTCCCAACGGGGGTTTACAGCACCTTCCTCTTATCCTCTTTCTGTATACACACACATATGCATACATGTTTCTTGTTTCGTATGCACCCATTGCGTTCTGCATTCGTTTTGTTATTTTCGCATAATTTTCTTCGACCAACGTTTCTTTTTACTATTTCTTTTTCATTTTGCTGAGATGTATACGTATATGAGCATTTTCTATTTAACTCAATCGATATAAAAGCGTTATGATTTGTTTATTAGTTAGTGATGTATAATATAAGACAATATTATTAAAATAAATATTTAAATGAAAGTTACAAATCCATAACATCTCTCGCAAGATCACGCATCGCTTTCTAAAATAATTGACTTGCCACAACTTTTATCTATATTCGCAGTCAAACTCGTATGTACACGACAACCAAGCAAACATATTCGCCATTTTTATTATCACGAGTTAGGGTCACTCACTTCAGTTTATATACTACGTAAGTGTGTGTGTGTGTGTGTGTGCAAGAGAGCAAAAGTTTTTGGAAACCTGTAGCGCGCTCGACTATGATCGCGTGCCGAGTTTTGATGAGAAAAATTCGAATGAGCTGTGGCACATTAGTTTTCTTGTTTATGCCACACGCGAGGGAACGTTGTGGTCGACTTACTGTATTTTCATTCACATGCTTTCTTCATATATTCAAACATTAACTTTGCAGCGAGCTCGACTCAAACAAGCTTACGTTGATAAACAGCAGAGCTTACATTTAAGGAAATGAGATCCTTTTGATGTTCAAGCATTAATATTATTTTTCTCGTTATACTTTGCCGAAGCTCATTTGAAAGCTTGAAATAACCAATGCATTCACCAAACGTGTCATCGGAACATGAATAGAGTGTATACGGACACTTGAAATTGTAGTGCTATTTGAGAGTACTGAGCATGTTGCTCAATTGACCAAAAACCGAAAGAAAAAAAGTTGGCTCGATTGAGTGATCCAGCAAGTGGGTGCGATGGCGAGAGAGCGAGAGAGAGAAAGAGGATTGGGAAAAAGACTTTAGTAAAAGCCAATAGGTCAAGCCTTGGCTGTTGCAGCCACCGTGCAAGCCAACTTTTCTCTCTTCTTCTTGAATCCTCCTCCCCTTAACACACACACACACACACACACACACACACGCCAATCCGTGTGTAAATCTAATTTTCAAGTTCGATTTCGAATCGATGAAACTCAGGCGAAACTTGTAACGTAATTTATTGCTTTCTATGGGCAAACTTCATATTGGCTTCTTTTTTTTAGTATTCAGAGAATAAATTTTAAACTTAAACAGACTGTACAAGTTTACAGTAGTGTGAAAATCAATCCAGAAAAAGTTTGTTGTTTGACGTTGGTGGTGGTACATTGTAAATGAGATTGAAAAATGGTAATATTATATTTATAAAGATTTAAAATTTTGAGGGAATAACGAGCGGTGGTTATTTGTTGGGTTTGACGAGTTTTTTTAAAGAATTAGCGCAGAGTAAAAAAATAACGATTCTACTTTCGTATTATGCGATTATGTATAAAAATGAACCTTCCCTAAACGTTTATTCCAAATTTTAAAAAACAATATTCTTCAACTTTTTACGCAAAACAAAAAAAAGCACATTTGTTCAAATAACGACCGTTTTCCTCAACCATATGGCTCTTAAAAAAAGAGAAAAAAAATCTGTTTGTATTTTTCCAAGCGTCAACATATAGCATTATACCGAAGAAAAAAAGTCGTAACGAGGGCGTTTAGTAAATTAGCACTCGGGTGTTCAGTGTGTATATACCGCGGCCGTTTTAATAAACTGCACTCTGGCGATCATAAAGCGCGTGGAACAATTACAAGAGGCAGCAGCAGGCAAGCAAAACGAACATTCTTTATTTTCCTCTCTCTCTCTCTCTCTCTCTCTCTTTCTCTTTCTCTTTCTCTTTCTCTCTTTCTCTCGGCAACGACAACAAGAAGCGCGAATATATATGTATATATAGCGATGTAGAAGCGCGCGTACGGGATAAAGTTTCATTAAAGTCGACTTGCCAGAGCGAAACGAGTAACTGCGTTTCGCAGCTTGTTACAACGTCGAGAACACGTAGACAACGCGGTGATACTTAGTCCAAGGATTAGTACGCGTCACAAGTCCAATTTACTTTCATTATCAATTGGATCGAGCGCATCAACGTTTTTTCTTTCAAGCTTTATGACGATGTTACTTTTGGGTATGTTAATTGGCAATTTTACTAATCTTTGTGACTTCTTTATTCGAGTTATCAAGTAGATTGTTTTATACAAACGTCAGCTCCATCATTAATGATTATTTTTAATATTAACAAACTCGCCATTTGTTTAGATCTTAAATTCGAAAAGTGGAAAATACCACACAAATTGTAGCCCACGAAAATAGTTATTCCCTCGACGTTTTCATTCGATTCATTCTTAAAATATTCCAATCATTAGCGCAATTATAATACTCTACACTCCAAAGCAAGAGCAGAATTAAACATTCAAGCAAACAGGCGCGTACTCAAGGGAACCAAGCATGCAAGCAGTAAAAAATAAAAAAAAACAAAGCAGACAAAAGGTGCGAAAAGAGAGCGAGAAAAGAACAAAAAGAAGGAGAGAAACAAAGCTTTCGCTTGTCACTATTTTTCTAGCGCACGGCGCGTGTCGGTGATAATTACGGGCGGCAAAGCAGCCCAAGAATGCGGATGCAAAAGAGGAGTAATTGCTCGGCTGAATTAGCGGATCCCTTTGAGGTGTATAACGTATGTGTGTATGTATGTATGTTTGTGTTACACACACTTTGCTACTAATGCTGCTTGAAACGCCTGAACAAATACTTTATGTAAATAATGATATAGTATGGGTGGTCTGCTTAATGGTTTTTGTTTATTAATTTTTCATGGGAAGATGGTTCCTTTCGAAATTAACGAGATTTTCGACATAAGGATTGAGTAATTTTGAATAATATTGGCTGAAGTAAATATTGATAGACAAATGTCACATTAGCATTTTTCAATGTTTCAATGCCTTTAATTAGTTATCTCTAATATATACATGGCTTCTCAATGAATTTCGAAACCTTTACCGTGAAACCTCTCGCATAAGTTTAGTAAAAAATCGATTAAAAAAGATATAAATCATTATCGAATTTAATACATGCTCTTATGACAGTCAATACACCTAATCAAATAACGTTTTTTTTTACCAAAAATCAAATTTATGCTAATCTGTATTGAAAAATAAAAAAATATTACAAAAATTCACGAAATCAAAAAAATAAAGACGTTGTAAAAAGGAATTTGCCTAGTCTATATACATATATTGTCGAAAGCGTCACTGCACGTACAAAGTACACAACTCTGTCGTCGCATCCAATTACCGAAGCAACAATGAGCTTGGGCTAATTAGAAAATATTAATTAATTGCTCGAGTGAGAGAGAGAGAGAGAGAGAGAGGAGGTGCAATGGAAGAGTCTGATCATCTAATTAACCAGCTTTTCATACTCACAGCTCTCTTCATTGTTTCCCATGGAAATCAAACCAGACGCGCGCGCGCTCTCGCAGGGATATTATTAATCAAGCGTCAGAGACTCGATCACTTTCACGCGCTCACAATTTGTTTGATCGACCTCTACTCCGACCCTCTACCTTCCTGCGTAAATATTGGAGAGTCTGCGGTTTTTTGCACGTCGGTAAATGATGAGGGTAAAGAATTCAAAGTTCGTCGCTGTGGTTTGCTTGTTATTTTACACGCTTTTGCTTTCAGTTTCACGATTTTCGACGTTGATTGGTCGCTTTTATTTCGTTGACTGTTTTTATTGGATCTCTAATAGTTATATCACGGTTAAAAAAATACGAAGCTACAAAAAATGCTGATAATTTTCAACAAAAATATAACGTTCAAGATTAAATATTTCGCTACATTGCACGAAAGTCAAATGTAACGAATATAAAGCAATTATATCGAGACTCATTGAAATCAAATGATTTTCTCTCAGTTTGCTTTCAAGGATATAAATCTTGAACGTAAACTCTGTCTGCATCAATCTCCTCGAGGATAATCAAATCAAAACAATGACATGTTCAAAGCTCCCGCGCGCGTGGAACGAACGCGAGCTTTTTCCAGAGTATTCAACAATACACGGATATCGTCCGATGTATTTTATTTGTCATACTAGCTTTTATTTCGACGACCCCAACACAAAGAACTATGTCCATGCGTGGGTTTTCACCAACAATAGATTAGCTTGGACTTGAACAGCATTTCAAGATATATAGAGCTTTTTTCTTTAGTAAACGAGCTGTGCGATGAACGAATGAGTTTTTACATGGCGGTAGTGGGGTAGATACTTATCGTGTCGAACGAATAATTTTGGTAGTATACCGTTAAAAATACCAAACGTTTCTGAAAATTGTAGGAATGATAATCGGGCTTGCGACGAAGGGGAGGCGTGGTCAATTGTAACCAATTCTTTATCTCGTGATTTAAGAGCAAGCAATTATATCGATACTTGGAGGATAAATTGTTACAGTGGAATCGAAAACGATAATCTAATGCAAATTTATCGCAGTCATAAGGGATTCAAAAATTCTTAGATCGAATAATATATACCTTAAAATATAATTCATAATCGCGATATATAATTTAGAAAGGACGCTCGTATCGCTTTTTTATCTTAACCGTTATCAAATTTAGACGGATTCCCCTATGACCAGATATCGAATTTCCATTACATGTATGATAACTACTTTAAATTCATCAACAAAATTTTGCGACAATTTCTCGTCTATAATCGAATGTCTGATCGTATTTATGGCATAAATCAAAACGGAATATAGTTACAATAATAAAACAAAGCTTACGAAACACGATAATCATTGAACCGAAAAATTGAATTTCAAATTCGTAAAGATTAAACAATATACCTAATATGTCCATCGTGGTAAAAGAAGTCCTTTTAAGCACGGCATTGTGTGTACAGCATGTGTGTAGTCTATACGCGAGATTATACGATCTCGCGTCCGCAGGAGTTTTCGGCTGCGGGAGTTATATATGTATATACGCATTTGACTTATGATGCCTTGGGGACCACACAAGAGGAGGTTGGAGGTAGTAGTAGTGGCTCGTTAGAGCATTTCTCCTGTATCGCTGAATTATTCCACAAGGGCTTATCGGATGCGCTTGCCAGCTCTCCTTTCTCTCGTTCTCTCTCTCTCTCTCTCTCTCTCTCTCTCTCTCTCTCTCGTCTTTTTATTCCTTTTTCTTCTCGATCCTTTCTCCCGCATGTGTGTACTAATACGCCGAGTTTTCGATAAGAAATGGCAGAACCTGCACCGCTTCAAGTATGAATGCTGCTTTGGGAATTATGTGTACGTGTATGCTTAACAGGCATTTTTAACGTTTGACGTATTTTTTTCTATTTTGAAGATGATTGAAGTGGATTGAGTATCTGTTAGTTCGATCGAAATTATTTGACATGGCATCTTTTTTAAGGATGTAACGATTTAACCAAAAGTTTCTCTACTTAAAGAATATTGGAAAATTAATATATTTGATTTAGGTGATTGTGAACGTTAACAGTAGTTGTTCCGTCGCAACAGCGTTTGAATAGAGTGAGTGCGCACGAATGAATAAGAGTGATTGTACTAATGCTGTCATTAACTTTCGATTCGTATAAAAAACGGTCAATCGTCACAATGCGTCAAAAGGATCTGCATGTCGACGCGCATACTCGAACTCTCTTCTAGTCAGTAGAGCGCCTTTGCCCTTCGTATTAACACGTGTGCATGCCTCGTGTTGCATCCTTTCTTAATTTTTTTTATCTTTGTCATCCTTAATTTTATTAATTATATCTAGTCTCGGAGTAATGGGCTGCATATTAAAAAGTGTATATTTTCGCGATTTTCTGCTCTTTTCGTTGCATGTACGTGAACGAGTGAAATTGGTATGAGTTAGTGTGCACGTGTTGAGTGTCAAATTTCTCATAGGCATTGTCCCTTGTCACAATGTCTATGTCTTCTTAATGAGAAAAAACAGCCTTTTAGTGTTTGTCATTGTGACAACACGTGTATTCTCTAAACGAGAAAATTACCAGATTAAAGGTGTTCGTTATTGTAACAACACCGGTGCTTTCTCAATGAGAAGCACTTCTAATACCTGTGAATATGTTATGTGTGTGCTAAATCAATTCATTGTCACGCGGTCGAAAAAGTATTGTAAACCACGTGCGAAATAACAAATCTAGTAAGCGTGCCATTCATTGTACCATCCATTTGTGTTGAGTGCATTTCAATAAACTGGGGTTTTTATGCCGTTATAGGCTTTTTCCCATTATGTGCGCGTGTTAAATTATTTCACCTTCAATATCTTTATAATTAATTCCTAGCTTTTAGAACGATAGAAAATGAGATCGATGCCATCTAAGGCAACGATGTCACAAGTCAAAACAGTAGTTAACAAATCAATCTGTTTGTCTTTACGCTTCTTTATCAAATTCTCTTAAATTGTAGAAGCCGTGATTCAGTTGATCTCTTAAAAATGTGATTTTTCTCGTGCACATTGATTATACACTTAAAGTAAAAAATCATATTCTCATGTAAAACATTTATTTATTAAACTCGTAATCCAATAGAAGATACGTCGGAATGTTCTCTACGATCGATAGAGTTGTGTTAAAATTTCTATCGAGTATCTATAAAGGAAATAATAAATATTTCACAGAAGTCTTCTATAGGATAAGTTTAAAAGCAAAAGCAAAAAGTATATGAAGTGGTAGTCAAATACGCCGACACCGATATAGACATGTATATCCTTCAACATCTCTCTAACGGGAAAATAAAAAAAATGAAGAAGTGGCGAGTATATAGAAAATGAAAAAGTTCACGTGTTTACGTTGAAAACTCATTCCATCGATATATCGTGCCGATCCCTCGCTCTGCAAGAGCAAACTCTCACGCGAGTATGTGTGTGCGCTTCTTATCTTCTTGCCGTTTCGCGTTTAATTTTCTTGAAAGGCTCTTATACGCTCTCTTCCCTGCTCTCTCTCTCTCTCTCTCTCTCTCTCTCTCTCTCAATCCCCGTAGATATGGAATGCTGTCCTTCCTATATACCATTTCATTGATAAAACTCCAAGTATTTGATGCAATCTTTGACGTATATACGATAGCTATGAATTCTACCGCGTACGGATGCTTCTTGAAATATTAAAGGCTTTTCAGCATTTTTCTTTCTCTAAGTGTGTTGATCGGCGAATTTACAGAAAAGGCTACTTGAATTTTTAACGTTGTTTTTTATTTATTAGTCATTTTAATGATCTTGTTGATAAAGATACAATTTTGCTGTATATTTTATTTTGCTGTATTTGTATTAGAAAATTTCACGCAACTCTTCATAATCAGTCTAAAAATCCAAATGAAATTTACTAGTAGGATTTTAAAAACAAAAATCAACAAAAGTAAAGAAAATAAAAATCCATCCGGTGAGCAGTAGAGGCGTGAAAAAGGAGTATAAGAGTATCGTCGCAAATAAAGTTTTTATTATCACAATGCCACGCGCGTCAGCTTAATCCGTAGCTTGCGCGCGGATGCGATCTCTTTATGGCTCGCTCGCACCAAATGAGCGTTGAAAGCCTTACATACACACGCGCGCTCGCTCATCTCTAGAGAGAATGTAATCCTCAGCTTTTCGAGCTTCTCGTTACGCTTCGAAAAAAATAAATCTATTTTTTGCCATTGTTTTTTTATTTAAACAAAAATTCGATAGCTACTTGCAATTAGTTTCGTAAAAGAAGCGACACTGTTAAACAAGCAAGTAGAAGGTAAACAAATAGAGTCTCGAGAGAATGGTGGATGTGAAAAAGGAAGGAAGCCAAGCGTGGAGGTTGATGTTTACTTTTGATGATGTGTCGGGTCTTACAAGCGCACTAGAGAGATGTTTGCTGTTGACTTTGTGGAAGCAAATTGGATACTCTTTGAAAAATCGTACTTCAGAATATGCATTGTTTTTCGTATGACGATACTAGTTTTATTTATGAAAAAGTTATTGATTGATTTTGCAATCGTGGACGCCTGACAACAAACGTTATTGGATTTCTTGATAAGGCAAAACGATTGATATTTGGAGACATTCGCGTAGTATAATATTTATCGAATTGAATGTAAAATGCGGATGTCTCCAAATCGAAAATTTCATGTTCCACGTCACGTGGTTTTCCGCTTACTCCATTTCGAAAAATTAATAATCAAAAACTACTCATTGACAATTTCATAACAGTTAATAACGAAAGAGAAGAAGAAAAAAAAAGAGAGGGAATCGTACGCGAAACAAGTCTGGAAAGAACAGGACGACCAAAAGAAAAGTATAGAAGGTGCCGTCGCTTGTATATCGGTGTCGCCCGCGGCTGCAGCCCCACTCCTCGTCGGTTACATGGCTTCTGCATTAGCCCAAAGAAATATTTGAGGCTCGTGGTTACGCGCGACTTTGCCGTTGCGTATGTGTTGGTTACTTTTGAGTATTTGCATGTATATAACATTTTCCACCACATTTTTTATGTTCGTCTCCTGGTAGTGATACTATATTTACTCTCTTTTTCCCCGTGATCAGTCAACATATTTGTTCAACGAATACCTAGTCGAATCAGCAGTTAATCAAAAATATGTCAACTTTGTAAAATGATTTGAAAATATCCCAGATAATTAAATCCTGAATTTTATCAATAGGCTTTCGCTTTGAGTTTCACGGACGAGCTAGCATGTGTTTTACTCAATGACAGTCTCAACCGCAATGTGTTCCTATTATCAAACGTTACGTATTTGTACACTCGCCAAAGAAAATAAAATCGTCACGTTTCGAGAAGAAACGTCACTGTATTATATTCGGAATTACGCTCACTAGTGCGCAAATGAATTTTGGTTTAACGAGGATGTATAATAATCAGTAAATGTGTGGGACGCGTAGCTTGTTTAGCCAGATGCTACGCGCGCCTCGTTTTGAACGCGTCGTAGAACCGATGACTGTTCGTTGATGTTGTTTCTCTCTCTCTATCTCTCCCTTCCCCTCTTTTTCTCTCTTAAAGCTCGCACGGTGTTTGAAAATTATCGTTATGTGTGATTGCGAGAAATGTGGATCTTTATATACGGATTATTTTTTTATATCGGAATTTCCCGAACGTAATGTTGATAAACCAACATCTCGTACAATTTGTACGCTTTTTTTATTTGTATAATCTATACAAAGGTATTATGCAATATTCTATTAATAATACATTTTTTTTCAATACATACCGAGAATTTGACTGAGAACGGTTCGGCCATCTTCTCCCAAACAGGCACTGCGGGCATCAAAGGGATTTGTAAACTGCACAAATGCGTATCCTTTATGCATTGAAATGCCTGAAACCAAATTGATGTATATTTTTTTATTCTTGTTTTATTCAAATCTTGATTAAAAATATTTTTCTAATTCACATCACAGTTCATTCAGTTTGAAAATTGAACGTACGGATTTTTATTCGAATTTATACAAAATACAAAGATGCATTTTTTTGTGTTTTAATTAAAAAGATCGCACACGTTACGTTTCCGCGAATATGGAAATTAATCTAAATTTTCCAATGAAATTCTTTGTACACTAGAAAAATTCAATGTCAATCTATGAAAATCTAATTCTTACAGCAAGTAGCGTTTATTCTCTTGCATTCATACAACCTCCATTTCAAATATTAACAAATATCAATATAGTATATGGTTAAAGATAAAAAATACATACAAGCACATATATACATAATAGGCCACTCAACGAAAAATAAACAAAGTGACAATTGAACGATCGGATAACTTTCGCTAATTTAACAGCACCCACTTGCTCGCGTTAAGGTACTTCGCATACACCCCCACACGCATACTCACCTCCAAAAAGAGCTCATCCGGAGACAGGCCGGGTGAGCTTTGTTGGGTCGAACCCTTATTGTCCTCGACGGCGGGTCACTTTATTGCGTGAAGGGACGGGCCGAAAGACGAGCGGGCAAAAGTAAAGCTGTTTATCGGTCACGACCAGGCCACTCGGATCTCTCCCTCTTGCTCTCTCTCTCTCTCTCTCTCTCTCTCTCTCTCTTTCTTTCTCTCTCTATGGCTACCGAATATAACCTGATGCGCCATAGATTTTGTTTACTAGCAAAAACGACATCTCGAACAATTTATGATATGTTTAACAAAACTTTCTATTAATTATTTACTAATATTCCCACGCGTGAAGTTTCGCAACTGTTTTTTAATTCTAATACATTTTAAAGTTAAACAATGTTATATAGATAAGCTTTAATACCAAAGAATACTTAATATTAGTTAGTTAATAGTAACTAATATTCCGTGTGGTAAGTTTAATATGCTCTCAATTTCTGTTATCGATTAAAAGTAGCACGTTGCTGAATTGAGATATAAAATATTGGGAGAAAAGTATAGTTTCCAGATGGAAATGTAATATTCAATTATCGTTTTGAAACTAATATTAGAACAGAATCATATAATTCCCAGCTGCACATAGAGAGAGAGAGAGAGAGAGAGAGATCCTACTAATCTTAATCAAGACATACATATATACACGCGATCACTGATCAGATGCATATACATTGCCGTAGACATGCTTACTGAAATGAAGACATGTCTTGCTGATTGTGACTGACGCTGGAATTGATGTGATTTGGGAGAAATTTCCCAATGGGATATGCATTACTCGACAGACAATTCTCGCATGTCGAACGTTTACTTTTTGTTAGAGGATCATTCAGTGGATGAATTTTCAAGAGACAACCAAAAATCTTTGACAATGTTTATAATTACAATAGTATGAAGTCTATAATATACCTGCGAGACGACCATATCGCTGAAACATCCGTTCAACGTCGGTTTTGCTACATTGAAACGTATTGAGGTTGCCGACGAACACTCGTGAGTTTACTGCCTGTGGATCTTGGGAGTTTGTTTGGTTTCCCACTTTGCTCATCTTCATCGCCTGAAACAAACAATTGTAATGCGCTTGTTAGCATCAAAATAGAGCTGTTCTAGGAAATATTAATACAGTTAATAGAATCGTTTATGGAATCGATTATTGTCTTAGATTTTCAACGTTATTTTATCATTCCACCCCAGTGATCATTCCCGAATGATATTACATAAATTTATTGTTCATTCATTTTAAAAAGAAAATTTCCGATTCAACGATTTTTTCCAATTACCAAACGATATAGCAGCGTACCAACATCATCACAGTCATGAACAAGTCGAGCAGCGACAGATTGCAAGCGTCACGCAAATTAATCAATATTACATCTCGAATATCAGGCGTACGCGCGATCCGCGTTAATAAATCGGACGCTAATTAATTGAATCGCAGTACTACGATTTCGGATCGAAGAGGGAAAGGGAAACCTTTTTCCTGCGCCCATGCACTCTGTGTATTCGGATTTAATTATGAGATTTCGCTTGACTGCTGTCAGCCGATGTATATTCGAAGCGAGAGAGTTAATAAACAGCTACCATGTATGGATTATCATACATCTTTTTATTGTTTTATTTTTTCAGGGTTGAGCGATCCTCTCGATCACCATTGTCCGTTACAGTTTATCTCACTTTTCGCTCTATTCACGCGGTTACCATTGATTTTGCAATATATAGGGTTTTCTTGAAATTCCGGGAAGTTTCAACGTACACACAATAATATTTTAATCCGTTTGTTCTATCTGTCAATCAAATAGAACATCAACATCTCAGAAATGTCAATTGTAATTTATCGGATAACGTATGATTCGCTGTAATTCAACTTTACGCTTACGCTTGGCTTGATAAACTTTGAGAAGTGTATTTTAAATCGTTTATTGGCTCCATTATTATTTGAGAACATTGCAAAGTTGTCCAGTTCCTCGGTACAGATTTCTCATAAGTGTCAATAAACTGCTTGATAAATACTTCAGGGATGATTGCATTAACTCGCTTGATACGTAATAATGGAAATTGCACGTTCGAATGAATTTCAACCGTCTCCACAGGGCAAATATTGATATTTGGTATATTATGCTAAATTTAAATTTATAAACACAGGAAATCTAACACCCAGACATCGACGAACTTGTCAACATTTTTTACGAAATTATCTACGTTTAAGCAGGAATTCATATTTTAAAAACTCATTGTAAACTTCAAATTTTCTTTGTTGCGCTCTTTATTTTCACAATGGGAAGTATCGTTGAACCTTCCCGTATATACGTACGAAATACGTATCGTCAAATTGAACGGGAAAAGAAACAGCTCAGCCAAACAATGAATCCGTAAATACGATTCAGTTAAAAAACTAGCGATCCGACGAAAAAACAAAGTCCGTTACCCAACGATAATTGTCATTTTCGTACAACAGCGATGAAAAGCCGACACACACATACATATACTCACTCGATCTCATCTCTCGGTCAATATCTTTTAATCCCTTTCGCGATGCGCATCGACGTTAATCCCAACGAGACATAAAACTGCATCGCGTATACACGCCTAAAACCTTAGGCGCGCATTTGCCTCCCCTCTCCGCCATCTATACCTATACACACGAATGAATATTCATTGACGTTGCGCCGTGAATTATATGTTTCGCTCGCGCGTTCGCTCTGTGTGTATAAATGCATTATTCACCTGCCGATATTAACTGAATTTACAGGGAACGTTATATGCAAGCACACACAGACACACTTGTATATTTTCTATTTTCACGGATTGCAGTCTTTCTTTTTTCAATTAGGAAGTACGAAGATTATCCGGGAAAATCTGTGAGTTAATTAAAAATTAAATCACAGCGTTCTCGAATATACGTACACATATACGTCATTCGGAGTATATGTCACGCGGTACGTTTACATACACGAGAATCCATGTAAGACTTTTTTAGACCTGCTCATTATCAATTATATAGATAATTTACGAGGTTTTAGATTAGGCTATTCTTGAGTTATTCGACTCAAAATAGGTGTTAATGAATTTTTGAATGCGAGGATTGCATGTTAATTAGTTATGAAAACTGAGATAACCGTATTTGTATACATTTGGGATTATAATGGCGAGATTGTTGATGTATTGGAAATCGAATCAATTTTGTTTTTATTACTATCCATAGTTACACCCACTACCATCCGTACTGAAAACAATAGATTTACGCTCTATAAACATGATATTATTCACTGATATTAACTAAAAAATACGTTAACGATGTAAAGAAAAAAAGGGTTGTTAACAGCTACGCGTAAACCACGTTGTACAGCAATCTCAGTGGTGTGAGAGTGCACGTCTTCATATAGCAAGTTAGCGCAGAAAGAGAGAGAAAGAGAGAGAGAGAGAGGAGGTATTTGACTCTCGGAGCGCGAAATAACGACGCTTTCACAGCTCGTTGGTGCGGGCAGATCGCAACGACGGCAGCTTCTATGCTGGCTACACTCCAACGGGGCCGACAGAGAAGAGCGTCAATATAATGTTGACGGAGAATCACGCAGAGTCCTTTCTCTCTCTTTCTCTGTGTATTACGTGCATACGAACAATGAGCCACAAAGGTTATTCTCCGTATGATATGAAATTCTTGAATATTGATTTACTTCCATTTTTTGTTATTCCATTCCGAGAGTTTTGTAAGATCTTTGATGTTATAATCTAGTTTACGAGGCGAAAAACACGAACACATAGTTTATTTGGAAAATCCATTTTCGAGAAGTAGCTCGTTTTGATTAGCTCGTGTACTATGTCGGTGTTTTTTGTTTATCTGACGGCAAACGCGCACTGTAAGAGATTCAGAGGAAATATTATAGTTGATGCAAAAACAATTTTTTTTAAAATATCTTATCCATAAAAAAAATCGTTTTTTCCTTTTATTTGAGAAAAAGAAAATTGCAAGCGTAATATAATGCTAAAGAAGAAGATGAAGAAGAAGTGGCTCAGATTCATAAAGAGTTGGCCTCTCTGAAGCCTCGGCAAACAAGCTTCAATTAGTTATTAAGGAAAATTCTAATTCCGTCCTCTTCATCAAAGTTAAAACGTCGTTAAAGTTCACGAGGGTACATGTATATACTCGGAAGCATTTTAAAGTTGCACGCCAAGGCGTTTAACGAGCGACCGAGAAACAAAATAAAAAAGTTTTCTCTCTCTCTTTCTCAGTGATTAATTAGCGTTAGGATCGTCGTCGTCGACATCGTAGCTCGAAACATTTTTTCTTTTGCTTCCAACCTCATCTCACCTTTTTTTCACGAGTTAACTTACCTCATGTATTTTGTAATGTTAATCTTCGCAAATTTACGACACAAAGAGCTTTGCGTGCATGCACGTGGAAATTGCATTTTTGAGTTTCGCCCGTTAAAACATGATGTGGGTTTGGTGTTGGGAAAAGTTGTAATCATGCGTGACTGTTATCGTGCGTAATTAAACGGACGAGCTGATTCCAGAAACCAGTTGAATGGGCTCTGTTCTGTTTTTTTTCAGAATTTTATCCAATTTTTATATTTGCATTGCGAAATATTTTGGGATTACTTTTTTTTGGTCATATTGTAATGTGTTCAGCAATTTGAGTGTAGTGTATTTACAATGAATAAAACCGATATTTTAAATTAATTTTTTTTATGTTTTCAGTATATAGTAACGATATAAAAATAAGTATAATTACGATTTCAACGAATACAATGTTTTAGAAGTTATAATAGATCTTATAGAAAAGATTGATCCATATCAGTAGTGAAGAAATCAATCATAGAAATACACGTTATAAACGTTACGCTCATAGTGATTTTTTAAAATAAAATACATTTTTGCAACGAAATCCCATTCAGGCAACTAACTGAAAAGATGTATTGAAACTAAAACAAAAAAAATATCTCCGTAAATCAAAACACAGTCGACAAAAAGCGACTCCCGTACAAACAAAATCGGAAAAAAAATCGCAAGCTTACCAGTGACCAGTTCGACGCGTTCATATCAATAGGTTTTGGTAGTAGAAAAATCCCAGCAACACGCAGCTTGCACACGGGGAATTAACTTGTAACGCTTGGAGGCCGTTTATCGCTTGCCTCCATGTCGGACATGCTATAGCGATTTTTTTTTGCGCGAAATGGAGCCTTTCATTCGCTGTCAACGCCATAGTCGAATAAAGGGATGTATGTACGACGAAAAAAAACCTGGTATAAAACATTTTTTTTAATCTTCACACGACATTGTTGTATTTTTTCTTTTTATTTTTGTTTTCAAAATTGAAGGAGCATTAATTGGATGCGCGAAAATAGGACCGCAAATTGGATGTGGACGCACGCGTACTGTTGCTGCTCTTGACAGGATATTTTACGAGTACGTAAATTTACTTTGAGTGGCCCCGAAAACTAAAGTAGGCTTTTGCCAGTCACGGATATACGCATTGCGAAACCGTTTCAGTTATTTATTTATTTCAATGGTTGAAACTTGTCAAGACGAGTCATTATCGTTGCAATAATAACATCTTCTTCAATGACGTAACAGTTTCTATACTCAAAAAGGCAACAATCGTTCAAATGATCGATTAATTCTTACAATCAGTTTTTATTTTTATAAAGTCGTTGCGCTCTTTATTAAAAGAAATATTAATGTCTTCTAATAAATTGATATCCGACAATGGCGTTTTTCCCATTTGCGATAAATTCGATAAAACAGCATGAGACAATAAAAAAACAACTAAAGAATCTCAATTCAAAGAGCGAAACTAGTGGCTTCTTAAGTCGGACAAAATCAAAAGTTAGTTTGGCGTGTCTCAAGGAAAAGAAGGTAAGTAGAAGAAGCGTATAAAAAAAGAGAAGAAAAGAGTTCGTTAAAAGGACTCGCGGTCACGTTTCCCATTGGTTCGCCTTTGCTGCGCATTCAGCCAATCGTCCCTTCTTCGCCGAGCACGAGACGAGTTTTCTCAATTGCCCAGCGGCTAATTCGCGCGGGATCGATCGATTTTTACTTCATTCTTTTTTTTTTATGAGGATTAACCTCGAATCGTTATTGTCGCGGATTGCACATGGATTGTGTTATAGCAGTCGTTTATTAGACATATAATCGTGTTTGAAAAATCCCAAAGTTATACTTTGACAACTGCTTCTCAGATCAGAGTCAGTTATGCCCATTGCACCGTATACGATTAGAAAATCATTGTGATATTTACGTGATTTCTAACTGATAACAAATTCGACTAATATCATAGAGAAATAAAAGCCAATGTACTGTATTAATTTTACAACAATCAAAATGGATAGAATAAAAGTCCCTTGTAGAGTGACTATAAAGTAAATTTACATTGCGACGTTGTAGTAAACGAAAATAAGTCGCATTTGAATGTAAAAATCTGGTATTAAGTTACTAACAATTTTAACATTCCTCTTAATGCATCAGTTCGGTTGCAATAAATTTATTAAATAAATTAATAAGAGACCGTATGATTCAGTTGCATTTGGTCGAAACAAGTCAATTGTAGGAACGCAAAAATATAAGTAATGTAGCGCGCTTGATGATCTATCGATATGAAAATTGCACGTGGGTAAATTTGATTTCAAAACAAAGACGGACAGACATTGTCTATAATTAACATAATAATTTCCTACGAAAAAACACCCAAATTTTTCTCGAGAAATCTTTTAATATTTAAAAATGAATAAATCCATGCTCTTTACCACCGTGTAAGTAGGAAATCTCTAGAAAAAAGAATTGTAAAATGCACCGTTAATGAAATCGATTTGTTAGTTTGTCGAAGGATGGCAATTTAAAAGCACTCAACGTACAACTTTGTCGCACGTACAAACATTCTACAAATTGAGTGAATGTGCATCCTTCAATCAAGCAGTGAGAGACAAAGATAGAGAGAGAGAGAGAGAGGCCAAATAAAAGTGTCAATAAATTTCAATTAAGCGTCGTAGCCAAGCTGCATTTGTCATTTGATTTGTTTTAATAATTAAACGTAAACCTTTGGGGTAGATCTTCAATTAAATGGCATTAAATGAATAATCAATTTTCACACGCTATTGCGATAATAATGATCCATCGTCGTCCTTATTTGTGTAATAGAATACAATTGAGGGGCGTTTTATATTATCAATTTTAATTGAAGAGAGGACACACTCGCTGTAGCAACTGGGCAGTGATGAGAGACGAAAATGAAATTGATCAAGGAGCTTATACTCGGCTAATTCGGAAGAAAGGTATGTATATATAGCGCTAACGCCTAACATTCAACAAAGTGGAAACATCTTCGAACGCGAGAGAATGATAATGAAACATATGCACACGCGCGGGCCTTGGATTAGTCAAGATATTCCAATGAAATTTTGTATGCAAATTGACTACTATATGGCTTTACTCTCTCTCTCTCTCTCTCTCTCTCTCTCTCTTTCGAGCGATATATATGCATACACACAGTAGTAGCAGCAGCCGAATTCATCTTCGTTTTAAATGTATCCATACCTCGAGTTACCGCCAAAGGATCCCGTGTACGTACTATGCCATCGTGAGTTTCTGCTTAATTTAACTTGGGCTTTACTTAGGCGTTGTTTGTTAACATATCACCTGATCAAATATCGCGAAGAAATATCAGATTGTATCCAAAATATATTCATTTTTATTAGCAAGTTGTTTACGCCTAATATACAAGGAAAAACTTTCGATGAGATTGCAATTACGCTTTTATACATCAGACTTATTGTTCCCACGGTATTTGTCGTAATTTGACGCTAATTGTAAATTTAACGTTCAATTCATCCAACGTAATTCATGAGCCGCATTCGACATTTTAAGAGAACACACTAATTTGCAATAGGCATATTTAACGATGAATCCTATGATAATTAAATGCATGCATAGAAATCTGAGTCGAAGGAAGAACGGGGCACCGCGCTTGACTTGACAGAACAGCATTATAAACCTGGTTGTAAATGCAACCTCGTCGTCCCTTTGAACTACTATAGGCATGGAGGGAATGCAAGGTATATAGTACTCGCGCCTCACTTTACGAGAGGCAACGTGATTGCAATCGTGTCCCCTCCGATTTTCGGGTGGAAAGCAGTAGCAACGACGCACTCCCTGCGCGAGAGCGAACGTTGGCGAGTGGATTTGACGAGCTTGCACTCGGAATGTTGAAGGCTAATGCTTGGTTTTAGGGCTAATTCACGAGCGAGGACTTTGCTGTGTAGGCTTTCGAAGCAGATATACGTGTAACATTTTCTAGATGTGAATTGTTGGTATTTCAACGATATTTTCTATTATTTTCACATTGTTATTTTATTTCTGAAAAATATAACGAACGTACAAAGCTTCTAATCAAATAGTGACTTCGCGATTTGTTAGTGAAATAAATGAAAAGTGGACGTCAGATACTAATTACAACAATAGATATATTTATTTTTAAGTTCAAACGTTTTCCATCCTCCACCTGCTGACCGTAAATTATTTTCATAAGCATGGTTAATAGTTAAATATACTTTTCAATTTCATCAGCTCCGCAACGTGTCGCTTGCTCTTACAGAAAATATAATATAATTTTAAGGTGTCTGAAGAATTGAGGTTATCCTTCAATTATTGTACATGATTCGTTTCTACTTTCTTGAGTGAATGAGAAATGGATTTGTACAATCTAATGCTTCGTTTCGATTTCTGTAGGCAAAAAATGTGTTAACGGTACATACGTCTTCGCAAAAATAAAAATGACTGCAGATTACATTATTATTGTTATTTCCTGCGGTAAGCTTACAGTGTTTGTACTTTTTATTTTCGGATATCATTTTCTTAAATTCATTATGCATATCACAAACGCACCAACGAGCAATTTAACATAGATATATGATAATAAGAAAAGAGAAAAAAACTCGATAACGAAGGTTAGACTACAACTTCCCTGAGGCCTTGAGCGAAAATTACGCGATAAAAGCATCCCCTTTTTTCGTTGCCTTTTAATGATATACATACCTACGTAAGCCTTTGAACAAAATTATCATATTCGTAGATCAATTTTAGCAAGTTACTTGCTAAATGATACGACGCACGAGTATTTTTCAAATTTATGCAGGGGAATACCTGCGTCGCGTCTCGATGCGTTATAATGATTCGACTGTAATCATCATTAGAATCACACGTAGGCTCTCAATTTTGCTCGGCAGCAAAGAAAAAGAAAAATTTTTTAGAGTCTTCTAGAAAAGAGACTCAACGGAGCTGTAAAGCTTTTGCGAGAGTTATATGTACGATCCAGGCGCTATAGTGCAGAGATTTTACAACGGCCGTTAACTCGATTTCCTTCTCTCTCTCAAGCTCTCTCTCTCTCTCTCTCCCTCAAGCTCTCTATATAACCTATTTTCTCGTACCTATAACTAATTATTCGATTATCGGCAAGTTTATCCGAACAATTGTTGAGATAGAAATGACAAGGTACTTCGATGGAGAGGAAAACACAACAAGACTTAAACTTTTATATATAAGAGTTTAGAATTGGTTGGTTTCGTGGAATTTTAAGTTTTTAACCCTGTAAAAGTCTCGATGATTCTTACATTCACGAGGAATTTGTTTTCAACGCTGTAAAAGCCTTGAAGATTCTTACATTCATGAGAAACTTGGGAGTTTGTTGTACCGTGCAGCTTGCGTTGCCGAGAGAAATTGAAAGCTCTCCCTGGTGACTCGACACTTCGATAGTTTACGACACGACCGCGTCGTCTATTGAGAAAACTTATAAAGTACGTATTACTCGTCGAAGAGTATGTCAATGATCGTTTTGACGAATTGTTATTTTTTATTTTCTCGCTCGTTCTATACGTATAACCTCATTGTTTATTTGTAAATGGATGACGAGGTGAGAATAAGCCAATAGCAAATCCTGAGAGAAAACTTGAAATAAGAACCTGTCGCTTCGTCCTATGCTTCAAAAGAAAGAATACATAAAACGACGACGATAAGCAAAAGCTCCAATTATCGAGCGCAACCCAAGCATAATCGTTCAACTCTCTTCGAGAGCTGTGCTTCTCTCGTGCTGACACTGTCAAGTGCAGAAACTCGATCGCAACACGTCCCCTAGCAAATATGAAATTTCAATGGCAAGAGAGAGAGACGCTTTAATAAAATTTATAGCCAAGCAATTACCAGTCTGGGATGGTTCTCCTATTCGTTAGCTCACGATATTAACAAGCTCTCGTTCTGCTTAGCTTGGTATTAGCTATATGGTGTGCATAAGATAATTAAAAAGTGGTGACGTATGAATGATTCAATGTTGAATTTTCAAAAAACGTAATTTGATTATTTGATTGCTTTTATCTTTGTGATTTTTGGTCGTTAGTTATATTTAGATGGTGTTTCGTGGTAAATTAGAATTTAAACGTTTGTTTTTGTCATTCCTTGTTTAGAAATGAGTTTATAAATTGAAGCTCATGAATGCCCAATAATTTATGCTATTACTGCTCCTATAACTCAATCCTCCCTCTTTCCTAAATTAAATTAAAATCAATAATGCTCGTAGTCATCATCGTACTTTTAATAGTCATAATTCGATAATATTGGCACGTGTACGCATCCCTCCCACGAGAATCACTTGCTTTTTTTTATTTTCCATGGGAAGAATCTCGCCGAACTACCCCCGAGGCATCCTTTTCGAATATCGGACGTGATTCGATTTAGTGCATTCCGATTTAAACTTTTCTCTCTCTCTCTCTCTCAGCGCGCTCAGTGGTCTGACATCTTCGCGAGTAATTTCCGCTTGATTAAGGGACTGAATTGGAAAAGGGTTAGGTAAAGCCCAAAGTCCCCGATATTTAAGGTGGATAGATGAGACCTTCGTGTTACGCCTCCTCTTTTTTTTCACGAAGGCCACAGTCGGACTTGAAGACACGAGTTTTCTAATTAAATCTAATCGACGGCTAATTTCCGCGCGACCGTGTGATTTTTTCACTCTCTCTCTCTCGGTCTCTCCTTTCCTCAATGTGTGTGTATAGGAGTGCATGTTCTTTTTACCAACTGAAAATATCTTTTCAGGCACGTAGTCGACTAATTATAGAGAACTAGGATTTCTATCTTTTTTCGTTCTTCTTTTACGGTTGAATAGCTTTGGGAGGAACTGAGGGAGACAAAATTTTTACATAGCATTTAACGAACCGTATAGTTCCAGTTGAAATATTATTTTTGATTAAATAAAATATAATAAATAGCACAATAGGTCTTCTCTTTTCGCCAAAGTTCATTCAGTAGAGTGCACCATAGCTCAGCCTTGACCAACACGACCCCCCCCCCTCTCTCTCTCACTCTCGCTCATTTTCCTCTGTAAATCAAACGTAGGTATACATCATGCGAAGCCATACGTGACGATGCTATCTCCCTCCATCGTCGTCAACATCGACAAGCGACGCAGCTGAAAGCCATAAGCGAGAGTCTCTTTCTTCTTTTATTTTTTACGAGCCGTCGACAGAAGCTAAAGCCAACAAGGCGTGGCAACGAGTATACGTATATACACAAGACGTGTGCGATGATTACCACAGGATGCCACACATACACACTCACAATACGGCCTCGTAAAAAAAAGAAGAAAAAGTACAACATGGCGGATGCAAACTTTACGACTCCACCGCCACTTCATCACGACGAAGGGTCAATCAACGCGCTATGCTATACGTTATGATGGGAATCTGTGGGGAGGAAAAATTGCAGTGTATATAAACCTCGGGAATAATGGACAATGAGAATACATAGATTGCGAATTGGAAAAGGACGCGCGGAATTATGCATGGAGTCGATCGTATACGATAGGAAAGCAATTGTCATTGTTTGAAGATTATATTTATTTTATAAAGTAGAAAATATAATTTTCATGGATCTTCCAGGTATTGGAAGTATTAGGTTATGATATGCTTGAAAAGCGATATATTTAGAAAATTCAAATCAAAAGCATACAATGTAACATCCGTGACATTTCCATTTCGACTGAATAATCAAAGAGTTGTAAACGCAATAAGCTACTCATGAGCTCGTGTCTGAAAGCGCGACATGATGAAATTGCAAGTACAAATTTTAGATATTCCCATTGCAGTACATTGAATTACATTGCATAAGTAACAAGTTTCCACTTGAAAGCAACTTCGGTAGATAATTCGCAATGTAAAGTGTAAAGTTGTAGTATAGGTGAAAATTTTACTCGCGTATATATGTTGTCACATAGCTCTCAAACTTGTGATAAATAAGAAACGAACACCATTTCCACGAAGATACTTTGACTAAAGGCAGATAATTATAGATTGTCTTCCAAAGTTAGCCGTAAACTGCATGTCTGAATAAACAATATTGTTCTTTGTATATCGAAAGCACAACGTAAATAGGATTCTTGCTCAAGCTTTCTTTTTTTTTAGTACAATTACCTTTCTGGCTAATGCCTCGCGTTCATTACTCTACTCGAGCAGCCGACACTTGAATTTTTCATTTTTGTCCGAGCAGCTGTATCCACCTCTGGACTTGTTAAAAATTTCAAGTGAAGCATTTGGTCGACTTTGTCAACAATTAAAAATATCACGAAAGAAGCTGGGAATAATACGAATTGAACTATACATAGTTGGATGTTAAATAAAGCACCGTAATTTGTAGAATTGCAAAAGACAACTATTTTGTATTGTTATTTATTTTCAGTGAATTCTATACGTTCGAAAAAAATCTAACCAGGTCAGTACAAAACAAAATTCTACTTTGCTGTCGCTCCCTCTGTCTCTCTATTAAGTTCGCGTAAATTGGAAATCTGCAGAAGACAAGTTCGCTTGTGTTTTTCCCGTGATAGCTGCGCAATCAGCAAAAACTTCATTTTTTTATTTCCCCAACAATACAATGGCTTGCTCATTTAAAAAAAGTAAAGTTAATTAATTTCTTTCTAATTGTTTCTCGTTTGGATTGGCATTTTATTTTTGTATTTTGGAGCAGGTCACGTTTGAAAACGCGTTGACGTAATAGATTTTATAATGAGATCTATATGGAAAGATTAATTTGTAGGTTTTATTTAACGATCTTATACGGCCAATTAAAATGCGTGAATAAATAATAAAATAAGTGGTATTGTTTAATCGCCCATGGACATATCACCATAACGTTCAATGACAAAATATTGTCTTTTTAATTCAAAGCTACCTAAACTAGATGCACTGATTCAATCCTTCCACTTGGTAACCCGTAAGAGTAAATTTCATAACTCGACAAATCATTTCCTTCGTTTACACTTCCCTCTTGTTCTTATATTTTTCCAACTCCTCATGGCGTGCCGCAACAGTAGCAACAACAAGAGAATGTGGGTCTCGGTGGGCTCGGCTCGTAAAGTCGCGAGTTTTACAAGGACCTGCGGCTTGGAAGTAACTTTCCGCGTTGTAAATTTCGCGCCACGGCCCCTTTTCTCTTCCTCCCTCCCGTTCCGCGTTACAACCACGAGAATTATAGTTAAATATTTCTTGCTACAGTCTCCTCACCTGCTGAAAGAACTTAATTACTCGCGCGGCCTTTTCATTTGCCGCAAGGGTCCTTCCGTTTTTCTCTTGTTTGTATTCTCGGGAAACTCCAAAAAATACGCAGACTACCTTGTCTCTTTAAGAGATATTACAATGATTTTTAGTGTTCTTATGTAGAACGATTTTTTTTAATTTACTCTCCTTACTATCGCAACTTAATTATGTATTCTCTAGGATATACGAAGTTTTTAGAATACACATAATATTTAGTTACACTGTCATCAGGCAAACAATCAGAAGAAAAGTATGACGCAACGACTCTTCACCATACATCCTTGAGGGAGAAAAGAAGAAGTAGCAAAGGAAGCCCAAAAATTAAAGCAAAAGGCGATATCTGATATAGCCAATCGGTGGTTCGGACAAGCCATGACAGCGATTCGAAATACCAGACGAATAAAGTCACTTTTATGGCCTCTCTCTCTCTCTCTCTCTCTCTCCCTCTCTTACCCAGAGTCGACTTCTAAGGTGTCGCACGCGCGCATATGTGACACTCGTAAATCTGCATTTCCTCGCTCTTTAAACTGGCTATTTTGTGTAAGTACTTGAACGCGGACAACACGACAAGTATACCATTGTGTATAGATTATTTAATTAACGACGAGACGGAAACGTGAAGGGGTACAGTTACGTGCGTATTATTGACGGCAAAATCATTTGAAAGAAAAATTAGCGTTTTGCAAATGTTGCACCACAAAGGCATGTCTGTATGCGTGTGTGTCGAGCGCGACAGGTGAACAAAAGGACGAAAAATCCAAAATGCCGACAAACGAAGGGAACAGAGAGAAAGTACGATCGCGTGCCGCAAAGAGTCTAATCTTTCAAGGGGAGGCACCCTTTCTCTTCGTCAGTTGTTCCGACTAATGAGCGACACTGCCTTCGGCTTCGATAAAAAGAAACAAATATTCTACATGTTTGATAAACATAAGAGTGATTGTAAAATGTTGAAAAAACAAAAAAATCGTTATGCAACTCTTAGGGATTTCGTAGCGATGACGAGAGCAAACGTAGAGTCTTTGTTTCGATTATTTTCTAGCTACAAACCTCGCAATTTTCTTTTGTTTACAGCAATATTTTCGTTTACCAAAAATCGTACTGCTGATGCTCGCCAAAAGACATTTTACGTAAAATATGTTGATTCATCAGCTGCGACTAACGACTGGCACACGCAAAAACCCATTGAGTTTCATACCCCCGTAGTGTCCCGCGCGCAAAACCAAACCTCGACAGTTAGACGTTTTAGTTTAAAGGCAGACAGGAAGCGAAAGCACGTCTGCGTAATTAGGAAGAGGGGGAGGAGAAGGCAGGGGAGCGCGCGTGCCAGCTTCATGAAAAGTTAACGTTTAATGGAGTACGGTGAAGTTTTGTAATGGGCAAAGCGATAAGATCGCTTGCTGAATTTTTCAGAGCGCGCGAATCACGTGCGCGCGCCTTTTGATTTGCGGCTGTGCAGCACTACCGCGCGCACGATACAAAACGTCCAGACTTCTTTATTTCTCTTCTATGCACGAACATTTTAAAATTATTAAATTGTTACAGAAGTCACATTTAGATGGGGATATAAAAAATATTTTTATACAAAGAGATTCTGTTCACTCTCGACTGAAAAGATATACGCGAGGTTTTTTTAAAAAACGGTTACAACATGTATATATCCACGGATGGCGTGAAAGAGACAAGTGAAGCTCGAGTTCCAAATATCTAGTGAGAGTACGTATACACAAAAAATTAGTCGAATGTTGGAAATAGCACTCTACTTCGTAAAATTGAATTGAATTATTAAATTGAAGAAACATTTTTAGCAGGTGGATGTCGTGATAAGATATAAAATAGATTTCTAATTGTAAAGCTAGAAATCGAATATCGACGTTACATATGTATAATCTGGATTTTACAATATTTTGTATATAACTTCCAACTAAAGTAAAATTAGTAATAGAAAACGTATATTGGACAAAGTACTTATCAACTAGAAATTATTTTTAGATAACGTGGAATGTGATTTAGGACACGGTAATGATATATTTTTTCGGTAGAAGTTTAAAAAAAGCTAATATTCATCGCAATAGACATATTACTACACGACTGATTTGCCATCTATTTTATACTATTAAAAATGTATCATTTTTTCGTATTCAATATCATCGTCTAAATATTATCTGATTTAATGTGTAAAATACCGTCTACGCTAACAAAAATGTATAGAAATCAACATTTGGAAAGCGTCTATCTTCTATTTTGAAGTGTCGAACGAATCGCGAGATTGCTTAATCGTCTCATACGGATAAATTGCCGTTTTACGACTGGTTTGCGACGAGTGGCGCACTGATCGTAAAAAGTCATATTTATGCATGACAATTGCAATCGTACGTGAGTTTATAACGCCTTTCCTTACATTTTCTTTTCCTATAGCGACTCTCTACCACCGCAATTTCTCGCTTACGCGTTGAACTGTCAAATCGAGGAATTTCGTTTGTGGCAATGGTTGACTCTGAGGAAATAGTTATGCTCTATTAAGATATGTTTTTCACAATTTTAGTAGTACATAACAGTTATTTTCATGAGGAAGTAGTTTGTAAATACATACCGTCAATTATATAAACTCGTAGGAATTTTTTAACTTCTGTAGCCAATTAGAAAAAAAGATACATCAAATTTGACGAATAAGTAAAGTAAAAATCAAACTGAATTGGAATTTAATTCGGCAGTTTATTTTTTAAAAAGTAGGACACAACATTTTTTTTCAAATTTGTTATCTGTTAAATTAATTTAGATTGTACTTATATTTCGCAGATTGTGGGTTATTGCAAAATGTTTCCTCTTAAATTTTCCCTTCATCGATTATCTTGAATACCCATTTAACCACGAATAGCGATTACTATTTTCACTAAAAATATCACGAACGATGTACACCTCATGAACGAAACAAGACAAAAACTCACATTCCATACATCGTAACATAAATTTTTTTTATAATCGACATCGCGACACTAACTGCAGAAATAATACCTCATTTGCTCTCGCAATGAAGTGTTATATTCACCGCGCGTATAATATGAGTCGATGTAAAGCTCCGTGCGCTCGTAAAGGACTTTTATGGACTTTCCTGAAGTAAAATAAGAAATGCGCGTGGTCCCCTCTCTCTCTCTCTCTCTCTCTCTTTTGATCTCTCTCGCTTTCTCTTGCTATCTCTTTCTCTTGTTATCCTTACACTTTCTCATGACTATTAAATAGTCATTGGTGCACCTGAGTAACGATTTTACGACGAATTATTGGTCGTTCGTTAAATACATCCTGATTTGTCTACGCTCACCCGCTCATCTATTCGTAATATCTTGATTTTCTTTTGAGCAAATCAAAGTACTTCAATTCGAGAATAACTGGTTGATGGAGAACATGTCAATATTAGATAAATTATTTTAAGAGTAACGATCAACTTTATTCATTATTATAATTACATTTGTAAATGTCAATCACAACTTTTAAAATAATACATTTATATTTAAATCGTACATTAATGTCGATTATAGTTTATTCATAACTAAGCTAGTGTTAAAAGAAGTAAAGAAAATAATTTGTATAAAATTCTTAAAAGTTATAGAATTTTCACAGTAAACGAATCCATTTGCCGGGCGAGCGCACTCGAGAATTTTCTTAAGAGTTTTCTCACTCGCTCCGTAGAGGCGCGACAAACCCCCCTCGGCAAGCTCGAGCAAATGTCGTGCGCAAGTTTTTTCCCACAGCTAAAAGCGTGTATATAGCATTGAGAGAGAAATTCTAGGACATACTTTTTTCTTAGAGTAGTATCAACGAAAACTCGGGATGCCTAACAGAATAGAAGTTTGACACTCACTGAAATGATCGAGCGATGAAGACAAAGTTTATCTATTCCAAAAATGCAGCGTATTTGGCAAAAGTTCATTTGCTCGAGATTATTTTGAATATGAATTCTCCCAAAGGAATAGTTCGATGGACATCTTTGGTTGATTGTACATTTTTGTTATCGATTCGTCTATTCGGTAATAGTGACGTATACTCCATTGTAAGAAGATAATTTTTAAAACAATAATACACTTTCTTTCACGTCGGAAAAACGGGCAATGAATAATCCCGTAAAAATGAAATATTACAAGAAAAAAATAAGCGAAGAAATCATGCTTGACTAAATATTCAAATTAAGTATATCAAAGCAATTTGTTAAAGTTTAAGAGACGGCCATCTACTGAAAATTTGAAAGGACTAACACTCGTTAATACGAGGAAAGAGCAGTATGAAAAGATAAACTTCGCCTGCACATCAGACAAGCAAAATAAAGAGGGTACGAGTAGTTAAATTATTAAAATGTAAAAAGAAGCAAAAATGAAGGCAACGCGAAGAAGCGTCCGGACGTGCGCGAGAAGCCAAACAAAAATACGGAAGAAAAATCTACGTCCTCCTATATTAGCGCATGAGAGCTGTTCATTTGAAAGTAGCAAAACGTCCGTCATAATTAAGGATAGCTATTTGTATAACCCGATTCCTTCTCTCCTTCTCTCGGTGAAAGAAAAACATCTGTGACGGGTACTCGAGCGCGCAATATTGACAGACCCCTAATTGCAGACAGCTGCAAAATTAATCAGAAAAGAAAAGAAATGTTTGTTGATTATGCAGATAGAGAGACAAGTATAACTTGATTAGAAAAATACATTTGTCACGCTTCTGTTTGTCAGCGACCAAGTTGTCGATTTAATTATTCAGACGCCTACGCTAGAAAGAGAATGTATTGCATTTTCGTTGGCTATGTACCAGAGTGTATAGGAATTCAATTTTCTGACTTGTCGTGGAAATTGATTTGTTACTTGTTTCGAGTCGATACCATTTTTATATTTGATTTAGCATCACTTTTGATTTGCTTATTGAATCGTATTGCAAAATATGTGAATATAATTAGATGTATCGAAAGTTTCTAAGACGTTTCACGTACGAAATAATTCTACTTTTGTTTGCTTACTTTTCTCGAAGAATCATTGGCTTCACGTGCAGCCTCAAATAAATCAGACGGCCAATAAAAGCAGTAAATCCATTGTCACATCCATATTCAGTGAGCAATACGCACAGTCGCATTGTTATCATGACGCGGGGACTACTTTTCCCGACGAGTAAATACACGTGAAACCAACTTGTCGGGTGGTCTTCTTGCCTTTGTCATTTGAAAGTCAAATGTAGTGGCGCGCGATGTACAACCAGAGAAAGATAGAGATATCGGCAGTGAGAACTGCGAACAAGGATAGATAGGTAATGAGAGTTGCTCGTGTGAGAAATTGCTAATTGAATTTGATTTGAAAGATTCGGGTTAGAATGATTTTTTTAACGGGGATGTGAAGTTCGTGGGACGACGTGGAATTGTTTTATAATTGTTCCTAATATGTTTGTCGGTGGATCAAAGAATTTGAATCTACGAGATGCGAAAGAAAAAAAAGAAGTCCTCCCAAGTGGCTTCTGTCGTAAGCGAAGAATGTATTTACACGGACAATAAATAGAAACCTTTCCTTCCAGAATACTCATATTACTTCGTACAGTCACTACCGTCACGTAAACAACAAGTTAACAAGCACTAAATACATAGGTAGTCATTTAAAACGTTTGGAAAACGTTTAGAAACAACGCAAATGCGACGATAACGACTCTGAAAGCTTCTTCACTTCGAAACCGCAAACTTTATTCGATTACCTTTTACCGACGCTTACTGCTTTCACTTGGTTTATTGGATTTGTATAAACGTAATGTACTCGTTCATTGACTAATTCTAAAAACAAAATCAAACATCGTGCATAGTAAATAGAAGCGTAGAATTTGATTCACTATGAGGTTTAGTCAGGCCGGATGTGTCGCGCGCGCCATTTAATTAAGTTGTTCCACGCGAAATTCACCGTAGGCAAACGAGATGCACTATTAGCGATCGTACTACTAGTTGCTTTTTTAAGTCGATATGTTACATTTAATTACCGAGAACTCATTGCTGGGTTTTCCTGTGTCGATATACATCTGACAACTTATAAAAGTCATGGACGTCCCTGATTAACACTATTACAAGCGATAATTGTTGCTATTTTAAATGCTTTTTCGGCAGAATTTTCTTTCGGTTATTTCGAATGATTAAAATTTGGAGGAAAGTAAAAAAACAATAGTCACGGTGATTGGGTGAGATGGATTTTCCAAAATCACACACACTCCTAACAGAATATACCGAAATGTAATGCAAATCATTTGTCAACACAGCGGATAGCGTCAAGCACGTATTCACTGATCCACTTAATGATGTCGCAACGACCACGAGAGATGAATCGATCAAGTCAACTAGCATACACGAACGTAATTAAGCCGTGTACTCCATCTCATTGACACACCTATTAAGCAATCACACGGTGTGTAGAGCACATCCGTTGACGAATATCCCTCTGATGCATCTTCTACGTTTGTTTTGTCGTCGCAAAAGTAGAACTACCGAGCGGGGATATCTCAAGCGCGTGATGTCAGCTCTTGCGAGAAACCTTGCCTGCGACGAATAATGGCTGGTAATTAGGATATAAAAAGCTCGAGATGTGCTCAATGTAGCCTGTGAGCTTTATGAGCTCTCGTGCAAGTATACGCATATTCACTTGAGTGGGATTTTGAAATTTACCATAATCATGATGTATTTTTATCATCCGTATTTATAGGAGACATGATTGTATAGAAGTACAATTACCGAGGAAAATCCACGTCTATTATTAATTTTTAATCAATTCACTCTAGCGTCAATATTGTCCATTGCAATGTCTCATTTTTCAAATACGCATTCCCAGTATTCGACATTGAAATCTGACAGTGTAAAAAGGAAAGTAGCAGCAGCATCGGTAACAAAAACAAGAAGGCAAACAAAAAGAAAGAAGGAGGAAAGCACAACGAAAATCTGCGTGTCAGCGTCAGTATAAGCGCGCGACAAGCGGCGACAAGTGCGCCTCGCGACTACTTTTGCTACTTGCTATACGTTGTGTGCTATATATACGAAGGGGAAAAGTAGCGAAGCGAGATAGACAGCCACGAGGTGTGGTGGAAATAGCTTTGGCACGAGTGCACATTGTTCCGTGCTTATAGTTGCAATAGCACAAGCGAGATAGACAGAAAGAATAATATGTAACATTTATGTAAAAATGTGTAAGATTCCCCTTTCATTCAGATTACCTATTGGACTTCCATCTTGATAATAGTTGCTGAGAGTGAAATTGTCATTTGAGAGAAAGATAGTTTTTAACATTCACTGGAGATTATTTTTAGAGATGCGACATGTAATTGTATACGAGGTATAAAAGAATTTAAAAAGCAAACTACTCGATTATTTCTTACAAATTACTTTTGAAGTAATTCCGTTATAGAATTAATATAATTGGAATTTCTCCGAGATAGCTTTTATTCAACCCAATGTTACTTTCGATAAATATTCAGTTGATGTTGACGATATGAAATTGATCGAGTTTGTCAGGAGCATCAGATATTGAAACGAGGAGATAACTAAAAGCTAATGCAATTAATTACTCGAACGTGCTCTTTCCATTAACGAAAACCAATAATGTTTTGAATATTTGAATGGATCGTGAACAATATCCAAATAAGTATATCGATATCGACCATTCTTACAGGTAAGAATGTCGAATAGTAAATGAAACTTTGTTTTCCAGACGTCACGCGCGAGAGATCGCTTGCCAAATGTTGAATCACGCTGCCGCGAAATTTCCACATTTCAAGCCTGCGAGTCTCGCGCCAAGCAGCGATCACTTTCAGGTTTCAATTCGGCAGACGCGCATGCATGCACAATGCAAACGAAGCGACAGTTATTTTCAGTCGGGAAAATTCGGAACATCTTATTTCGTTACTTAAAAACTACACGAGACTTTAGATTGTAAAAATTTTAAATTAAAATTGTCAATGAATCGACGCCAGATTCGTTGTGTATACGAACGCGTTCTCTTTCTTTCAGTTTGCCGTTTCGCACGCACGCACGCACGCACGCGTATTGTACGTTCTTTTGATCGAATCGCACAGATTTTTGTCAATTCGTCAGACGAGTAAAAGACATTTTAAGGCTTTGTCAGTTTCTTTGATTGCTAATAAAATTATTTGCACGCGTTGCCCATTGTTATTTATCACAATTACTATCACACACGCACACACACAAAGGTATGTATCCTATAATGCGATTTTCGCGAGCGAACTCGATTAAAAGCTGCTTGAAATTTCATGTGCCACTCTCTTTCTCTCTCTCTCTCTCTCTCTCAATTTCACTCTCGTCTGCGCCTGTATGTGCGAGGCTTTTCGATCTGTGTGTACACTAAATCTTAACCGCCGCCATATACGACGTATCTCGTTCGTTAACGCTTCGCCTTAATTTATTAACCTGATAAAATATTAGCTTTTAATTACCGGTTACCTATTAATTATCATTTGAAGTTTTTTAGATTTTCTTCAGATTGACCTACTCTATGGTATAGATAGATAGGCGTAAGCAATACACTCATGCAAAGTCGAAAAATTCGCTATAGAGGAAAATTGTCAAAATACCAACGATTCTCTATTGTTATCGAATGTAGTTTGTGTAACAAGAAAATAGTATGCGATAGTAGACGTGAGAGCTACGTAATGCTAAAAAATAAAGACTAAATTATACGCGATGCAACGCATTACATTGGTTACTATTGTTTTTCTTTATTCAAAAGAGAAAAAAAGCTTTTGAATTGCAATTTCGTCGTTAGCTCAATGTTTAGTTTAGCCACCGTTCACAAAGTATCGGTGTAGTATTACAAAGCTCTTTGTACGAAATTTGCTAGATAAAAGAATATTAATCTCACACCGTAATCGCTCGTATAACTTGTTGGGCTACAATTCGAAATAAATACCTACATCGTTGGGATATACGAAAATTTATAACGAGTTGCCAAACTCGCTTGGAGCTGCGAGACTATACTAATTAGTAGCGAGAGAATAATATAGTCGATGAAAATCCCTCCATATTCGAGTCCCAAACGAAATAAAGCTTTTTTGTTTGTGCTTGTAGTTATACGTACAGTTTTACCACACGCGCATTTATTTATAGAGTATTTATAAACCTGCGAGAAGCGCGTGCCGAGGGTTGTACTTATAGCCGCCCGCGCTCTATCTGCCTCTTTCTCTCTCTTGCTCGTCGGACGACGGCGACGACGCATTTAGCTTTCTGCGTGTAATATCAGCGTGTTTAATTCGCGAATGAGTGTCACTTCGCTATTCCGTTGGCTGAGCGTGAGGATGGTTTGCCTCTTTTTAGAATATACGCGTTCTATGTGGTTCAAGAATGTTTGCAAAGTGAGATAAGCTTGGAAAAGCACGTGGGTTAGGTTTGAAATTTGATGTTTTTTGAAATAATAATTAGAGTGGATTTAACATTTTGAGAGATCGTACTATTTTCTTTAGGGTTCAATTGAGTTTATATATTCAGATGGAGCTTTGATTATAATGTTCGAGATTGATATAGATCGTGGTTCGTTGAAACGAGATAAAAGAGACTTGAGAGAAACAAAAAGTAAGAATAATATTTTGCATCATCTGTATTTGAATGCAACAGATATACAATATACTTCCACTTTACTCAAGTGTCGCAATCCGTTTACAACCTAGTGGCGTACGTTCACCTTTTATCTATATGGCGGAATGCCGTTCAACTCGTTTTGAAGCCATTTGTCTCCCTGCTACTTCACTATATGACTTTATGTAATCTAATCGTTTTCCCTGCCTTTTAATGCGAATGTCATTTTAACCAAAGGAAAGAAAACACGATGAGTGTATGAACTCCTTTGTTTAAAAGAAGAGTTTTCGATATACGAGTGATATAAGTGATATATACTATGTCTTACCGATTGAAATTGGTTGACTTATATCTATGGTAACAAATCGCGGATGACACGGTTGAAAAAGACTAAAGAATAGCAACAAAAACTTTCCTGAAAATCAATCAATGCTGAGTGGATAAGCATTCTCGTCTCAATATAAACACAATTATTCCGACAAAATAGGAAGGAAGACTGCTTTAATGTTGTATCAACGGGGTAAGTAACCCTATTTGTGTCTTTGTATAAATGATGAATAATGTTGTATCTGCAGCAGCACTTGATTGGTCTAGTGCCACTAACGCTCGCTATATTTATTCGGTTACACTGTTCAAACCTGATTTAATAGAATTATTGAATCCAACAATGTTGAAGCTTGATCGATCTTCTTAAGGAAAAAACTAAAAGTTACCACTTGTAAATGCACGAGTCGATACGAGTACATCGCAAGACTTGCACGGTATAATAATGAACGACAAACCACGTTACTCTTGAAACACTTGGAAATTCAACAATGTATTTTACGAGCCACCAACTAACGGTTGACCTGGTTAAACAAAGACGAAAATTATCGATCAATGCACCGTTACAGAGTGATAAACGTGGTCAGCCTGCGACTAAATATATACACCTGACCTCCTGCGGCCTCGTTGCACTCGATAGAATCTACTTACCCATCTGTTTCCTTAAAACATTTGAGGTCTACGTTCTCATAGAGGATCTCAAAAATCGAAATATACCTTTGAGGTATTGTAACATTCAAGCCAATATATTGTTTTTGTTTCTTTTAGTACGATAAATACTAACTACTCCATAGAGATTCACCAACGTAAACTCAAACGTGAACGCAACTACAAGTAAAATTGACAGAAAAAGCAAACGCTTTCTCATAAAAATTGCGAAAGATACGTATCTCTCTCGCATATGTATACGTGTATGCTGCCGCCGTTGCACTGGATTCCCGGAAAAGAGCAGTTGGCAATTTCGCTCGATTGCCGAGTGCGTAAGTGTAACGAGCCTGATTTACGATCCGCTCCAAATTTAATAAGGGTCCACCGAAAAAACTTTTTTCTTTTTCACGTGGAGACACGCAACCACTATTTATCCCGTTTTACGTATTTTTTGTTGTTGTTACCTGTAGGTCGCTATAAAGCACTAACGTGTTTTACGCGATGTTTCTTTTGGGAAGCGGGCTGTTTGATTATTATGCGTTGCTCCGCTTTACGCTTTATTTGCGTCGTCAAACATGAGTGTAACTTTTTTTATTCCTTTAAACTGTATTTTCGTTTCATTATTTCTAAGCAATACAAATAAATGACAAATATCCATTGCTAAATGTATAAATGTCACTTCAAAATCGATATTATTTTTTCCCATATTTTTTCTTATCGACAAACAAACGAAAAAAATCAACAACATAGTCGATTGCGCAATCCGCAAAGAAATATTCATTATTCTCGCACGCACTCGATCCATTCAGTATTTGAGATCAAACAGATCAGATCGAATGAGGAAACGCATAAGTTATCCTGTAGAGGAGACTTTCACACACATCACGTGTGAGATTTCTTCACGGAAAGGACAAAGACAAATGCTCGTCGACTCGTTAATCACCAACACACGCACGCACACACGCGCAGGCACGCAGGCACGCACACACACACACACACACTCACATACACGTCTATATCTAAGTACAAGTTTGCAATCGATCGAAAACTCTCGGTCGGATTTTCCAAGGCTTTCATTTGCCACCTGTGGAGCGCGTGCGCGCCCTCGAGCTTTTAACGCTTTGACATTTTTATGCCAAAAGGGCTCTCTACTATACTCTCCAAATCTAAAGCAAAGTTTCCAAAGTTTCGTTCAAGCTGTTGCGTATAAGTGTGTTGGCTTGATTCGACGAGAGATTGCATTTGATTTTAGTCAAATATTCTATCACGTTTTACGATGTTTCTTTTTCTACTTACCTATTACAGATAAACAAGTGGAAGCTTTGAATGTCAAAGCAGCAAATAAAAATGCCTGGAGTAGGAATTACCCATCAAAATCCTGTTGGTCTGAAAATATGCCTAATCTTACGTCATGTAGCAATTACGCTTCATTTAGCAATTGCTTTGTATACGTATTTAAATATATTATTCGTTAAAGTTCGATTATCCTTAATTATTTAAATATTCAAATAATCCATATAATTATGGTTCTGTTTGATGCCATTTACACTTTTTTTTATAACGTATTTTTGATGATTTATATTTTTCAGCTTCACATTTCATAAGTTATCGCAAATCAGATTTAAATTTTAGAATTTATTCGAAAAATTATAAATAACATTACGTGATTCATGGGAATTATACAATAATTTATATCCAGTGTGCCGTTTAATTTTTAAACGAACGAAATTAATTTCAATTTGTAAACCATATTTACATTATGATGAGGCTGTACCAAGAAACTTTTATTCAAAAATTGCCTCAAACTATACTGCGTACGCTCAAAGAAAATTTGTTTCTTACGCGTTATTTTCCAAACATTTTCTTCGCTCATATGCTCATTATGTAAACCGTAATAGAAAAATTCCTGTCAAATTTTCATATTTTAACAAGGATCTCAATATACTTCAAAAGCACGCTAATATTCAGCTTAAAATCGAAAATTATGCGCGTCCTTACATACTGGCACAATGCTAATTAAATGCATAAAACTCTTGAATAAAAATACCGTATCACTCTTATTAAAAACAACATATACAAATACAAATTCGAAAAGAAATTCATAAAAGCTAGTGTTAATTTTTGCGCAAGTTAAAGCACGACGATTCACTGCTGGTCGTATCGTAAATGTTGCATTGTCCTCTCTGCCTGACAACATAGCAACAGCAGCAGCTTGTTTGACGACAGAGAGCGAGAGAGAGAGAGAGAGAGAGAGAAAGAGTTCGCAGCCGGATTTGCAGAGGCGGATGCGAAAGATTAACATCGTGCGAGCTGGAAAAGCCTTTTCCACGTGAGATTCCGCTTCGTGTGTGCATGTATGTACGTTTGTATGTACGTTTCATGTATGCATGTATATACGTGTACACACACAAATATTATATATATATATATATATATATATCGTTTGTTTGAATGCTCGTATGCTTTTGCCATCGGTTTAAATATACTAGGCAAGTTGGTGGGAAGTTTCTTTTACGTGTTGCTGCGTTCATTCGTTTGTTTGAAGTGTTCGATTTGAATTTTTGGTTTGTTTAAGCGGATTAATTACTGATTTTTCGAACATGAAGATTTCATAGAGCTATCAATAGTTATATTACGTGTAAAACATAGAAAATGTTGTTATCAGATCCAACTAAAAGTAAATATATTTTAAACAACATATACTTGTTTATGCCATTAACAATGTTACAAATTATTTAATTATAGCCATGTTTCTTCCCGTTTGTCCTATATTTTTCGATTCTAACAAAAATACACAAAATGTGTCAAGCGATCTCGAGAAGAGATATAACATCAGGAGGGATGATTGCTAGGTGGTAATTGTAGACGGAGAAATGCACCAAGACGTGCCGCCGCGAAATCGCATTATGGCCCGTCAGAGAGTTATACCACGGCAAGCTTTTCGACGAGCCTCATAAATTTTCGCGGATGCTTGTGCTTGGGATTTTAAAGGCTTTCTTCTATCTTTCCTTGTATGGTGCATTTTTGATTTTTCTTCCGGATATTAGACGCTCCCATCTTTCGTTTATTTTTTTAGGGTTTGCGTTGTTTCATTTTCTTCGTTAATTTATATTTCAAGATTCTGGTAATACTCTCGTAACAACTGTTCAACTTGATACAGTTTTGGTATGATAATAAAGTGATTTGAATGCTTAAACCAACTAATCACAATTCAGCGCACTTGGCGCGCTTACTTTATTCAAATATACGTCTGAAAAATAACTTTTCATTTCTTCGAGCCAATATGCATTATTATAAAGAACAAACGCCATAATAATGTCACGTATACGTCCTATACGTATTTTATTTTTATTTTTAACAAAATGAATTTCCTACTAGAATGTTGTGAAGTTTGAAGGTGTAGCTAGGAACTCTCTAATAAATTTATTCGAATCAACATTTAACAAAATTCAAATCCCTCTTATAATGTCGTGTCTCGTTCGTCGTATGATTATGCAAACTTAATATTTCTTTCCGTGTGTTTAAACACTTCATTTGTTTTTTTAAATCGATATTTCGCCCTTCAATCAATACGAACGAATACGATGTATTTCAATAATAGTTTGACAATAATACCTCTCAAACATTATGCATCATATATATTCCATAGTTAGCTTTCAATCTGCGTCAAAAGCACGAAAATAAAAAAAATCTTTCAAAGTTAGTTCGACGTCCCAATTGTACAACTGACTTGTAAGACGGCAAACTATGCCCTTTCGCTCATTAAGCTCCCGCGGAAATTTCCTCACAATCACCTATTTCCAACTTCTAATTTCCGCGTTGCGGAGACTCATCGTGTCGAGATCGTGCTTCTCCCCCTCTGTCTCTCTTTCTCTCACCCGTGCGCGCGTTATCTCATACATTAAAGATGTCCTCGGCTTCGCCGACTTGATGCCAAGATTGCGTCATGTGTCGCAAGGAGAATAGCAGGTCTTCCTTCTCCCTTTCTCAACATTTGAATTTTGCATTAAACATCGAGTCTTCTTTCCTTTCTTCTTTTATTGAGATTGTCGAAATTTCGAAAATTCAAATTAACTGATGAAGGGACTGGCAACAAATAAACACTTGGCACCGCGCATTTATTCAGGCGTCTATATTAGAATTATCCTTAGAAAACGAAGAATATATAAGTAAATACGCCATCTCTGATTTTGATTACGCATGATTGTTTAAACGGCACAGTTGAACGGGCATTTTTACATATTAGTTTTCAGAGTCGTGGCACGTATTTGATTCTCACCAGTTGATACCTTAGACAAAGGTCAATTTACCGAGGGAAATTAAAAGATTTCCGAAAACCAATTCGATTATAAACTTTAAGCAAAGTAGTCGACTACAATAAATGTTGTCATACTAAACAAATTTCCACGTGCTCAGCATAGAAAAACCGTTAAAGAAACCCTGAAATTGAAGTAAATCATAACTCATTTGACGCACAGCCAACAAACACACACTGTTCGGTTGGAAAAAGGGTCTCCTTCTCCCGTTCATTCTCGTCTGAGGAATTTAATTTTCCATTTTACTAGTCTTTCGCGGCGCGAATGGAATGCGCATGCTATATACCTAACACCCTACCGACAACGAGGCTTAAGGCGTTCGATATATAGACTTTGGATGCTGAAGATTCTCTCGTTGTGCAGAAAGCGTCAATTGAAATATTTCGTATCTCTCACTCCTCTCCCTCTCTAGTAAATGAGGCTGTTTGCATGTGTCTTTTACGTACATATATGGCTTTTTCTGTCCTTTTATAAGATTAATGATTTTCAGGTAAATTAAAAATCCTCTTAAACTTTTAAAACCGTTCAACGTCTTTTATTTGCATTAATATAATTACTGTCAATTTGTCCAAATAAAAAGTCAAAACAGCTACGAAAAAAGTGCAGATAGCAACTGCAATAAACTAAACTTGGGATAATCCACGGTGTATACGCGTTGCTACGAAATTATTGTGAAAACTGATGGGTCGTTAAAAGCATATAACTACGATTGCCGCGCTGGTGGATGCCAATTTCACAGTGCTATGTATTATTCGCAGCAGCCGCTCGTGCTGCCGGAAGCTATGAATATAAAGCATATTTTGAAAGCAGAAGCAGAAACTTTTTTTTCTTTTTTTTTCGTCAGCTTTAAACGCGCGGATGCGTTATCGTCCTCGTTCTTTCTTTCTTTTTTTACAAAATCCAAAGCGAAAAGTTGAAAAAAGAGCGTTGCTATTTGTTTGTTGTAAAGTGTGCGTAACTTGCTTTATGAAGATCGAACAAAAGTGTTGACGAGAGAAGATATTTCGGTAAATATTGGAGTCGATAGTGTAGCGGTTGATAGGATTACCGCAAATGTTTTTTCTAGCTATATATTCATAACTAGAAATCTCAATTGCAACGACGGATGATGGCAACACATTCTCGAATAATTATATAGTGACTGCTTTAAAGAAGCGGAAAATTAAAAACCTATCCCGCTCGAATGTATAATGTGGGTAAAATATCTGTGACTGACATCAAAATTTAAACAAAAAGCTCTATTAAAAATTACGCGTCCTCAACAAATAAGTAAAATTACAGATTTAATGAAGAATTTCTAAGTCAGATAAATGTCTAAGTACAGTGCGATTCATTTTATATTGACGTTTGTAACGAATGATAGAATCAGTTTAATGATAATAGTCAATTAAGTAGGTTATAGATGATCCTTGAAATAAATGTCATAAAAACGTTTATTAATAATTCATATACACACCACTATCATCTTAATCCTTGCAGAAACAACAAGAGTATGATGTTTGAATATACTCAAGCAAACGGCAATATCCAGTATCTTGGGTATGTAAACAAAAACGCTTCGCTAGCGACAAGCAACGACGTATCCATTAAGCAGATTGTCCGTAGTATGTATGCGTGTCTGTACGAGAGGTTGGCAATCGATCCCGAAAATCCGCCGATGCAAATCCCAAGCGCTCGCGTTCGCGTGCGTTCACGCACATAAGTGAGCTGCGTAATGAACCGCCGTTTAGGATTGTCTTTGACAAATGTTTCGCATTATCCCACATACAGTGTCGAGTGCCTGCAACAATTTATTCTCTCCCTCTCTTTCGTATGTGCGTTTGGAATGCTGAAAGCTATTGATTTAGAATTGATGCTTTGACGTGGATTATTGTTGACTTTATTTTTATAGGTGGTTTTGCTTTGTAGTTATTTATATTCTGTGAATTGGATTTTTCAGAGGCTCCGATGATTTTTATTGAGTCTGTATTGTTTTTACCGTAGATTTGCACAGAGAGATTTCAAAGGCTTTTACTGTATGGCTATCAAATTTTTACACGAGTGGACAGCATGGATAATAAGATTAACATTTTATAGGTTTTTTGCTACAAAATAATGATTAAAGTACATGCTAAAACGAAGAGTAATTTGAAATCGATCGAAATCGTAAACGACGACAATTTTACCAACAGAGTCAACTAAACATTTGACCAAAACGAGAAAACAAGTAGGAACAGTTAACTTTGACTCAAAATTGAACTGTTCGCTAAATAATTCTAAAGCGAAAATTCTGTTTTGTACGTCCACAAGATGATTTTTCGGGAAAACAATAAACAAAAGTACAAAGTTCCCAATTACCTTATTTTTGTCTACGTCAACTGTAATATACAAGAAAACGGACGGTTTCACAAACGATCGCGTATACAGATAAGAGTGTGTGGTAGTAGTAGCGGCATCCGAATTTAGGCTGATGAGTCACTCTCGTGGGGCGAAAGAGATGCACGCCATTGCTGGCATGCCAAAGCTGCAAATACCTATGCACATTTAGTCGTCTCGACTAAAGAGAAGATAGTCACTTTGATCAATTATCGTCGTAAAAAATCTCTCTTTTATCTCTCTCTCTCTCTCTCTCTCTCTGTCTCTCTCTCTTTCTCTTTCTGACGTACTCCCAACGTTCACAGTTCTCTTCATTGTTGCGTGCGAATTGTGTTTCTCTAGGCAATTTGCATTGGATGTACTTGTAACCTTCGTATAAGCTTTTGTTTTCTATAAAATAAGATGTTGATTTTTATCATAGTTATATTGTCTTGTCGAGTTAGGAAGTCGCTGTACACGTTTGGTTTATATTAGTAAGATTCGCATCGTTTACGATGGTGACTGAGTGGGGTGGGGGGGGGGGGGGGATTTAAAAATTGTTACACGTAGTAATACTCACTAGGGGTTCACTTGTGTGTCGCTACGACTTCATTTTGAGAATGTTTGTATTATTTTATAGTATTTTGTTAATATTATGTTATATTATTTTAGGTTACGATGTTTATCATTTAACAGAAATGTTTGATAGAAATATGTTTTACAGAAGTGCATATTCATGCAATTGCTAAAGGTGCTTCAAGAATCGATGATGCCATATTAATCTCCTAATGATTCATTGATATTTCTATCAGACTCATTTGAAGTAACTTTTCGCTTGCTTCAGCTCGTTGAACATTTCAAGATTATTATGTTTAATTACATTCCCGATTTCTCTCGCTAATTTCTGACAAAACATTTGTACCAACTAAACGATTAACCATCGTAGCTACTAGAATTACAAACCTACCGGTCAAGCATCGCCATTTCAATACTCGCACTAGGAAAAAGTGTAACGCGACATTTACAAGCTTTCCATCTAATAATCGTTAAATGGCATTCCAAGAAGCCACCGTAAATCCACGCTTACGTAAAAGCATTGGTAAAAACATCTAGCGCCGATTAACGCGAGGACAAGAGAGCGAGGGAATGAAAAAAAAGATTCATCGTAGCCAAAAATGAAATTATCCAACGTTAGCTATGCGATTTCACGCTCGTAAAAATTCATCCTTATTATCAAATGTAATTGCAAAGAGATATTAAAGAGCGGATACGTAATAAAGACGGCGGTAGATTGCTGTTATCTTTTTTTTGCGAACGCAAAGAGCGCGCGAGATTTAGAAAGTCGCAATAAAACCCGTGGCGAACGGCGCGTTTGTTGTTGCTTGCAAGGAGGAAAAATGGAGAACAAATGGCCTTAAAAAGACGGCTCGTGAGAAAAAACACGTCGCGCTCTCGTCAGTAAAAGTCGCGAATGCGCCAGGATGGCAGCAGGCTGTACAATACGCTCACTACTGATTACGCGAACTCTAGAAGGAAGAAAAAAAAATACATGTACAACAACCAGTGTTTTTCTGTTTGCGCTAAAGTACAATAACAGAAGAAGATTGCTGGTTCTTTAGATTAAAAACATGAGAAATTCCAAATCCGACAATTATTTTTATAGTCTTGAAAAGGTAGCTTTGGTTTATTTATGATTGGAAACTATGGATAAAACAGTGGTTTTTGTAACACTTATAATGTACGGTACATACATTGTAATCGAGTATTTGACAGTTCGTACATATCTTCGTGCGAATGCGAATACGTTATGAAAGCTAGTAATTTGTGTAAATACACTTCGTGCATTTATCGATTTTGAAAATTCAGTTATAAAAAACAAATTTATTGCGAATTGTAAAATTAAAACGTAGCTTTCATTTTGTATAAATGTAAATCATTTCTCATAATCCACGAAAGTAATGCTTTCCGTCTACGTTAATTTATCGTGACTGACTCAAGTAACTACCAGCGGGCAAAAAAATTGAAGATAATGCTCAAGTACTTGACAAACGAAGTATGGTACAATAAATTACATAAGATGTCAGTGAACATTCAATCAAAGCGTTACGTTGTAAATTAATGTTAAACCATGCTTGTTATGTGCGTGAACTAACAGGAGAAAAATAGTAATCCTAATTACGTCCATCAATCATACTTGTTCAGCTCATATATATTATATATACGAGCGGCTCTATATAATTTCAAATAACTTTTTTTTGCGAAATATTTTTTTTGCATTCGCTAAATAATCTCGTCAACTTTTATCCTACTTTTCAAGAGACATTTTTTGCGATTATGTAACAGATTTCAAAACAATAGCAAACTCTGCAATTTCAATTGCTCGACATACACTGGCAGCTTCCTGTAGTGGTAGAGCAGTCCTTGTTTTCCGCTTTCTTATTTCCGCGGTAAACCCACGCGCGCGCATGAATTATGAATATTACGTCTAGAGGAAAGACGCGGCTTCTCTTGGAGCTCGTAGCATAATACGAACGCGTGTCTTCCTTTTAATTCAATTAGAAAAGAACGGAGAGAGGGAGAGAGAAAGAGAAAGACAGAAGAGTCTCTCGTAAGTTCATGCAAATGAAGTCTCTAGCGCAATTCAAGGAGGCCAAGTTTCGCGAACACGCATATATATATGTATATGTATGTACACTACACCCGTTGAGAGAATTTTGCGCGCATACATTGTTTAATTACATGTGCGATAGCACCTTTAGCTATGTTCGTGTGTACTGCTTTTTTTAAGCACTTTGCTTTTCAGTATTATATTCTATCGTTGAGAATTTTTCTCAACAATTATATATTATTCTCACTTTTAAATTTCAATTGGAAGTGGCATTTCAATGTCTCATTCACGTGAGTCTTGAATATTTCAAGCTTGTTTTAAATAATTAATGAACTCGAATTTTTAAAAAAACGTCTGAAAAAGAAGAAAAAGTTTATAACTAAGTCGTAGTTAACGATTAAAACTCTTTTCTTCTTCACACCTTCTCTCGTGAACCCGTCCAAGAAAAGGACGTTCACGTGCATCGATTCTCACGGAGCGAAGGAGAATCGCTAATCAATAGAAGCGATGACGAAGAACCGCTGAGCTTTTCCATAAACCGCCTTTGGAAAAGTTGGGAGAAAGAGAGAGAGAGAGAGAGAGAGAGTTCGAACGGCCGTAACCTTTACTTTACGGTCTCTTCGTGTCTCTCGTGGGACGCGCGCTGCAAGCACTTACTCGCTGTAAAAACGTCGTACCCTCCGATCTTTTCTCAACGGTTAATGAGGGAGCGTAATTCGTGTAATGCTCTCTCTCTCTCTCTCTCTCTCTCTTTCTCTTGCGCATAATAATTACGTTAGCACTCTGCTTAAATGTCGATACTGACGGCGCGTTGTCGGTGGCGCGCAACTTTGAACGTTAATAGCATGGATTTTTTTTCTTTTCATCTATGATAAAAGTTCTTTTAACGTTAGCACCTCGTAAATGCTGTGGTTTTCTTAGCAACTTACAACTCGCCCAACAACAATTTATTTTAAAGTTTCTTTCTTTCTTTGCTTTTTTCGTTGAACAATCGGACTTTTCGTACATATATATATTATATACGTATGCAGCGCAAAGTTCTAAATGACTTTTTCCTGCAAAAAAAGAAACAAAAGGAAAGAAAAGCGAATGGTCATTAGCGAGTGAGAGAATGGAAACAGCGTGAAAATAGCCGTCGGGCAAATCTGGAAAATTTCAATTTGCATTCAATTAAAGGCTTGAGAGACAGACGGACCGAGAGAAATTCGGGGCGTGTTGTCAGCGGCAGTTCGTGAGCAACTTCGCACGCTCGTGTCCGTGAGCTACAAAGTCGAAACGCAGTTAGCGCTACTCGAATAGAGATAAACTAAAGGGAGAGTCGGGTTATGACTATGCTTCGCGCGAATTCTCCTCCCAAAGGATTATTATAGCTTTCTTTGCTCGTGTTCAACTCCATCGAACTATTGATCTTGAGTTTTGTCATTAGCTATAGATTACAGATCAAGTTCGAAATCATCGCTCGATTGTTTTTGTTGGCCGGTCAACTGTTAACGTACACTAATTATCAATCTCTTTTTGCTAAATAATTTTGACAGCTAAGGTACGTAATAATAGAGTATTTATACCGTGTAAAAATTACCTAAGACAAGAATATGAAGAATCATGAGTATGGAATGTATATTTTAGTGATTTTAAACTTTTGCTAATTTAGATCTCAGAATGAAAATGCCGATTTTTTACTTTTTAGCAAAGTAAAAAATTCACGATATATTACCATTGATTCAGAATTCTTATTGGAACAATTTTCGGAATTGTTGATACTTGGATGACCGTAAAATAATTAAGGAAACTATTTTAAAATTTGATATTGATTTTTTTTAATTCCGCAAAGAATGATCTGAAACAAATGATGCAACAATTCATATTTCGCAAAGAAACCGATTCTGATAATAATAAAGTTTCAGTGTACGTCTATCTGTTTAAATTGTGAGCATAGAAAGGGCAAACTCATGTCTACGTATTCGGAGATGCATATATATCAACGACAGGCCTCTAGCCGCAGGTGAATCCCTTTCTCTCCCTTTATCCCCCCCCCCTCTCTTTCTCTCTCTCTCTCTCTCTCTCTCTTTCGTCGAGAGCAACAACTAAACCATGAATTATTTTGCTTATGGCGAGTTGGATGGAGATCATAGTCAAATGTGCGAGCTGCACTTAATGAGCCACTAATTCATGATTGAGTATAATTTGGATGAATCCATTAGGTCAAGATAGAAGTGTTCGTATTATACAAGTATGTTATACGGGTGTATAAATATAATATATCAAATAGAAATCAAACTTATATTCTACTGTGAATATATATCAAAATCAAGACTTGAACAATCACCTTTGAAATAACTATCATGCTTTGCTAAATGAAGGTGTGAAGAAAAACGCTATTATTCAATAAACCTATATCAATTGTTTCCACTTTATGGAGTGCTAAAAAATGAGAATGTTATCTGTCGAATTAGATCGACGTACGCTTTCTTACTTCGCACAGTATGAAATAGGGACCGTTATTTATGATATTCTCCGTACCAATAAAATCGTATAAATATATATACACGTGAAAAAAATCTATGCAACACTATAGAAATCGGAATTAAATGAATTCGACGAATGACAAGAATTGTAATGAAAATGAATGAATCATTTATTAACTTCGATTAAAATCAAATTTTGGTTTTTCTAATATTTACGAAACCGTTCGAGTCCTTGAGTGAGCTTCTTAAATTCACACACAGTTTTGCGCAATTGATAGTATACCATGATTGCGTTACATATGGTACATGAACGCGGATCTACACTCACGGGTATCGAATGTATAAATGTTTTACGAGGCGATCCAAGACTTTTTTATCGTTATCGTGATCGTGAACTTGTATACATATCGAGTTGATGTATTTGCTTCAGCAGTTGTTAAAAAGAGGACATGTACGGTGAAGGGCGATGCAATTCGCAACAACAGATTTAAACAAACAAAAATTAATTCGATTTATAAAAAAGATCTACAATTTTATTCTGATTCCACAAAAGTAAGCATATGCGCTCACGCGATAGAGAGAAAGAGAGGGAGAGAGAGAGAGATTCATAGAAATCGCGCATATATACGTATAATATATATGCTTTCTCTACGAAATCGAAGCTTAGCATAGCCGCACGTCCGGGAAATCGATGATATAGACGCGCTGAGCATCGCGCACCGAGTTTAAAGGGAAACGTGTGTCTCCGGAGCTTGTAATCTCAGCATACTACGTGAGTTGCATACACCCCGTCAGCTAGTATGCTTACCTCTATATACGTGTATTTTCTCGCTCCTCCCCATGAATCGACGCTACCTCTGTATATACTTAGTGTGCTCATGAGTGTTTTGACAAATGGTATCTCTGTCGTTAATGATTTATCCAGTTATGAGATATAATAAGTATATGGATATATCGAATCAAAGCCATTTTAGGCAATATAGTTTATCGAATTGTGAAGTATAGTTTAGCTACGAAAAGGCTAATTGACAACATACGTAGAACACCGTGTATTGTTGGATTAGCTTCAACTATTCCGAACGGAAAAATAATAGTCTACTGTAATCGACACTCGACCACCTTTGATTTTTTAGATAAATCTTGCAGAAAATATGGAATTCGATAGATAATTTCCCGATGCACTACAACAATGTTTGACCATGTCGGAAAAAATATGTTCTCTCCAAAAGTCTATTTTAAATCCGCTATTTCCCGATTTATATTAATAATCCTGGATAAGCAGTGAAAATGCACGAGGACAAGAAAAAAAATCAAAGTTATTAATCATTTTATCAAAGTAAATTATGCGCATGTATCCTAATAACATCTTCCTCTAATCCATACAGCCTCTGCGCTCGAAGCCCGCCAGCACCAGCACGCGCTTGCACTTTATACGTCGACGTCATTAACAGCATCGTTATTATTATCATCATTATTGTATCGCTTCGTCACGTCGTCTATTCTATCAGTGTTTTGTACCCAGCGACGCAGCTGGCGTTTCTATACCCAACGCTCAAATACGTAATTGGAACGCGCAACAAATAGGCGGCAATTTCACGATCATCGTCTCTCGTCTTTTTCAAACTATATAGACTAAAACGATTATTTGTTATAAACAGAACAACGTCGATTTATAAATCAGAGACGTCAAGCAAAAATTTATAGCGCACGCGTGAATGAACTTCTGGAGAAACACAATCATGAGAGTGATAATTATTTTAAATCATAATGACTGGGCAGCTTTTAAAACGACATTATACACCCGTAATATTTGATTATAAAAGAAAGTGAATTAAATTGTTTGATCGTCGGCTGACGTACAAATCTCATTAATATTTACAGCTCAACTCACTTAAAAGCGCTGCGGTACGCATAATTCGCATGTCATACACGACGTTATATAGAGTCAATTCGAGGCTGCTTTGCTCGTGTACATACGTATGTACGCTTGTGTTGACACTTACCCTCGAGTGTGAATGTGTATGTATCCAAAGTCTGGACCTGACTTGCTTACATCTGGATGGTACATAAGATTATTCGGAACTATCTAACTCAATTAGATATTCCACGCGCGAATTTTAATTGTTTCCTCGCATAAATAAAAATCAAAGTACAATTACAAAATGTTCTTGTACGTTCAAAAGTACAATTGATCTTACTGACGAGAAGATTATTTAAGGATTTGATGTTTTTACTTGTTTAGTTAAGTAGATAAGTTAACTTTACCGCTTGATTGACAACTCTTGATGGATCTAATTGAATTGATGTCTTCGGAATTCTCGACACTGAAGATCAAAAATTGAAAAAAAATCGTTCCTTTGACTGCTTCATATTTGATATTGAGTCTTTCAAATCTTCCGCAAATAGCCTTGTCAAGAAGATTCAGATTTAGATGAATTGATAGACAGTGAAAATTGGAACAGTTATTCAATAGTAACCATTTTACATCAATAGGTTTAAAAACACGGCCGATAAATGCCGATAAAAATGAAAAAATTTGTATTCCGATTGGAAAGTACCCACGCGATGTTTTTTAATTTACTTCCTTAGTTAGCGTAAAAAGCCCCAGAAGAAAAGAAACGAGACTTCTGATTCGAGTCTTTTGATTTCATTGGGAGCTTTATACGATTTGGTCATCGTCGCGGTTTTGATTGATCGGCATCTCATTAGCGCCCCGCTGGCTGACTTTATAAATAGATGCGACGACGCCTGACAGGTGCGAGTTTGGCAAGCACACAGAGGCCGTCAATCGTTGATCTGGAATGCAATAGCTTGACCAGCTGTGTGATATGCCCTTGTAGCTAGATAAAAGAGCGAGCGAGTCGATTTGCGATGTTTGACTAAGCGAAATTTCCACTGATTGCTATTCCATATCGTTGGCTTTGGACAGCAAATTTTACTTGAATTAATAACACAAACCCTTTTTTCGCCAGCTAAAGCTCTGATTATAAGCTCTAGGATTTCATACGTTTGGTTTTCAAAATTACACACGTCCAAATGCACACTAACTTGTTAAAATTGCGTTGGAATATTTTAACGATGAGGATCGCAAAATCCGCTATTATACCAGATAAAATGCAAAATTAATGAATTCCAGCGAAATCATCCATCGAATTGAATTATTGACGTATTAATTTTGTAAATTTCCGTTGGTTTGCACACTTTTTAATTGATATGGTATCCTTCGATTAATAGTCAAACAAGTGATTCGTTATTATCGCGGGAGCATTCGAGAGTTGAAAATCAGGCAGCTTTTGGGATTGACTGCTTGTCAAGTGGTCGTTCTAATGTCTATGCTAGTTGCAATTACCGCGAGATGACGCGAATCCACGACTCGCGCTGGGTTTAATCTCGACCTCTTGGTATATCATCGCAATTACTCTTCGCCTCGGTGGTGACACGCCTCGTTAATTGTTCGTCCCTCTTTGCCGCAGCTTATACTTTTCGCGGTGTCGTCGCGTCTATAGTTGAACTTTCTTTTTATACCATCCTTGCGAATAATGGAAATCGGTAATTTTACTAATTGCATTTTATCTGCATGAATTTGTTCTCTTACCTACAGGTGAAGCGTTGTTTTCGCAATATTTTAAGCAGGCAGGAACTTTCATCATTTTTTGCAAATTACTTCAATTTGGACACTTTAATATTCTAAATAATTTAAATTGAACGAACGGTCTATCTGAAAATCATCCCGCCAACTGTAATAAACATTGTGTCAATGCGTAATCACTTGTGTCAATACATTACTGCGTATTTGCTTATCGAGTAAAAGTTTTCCTAACTGAACAATCCGTAATCTTCACTTGCGCAACAGTCAATGAATGTTTGATTCTAAAATACAGTCATTAGACTTTCTTTCTCATTAACTTTTAAATTTCAATTATTTAAATTTCGACATTTTTTCGTGCGCATATAGACTTATACACCAAGAAATAAAACAAAGTCAAACAAGGGTAACGAAATTATGCTATTGATCTCCACATACGTCGGTAAATTATACTCATGTATAGTCACAGTAAAAACTGCATGTCGACATAAAACTCTATTTACAGTATACGACTGTAAAGTTAACAAACAGTGAGCCAAAAATATGACGACAATAGGGGCCGCACACTCACAAAACACTCATTCCAGTACAGAAATCCTACGAGAGAAAAGCAAAGGAATATAACCAGAGACAGAGAGAGAATGAGAGAGAGAGAGAGAGAGAGAGAGAGAGAGATAACTCGAGTTAGCAGCTCGCTCAACGTTGAAACGAAAAACGAGCAAATCGAGGGAGAGAGCTTGCGAAGCGCCAAGTGTCGCTCGCCACTGTAGAAATTTCTCTCACTCTCTGCGGTTTACTTTCTCTGTGTTAGCGCCGCGTATATAGTCAAACTGCTACTGCTCCTTTTTAGCGCTCCTTAGTTTTCGATTTTGCACGACAACGGATTTCCACTCTTCAACACTTGTATATAGCTTTTTAACGGTTTAAACTGTTAGCGTGTATTTTTCTATAGGTTTCAAACTAAGTCAATCTAATTGCACTGTAGGTAATTTATTCATACGATAAATGGCGACTTGTCGATGCAAGAAAAAAAACGATACACCTTTTTTCGTTAGAAGAAAACTGTAATTTATTTGGTAAAAAAAAGCTTTTTCCACGGAAATTTCTTGCCAGTAAATAATACTTGATTCCAGAACAATACGTTTGCACACTCCATAAAGATAGCAGGGAAAAAAGCTGAGAATCTCAATAAATCTTGTATAAATAAACACTAACTCACAAGATCCACAAGCCTAAAAAGCTTCCTATGCAAGCGTTGCACACAATGCAGACTGACCGTTCATCTTGGCACAAAAGCAAGCCTAAATAACGTCGCTGCTCATAAACCATCTCGAGTATATCACCATAAACCCCACGATACAATTGAAAAGGGCAGAGAAGGGACGCAACAAGCGCCCAAATTAAACCGTATGTATGTAAGCGACAGAAAAAAATATATAAAAAAAATGTTACAGCAAACGATTCAGTTCTCGCGCCATACTTTCATTTCATTACTGCGCATCCAACACAGAAAAAAGAACACATAACAACAAACTTTTTACATAATCTCCCTCTCTCATTATTCCGTTGTTCTCGGACTACTTTTTTTTTATTCTCGTTACCTCTTTTGTGCTACACGCGCTGCGGGTTTGTTTTTTTTTCTCGCGGCTATCCTTTGGCGCAATGCACTCTACCCACGGACACAGTTTATGTCGTCGCGGTCTCGCGGTTTTACGCGTACATACTCTATGACTTGTTTTAAGGGGGGAGAGGAGGAAGCTCGCTGCTTTTAAGATATACGCACGTTTTTGTTGGTTCGGGATTTGTCGTGTAGATCGACTAAGGAATTTTATCGATATAATCAACGCAAACAAGAACGATACGTAGTCAACTGCATTCAAATATTCATTGTTACTCTTGGTTATTCGTTTAAGTGTTTTTTCTTTCAAGAAATAGCAATTTTATTGATATTTTTTGGCATTGAAAATTTGAAATACAAAATTAATTATGTTTCTTTTTGAAATTCTATTTTTCATTTTCTCACGAGATATCATTGTTTTGCTAAAGTAATATTTCTCGTCAATTCCGAAGATGTTGGAGATAATTCGATCCTATTGGATGAAATTTTACTTCGATAAATTCTTTGAAAACGAATCAATTATTAAATATCGAATAATAGAGAGAAATTAATATACCAGCAAAATTATCGTCCAATGTTTCCCTCTAGTACGTTTTTCAAAATAAATACTATGCAACGAAAAAAACAAATAAGAAAAGCTCTCACGAAAGCCAATTAAACATTCACTGCAAAAGCACTCACACAACAAAAGCTTTTCCTTATTCTTTCAAACTTCCATTCTTTACTTTCCTTCTCCGTCCATTCATCTAGCTTTTGTTTTTCGCATTTCGCGCATACCGCGTAGCAGCATCCACCTTACATCCACGTTTTCTTTCTCGTTCATGCGTTTTTTTCTTTCCTTCTTTTCGTTTTCTGCAACCGACGAGTTTATCTTCAGACAAAGACTATACGAGACACATATTATACTTGCGAGAAGTAACAATAGGGGGAATATAAGGGTCGCGAGAGAGGGAGAGAGAGAGAGAGAGAGAGAGAGAGAGAGAGAGAGATAGAAATTTTCATTAAAAAGCCATTCTGCGTGCGTAACTTCCTTTTTACGCGTTGACTGTTTAATCAAAGTTTTGCCTGCGCGTACATACGTATATAGGCATAAACGCAGAAACTTGTTATCTGATCGGTTGGTTTCGCGCGCGCTGAACTTTACCTTGCTCTATTACTTGGACACGCTCGCTCCGCGTTAAGATAAAGTTTTTTTTGGCATGTCTCTCTGCGTTTAAACTCGTTTGCCTATAGAATTAACGAACCCTCTCGATGAAACGATATGTTTCCCTTTCAAAATTGAATTTTTAAGTTGTCATTATGTACGTTATTTCGCGTTGATATTTAGCGGAAAAGAAACAAATAACACATTCTCGATCAATTTTTCCACACCTCGACCATGGAAGGTTCGAGAGACGGAAAAACTTGGAGAGAACTCAATTAGGCAGCCGTTGAAAGACGCGCGATTTGAAAAGAGACGACGTAATCGGCTCATTGCCCACGGTCAGTTTCGCAAGGAAGTTGTCCGGGTCACAAACGAGACTCCTCGCGGAAAACTTGCGAGTCTGGAATTTAATAAAGAGCAAAGTGCAGAATGAAAGCCACGACGATATATACGCTAAGGATAGAGCATAAAAGGACCGTCATCGTCGTCGTCGTCGTTAAGGACTACTGAGTTTACTTCAACTTTCTAAAGTATAGACGTTCAATTGACGAGATGATTTCGTTTTTATTATTGTTTTTAGACATCTGTTGTAGATTTATATAATATGATGCGAGCAATAAAACCTAAGACCACATTTAAACAGAAAAAATGGCATATCGAAACAAAGGCCGTTTCAATCACAATTATTAATCGTGAAAATAATCCCAATTCAATGAAATAAAAAGAAATATTAATATATTGTTCTAAAATGAAATGGGATTTTTTTTAAGAAAAGATTTTTTTGTAATTGTCGACGCTATGGTTGTTTACCAAAAAACTCTCGAATTAATGCGTCTCCTGTCAGATTTATTTGAATGATAAAAGAATTGGTCGGAAAAGCTAGTTTATTTCACAATTCCATTCTTGTTTTGTAAATAGCACGTATATAAATCGATATATCTTTAAACAAGAAAACACTCTATCGGTAGTATACATTTTGTCAAACGATTAAATTGTCCCTAATTTGTCTGTCAAGGAGAATAAATAATTTCCAAAATAAATTTTCCAATTTGACATTGTCTACACGAAGCAAGAAATCTCATAAAATTTGATTAATATGTATTGTACGGTGACTCTCGGAGTATAACAAATAAAAAATGTCTAACCCACGTAAAAAAAACGTAATCCCCCCTGCCTAAAAAAAGACAAGTTACGTAATCGTGGTAGAAAGGGTATACAAGCATATAGTCGGACTTGCGTCCCATTCAGCCGTAACAAAAGGCAATCACCAACCAAGTGGCCGCAGCAGGCTGTGCTCATAAGTTACCAGAATCGCGCCGATATTTCTCTCTCTCTCTCTCTCTCTCTCTCTCTGAGCGTCCCGTGAGTTTAGCCGTGGGGACACAACTTCGCCGCGTTTTCCAGCCAATCAACCATCTCTCTCCCTCTTACTAGTGCGTTCTGACTTCTGTCGTCTCGCTATTTTTCATGGCACTCTCTCTCTCTCTCTCTTCTTGGTTTTGACTGTTTCTTGCTTAGACAGCATTTCTTACCAGTTTTAGACCAGTCTCCCTCTCTCTCTCTCTCTCTCTCTCTTTCTCTCTTTCTCCCTCTCTAACGGTTCTTGCTAAATTTTAGCAATTTAGGTTACTGAAATAACTCGAGTAACAGATAGCAATTGCACACGACTATATATGGGGAAACGATCTCTTCGAATCAGAACCATTAATCAAATAAGCCGGCGTTATCTTATTTTATTTCAAATGTCAATTAACATTGCAAATACAATACTTATAAATAAATATTAAACTACCAAAGGGTTAATTTATGAGGAAACAAAAAACGGATGCCTCGTGCCAAACGAGAGGTTTCGTGTCCAAATTATTTTCCACCTTATAATTTCAAAACATATGCCAACAAATTCATATTATTAAAAACAAAAATCAAATTTAGCTCATACAACATACCTTCGTCAAAATAATCAAGCAAATAAGGTTCAGACAACGTGTGGTACGACTAGCAAGCGCGCACTCGTGCACACACATACGCACACTAATCAACCGTGCAGAAAATAATGGGTGCTCGCGCGAACTTGCATGATCATCACATCCCATCTCTATTAGCATCGTAGCAGCTTTCGATTATTACATAGGTTGTATACCGTGTGTACTCTTTTTTTCTTTTTTTCTTTGCCTCATCCACGGGGAGTTCATTAACGGAATGACCGGTTCTACTCACGCGAAGGAGGGGTATAGCATCGCGATTTATGCGCTTCTATTTACAAAAGGCGATCCCGTAATGGCCCGACAAAAAAACACATACACCTCTGATCCCTAATGGCTATGCACGGATGTACTTTTGTTTGTTTGCTTTTTTGTACTCTCTCTTTCTCCCTCTCCGGGGAGGAGAAGGTTGAGAAAGCGGAATCACTGATTTTTTTTGCGTTTGCGGAAATAGAGACTTTACTTTGAATGTTTAAAATGCAATCAATTTTACGGGTTCAATTAATTATTGCAATTTTACGATTGGCATTCTTTAAAAGTGAAATTCCTCCAAAGATATCGACGAGCATCCGAGATTATTTTTTCTGTCAAGAATTTTCAAAAAGATTCACGATCAGTAATTTTCGGATTTAATCGTATTTCCTTGTCTAATATGACAATCAATACGATAATGATTACATGAGATTTTCATAAAGCTTTATCAATTTTTACAAACTTGCATTTATATGCCAATTAAATGTGCATGATTTATTTTAATACCTCTATAATGAAGTTTCGATTTCAGTTTAGTCTGCCAGCCTCTCAAGTATTTATAATGCGATAAAGCTTTAGAAAATATGATAACCACTTTACAAGCTTATACACGTGGCTCGAGTTCTTCCTGTTTTCAATCTGCTAGCAATATATATACTATGCTACTTATTACCAATGATTTGCGGTAGTCTTTAAAAGTAAAAAAAAACAAATGACTGATACCTGGTAACATTTACCCGAGCAAACAGCATCACAAAAGCAGCAGCAATCATTCATTTGGTGCTGTAGCCACGGAGCCAATCGAAAATGGCAAAACGAGCGTCAAGCTGCTGCTGCTGCTGGAAAATGCAAGCCAAACTGAATTGCAAATGCGCGATAACTCCACGAAGAGAAATGGAGAAAGGCGCTGCTGCTCCTGTGGATCCAATGAAGCGCGATATGATAATATAGGGAGCAGGCGAATCTCGAATGCAGACCCGCGTGCGTTGCAGACAATCGTCGTGCACCTGCAGAGTGATGCTTCCTTGTTCGAAAAATCTGATGCGTTATGAATATATATATAGAGCGTCTTTGACATTGTTCGAAATTTGCAAGATAATATTGTGGATGGTTATTTCGTTGCCTATCGGTATTTTGAATGTCTATAAAAGCGAGTTGTTGTGTAGAACGTGAATCAAATTCCAACAAGTCAAGGGTATATGGCGAATTGATTTTCAAACGTATAGAAGTTGCATCAATTTTGGAAAGGATTTAACAATCGATGATTTTCGACTAGGATTTCAGGCACAGATTATCTTTTACGCAATTCGCACAATTCGATGAATAATCGAACGGATTAACGGCAAATTGTTTCTTTCTTTGCGAAAGATTTACCAACTCGAGAAAACTACGAAATGATTCATAATTTCAGATAAGAACTTATCATTCCCTCTAGCATGATAAATTGAAGAATAATTCACGGTTGAACAGATGCGCTGATTTTAATCCCAAAGCCGCTATGGCAAAGTCCAAGATAAATCCGGCTAAACTCGTTCGGCTACGATCAAAACCAAAAGTAAGCGTGAACAACTCTCTTTCTTTCGAACTACTTTGCAACTTCAAATTCCAGATCTGGTCACTTAAAATTCCCAGAACTACCATAGCTGCAAATTTCTCCGGTGGTGGCGCCAACATTAACTGGAAATGCTAATGTGTACTTACTCAGTCCGCGAGAAGCTTGGACAAAGATGGGTGAAGGGAGAGAGTCAGAGAACAATAGATCCTGCTGCACACTATGCTGCCTCCCGTGACGATACACCTGCCGACAAACGAGATGGTAGTTGAAATATATTTTTTTAGAGAAACAAAATACCTATGATGTCTTTGAGACGTGTAAGTAGCATTAGATTTTCAACGAAACTGTGTACTTGTACGAAAAAAAATGCACAAGCTCGTAAATTTTCCATCAGCCACGAGGGGGTTTTGGGAAACATTAAGTTGGCAACGAGTGACAGTGCGAAAACGTGAGTAATTATCTTCCGGTAGATGGTTGACTGATTTTCCAACTGCAGCTGCGCGTATATATCTGCGAAATAAAAATGTTTTCGCTGACTGATAACACGTTGATGAATGGCTCGGAGCGACGAAATGTTCAGATCAAAGGATCAGCGCAAAACAGAGAGTTTGGCTTGAATATTAACAGTGATTTATCGACTGAAACGTCAAATACAAATGCGATTCGTCTTGTTGCCTCGAGCAAAGTGTTTTGTTATTAGTCAATTGCTTTTGCCAGTTTGAGAGATTATTTTATTACTTACGGTTTGGTGCAGATTTTCATCTAATATTTACTAGATTTCACTAATAACTATATGTAGAATTGAAACATTAATTATATGCTATTTTAGTCAGCCGTGCATACATACAAACTGACGTATGTGTCGAATCGTCAAATGAAAGTATTACCATTCGATACTGCATAATATAAACGATACAAAGCTTGCTTTTATCGTAAATGCATCGGAAGTTGCTCGCGCGACCTATGATAATAATCGATCAACGTGGAACGTTTGCGAATAGCCAAATTGGATCGCAAACCATATTAATATTACATTCACAAATATACACGAAAGATACACGAAAAGAAAGTCCTCCGAAAATTACAATGAAATTCATAGGACAAATTATAGTGTACGACCGTAATCCTGGGACGCCATGGCTGCTTGGATAACAATTATTATTTGTGTTATAAATTATTGCTAGAAGTCTTCTCATTTTTACAATGATACTCGACAAAATTCTGCAAAGTGTTGCACCCTAAAAATCCTCTCTACTCTTCTGAATCGACTATGCTACTTGCCCTTTCCTGTGATTGAATACAAATCATTCAGTCATACAGCAGATATAATCAAGTATATGTCATTAATTGACCAATGCGTAAAACTAATGTGTACCTAACACCAATATAAATAATATAGAAACTGATCAATAAATAAATTAAAAGCTTAAGAGTCGTAGGCGCGAAATGTCAAATGTAAGCGATCATATTATTAATTAAATGACGAGCAGAAATTATTAGTACTAAATTATTTGTTACACTTATAAACTATAAGTGGTTATATTCTAAATGTCATTTACATTACTTAAAGTACGATCGCAACAGCTAAGTGCAACTGAAGCCAAAGAGAAAACTCTTGTAAATGTTTTTCTGTTGTACCGATTAAACTCAATGTCTGCAGTTACCATTTAATAAAAATTATTACAACAGAACATAACAATTCATATGTATAATATGAATATTTTCGAAAATCCTTAATTTGTTAAGAATTTTTATTACAAAGATTATTTGCACGAAACTTTAGGAGGCAGTACCGTAATATTTCCAATGTTGATAAATGAATTTTTCGAGGACTTCTTAAAAGTTTATCAAAATCGTTATAGAAATTGATACGTTTCCTCGGTGTCCCAAGTTAACGGTATCCACCATTGTAATTTTCCCGAGATATTTCTTTCCTTGTACAGAAAGTATTTTTAACGATCACGATCTCCATCAATATATCATTTTTACATACTCGGAAAAAAATTGTGTTTTCCCAGGCAAATAACTCCAACCGAATAGTCCCTCCGGCAGTCAGATCAACGAAAAAAAAACCAAGCATCGGTATATAACAATTCGCAAAGCGCCGACAACTGACAATCAAAGCACATACGCACATGATAAAAAAAGTCTGGACACAGCAACAGTAACAAAAACAAAAATCTGTAGCATTCACGCGGTTATTTGCAATATCGCAGCAAACGTACGTTTCTGGGCTGCGAATAATATATAACCGACTGATTCTTCATGGCCGGGTCCATTGAAAAATAAGCCAACAAAAACTGCAGTAGCAGAGACGAAAGTAAAAAAAAATGAATCAAACCTGCAGTCAGTAGTAGTAATAGTAGTAGTAGTAGTAGTAGTAGTAGTATTAGTAGTGGTAGTAGTAGTATAGCAGTAGCGTTGGCATCTGGCCACGGGCGTCGAATTAATTTCAGCGTATAAATAACGCGCGTGTGCGACACGTATATATACGCGAAAGTGCGCAGTTGAACCTCTCTTCCTCTTTCTCTCTCTCTCTCTCTCTTCTATGTACGCATGACCGTGTATCTCTTTAAGACTTAATCTCTCCGATGGCCAATCGATTTTATTTTCAACGGTCCATTGTGCCTGTGGCTAACACACACACATCGTGACTTTTCTGAGAAGCCAAAACTATACAAGAGGATGGCTATTTAAATTGTCAAGACGCTTATAATCCTGCTTGAGAATCACATTGATATATTAATGAACGTAACACTCGCGCGTCATTGAGATGTATACGTTCGTTTATTATTCGAAAATTGGAAATGGAATTACGGTGTTTAAGATAATGACGGCTATTAGGGCTTTCGTTTAAAATAGATAAAAAATAAGAAAATAAATGTTTGATGTCTATTTTTGAAACAGTGAATAGAAATCGTTTTGACATCGCGCAGCGCGATCGATTTTCGCGCATTGAATAGGACGTGAATTTTCAAGTGTTCCACAAGCCTGAGTAATTTCAATGAATAGTATGTAAATTCAGATAAATGTTAATATCAACTGAATTGGTTGCTACTAGTGACCAATTTCCGGAGGGTCCATACGCATTAATGCACACCAAAATTTGAATACCATTTATTTTCTATAAACTAAATAAATCGCGACCTAAAGCAGCATCCGCTAAGCGTGTGTTATATTTTATACGACATTTTATACGATAATAATCATTTGTCCATTTTCAATGAATTCAATATTAGATCCGTCAATCAATTACGTTGGAAAAAAGAACGGATGAGAAAGAAAATTGATTGAAATGCATCGCTTCCTGGATGCAAAATGCAGCAAGACACGAAGGCCAATTCGCACAGTATAGCAGCGGCGGCGTGGCGGTATGGTGGATGTTGAAAGATTTAGAATCGATGTCTCGGAGTAGTGGCCCACCCACGAAGAATAAAGGGAAGAAGAGGAGAGAGAGAGAGAGAGAGAGAGAGAGAGGCGGTGCGCATAAATTTCAAAGATAGACGAAGCATGCATCGTGCATCTCTGAGAACAGTAAGAAAGAGAAAGAGAAAGATGGCCGAGTATTAAAATTCTCCAAACATTTTTACGAGCTTTGTCTCTTTTGCTGCAACAGTCTTGTTTTATTTTTCGTTTGATAGGAGAGGATGTCGAGTGCTTTAACGTTGACAAGTGATTACAAATATTTGAGCATTTTTTGATATAGTTTACGATACTTTTTTTAATGGTGTCACCTACGTTCTACGGAATAAAAATATTATCATTTGCGTTCTTTTACGTTAAAAATAACTGTAAATATTACAAAATAACCTTAAAAATTGTGCCATGCTTATGATCAGTTTCAAGAATATAACTTGTTTTGTAAACGTGTATAATAGCGAGCACAAGAAAATACATGCGGATGATGCAGGCGGCTGAGAGACTAGCGAGAATTGAGGTGTGAACTAAAGCCATTATATATGTATCACAACACTCCAAGGAAATAACGCTGCAGATGTCAGATGCAAGCTTATAGCCCAAGGGTTACATATACGAATTTCCCACTCAAGAACAAACGCCAACTGTATATAAACTTGCGTAATTGTCAGCAGAATGGTGTACATTTCCATTTTATTCAATCTCGTCCAACAACATCGTCGAATGATTATACGTTTACATTAATACGAAAAGTTTCACAAAATCGTCTCAAATAGAAAAAAACACGTAATTAGCGTGTAGACGAGAAGAAGTCTATCGAGAAAAAAAAAGAAAAAAGATAAAGAAAATAAAAAAAACTCGTAATGCTTAAAGAGGTGAAAAGGAATAATAAGTTTTGGCTACACGCAGAGAACACTGTAAGAAGATGTGTTTCTCCTTAGTACCTTTGCGGCTGGGCCTTCCTCGAGGGATTAATCACCCGGCATTATGGTGGCGCCGGCTCAAAAGTACACACATACACATACAAGGAATGAACTGCAAGGATTAGAGGAAGAAGGGAAGAAGAGATCGAAGGCGTTGATAACGGAGGAAAGGAGTGCCTGATAAGGCGGCGAACTACCTCAGAGAATGGTCGACGCGAGAAGATTTCCAGATGAAATATATTTGCAGATGCTCTAATTGCGATGTATACGATTTAGTTTTAACGAAGATAAGAAGAAAATACCAGTGAGGATATAGAGCATTTTTGAAGTTTCAACGTGGTTTCGTTTGAAAGTTGTTTAAGATTTTCATTCAAGAAATAATTGTGATTTAATTGCAATTATCCGAAAACACGTAACAAGCTCCATTTTATCTTTTTCTGCGTTAACAATCTCATGTTAGTTACATTGAAAAAAAATAAATATCGGATGCAATATATATACTTTAAAATGATACATTCGAACGTCAATGCGTTATCTTTTAACGACAAAAAAATGTTATATAAGCGTTTCTCTTTTTTTTTAATTCGTCAGTTTGAATTAACGTGTCGGCGATATGACAAAGGAAATTTGATTTTCGGTTGATTACGAAAACGTCATTACAGAATCAGGGCATGAACGAGTTAGTGAAATATCATAGTCTATAACGCTCAATGAAATGGAAACGAGAAAAAGAAGAGAGAAAGAACAAAAAAAGAACGAAGACGACAAGGGTAGAAGAGTTATGATGAAAAAGAGGAAATGAGTAGAAAGCTTTAAAGGGGAAAACGGAGTTAAAATTAGCTGAATCGTAAATTCAACTTCTCTTTGTGGCTCTATATCTAACAGTAACGTCGACTTAATGAGTGCGTAAACGGCGTCGAGAGCGGAAAAAAAGGAAATCTAAAACGATGTGCGCGTGCAAGCCAGATAAATGGCAATGTTCGCGCATCGCTGTTTTTTTTTATTTAAGTCACTTTTCTATGCCAACACACACCGCCAAAGGTTAATTAGTTATGAACGAGTAATGAAGACGTTGATAAGTGAATGCAAAGTGAACTTTCACAATTAGTCCTGGTTCTCGTAAATAGTTTGCTGATAATTGTGCCGAGAATAAAAGCTCGTACGGAGACTGAGCTTTTCTTTGAGCGTGGAACAACTTGAATATTGTTGAATTTTACTTTGCTAAAGATTCACACCTTTGAACCGATTAAAATTTTATTGTTTGTGCGATCTAATGGTGGATTTACTAATATAGGAATGCGTATGTTGTGAATGTCAAAACAATTTTGACTTGAAACATGTATGATATTTTTCGCTTCCCACAGGTTTATTTTATTAAGCATACATTTAAAATAAAGTGATTATTGTTTGAATATTTTAAATAAATATCATTTCATTTGTTTAGAGTCAAATAAAATTTCTATACAAATACATACATTTGTTCTCAAGAATTTTCCAGAATGGATTTTATTTCATTATCTATATGTAATAATCTCGAATATTTTTAGCCCTGAGCCTCGTGTCACGGGTGATAAAAAGCTTGCAGCCCTCGTTGTCGTTCAGTTATGCTTTTATAAGCCGATAAAAGTATACGTAACGGTGTCACTAGGATACCAGCGAACGACCTATGAATAGAGGTATATAGACTATTTACGAGAATTGTGCAGTATAAGTTTGCCGAGATGAAGCCATCAAGGTTGAAGCTTACAATTTGTCATTCATTTCAGGTAGAAAGACAGAGACAGAAAGAGAGAGAGAGAGAGAGAGAGAGAGAGAGAGAAGGGGAGTTTGGCTGCAAACTAACGGTTTATATGCGTGAAATGCCATTTTGACTTTAAACTCTCAATGCTTGGCTTTGTTACACTTTTAGAACCTGCCGACAAGTATTAATTTATTGTCGACTTGAAGGCTTTTAAAACGCAATGTGTAATAATTTTTATGCGGAAAATCTAGATTTTTTTTGCTTTTGCTAAACCTAAACTAAAACTGTGTCAAAAAAATCTAGAAACCATACGAAAAGTCAGTCGGAGAAATCGATAAAATTTTCTTTTGAATCTACTAAACGCAAGGCTGAATAATAAGATGTTTATGTAATCATTCTAATGAAATTTATAAGATTCTATTGAATAACAGTTTTATTATTTTTGAGCATTGACGCGGCAACAAGTTGGAAATAAAAGTCGTGGACTCTAGCTCAGAAATTATTTTTTACAATAAGATATTTATAATTTTTATTCTTTTTATATATTTGCATATTATTAACCGTTAAATTTACATTTACCGAGTCTCTTTTACTGTGACAATGTATAATTTACATAATTAATAATTCCGACCAATTTTCAAATTATTGACTCATTTAAAATAAACTGTAGGTTACTGACATCCAGTCTATAATTAAATAGGATTTTGTCGTAATCAATTATTTCAACCGCAATGGAACGTAACTTGTGACTAATCGATTTTAGATATTAGAAATTGGCCAATTAAGAGACCGACGCCAACTTCCGTGTCTTGAAAAACGTCAAGCAGTGACGAAAGCACGTTCTGAAAGTTACCTCGCTTTAGAAGAGACACTTTTAAGAAACATTGGATGTATCCCAATTAAATTTTAATGAGTTGGCATACATAATATAGAATTGGTTTTATCGAACTATAACAGTTGCTCTCATTATAATATCAAAAATATCTTATTTACATTACTATGACACCAAAACGAAAAACAAAACGTGAAATTCAGTAGCAAGTAAATTATTTTAATTGTGTCGATCCGATTTAAAATACTTCATAATTCAGGATTTGCGTCGACAACAACAAATAATCGTGAAATAAAAAGGTCAAAACTGTATCTACAAATGTAAGATTTAAAAAACGACTTATGTCGACTGCAAATTCTCATTTGCATCACAATAACGTTAATTGATGTTTTTTTCCAATCCTCATTGACAGTTCATTAACCACAACTGGAAAGCTACATTAAGTATTTTCTTAAACCTTGAAACTATCGAAACACCTTGGAAACCTAACTTTCACGATAATACAGAAAAATAGAATCCACTAATTAGTTGACATCCCAATGCGATAAAATGACCCTATTAGGTATATATTCTATACTCTCGTACGAAAACTAAAAAGAGTGAGAAAAAAGAACCTTGATCGTCAATCTTCCGTGCTAATAGCTCGTGAATTCCTGTGTGAGCAACCAGCCGCAGATATTAAAATTCTGTTGGTACAAATGTATTTCGGAGAGTTCGCCAGCCGCGAGCTCGATAACGGGCAACGTGCGCTCAATCGGCTCGACGTCGCATCACGGCCCACAACGCTTCGACACATCCCGACAGTACGACGCGTCAATTCTTTATAAGGTAGGTAAACAATTTCGCTTTATTCCTTGCGGCTTACTGTTGTAAGTAATAATTACCAATTCAATTTTCTTGCACTTGTTATTAATTTATCGAACTAGTTATTTCCTTTAATTTAAGTTAATTTTCGAGTGTTATTCGACAACAATTAATTAAGCGTAACTAACGTAACTATATACATTAAGGGTTTTTAATGGTTACGAATCTTCTAGTATTTAGTTTCGTATAGCAAATAATTCCTATCGATGCAGCGCTCATACAAAGGTTTTGTTAGTTAAACCGTGAATACGTGACTAAGTTATTGACAACTTCCATTGAAATCCATTCACGTGACATTTTATGTTAAAGTGCATCGCAATGCGGATTCATAACATTCAAGTAATCGTTCAAAAATGTAAAAAAATACACAAATTAACAACAGATTATTTCTAATCATTCGTGTTTGAAATTTTATGGATATTAGAAAACAAATTGTAAAAACATATCTGCTTCAATCTTTTATTTAATTCTTACATTGTCTCTAACGATTACTAATTGATCGACTATGCAGAATGATATCCTTTATCAAATACCGAAATGTGAATGATAACGTATGAAATCATTTTAAAAAGTAATGGAGATAGAAAAACCGTTTTGACCTCGGTGTTCAATTTCAACGCGATTATTTAACTATTCCTACAGTTTTAACAAACACGCGCAAAGAGAAAACTGCAAAGCATTGTATAATGCAAAGAAAACATACATTTTCTACTCAAATTACTAATGAGTAATATTCACTATCACTGATTTTCATACCAAATGAATATTCCGTCATCAATTAACCTCGAAATCCCGCTATTCAACGAATGGAATATAATTATCCAATAAACTGATACAAAGATAATTATTATTTTCGTTATCTAATTGTTCGAACGAGATTTTCACAAACGCTATTAACGTTCTATTTGGAATAATTAATTAAATTACGTGAAATTTGTAAATAATTCAGTAATTGCGTGGAATAACGCAAAACTGTCACAAAAGAGATAGATCGTCCGAAAGGACAAACAAATCTGAAAAAAGCAAACAAGACTATGTTTCGATAATCTTATTTTTGAGTACGTTGGTTACTTGGTGTGTACATGGTACATTGTTTTCAATAGTTTGAAATCAAAAGGTACTAAAGCCGTATCTACATTTCAAACCAACTGTCAACTGTCTGTTTTATGCAATAAGTATTTCTAATCCTGCATAGTATCGAGTGCACGATTTGCATCCACCATATTTAGTACCGTATCAATCATTGTCATTTGTTAAAATCAAACAGCGATGCAGTTTATTTAAAATTATTTTTAATAATATTTCCTTTCAGCCTTACAAAACATTTATTCGCTGCCTGATAAAAAAAACAATAATGCGAACTCTACTGTGTGCTCTGGTACTAATTACCAGCAATGTGCTGGTGTCAGCATTAAGCAGCATGAACACAGTTTACGAATGGAAATATGTAGATTACGTTTGGGAGTCCGAAGCCAGAAGACAACAGGCAATCGATTCTGGAGAGTACGATTACTCTCGCCTTTTACCTATGGATGTCGACAAAGCACAAGGTAAAAGCAAAATTTAATTATCATGTTCCTTAATGGCACTGTTTTGATTGTGCACGTGTTCTCATTTATCTAAGTTTTTATTCTCACAACTGATTTATTCAGATTACAAATTTTGCGTACATATTTAACCGAAAGTCACCAATATACTTCGTAAAGATAATTTCACGTCTTGCAGTTAAACTTGTGAATGTATCCATTGACGTAATTTTGGAAAGATATTTTCGTCTTTGTAATACATCAATGAGGAAAATAAGTTTTCGAAAAATTTTTGTTTTAATTTGTTTGCCACGAACTGGCTATGTTATAAGAAACGTAAGCGACATATTTTTTCGTACTTGACAGAAGTTCAAGGTTGAAATATGAACGGACTATTATTAGTACAGATGGTGTAAAATAATTGAACTCTGAAAATAATACCGAAGAAGATAATGCCAATAAGTTCAATACCCAAAGTATGACAAACTACTCAATTGACATTTGATTGATAATGAAGAATTGAATACTGTGATGCTTATAGCTTTGTATTTTCTACCATCAATAATTCATAATTTATAACAATAAATACCAATTTCTGTTTTATATTTGCTCACTGCAAATATAAGAAATTATGTAGAAGGAGAAAGCTCTTTTGTTCGTAAAAATGACTCTTTATCTTGTAAAACTAACAAGATTATAGTTAATCTTAGACATGATTTATAGAAATATAACAATTCAATTATTAAAATAATCTAATTACTAGATGGCCGAGTATTCCTATCATTGCTTGGTATGCATGGCGTACCGGCGACTCTGGTAACTGTAACGAATCAAATGGGACCTTCTGGTCCATTGGTAAAACCATACCCTAACTGGTCATACTTCAAAAAGTCCAATAACTGCGATTTTATCCAGAACGTTTACCGAATAGCGGTAAGAAAATTTATATCTAGCAACCACAATATCCTTTCATGAACGATATTTAATTGATTTCATTTGCAGATCGACAAGTGTGATAGGTTGTGGGTGCTCGACACTGGTTTCTTGGAAGGTGAACCAATAATCTGCGAACCGCAACTACTTGCTTTCGATCTAAAAACCGATCGTTTGATCGAGAAGATCAAGATTCCTAATCACATCGGTAAAGATCGGAATGGACAAACATTGCTGGCAACTCCAATTGTTGAAACCATTGGAAGACGGTGTGAAAACACAACTGTAAGTCAATTTGTAGAATGACATTTGAATTCAAAATTAAAGTCAGAGACATACTAGGTATTCATGGCTGATCCAGTGGGTCAAGCACTTATCATTTGGAACGGTGTAAGATTGTTCCGTTTGGAAAATCACTTGTTCGGACCATCTGCAAACGCATTCAACATCACCTCAGGCAATCACACTGTGTCAATGGCTGGTGGTATCGTTACCATGGACCTTTCGCCAAAGATCTTCCCAGGCGAAGAGAGTTTTCTCTATTTCCACTCATTGGCTTCTTTCAACCTTTACTCCGCAAGCGCTGAAGTATTGAAACGCAGTACACAAGGAGCAGCTATCAGGTTTTTGGGGGCTGAAAATGTGTTGAGTAGTCAAGCTGTAGGCGTTGCTTTCTCTTCTGAAGGTACTCTTTTCATGGGACTCACCAGGGAATCGGCAATCGCTTGCTGGAATAGGTACAGAGATCTGACATCTTACAACATTGTGAGTTTCACTTTTTCTCTTTATTTAATATTAAGAAAATTACTTTTATTTTTATATTTGATAATGAGTTCCGTACGCGCATCATGTGAAACTTTTGAAATTAGTATTTTTTATCTCGGATTACTGTCGTTTGATACGCAACTATTATCGCGCAACTTTTTGTATTTTCAATGGAATCAACAATCAAAAATAAGCAAACATGCTCGTCATTTCTAGAAAATCATCGCTCAAGACGTAGATCGCATGCAGTACATCAACGGATTGAAAATCATTCCTGTGCCTCAGTTCAAAGATGAAGAAGTGTGGGCTCTTTCTAATCGTTTTATAAGTTTCCAACTTGGTCAACTGGATGCTAACGATTATAACTTCCGCGTCCTTAAAGGCTCTGTCAGAAAACTGATCACTGGTACGGAGTGTGACTTGCCACTTAAAACCCAACATGCGCTTGAGCACATCAATAAAGGAGAGGAGAGTGTACTTATTGTCACCAATTAAAACTTTTATGGAAATTTACGTTCTTTAGAAGAAATCTTAAAAAACCTTTATTTGTATGTCTAGTGTTAATAAAATTGTTGATAAAAAAGTTATGAAATAAATAATGCTAACACTGCTTATACACTAACTCTATCATCCGATCAATTGTGAGCTCGAAAAATATGTTTTGATTTTTTAGCTTTTATTATTCAATATCACTATCCAAACATCATTTAACAAAACATGAAAAAACTAGGCGTCGACGTATTTTTCATGTATGTTTTAGCGAATTAACATAGAAGAAGTGATGGGGTAAATTATATTTGAATTAAGCGCCTTAAAATGCATAAAGACAAATAAATCCTGTTAAAAGATGCGAATGAATTTATCTTTTTGTTTGATTATGTTATTAGTACAAGAGACTTATTAAACAATACGTGTGTATATATGATTTTGATCAGTGACTTGAATTTCCGCACATAAATGTGCCCACTAGCTTTTACATTAAAGTTTCACGTAACACTATGCAAACTCGTTCAATTAAAAACTTTTTTTTTCTATTCTTTTGTGAGATAAAACGGAAACGTGTAAATAATTACTTGAACAGTGAAAATATTTAACCATTTAACGCTGCCGAAAACAACAAATATTTGATTATATTTTTCCGCTACTACAATTGATAACGAAGTTCTAAGATATAATGTTTCAACTTTTCATTTTCTGACCAGTTAAATTATAATAAACCTGGAATATAAAAGATATCAGCAATAGTGTATTTGTAAGCCAGGAATCACCAATGATCGCAATCACCATCTGCGAAACTTTAGTTTCTAATCTTACATTACATTATGATTGGATTCAGTCATTGGAAAGATTTCGAAGCAAATTAAGGCTAAAAAACAAGATAGAGAATAATGTATTTTCTACTATGTTTTCTGGTACTTGATACCAGCACGACATTGACGTCATCTAATGGTATGGGATATGGTCTGCAAATGGAAGTATGTTGATTACGTTTGAGAGTCCGAAAGCAATAAACAAAAACATTCGAAACTGGTGAGTATAGTTACACTGCAGTCGTGCCGATGTTGTTGAGAATATCAAAGGTATGGTACATTCTCTAATATAGATCTAAAGGTATTCATTTTTTTTATTACTTTCATTATTGACTACTATACTTGACTTTATCTTTATCAACCGTGTTACTATTTACTGATACAATAGTAAAACAATAGATGGATATTACCGAATCATAATAATACACTTATTAAAATATCTTTTATTACTAGATGGGTGAGTATTCATCTCAAAGGTAGGAAAAAAAGCATATCTGCAGTTTTGGCGACGGTAACCGACAATATGGGTCCGTCCGGTCCATTAGTACGGCCATACCATGATTGGTCATACTTAAAAAATGGCGACTGTGATTCAATTCAATGTGTACAGAATAGCGGTAAAAAGATTATATAACAACCGATAATAAGTGAGCCACAGGTGCTCGCTTTCGATCTGGAAACCGATCGTTTGATACACAGGATCAAGATCCCTAAACATATCGTTACAGGTCAGATTGGTCAACCATTGCTGACTACTCAAAAATTGAGACTAGCGGTTGCCACTGTGAAGACACATAACTGGGAAAAAACTTATGAAAATAAACCAAGCAATTTGTAATGATTATCAAAGAGTATAATAAACTCATCGCTATCAAAATTTATTTGATTTTAAACTACTTTATATACAATACAGTGCTACATTTAAAACCTACCCGTTAATAAAATTATGAAATAAATAATTCTATCATTACTCATCTTCAGCATCTATTCGTCTGTGATATTGGCAAAATTTGCTTAACTTTGGCAAATAATCAAGCAGTAACATAACTTATAAAATAAAATCATTTTTCCTCTGATACAACGTAAAAAATTTCACTTTTTTGGTGTCACATTTATATGTCATGTCGATTAATAGATTCTTGACTGTTAAAGTTACTCCAACTTTTTTTCGCTTCGATTGTAGAAAGAAATGATTATGTCATATCGAATAAAGTAAAAGGCCAATATAACTGCGTTCGTCATAACAAATTTTAATCATGTTTCACTGATCACGTGATAACGAGTGGTCATCGCAACATCACTTAGCGACCGTCTCTCTATATATACCTTGTCCACAGCAGTATTCCAATATCACTTCCTCGATTGAGATCGTGACCAAAGCCAACAACGACTACTAGTCTTTGATATAATCAAGAAAAGAAAGGCCCCAGGTATTGCCGTATGCTCGAAGCTCTTCGCAATCAAAAACCAACTTTGTTCGTAAATATTCAAATCTACTCGATCATACTATGCCTTTATTCTCGATTCAACCTATCCAAGCTGTTTCTATTCTCCATTATTAAATTGTACGTAATGATAATTATTGACATGATTTCACTTTGATTGCTAAGTCGCGCTCCGTAACCTTTTTCTTACGAAGTCGAATTTCAAACTAAAGTTTCGTAATTCTCAACATTATACGTTAGTAGAAGTTGTTGATGAGGTATGTACACGTTTTCTTATAGATTTTTACATCCATTAATTAAATGTATTGAAGTGATACGAAATGTAATGTGTCAAAGTAATATACAAATATATCATTATTATGTTGAAAAATTATAAATCATAATATTTATCAAATCATAACAGCGGAGTTTTATACCTTGGATGTAGTTAGATATTATATCGACAGCAGGAAAATCTAATAAAGTCCAATTTAGTTGCTAAATGCTTAACTTACGATTTCCATTAACTCGAGTAAACGTGGCTTAGTACATTTTGTAAAAATATAATTGGCGAAATACAATTATTTTCTGTACGTAACGAATTAATAATTAATCGACGACCGTTTTCTTTAACTATTATACTTTAGTTATTATAAATGCATTTCAAATCATATTTTCAGCTTTTTCGTATACGCCAAATCAATTAACAATGCTATTTCTACTATTCGCTTTGGTATTCGTTACCAGTCCAATGCTGGTGTCGTCAGCCGATTTAAACACTGTTTACCAGTGGAAGTATATAGATTATATATGGGAATCCGAAGCCAGTAAGCAAGAAGCTATCGATGCTGGCGACTATAATTATAGTCAAATTATACCTATGGATGTTGACAAAGCTCCAGGTAACTAAATCTTTGATTTACATACATTATGCATCTTCGGTTTGCCAAGCTTTCTAATGTAATAGTCAACGAAGGATAAATTGATTTTCAAATCGATACTTATAAACACAATTAATTAAAACTATGTAAACCTATTATTGTTATAACATCATGCTATTTACAAATCGATAATGTCTTTATGTACGATAACATTATAATACTGCTTATTCAACAAAATACCACTTTTTTATCTGTGAATTTTTTTTCATATTTAGATGGGCGAGTATTTATTTCAATGATAGGAAGAAAAGGCGTACCTGCAGTTTTGGCAACGGTAACCGACAAGATGGGTCCTTCTGGTCCCTTAGTAAAGCCATACCCTGATTGGTCATACTTCAAAAAAGGCGACTGTAATTCTATTCAAGATGTATACAGAATAGCGGTAAGGAGATATCTGGCGGCACGACAACGACCAACGAACAAAATATTAAAAACTTGATTTACAGATTGACAAGTGTGAAAGATTATGGGTACTCGATAACGGTTACGTGGAAAAACAACCGAAAATGTGTGAGCCGCAGTTGCTCGCTTTCGATCTGAAAACTGATCGTTTGGTACAGAGGATCAAGATCCCTAAACATATCGCTAGAGGTCAGAATGGTCAAACATTGCTGACTACTCCAAAAATTGAGACTAGCGGTCGCCACTGTGAAGACACAACTGTACGTAGTATTGCAATTTCAAATACGGATGAGGAAATAATCCCTAGTTGTCGGAATATTTAGGTTTTTATAGCGGATGCTTGGGGTAGCGGATTGATCGTCTTCAACAATGGCAATTTTTCTCGATTAGAAAATCCTCTGTTTCGTCCATCTGCTGAAGCAAGAAACATCACCTCGGGTGATATTACAGTAGAGTGGAACGTTGGTATCGTTACCATGGATATCTCACCCTCGCTTTTCCCAAACGAACCAAGATTCCTTTACTTCCATGCAATGTCTTCCTTCGATCTTTATGGCGCGGATGTCGAAGTACTGAAACGCAGTACTAGTGAAAGTGACATTGATTTTGTGGGTGCTAAGAACGTGTTGAGTAGCCAACCTGTAGGTCTTGCTTTCTCTACTGAGGGTACGCTCTTTATGGGCTTGACTAAGGAGTCAGGAATCGCATGCTGGAATAGATATAGGAAATTGGAACGGTCAAATGTTGTAAGTACCTATGTTACTGTATAGTAATAGTTTTGGTCCATCTGTTTTTGTATGTAATTTATGACTTAATCTTACAACACTTTTCTTTAATTTAAGTAACGAATTTCTCCTGCAAAGGAATCTTTAGTATGTTTTTAAAGCTTAACTTATCTGATCGACAAATAAAAATGTTCCTTCGAAAAATTAAATTGCTGGAATATATGAATATACTAATTCTAAATATACATAAGTGACTTCATAATTTTACATACAAAAAGATGTTCTCGATATTTTTAGTCGTTTGATAATACTAGTGATTAATGACTGGAGTAACATGTCTACAAAATATATGATTTACAATTTTTGTCAATGAATAGACAATATTTCAATTAATATTAATACACCGATATTCTTTGAAATGTTATATTATACAAAACATTAACAACCGTTTTAAATGTTTATAACATAAAATCGAATGGTAAAACAATTAGCTGTCTTCACTTTTTCTAGAAAATTGTCGCTGAAGATGATATCCATCTACAGTATATTAATGGAATGAAAACCATCCAAGAACCAATCTCGAGAAACGAGGAATTGTGGATTCTTTCGAACCAATTTCTAGCTTTCATAAATAATAAACTGAACTTCGATAAATATAATTATCGTATACTGAAGAGTTCCGTAAAGAGACTCATAGCCGGAACAGAGTGTGATATTCCTCATGAGATTAAAAAATGATTTGGAGCTAAATTGCAAAGGACTGCAGAGGTGATTGAAGCGGTCGAGAGCAAAGAAACGAAGATTAAATAGCAGAGAATATAGATACGGAGGTAAGAATAATGAAGAAAATTATGATTCATTAGATGGTAATTATGATATGTAAATGAGCACGTAGTTTTAAAATTGTTGTAATTAATAAAGTTTTCAAACAATTCTTGAAAATTTTCATACAACTAAAAATTCGATTTTGTTGGTAGATCCTTAACCTCTTTTTGTTATAATAGGAAAAAAATTGTCTTGACTGTGTACCGACACATCTGCTAAGGAAAACAATTAGATATTAAGACTGATATAAAACATGGAATTAATTAACAAACAAAATGTTAAAATTTGCCACCAAATTTAATTAAATTAATAAACTATTAATTATCTTATGAACAAAACCAGTCACTTGCGATTAATCAAAGTAAATATTTGAAAAAATAAATTATTTTTTTGTCCCGCATCATGCTGGCATGCATACACAGTATCTTGTGTCCTGATTTTCAGGTCAATGACGTGACCACTATTGCTTACTTGGGAAAATCATGATTATATTTTGTCTCATACGAGGGTTTAAATTCTCGAACATATACATGTGAAAATTTACTCAAAAAATTCAACTGTGGATCGTAAGGTAATATACATTTAGCTAAAATTATACCATTTGTAGATATATGTACTTTTGTACTTTTAACGGTTGGAGAGGTGTAATTGTTTAATCACTTAAAGTAGTGTATTTACGCTAATGTTTTCACTTTTTAAATGCCTCGCTTTTGACGCTAATTCGAACGATACGGTTCTCGCGCTTTATCGCTAAATTAGTGATTATGTCGTTATTTGAAAAACTCAGTGTATGTTAGGAAGCCGCGAAATAAAGCATCCCAACGCTATCTCTTAGGTTACTATTTCCTTACATCATACTATATAATTATATCCATATTACTCATCTCAAATTGACAATAAACAATTAATTAATAGTATAAATCAATTTTACATAAACCTATATTCAGCCACTTTGAAAGTCTCCATCTACGAAAAGAATACTATAATGCGACTCCTACTATGGTCTGCGGTACTCGTTACCAACATATTGCTGGTATCATCAGTTGAAATGGATACTGTTTACCAGTGGAAGTATGTAGATTATATTTGGGAGTCCGAAGACAGAAAACAACAAGCTATTAAGTCAGGCGAATATGATTACACTCAAGTTATACCTATGGATGTTGACAAAGCTCCAGGTATAATGAAAATAATTTCATACAAATAACGCTTCTGATAAACGGCAATAATTTTGTTTTATAATTTTCGAATACCCAATTTATAAGAGACTATTTATTATTGACAGTTTAACCTATAAATCATAATTTCAATGCTTCTTTCGACTTCTCGTACCGTCAAATATTGTACGTGATAAGATACGATAAGGTTTTTTTACGAAACGGTTTGCCGCGAGAGCTATAATCCTTTCGTTTAGTAAATAAAGGCTTACCATAGCCATCACATAGTATAATATTAACATTTTCTTGATAACAGAGAATAAAATTATAACATATAGCAACGAATTTTTACTTTCAATAAATCGAATGTTTTTAACAAATTACTAATTTTCATTTTAGATTGACATTTTATTTAATGAACGTCGTTAAACGTCCTATGAAAAGTTTTACTTGTTCTTTGTATTGAAAATCCATAGGCTTTTATTATTCGGTTGAAAAAAAATGTTTTATTATTAAGACGGGCGTGTATTCGTGACATTCCTTGGAGCGTATGGTGCACCAGTAGTTTTGGGGACAGTGACCAATCAGATAGGACCTTCTGGTCCTTTGGTAAAACCGTACCCCGACTGGACATACTTCAAGAAGCGTGACTGTAATTCTATACGAAATGTATACAGAATAGCGGTAAATAAAATAGTTATTACGCGGTAAGAAAATCCTTTTGTTGAAATATTTTAAGAACTTGATTTTTAGATCGACGAATGTGAAAGATTATGGGTACTTGATAATGGTTACGTAGAAAATGAACCAATAGATGGTAAACCAATAAATTGTGGAGCCCAGCTACTCTCCTTTGATCTAAAGACCGATCGACTGATCCAAAGAATCAAAATCCCCGACCATATCGCCATAGGACGGAATGGTCAATCACTGCTGGCTACTCCGATTGTTGAGACTAAAGGCTGTCAGTGTGAAAACACAATTGTACGTCTATTTTCACAACTAATATGGATCGAGAAATAATACTTGGTTGTTTAGGTTTATGTGGCTGATACTTGGGGTAATGGATTGATCATATGGAACAATGGAAATTGGTCACGTTTAGAAAATCCTCTGTTCGGTCCATCTGAAAACGCGACGATCATCAGCTCGGGTGGCTCAACAGTGGAGTGGTATGCTGGAATCGTCACAATGGATATCTCACCAGAGTTTTACCCAGGTGAAGAAAGATTCCTTTACTTTCACGCATTGTCTTCTTTCGATCTTCATGGCGCAAGTATTCAAGAATTGAAAAGAACTACTGATGGAATGGACGTTAATTTTGTGGGTCGCCAGAATGTATGGAACAGTCAAGCTGTAGGTATGGCATTCTCATCTGATAGCACCCTGTTTATGGGTTTAACCCGAGAAGCCGCCATTGCTTGTTGGAATAGATACAGGAAATTAGAACCAAGTAACATCGTAAGTAAATTTTTGTATACTATTTAGAAATATTTGTTCTCTGTCAATGAATCATTAATATCGCAAAATTTCTCAAACATATCTAACATAATAACGAAATAACGAAAGATCATTCATAAAATTCGCGTTATTTTTGAAAATTGCTTGCACAATATTTTCAGCTTATACAATAAATGTACCCTAATTCTTCTATAGAATCGTTCTTATACGAATGATAAATGTATTTTCACACTGCAAAATCAACGATGCAAATGAGCCGCTAATTGAATAATACTCGTCATTTTTAGAAAGTGGTTGCTCAAGACGATAATCGTTTACGGTACGTCAACGGAATGAAAGTTATCCGAGGGCCACGCTTTGAAGACGACATGTTGTGGGTTCTTTCCAATGGATTTGTAACTTACGCAGCTGGTCAATATGACTTCAACAACTATAACTTCTATATACTTAAAATTCCCGTTAAAACACTCGTCGCCGACACGATATGCGAAATACCAAAATCGACGTGCTCTGGACCAAATCAATAAAAACGACGAATACACTATTATTTTGCGTGATAAACACAATTGCTGGAGAAGTAATGTACGTTTGCCTACGTACGTCTGATATTTTCTGACAATTAATTCGTCAAATCCAATCATTGAAATAAAAATTTATTAAAAATCACATAGTTAACAAATTTATTCAAAAAATAACAAAGATGGCTTTATTTTATTAATTATGATTACTATATAGAAACAACGATGCTTTTTAAAATTATGACAATTTCTCTGAAAAATCCATTTTAAGTGGAACATAAATACTGTGATTGTTTACAACAAGTAACCATCGCATATTTGTAAACCGTCTCTACCATATTAAATTCAATATTACCTTTTCAAAATGTAAAATTTGTTAGGCTAGTATTGAAAAAATCGATGCATAGTGAAGATAATGGAGTACCTGGATAAGGTCGAGTAAACTGATTTAAATTCACGTATTCACAATAACTGCGCTCCCTACTCTCACGTTCAACTGTATATATATATATATATATATATATATATATATATATATATAAACCTACGAAGATATCAAAATTTATCCGCAATACAGACTTTCTAAAAATTATAAATTGTCTTAAACGTCAACTATTTCACAATACCATCTTGCTTGGTGTGAAATTTATACGCACAATTTCAATTAAGTGACGGTGTTTTTATAAAAGACACTTCACTTTTATCCGCAAAAGTTGATGGCAAAAAAAACAGAATGAATCATTGACCGACTGAAGTAAAAGCCTCCAGAGAGGTGTCTTGCGCTCACATTTATGTATATAATATTACACGTAATAAAGTCGGACGCTTACTCGCAGAGTGCATTAACCCATTATTACTAAGTTGCGTAAGTTTGTACAATTTATTTAATAAGATAACCTTGCAACAGCTGCAATAATTCATCGTCTCGTATGTTGAACTGCGGACCCTTAAAAGGTAACTTGCGCGCGTAAGGCAAAGCATCAATCATAGAATCGCGCACGCTTGAATTATTGCACAATTCTCAAACGAATTAACGTGCGTAGGCGCTAGTTCTATTTTTAGATGATCAACGCTAAGGGTGAGAGAGAAACACGATGAAAAAGGTAGAAAGTAAAAAAAAGTTTGATAGCGAAAGTGAAAGGCAGTAGGCAACAGCAAAAACACATCAGTGCTAGAGATGAGCATAGACTGCAAACTTTCCTTATCTTGACAGATGAGAAGGGGAAGGCAAGGGAAATGACATACGCTTCCCAGTTTTCTCTCTACAGCCACTTAACCTCGTCCTTTTACTATGACGCTTTACATAACCTGCACTAACTAACAATACACTTGCATCTTCACCGGTTCCTTGTTCCTTTTTCTTTTCTTCCTTTCATCTTCTGTCTCTCACGCCATTGTTTCAACTATCTTTTTACACCTTTAATTACTTGTGAAAATAATGTAACTCGCATTGCTTGATGTCCATAAAAATAATCGTAAATAACACATTTTTGGATATCACAGCGGTTATATTATGAAATAATAAATATTTGGCAGGTTATCAAAGTTACTTTTAGCCGTTGGATTATTTTTTTAAATTTGATCGAAAGAGATATTTCCATCAAACGATTTCCGAAATGAGTTTTGACGTCAAAAATTCAATATTTTTATAATAACACGTGCGGCATTGAATGATCATAAAAAATACGCGATTAAAGTAAGAAAATACTACGATCGAATATTGCGTGAATTATACAAAAACTAATATTAGTGCAAAATTTCAAATTATTCATTGAAACTCAACAATATAATTTCATCAATAATACCGCCTAAACTTGTGGAAATAATTGCGTATGTGAAAGAACATAAAGGAAAAACTTATTCAATAAATAATTTAGTTAGCTTCGCGAAATAACAGCTGTTACGAAAATCGAATATTCGGAAATAAGCGTATTTATAGTAAAATAATAACAGCAATCAATCGTTTACGGCTGTTTATAACGTCAAGCAAAAACAATTCATAACTTTCTTTATTTTACAAGACTTGAGGCCAAACTGTTGTTTTTGCAGTAAATGAAACTTGAAAAAAATTAGCACTCTAACACTCTTCGGTTGTATAATTTCGCGAATTAGACTTTAAATACGCAATCAAGCCGGATACAGGTCGAAGACGTAAAAAATTGCAAGTACGTATACGTGAAAAAGGTCAGTAAACTGCGAGCGCCCGGCTTATGCATAAGTGGGGCATGGTCAGTTTGCTCTGATGGTATTTGCTTTCTCTATTGCCACTCCCGTTGCAATTATTATTGTGTGTGTGTGTGTGTGTGTGTGCGTGCGCATGGGTGTGACCTTGAATGGATCTTACGCACAGAAAAAGTACTTTGAAAACAATTGCCAAGAGTATTATAGGTGTTATGTCAGTTCCTGATCTTGTGGAGTGCTATATAATTGCAAGGCAAACGCAATCGATCCTTTTTATTGTTTTCATTTTATTGATTGGACTAACGATTGATAATTGTTTACTTGTACGAACGCTCTAGGAGAAATTCGAAGATATAATTATATAAATTACTATTGAGTATAGCTGCCGGTAATAACAATGTGCGAGCTACGAATGGTATTATATTTGCCTCGGGAACGTTTTCACCGCATTCTCCCAAAGCCTCCCGATTATTCCTATAGTCGTAATATATTTATTTATGGCTGTTGCCGTGATTATATACGCCCCATGTTTATTATTCTTCGTATAACGATCACTTTCGTTTCCTATTAATAATTACGCTTGTTATATCGCGCTGGCCATACCAATTAATGGTTTATATAGCTTGGCCGTTCGTCCAAAGTTTTATTTTTGACGTGACATGTTTAAATATTTTTAAACACTTTTCCCTAGGCTTTGATCATTTGTCAGATTTCAATGGATTTCGTGCGGCATCGAAAGTCGGGTTTTGGATATTTAATTAGAATCGGTTTGGATTTTGATTAATCACTAGTTTGATGCAAGTGCATTCAGCCGGGTATTATCATAATTCAATATTAATTACATTTCCCCTCGATAAAAACAATCTACTTATTCATACCATAATTATTCCATAATAATTTAGTTACATATTCGATGATAGCTTTTCGGCGGTTTATCAATTATTCGATATTAAATACTGCTTACTAAAATAAAGAAAAATTATTTTGAAATGAAAAATATCAAAAGTATATTGTGGCCATCGAAAAATCTCATTATGAGAATTCAAGCAGTCAAAGAAATTACGAAAAATTTTGTCGAGCAATCGAATAATAAACGTATATACGACGTCACTGGGAAAATAAATATAAACGTAAGCAAGCATAAAATTCACAAAATGCACATCGGTTCAAACGACTTTTTCAACATTTATATAACTCGTCGAGATCGTGAACGAGAAAAAGGAAAACAAATTTTCCAAAGTAAAATAATAACCTCGCACATCAACCTTCTACACGAGAGTTAATACCTAGACAAAAAAAATTGTCTAATAACCTCGCAGATAATAGCGATCATTAGTTACGAAAAAAAAATAATTCACACATATATACACGCGGGCAAATAAAGTTTCGCAAGACACACACACACACACACACACAAATACACAACAACGCGAAAAAAGACCGCAGCAACGTTTAAATTGCAGCTCGAGCGGCGCGAAAAAATAGGAGCTTTGTCGTGGAAATTTTCGCAAGAGGTATATAAGGCGAAAGGATCGAACGCCCGCGCGGAAAGTATAAAAGCTAAAAAAGAAAAAGAGGTGGGGAGGGTATCTGCACACCATACGTGCTGCTATAATACACACTTTCCCTTCCTCGCGGGAGTACGCGCGAGAGTGAGTGAGTAAGATCTAGATGCGCTCAACGCGCGCGGGGGTACTTGATAACGACTAGACGCGAAATACCTCTCGAACAGTGCGCAGGCTGCTTCGTGCGCTGCGGCCACGGACGAAACATGTGAATTTTGATTTTTTTTTTTAGATACTCGCGATGTTTTTTTGACAACAGTTTCGTTGTTCTCCTTTTTTTTACAGAAAGGAATTTGGGATTTGAGTGCATTAAAACTATGGAGGTTATCAAAGTGTGGTTAGTTGTTATCACAGTGGTGCTCGCGGCTAAGGCTAACAATGCCGAGCTGCAGACCGTCTATGAGTGGAAGTACATGGATTTCATGTGGGATTCGAAAGAGCATAAGTTGAATGCCGTCAGGGCTGGTGAATACAATTCCTCGCAAGTGTTGCCGTCTGACATTGCTGTGGCTAAAGGTTTGTATATATTATTACACTCGCAAATTTCACCGCACAAGATAAATTTTGACAATTGTCAAACAATATAAAAATTAAAATGATTCGATATCGTGCAGTTATTAAATTAATTTGATCAATCTTCATAAGTCGGAAAAAAAGTGATACAACAAGTCGTTAACAAAAGTTTCGAACACCAACACCAATAAAATCATGTCGAAAAAAAAAACAAAAGTTACAAAATACACCAATTCACTTGTTCGTTCATTTGATACTGACAAATATTACATCACGGCGATACATAATTTTATTATATTATATGACAGTTTGTCGTTTGAGGTCCTTCCATAACAAACATAAATATAATTGCTCGAATTGTGTAACAATCAGAAAAAGAGTATACACACTCGTTTTTTAATACATATACCTTTTCACAATCCAGGTGGAACCACATGAATTTCACGTAGGACCATTCGTGCGTGAAGAACATTTTTTATTTACAATTCCAATTTGACTCCAATCATAGTAAGACGGTTGTTTGAAGCAACCTTTTAAATCGACCTTCTAAAGAAATCCGATAATAAGATAAGTTAGCATCGATATAAAAAGATAAAATAAATCAAATATAGTGTACCCTCACTTTACTAAAAACAAATTCTTTAGTAATACCTAGAAAAGTAATCAATTGTAACATAATTTTTTCAATATAAACGAAACACGACCACTGTTTTATAGAATATAGTTTTCATGAATAATTGCATTACGTTACATATTTCTAGCTTTAAGGTTAATATCTAAAAATGCCGATTTATCAAACAATTTTTAATGTCAGATTGATGTACTTACAATTAAAAATACTGCAATCTCTTTCTGGAGGATTATAATTACAAGAAGAAAGATAAAAAATTATGAAAAATGCACGTTTGAAAATCATTTTCTTTCAACGTGAAATATATATATATATTCGGGTACTATTTCAATTTGCAATTTCAAGAAACTCTTAAGAAATTTAACTTGAAAATCAGTCGTCTTCGTAAAGTTTTATTGATCAAGGAACTATAAAAAACAATGTTACTTCTATTTGCGCGACGATGATGAAAATCAATACATTAGTAATTAAAGATGTACGTTACAACTTGTATACTACTATGCTTGCCACTTCAAGTTTCCTACTAAAAATTCTCAAATGTAATTGTCTTAAATTCTTTAGATACCAAACTAATTTATTTCTATTACAACATTCCTTTTTTCACGTTTAAAATTTTCTCATTAAAAGATAACATTTGACCTACTTAACATTCTCGTATTCCTTAAGTAAAATTTGCAAACGTGGGATCCAGTCATCTACATTCTCCTTCAGGATTATAAAATTAATTGCGCCCCTGAAATTATCATGCTAACTACAGTCATTACAAAACACTTCCTCCGTTGCCGGCAAAAAAAAAGGAGGGAACACAACTGCGTAAAACCTACTTTTACTTTAACGACTTGAGAAAAAAACGTAGATTACATACTTTTAGCTCATAGGTATTTAACGATTTTTTTTTTCAATAAAGAGTATATTACATACTTAATAACCAAATTAAATAGTAGTCTACGCTTAAACTTACGATAAAATCAGAGTTGTACGACTTACGGCTCCAACTCACCTGCAATACACAAATAAAAAGATGCAATTTTAACGAAATTTAAACAATAAAAGGCACGTTTTTATACGTATATTCTGTATGAGTAAAATTAATATTTACGCCTTATAACATTAGTGAACGTGAAACCTTGCGTTAAACACTTCATTATAATTCGAATAAGTCATTTTCGTTGCTGACGTCGAGACAAGCATACAAAAGTTTGTAAATCGAAACAAGAAGCAAACAAAAATTGGTGGTCACAACGCAGAAAAAAGACGCCGAAAATTTCATAATCCCGCAACATGGACACTTTCGAAGCTTCAAAGTATACATACACGCCAAATTCATAAGTCAATCCATTATCAATTGAATGATATATATGTGTATAAAAACGTTTACGCCATCGTCAAATTTGTAACCTTTTCCCATTTATGTTTTGTTTTTTTTCCCAGATGGTCGAGTATTCGTAGCGCACATTGGTTACTCAGGAGTACCAGCTCGACTGAGTACAGTATCGAGTCGTCTGTCCGAGACATCAGGACCTTTACTGTCACCATATCCCGATTGGTCGTGGCATGCCCGCGGCGATTGCAACGGCATAACCAGTGTATACGGACTTTCCGTAAGTGTTCATCTTTCGTTTTTTTAAATTTTTTTTTACTTTTTATCGCGTGTGGCCGTAGCCGCCGTAACTTTCTATATCCATGTGTGATGACTACCGCGACAGGTGGCTTGCCTGTCTGTCCAGTATGACAGCTAATTTGCTTTGGGGTTTCTCCAAAATTAGAGGGAGATTGATTAATCGCTAACGTTGCCATTTATTTTCTTATTTTGTCGATTAGATGATAATTCTTTGGGAGATAAAACTTTCACTGAAAATCATTGCAAAATAAGGAAATGTACTTAAAAAGAGAATATCTATTGGTTGATGCAAAAGAAACCTTCGAATATCAGTGTTGAAACAACTTTCAATTAGACAAAAACTATTTGTATTTGATTTATCGCTCACTATCCGCTATTCACTTCGTATTTTTATCGAGTACCGCGTCGCAATTAAATTGCTTTCTGCAGATATACCCTTCGATACTTCATCTCTCTGGCACGACTTTCTAACTTGACCGATGTCAAAACGAAGCCGTAAACTGATATTTCGCCAAGACATTTAGACCTGCACATGTCGAAAAGAGTCTCACAATCACGGGAATAATGACCCGAATACAAACAAACTTAAATCTTCGACAGAGGCACCAAAAAGTCATCACACGGATGGAATAGAATAATCGAGTTAAAATAAAAAAGAAGCTTTATGACAAAATAAAGAGAGAGAAAGAAAGAGCGCAGTTTTTTTAGAGGCAAAAACCAATTTGATTTTGACAGATCGATCAATGCAACAGGTTGTGGGTTTTAGATACGGGGATCACGGAACAAACGAGACAGCAGCCATACTCGCGCGGTTGCCAAGCGCAGCTGTTAGCCTTCGACCTTGCCAGGAACAAACTTGCCAAGAGGATCAAGATACCGAATCACATTGCTCAGAATGATCAGGGCATGACGCGACTTGTCAAACCGATCGTTGAGACCAAGGGACAGCAATGCGATCATACCACTGTAAGAATTTATACATACTCGTATATATGTGTACGTTTACCATTCATTAGTTATAAATCTCACGATATATCGAATTTCAAGTTTGAGGTTATCGCATCACTTGTATTACTACGCGCACATGTTGTTATTCTACAAAAAACTACAACATTCCGAATGTAAACTGAATCGCTTTATAGAATTCGTAACTCGACCCGGTGTAGACTGTTGATACTATGCGTTGATTTTTTTTCACGTGTAGCAGTGCGGTATTGATCAAGTCATTAAACGAGCGAGATTGATTGATTTCTTTTCTAAATCCATCTTATGGTACAACTCGAATTCAATAACAAAGAAAAAAATCACGTTGTACGTACTTATCAAGGTAGATATCTGAAAAGCTACTTTCAGAATATGGCGCAAGATCCATTGTTGTATATACACTTTGAATACAATTAGATCGCACACGACAAAGTCGCGCGAGCGCGCCAGTAGTTATTACGCACGATACTGTATTATAGTACGCAATATCGTTTGAAGAAAAAAAGTAAGAGAGAGAGATTGATTTCGAGTAGAGATACGAATATTGCGTTGTTCATTGTATATCAGTTTGAATATGAAAAAGTCACGTACAACGAGAATTTGCATGACTTGACGCATTTGGAAAGATATACGCTTATAAAGAAGAAATTTCGCGTTTAATTAAATATTATGAAGTAAAAAATAAATGAAACGGCACACCGATGACACGCAGGTATACATGACAGACTCGGTAGGCCATGGCTTGGTAATCTGGAATGGCATCGGTCTGTTTCGTCTGGAAGGTGAAGTTTACAATCCAATCGACTCGGCACGTAATGTCAGCGTTGGCCCACACAGTTTAAGTATCGGTGGTGGTGTCGTTGATATGTCACTGTCACCCATTATCTTCCCATACGAGCCACGTTATCTCTTCTTTCGTCCACTTGCTTCTTACGATCTTTACGCTGCTAATACTCGCGAGCTTACTCGTAGCGTTTACGGATACAGGATCAAATACTTCGGGGCTCGTGACATACTCAGTAGTCAAGCTGTTGGACAAGCTTTCTCGTCGGATGGTACCTTGTTTTTGGGGCTAACCAAGGAGACAGCCATCGCTTGTTGGAATCGCTACAGAGAACTCGCCAAGGAGAACATTGTGAGTATATCATTTTTTTCTGCATCAAATATATAACTTTCTACTTAAGACGTAGTTGGCGAATAAATATACAAGCATCAAATTTCACGCGTTCGCTGGTTTATTAGCAAGAATGGTTTAGCAAAAAATTCCGAGTAAGACGTGACAAACGTATTAAATCGGTGTCAATTAATCATAAAAAGTAAAAGTTTGTTACGTAGTTCGATATCAATTCACATCGTTCAATTTAATAGCCTAGAGAAAACATATATTCCAATTATACGCGCGGCCCATATAAATGAATAAACGAATGTAGACGGGAAGTGATGAAGAAAAAATCAAACCTCGTACGGTCAATAATCGATATGCATATATATACATACGTTGCAAACTGTCAATTATTTATCAATCCAGAAAAAAGGGATCCCACAGCGTAGCCGCTGTCGTAACGGGTATTTATGGTGCATTGTCTTTACAAGAAGCGTGGTCGTTGTATTTTTTTTCGCGTGGTGTAGACGTTACGTAAACGAGGCCCTCGCAATAAAGTCAATCGCGTCAAAAGTATCCTTCCTGGTAGCACTTGTCGAGAGGATGTGTACCACTATACGTGTATACTACACGTGTGGGAATCGTGAGTGAAAGCTCTTTTCTATATATATATATATCAAAGGATTATTTAAACTGAAAGATCGAATAACCGATTGCCACACTTTTATTCACTGCCGCATTTCCGTGATTACTTCTTGTCACTTTCTAAACGCAAGAACCTGCGAATTTTTTTGTTTGTTCTTTTGATGGATCATTTAACGGATGTATTTATCACGGAAAAATTCGCTAACACTAGAAAGAGATGCGTATCGTTGTAATACGTAAAAATACTTGCAATACATTTTTACGATTTGACGTATACACGTTCTATGTGCTGTTGCATCCCTTAAATAGGCTTATAAGATTTAAAATTAATACGGAAAAGTTTTTAATGATAAAACTTTGGTTGTTACGTTATTCTATAGAAATACTTTCGAGTTATCAAAACTTTACCAGCCTGTATTTATTTATATATTTTTTTCGATAAAAAACTTTGACTGGTAAACTACATTTAGTACGTACAAAAACTAAAAAAAATGAATCTTTAGGAAATCGTGGCTCAAGACGATGAACGACTGCAGTACGCGAACAGTCTGAAAGTGGTGCCGAAATTGATAACAAAAACTTCAGAGGAATTATGGGTGCTGACCAATCGATTCCTGTCCTTCCAGCTTGGTCTATTGAATTTCGACGACGTGAATTTTCGTATAATGAAGAGCCCCGTAAAGGATCTCGTCGAGGGCACAAGGTGCGAGCTGCCTGCACAACTTAAAGCAGCACTTCATAGGACCAAGGCTAATCTGTACAAATATCCTAAGTGAGCGAAAAGAAGCAGGCTCCACCGGTTTTTTAGTTAGCTTAATATATCTGTATATTTAAACAGTATAGCGAGTATAAGCATGATTCCTGATTAATTTTATGTGTAATTGTGATATGTGTCTTGCGTGTATGTTATTATATCCGTCATTTATTCTTTAGTTTGTCGCCAAATTATTGATCGCCTATTTACTGCTCATCAATCAATTATTTCTATGGCTATATGTTTTCGTCCGGTTACAATGATTCATGTATTTTCGTTTGGTTCTGTAGTCGTGTTGATGATGCAATTGAAAATTCAACGGTTCGCCATTCACAAATTTATTCAGACCTCGTATTTTACCTATACGAACTCGTATGTTGGAATTTTAGAAAACAAACACAAATTTATCTAAAAATATCACGTCCGACAACACTCGAAATTCTCGTATGAAACTAGAATTAATTTTGTTTGTAATTGTAGGCAAACGTTTATAACATTGTATAGTATTGTGAAAATAGAAAGGCGATAAACTGTACTTTCTAAGTAATTATAAATAAATAAATATAGAAAAAAGGATGAGATGATTTTATTCCGATACCAAATCGTATATTTGTCGAACATTTTTGTTCGATTTTAATTATCTCGTAATATATCGATGCTAATTTAGCAAGAATGCGAAGCATTACCGTTGAAATTTATAGGATAACAGAAAAAGAGACATGAACAAAACTTTTGGAACGTTTTGGAAGAGCAGTCTTACACGTAATTCAGCCGTGGGTCCACACAGAAAAGCGTGCATTAAATCTCAATAACGCACTGTCCACCTGTCTCATTAGCTGTACAATCGAGTTGGCATCCATACGCATCGATCAGGGGCAGAGACTCGGCCATTCATCTCCTTGAATTGCGAAAACGCGCCCTTGTGAATTCGATATATATATATATACGCATGCACATACATGCTCACATACACGCGCGCAGTGGATTGCTGCTACTGTAGGTTAGAAAGTTTTTTAATCCCGTTTTAAAGCCAAACTTGTATACACATATACATAGCTAATATGGAGCGAAACACTACATATATATGCATTGCACAACATCTCGCGGATTTTTGGGCTGAGAAAAACTGGACGACGACGCTTTTCGCGAGAAATGAAAGCAAGAAAGGGAGAGAGGTGTGCTTGATGAAATCCTCTAGTTTTTTTTCTGCCAGTATGCTTTTTTTTATTGCCTCGCATTGAAATAAGATGAGTGTATAGTTGGATTAAAATATTTGTAATATTCGATATGAACATTTCTTCTTTTGCTTTTTTTATGTTTTGAGAAGATTTACAATTATTTTTAAAATATAACATGGTTATTTCTTTAATAAATTGAATGTAATGAGTTAGAATTTCATTGTTAAGTCTAAAATAACTTTGTTTAGTTAACCAACCTTTATTATACACCCATTCAATCGAAAAAATCCTCTTGTAACAAGATTTTCACCTGGGTGTTGATGAACAGTTATATAAGAATAAAATTATAATATAAAAGAGATCTTGATAATGAATTAAAAATAAAACAAATCAATTGATCGAAAAAAGAAAATCCAAAACGAACTTGAAGTAATAAGAGACGTCTCGTAACCGAACATCCATAAAAAGAAGCATCGACGTACGAATAAAAGCCAAAGTTTTCCATAACCAATGATCCTTCTCCTCGAATGAACAACGTAAAAAGAAAGTGCTCCGAGTCTAACATCGGAAGCGATAACACGCGAACACGAAGGCGAGAACACGAAGGAGCAGAGCGTGAGCAGATGATCAGACTATGGAGCAGAGGGGTAAGGCAAAAAGGCATTAACATCGGCTGCCAGCTCCAGTATCTTCCCTCTCTCTCTCTCTCTCTCTCTCTCTCTCTCTCTCTTTCCCTCTCACGGATCGTATGCAAATCTCTGGCGGCTTAATTACGCGAGCACGCCTACTATATGAGGCGAAGGAGCGCGCGAGCTTACAGCAAACGCTAACCGGAACCCGATATATTTTACGCCGATAAGAAGAAACTACCGACGAATGGCCCCCGTGAGGAAAGCACCCGAACACCGACTCATACTCTTCTATGCTCTACGCGTGTGCGGGCTTCTCTATTTGTCAGATATAGAGATTACACCGAACTGATGCTTCTTCGGATTTTTCTATTTAAGACGGTTAGATATTTACCTTTCTTGTTATCTTTATTACAATAACAAATTTATATTTTAGCTCGCGTTGACGATTTTCAAATCACTCGAAGCAAATGACACCAACTTTCTTTATTTTCTATTATTTTTCCATACCTCAACAAAAATGCTTATCTATATAGACTCGTAAAGTACCGCTGTCAGAGGCAACGATATATTTTCTATTCTCTAACGGAGCAAAGTTTTTTTTAATAAAGTGTATATCGCCACGTTAATTACGACTCAATTGTCAGCACATTAATTTTCAAGCGGCAACACATCGAGAGAAGGCGAATAATAATATCCATCTTCCCCCTACAGGAGAGAGAGAGAAAGAGAGTCGCACACTATAGTTTAATGGCACGAAATTTTCGGGGTTGGCTTTATTGCAAGCACGCCGTTAAGCCTGTGACAAACGTCTCTAACTTTTTTGTCTCGTTCATTTTATCCCGCGCGCACGCGCGAGAATGACACTCTTTGTCAATTTTAATTGAACGCTTGCAAGCAAAAACACGATAATAACCATCGCGTCAAGCGTTCAAAATATTGCGCGGACCACGCTAAATTAAAGAATGCATTACGCTAGAATTACCACTGTTTTATTCGTTCGGAAATTGAAAAAAAGAAATATTGCGTTAAATTGAAAAACGTATAAGTGTAAAATGAGCCACGTTTTCGTGGTGCATACAAGTCAAAAAATCAAATATGCCACATTAGCGAGGGCAAAATTAAGTAGTCCGATATTGAAAGTAACGTTAGAGATTTATTCTTTGTATATGTCGCAACTAGTACGTTACCCATGTTGTGCATAATTAACCTGGCGTGTAATAGCATTGAACAACTTACTTATGCACTAAAGAATATATGTGCTTCAACGTATTGATCAATACCATACTTTGAAATGCTACTGCGGAAAATCTACTCCAGAAATGATATTTTTTTCAAATAAAGTTTTACGCAATATTTGACGTGAGACAGCTACGGGTATAAATTTCACTCGAGTTGATACATGAAAAATGAAATATGATTTTTAATTTTGGTCTGGTAGGTGATCGATCAATGTGTCGCAATTATATTAGACTATTTAACTTTGATTCAAAAATATCGTTGAGATATATTGTTTCGTGTTTCCCTACTCTCTAGTAGCAACCAATACTAATAAAAAATGTAATTTTTTCGACATTTCAAGCTGCCATCTTAATCACAAAGATACGATCGTTCATGAACTTAGAGCCAACCCTTAAACAAAGAAAACAAAATGGCTCCGGTTCTGTTAATGCAGCCATCCCACCCGTCACCTTAGCTTGTCCGACTTATCGAGACGCCTAACACCACAAACACCGAATTCATTATGTAAATCAGTGCTTTCGGAAGCTTACGCCGCTTGGAAAAAGAAAACAACGAAAAACAAGCTTTTTAACGCAATAACAGGTCATACGGAAGATAACGAACGACGAACCCTCAAAAGATACATGTGTTCGGATCACGTGTCGATCTGAAATTAGAGATAGCAAGGGAAATTGGAGAGAAAGAATGAGAGTGAGGGGCAAAAATCTGATTACAGCGCGCAAGGCGTGGAAATATATTTATGGCGATCTTCACGAGATAGCACGGTTATTAGTTTGTTGCGTATATTTTAAAAGTTGGAGTTTTCCTTAGTAATCTGATGAAAAATGACCAGTGATTTGTGTAAGAAATTAGCGAATAATTTGTGGTAAATATTACAATCGATGAATCGTTTTTTTTTTCAAGTTTTATGCCATGCGCGAGGCGGCAATATAATCAATGTTACGAGAAAAAACATCGATAAACTATTTATATTAGCTGTTGAAAGGGAACCACTATTCAAACGAACTTGGAACACAATAACAGTAACCGAAGAAGTAGAGACGTCGAAGAGCATGGGGAAAGACAGCTTGAAATTCGAATGTAAATTTGGGCTTCAACTCGCGCAGCACAAAACACTGACGAAAGATTAGCCGATCGAATCGCAGAGGAAGATAAATGTAAGGTTCGCATGTAATTTCGCTCGAGCAACGAACGAACGCGGAACGAAATGAAATAACGGAGCGAGGGATAGGAGGAAAAAAAAAGAAAGATTCCATCGCGAGATCTCGCGAGCCGCTCGTTTTTGATAAAGAGAGCAACTGTTAACTCCTCCTGGTAATGCACGTGTACTTACACGTTTTATGGAATGGAGAAAGAGAGAGAGAGAGAGAGAACAGAACTGAGATTGCTTTTACCGGAACTTTTCGTATCATCAACTATAATGGCAGATGCTTGACTGAGTTTTGTCGAATATATATGCGTTGATTGTTACGTGTATGGATTCTACTGGAAATCGAGGGATTTTACACAAACATTTTCCCTTCATAAATCATTCGTGTAATAAATAAACAAAACATGTATTGCAAATTTATTCAATACATTGTTTGAACTAATCGTAAAATTGATGTATCGTATCGACAAACGTCAATTCATTATTACGTAATCGCTAAAAGCACTAAAGATGTAGCGAATAATGTGTAGAAAAACCAATTGACACCGCGAACTAAAACGGTGTTTGCTTTCGTCCGATAAAATTAAATCCCGCCGTATAATTCCATAATTATTACGTTGCAATTCGAATATACATGTACTCGTATACGCTTGTCGCGAGAAATGTACCTGTACACTATACTCGAGTGCAGATGCGGTCAAGAACCGTGAAGATTATGTATATATCGTACCGCGTGGTATAGATACACGTGCTTATACTCATACACTTGACTTCTCGTAAAAATAAATTGCTCACCTTCACGCGCGCCAGCCATGGGCTTTCTCGAGCACGCGCGAAAGGAATACGATCTTGCGCTAAAAATCTGAAAGTTGTATGTGTATATAACGGGGCTCGCTTACGTAACAGGTGGACATTTTACATTTCTTACAATATGCTTTTTCTTTTTGGTTTTGTTTTGTGTTCCCTCTCAAACTTACAGTAAAAAAAAGAATAAATGAAACACCGATGCATTAATTATGTATATAACACAACGGGATATTCGTTTCGCAAAATAAATAAAAGGATTTATATGCGTTACGTGATGTAACTTGCTTGATACGACTTATTTTTGTTCAAATACAATTTTCGGAAATTGAACCTTTTAAGATTGGCTTGACACGCGTTAAGCAATAATTTATTACTTGATGGATGTTTGCTTATTTGTTATTTTTTTCAATATATTCGAAAAATTCACTTTGTACTTATAATTTTGATTACACGGTTACATCAAATTTCAGGCAAACTCTCTTGAAACAATTGAAAAATTTTTTTTTTAATTATCGGTTTATGGAATATGGATTGTCCGAAGACAATCATTTTGGCAAATGAAAACGTTTAGTGATTACATATATCGAAATATCTTTTCAAATAATGTTTCTCGTTATAAATTATGAATGTTGAAAAACTCACTACACCAATGTGACCTATTTTCGATGTCATCAAGAGGTTAACGATCTTTTTTTTGACTTGAAAAATACAATTTTGAGGGTATGAAAAAACAACCGCGTGTTATAGGATAACACGTGAAAATTATACAGGTTTGCGAGCAATAAATAGAGTCGTGCAAAACGCATCAAATCAAACTGCCCGAGCAAACAAACGACTTTTAATTACCGTCAGCGAAACACAGCAGCGATTATCCGAAGCACGACTTTGCCGCAGAAGAAGGAAAGGTAGAAACAAAAAAGAAGAAGGAAAATAGAGCAAAAGAGAGTAGGATGAAATTGCCGTTGTTAAAGCGAGACTCGCCAATAGGGAGGGGAGACGAGAGGAAGGTAGGAGGGAAAATAAGATTGAATGTCTCGGCGAGTCGCAAAAGGTAAAAGTTACCGCGTCGTTAAACTTGCGCGATGCAGCAGCAGCAGCAGCGGCAGCAGCGGCAGCAGCGGCAGTACACCGCGGAGAAAGTACAAAAAGAAACACAACGAGGAACGCGAGAAAAGTGGCTACGCCAGAGCAAAAAAAGAAATCAAAAAGGGAGACCGAGTGACTGTGAAGAATGAGGACAAATAATTTGCCGGTCGATTAAGACACATACGTGTTATTGGATTTCGTTGTTATCGGTAAATTGAAACTATAACTGACTTTTGTCTGGACAATTATTCAAGTATACATACGTATTACTTTAATCGTGAACATGGCTTGATTCACACAACGGATAGAGTACATGTTATTCCGTGACATTAGTCTACAACCCGTATAAGTATTCGATCTATTAGGAATAATTAAAAAAATGTATGCTAGACGTTGATTATATCGATAATTATCCGTTAAACGGCTTCACCTTTACGAAGTTATTCAATTTGAAAATTATTTGAAAAAAATAACGATAATGGTACTAGAATTTTTTTAACGTTCAATTTGCCAATGGCAGTTGAAATCGAGCAAAGAAGCCTGCACCTTAACGATAAACAGAAGGTAGAAATTGAGTCTTAATAACAATAAAAATAATCCCAACAGTAATGCGATTCAATAGAAAGCCTAATCCCTTCAAAGTAAACTGAAAACGGATCAGTAGTATCGAAGACCATAGTATTGAGGAGAAAAAAAATTGAAACACAATTCTCGAATAAAAGAAAAAAAAAGATGAGAATCCATTCCCTATAAGTACAACTGGTACGGACAGAGAGAAGAAAAATAGAAAATAAGCTGGTGCAAGCTAAAGGTTTTATATATATATAAGAAGAAAAAAATTTAAAAAAATCCGAGTAAATGGACTTTAGCCCAGTTGGCCAACACCCCGTGAGAAATCGATGGTTAATGTACAAAGTTGACACCATTACTCGGCGCATTCCGAAAGTGCTTCAGGGTGGGTTAGGATATACAACATTTCGACAACCACTTGAGCGTAAAATCCGCGAAAAAATCGCGGTTCCATCTACTGAATTTGTTTCCATCAATTTAATTTAACAGCACGATTACTGCACACGTTAGTAACAGAGTCTACCGTAAATTCCCATGGCCTTGAAGCTGTAGGTACCATGTCGTATCCATGTCGACTTTCAACTAATCGGATGAAACATCGACACGCATCTTGTAATATGACAAAGGTAATGTTTAAAATCGAAATAATTTACAACTGAAACTCGAAATTACAAAAAGAACGCCAAAGTTCCAATCAATCGCAGCAACCTCACATTTTGTCGGTATCGCGAGTGTATCATATTTTTCGGTGTACTACGAAATATCCGTACCGTAACTTTCTCCCAATTTGCGAAGGGAAAGCCGAGCCAACTATGCTAACGTTACCGACGCCGTGGGCGCGGGACGACGAAAATTCAATTCACCAAACGGCTGGCTCACCATTGCCGATATTATCGAACTTAATTAGAGGAGAGGCAAAGGCAAAGAGGCAAAGAGTTACACGACGGTGGCGGCGACGGTGTCGAAAGTTGAGATTAATGAAGTCGAAGGATTTCGACCGGACGCTTTTCATTTGTACCTTTTCACTCTTTTAGTCCCCTTTTCTATGAGCTTTGCGTAAATACGCAAAGTCCTCGGAGTAAGTATAATTCTTCGAACTTTATATACTTCTCTTTGCGCATACTTTTAAGTTTCGCGTAATTAATGCGCCCAACTTTCTCCAAGTAATTGTTTGAATTGTTTCTTTTGAGAGCTGTATATATACGTATATACGTGTGCAACGAAATTAATATAAGCTTGAAAGTTTGTTCGGGAGAATGTTATTAAGTTGATTTGACACTTGAATATGCAAATGTCGGGTATGATTTAAATTGGGTCAAATGCATTCGGGTCGTAACAGTCTCGAACGAGCGCACACGATTAATGCCTTTGGGACCATTTTGTATGCACATATATTTAACCAACGTGTAACGAAAATACCAGTAGCATACAGTAATAACGTTTTTTCAGCATATTTAACAGAAATTTGCATTGATAATATCACGTGCTATCCGTCGTTAAAAAATAAGCATTGAAAACGTATATTTAAAAATTTAATTATTCCAGAAGTGTTGTACAATAAAGCAAATTATAAGCGTTATTCGTTGAATAACAAGAGTGCAAGACACTTTTGAGAAAAACAATGAATACAAAGAAGCCATAAGCAGCAAGTGCTTGAAATCCTATTCGCAAGAAACGTCCATAAATACTTCCCAGGCCAGCCAATTAACCCAAATGGTCTTCTCGCGCATACACACACAGACACAAAAAAGAAGAACCCCTACAATAAAAGAATCACGAAGGTGGCTGCACAACGAAGAGACCCGACAATCTGACTTTAAAATGCGCACGAAGGGAGGTACTAAGATGTAATTCTCAGGCGGGAAAAGAAGGAGAAGAAGAAGTAAAAAAAAGGATTTTTCGCCGCGAGAAAAATGTTCACGGCGTAACTCGTGCATTTTCCTTCTCTGTCTCTCGCGTAAAAATGACATACATTTCCTCCCCCCCCCCCCCTCCCTCTCCCTGGCACACACGCTGATTTGCTATCTTTGAAAATAAGAAATAGAACTCGCATTACAAGGCGTACCCGCGCGAGCATCCTTTCTCCTTTTGCGCAACGGGGATAAGGAAGGAAAATGCAAAATCGATGCCGGAAATGTATGAGCGCTGCGATAACGTTGTGTGCCGCACACACACGCGCGCGGGCGAGCACGAAAGAGAGAAGAGGATGCTCCTAGCCGGGAATGGCTCGATGAATAATAATTTTCCAACCGCACGAGCAACGAGAGCGAGAGTGCAGAGACGATGGGGCTATTTTCCCTCCCCCCTCCCATCCCGAATCTACTGTACTATGATTTTCACTGTAATTTACACTGGATTTATTTCAACATTTATTTTTTTCTTTTTGATAATCACTTCCGGATTGATTACATACATCAGCGCGTTTAATTGTTATTCGAGCACTTTGCACGATAATCTTAAGGAGGAGAGCTTTATTTTAAATCGATTGATTAAATCATTTGAATTCTTTCTAATCAAACGAAATTAATTTAAAAAACTCGTCGAATAATTGAATAATATTGCGATATTTTACAATAAGGAAAGTGAATATAATAGAGTTTGCGATTATTCTTAATTTGGCCCCCCATATTTTTTACTGATACTGATAAACGATAGCTACAAATTAAATTTCTAAAAATATATATATCTTTTTATTTCGAGGGATCTTCGGAAATAAACAATTTTCGGTTAGCATTCAATGTTTCTATTTACCCCTCGTGTTTAACAAGAATATAACTTTGTGATAAATTCATCGGTTCTACAGAATATCATTGATAAATACGGCAATTCCGACATGTTTTACATGAATATGTAAATTCCCGAGTAAATGCAACTATCGGACTGAATAGTAATTCATAACAGAGAGATGTGACGAACGGACTATTAATATCCATATCGATCTGAATTTCAGTAAAGTAACGTATGCTAAATTTATTTACGGAATCCAAGTAAACAAATAAATATCTAATAAACGTATTATTATCATCTGGGTTAATTAAAAATCAATAAGACGGCGACCCAGTTTTAGTATATTCCCATTACAAATGTTCCGATGAATACAAGTTATCGTCATCCGTGCTAGAATGAAAATTAATTTTGAAATTTAAATTCGATACATTGAAATAAAAATTATCCGATTTTCAATAACAGTCTAATGAAAAATTTATTATTAAACCAAATATCGACGTTTAAACAACCAAAGCGTAAAAAAGTCCTATTGACCAATTCAGTAGAAAATCAGCTATTTATCTCAATTCAATAATACGCACTGATACATTAGGAGCAACCAACAACAATAAAAAAGGAAGAAATCAAAAAAAGAGTTCACAGTTAGAAGGTGTTGAAAAAGAGTTTTGCTCTTTCTCTCCCTTTCTCGTTCGCTCACGAGACAGAAAGTGAAGCTTCATCACGGTTGGTGAGGTAGAGTGAAAATTGCGCGTTTAGCTAGCGCATTCACAGGACGAGGGTGTCGGACAGGCGCGATAAAACGAGAGGTACGCTTCCGCAGACGACCTCGACGACGACTCTTGAATTCACACTCTCGCCTTTAAAAGTGTCCGACACTTTGCGCACTTTGCTTTTCACCCCCCCCCCCCCCACACCCCATTTGTTTACCGAAACTTTCACGATATTCCACTAATTTAAACGCACTGATTTTTGTAATCTACCACGAATTTGTGATCATTGCGGTTAGTTAATTCTATACTAGGCTGAAAGTTTCGTAATGAGAATAATACAATTCAATATTAGACGTTAAAAGTTTTTATTTTCTTAAAGAACTGAAATATATAAAAGTGATATCCTTTACAAACAATTTTCAAAGCCGACACTATTAAATGGATTAAAGAGATGTAGTTATTTAAAAAGGTTCGCAAAGTGATCGAAGAAATATGAATAAGAAATGTTATGAAAGGGTTTTCATAATTCACGATTATTTCTTTTTAGATTTGTACAGAGCGGTGTTTATGTTTCGTTTAAATCTTTATTCGCAGCGTTAAACGACATGTGTGACTTAAATAAAAAATAAGCTACTTGAGACTTATAAACAACTAAGGCGATCTTATCGTAGAGTGACCGACTCTGCGTTCCTTTTATTTACAAATTAAACGTAAATTGCAATTCGTCAAAAGTATAAGCCCATTTAAGAATCCACCGCGATTCCATTTGAATATCCACCAAATTAAACATAAACAAAAACCAATGCCACCCGTTAATCAAGAGCATAGACGTAACGAAGAGACTGCGTATAAATCAATCAACGACCACATGCACTGTCAATTGGAAGCGTTCGTATCGCTTCGAAATAATCATTGTGCACAAATTAACCCTCGACAAATACAGAAAACGTATGGTTGCACGTAAACGACAAAGATGTCAACGAAGTAATGTGTAATTAAACATTCTCTAGACAGACGACCTATACTTAATTGAATATTCAGAGTTGGTGCTAACTGACAAAGCGGAATTTTTTAACGCGATATATATGTATATCTCGTTAGTCTGGCGTACTCTAAGGCTCAACCAGAAGCATAGCAAAGCTCTTGATGTCCTAGCTGCTGGAATTCCGAATGGACGTCTTGTGGAGCAGCCGACTGAGTTATTGAAGATGGAAAACGTTATGAGGAGGCCGCACGCTGCCGGAAAGCTTCCTTATTGCTGAGTGCCTGGCGATGAATTGCGCAATATTGCTTTGAGTGCTTTGATGTTATGCACACTGAGATGATATTGTGAATTATAATACTTTTAATTTGGTCGATGATTTTGGTCAAAAGGGTTAATTCGCGATTTTCGGCTTGATCGCTTCAGTTTTAGATAAATCGATTTTTATTTCAGTTCAATTGTTGCTAAACGTATTTTCAAACAACGATGGGATTTTATTAGTTATTCTAAACTCTAAGATATTTCATTTAAAAAAATCACTATATTGGTATCGTCAAACGATACTTCAGCGATCTGATAACAACATTCATACAATTAAATCTTACAAAAAACAGAACTTTTGTAAAAACAAGCAAACGCTTACCGCTGATCTAAAGGTCGATTACATGATCAATACGAACGTTACCCGAATGCTATATCTTTCGATAAACAAAAAAAATCCACCACTGTTCTTTTTATGCGGACCCTTTTTACTTCTTACCGAACGACTTTATTAATTCGACGAAACTGGATCTCTCACGGATTGCGCCTGCTTACACTGCGTCGGCAGCCTCTCATAAGGAAGAGCTATTATTTTTAACGAGCACGGTTCTCTCTCTCTATCTCTTTCTCTCTTGCAGACCGCTGCGCGACCAATAAAACTTGCACGGAAATACACTTGGTTCTGGTAGCAGCAGCTCGCGGCGGCAGAAACAGGTAGCTGAAAAGAGAAAGGGGAGGAGGGAGAGAGAGAGAGACAGCCAGAGAAAAAGAAAAAGATTAGTAAGTAATTGTAAAAGTCCCGGCACGGAAATTAAGTCAGTGTTAACGATTAGCTCCTCGAGAAGGAGAGAGAGAGAACAAAACTCCTGCTTCCATCTTACATTCCCTTCTTCTTCTTTTTTTCCATAACGAAGGTGCGAAGATTTCTGTTTACACCAGGCTTCTTTTGAATTTTATTTTCACGTTTGATCATTTTGATTTTCCCGTATGCAAATACTATAATACTTTATAATTAAAGTTGCGAATATTTTAATAGGTTTTACAAAAATATATATCTACTAGATATAATTATTCGTGCGTAATGTATTTCGTACAATTCAGTCTTACAAAGTAAGAAATTACAAAGTAATTTCGTGCCCGACTATTCTCGTATGTTACTACTTGTAATAGACACATACCTTCGAAAAATATACATACAAACGGCAATTTAACTATTCCATTAGATTATACTATTTAATGGAAAAAATAGTACAATCAAATATCACGATAAGTCGGAAATTAAATTATCAAAGCCAACTGTTTGACTTGAAAATTCATCCCTCCGACGAATCCCACTTCTTTTTAGCTCGTTACTCATCCCTCCGTTTCACTTCACACCTCAACACATCTCATCCCTCCTCGATTAGCCCACACGATCCATCTCTCTTCAAAAGCATCCACTTCTCGTCCGGCCAAGTGGAGCCACGTGGGAAAAATTAAAGTTTCGCGCGTTAAAAGTTTAAAATCGAGAAGGAAGAGATGCTTTCTCGGATGGAAAAAAAAGGACCTTCGAACTTTATCGATGGCTCGAAAAGTCGAGAGCTTACGAGAAATAGTCGTGGATGTTCCCAGTGAATTTTCCAATGGCTACGATATTCATCCGATTATACTCGTGTTTCGAAACTTTTAATAATGTTGCACAAGAATCTTTTTTTTATAATGAGCTTCGATGATGAAATTTTGAGTGATATAGTTTTAATAAGATTTACGCGGTTATCGGATTGATCATCCTATCGAAATTATAATGAAAATCAGGTTAATGGATTTATTGTATATTTTTAACACTAAACGACTGATTTCGACGATAGATTGCCATTTGAATAATTGACGTGTATCGAAATGTGTCGCAAATGAGAACAATAGATTTTGAATATGCATGGTATTCTAATGTTGTTCGAATGGTCACGATCAATCGATCGTACCCCTGAGCGAATAAATTATCATAAGGCAACTATTCGAATATCCCAATATAAAACTATTCGTTATATTCTTCTTTGCTTACAAAGGTAATCACCTTATCTTGACTAATTATAATTAATATCTCGTTTAAATTAGATCATTAGGTTTTCCAGGGTAATCTAACCACAGTAGATTGATAAATGGCAAAAAGACGAATGAAGAAAAAAAGGGAAATGAAGAATGGCATGGAATCCAGCGTTAAAACAAGTCAAGTAATTTATGTATCTTTTCGCTGAAATGAACGGGAAAGGAGAAGGAAGCGAGATCGTGCGGGGGCAAAGTAGCTTAAAACTTTGTATAAATAAGCTATGAAAGGAGAAAGATTTGCTGCTGCGAGGAGAACTGCGCAATTATACTGCACGCCAAAATGGATTAACTCTCTTATTAACTGTTGACCACATTCACAATGTGTTCTGTATATCGGTATGTTTGATTTATTTACAATGGTGAGAATTTTCCAGTGATTTTGTCTCCGCCTTCCTTAAATTTCGTATGATACACACGCCTTGATAATATATTCTCTCGTTTTTTTTGTTCTTATTATCAATGCAAAACATCTTCACAAATAAATAGCAAACGTACACGTATGCCAAGTACACCCAATTCAAATACCTATTTTACAAAGAATTTTGTTTAGCAGTATACAACTCTCCATCGATCGAATCACAAACTTTTGTGTGACCATTAAATTGAGCTTGAATCCCGAAAGTTTTCTTCAAAAGGAACAAAAAATCGTAAAAAAAATCTTAGAGTAGAGGGAAAGAGAGCTAAAAGGAAAGTTTTCACGGCTCCGCTGTAAAAGGTTACCTTAGCTAATCTACGCACCGTTTTACTCTTTTTTTTCTACTTCTTCTTACTCACTGCTTCTTTCTTCTCTGAGTGTTTTCATAATCTTTACAAAAGAAACTTTACAATCAAGTGAATTCAAGTTTGTCAGCCAAAGCAATTTCATCAAGTAAAAGGGATTTTGGCAACTTTATTTCGAGCTCATCGACAGAAACCAATACACACTCAAGAGCTCGCAAGCGAGGCTCAACATTTTCAGATAAGTCGAACCAACTTTTTTACGCAGTGTATAACTATATAATTTTATAACTTTAGCTTGATAGTTATTAAAAGTAAAGAATAATAAACCAATTTTGCTATTCATATGACTACAATATCTTAACAAACCACGTTAAAAAAAAGTCAAATTCACATAAAACATTCCTCGACACAACGCCCTGTCAAATAAATTCATCAATTGGAAAACTGTAGTCCTCCAACCAGAGTAGCTATATTTGCTAGTTTGTTCTGGTGCGCAAAACTAAAAAAAACAACCCTCGTATACATATGTAACATTAAGGCAATAAAGATTTTGCCGATAGCCTCTCTCTCTCTCTCTCTCTCTCTCTCTCTTTCGCACACACACACACACACATATACACACTCTGAGTCTGGCGTGCAAGCTAATTGAGTCAATTAGTCGTGCGCGTTGAGCGACAGGCGGTAATTAGAGGTTGCGCCGCTCCCTCCCAAAAGTGACACCTGAAATCCATCCTTCAACTGTCCACGCGAGCGCGCCAAAGTACTCACACGTTGTAAATAAGAAATGCACGAGACATCAGATCTCCTTTTGCGACTAATCGCTTTATCATTCCGTGTCGCGTGTGTTGTCTATATGTGTCTGACGACACATTGTGTCACGAGCCTACCCGTCTTTCAAACTGTTCATGATGATGATGGGTGGGTTTTGTTGGCTTATTGTTGTATACTTTCATGGCGAGACCGAACGTAGAGCTCGATGGTCAGCAACAGTCTTTTTCTTTCTATTGTGCTGTTTTATTGTGTTGAACGTTTTTTTATTATGAATAATGAAATAATTGATGTACACGTTGTATCGGTAAAGTTGATTCAAATTGATGTCGACGTCGTTCATTTTAAGTGTTTTCTAATTACTTTTTAATATTAGACAACACTGCGATATCAAAAAATTAGATTATTAAATATTAACTTTATACGTCGTGTTCTGTTTGAGCGTATGCGTGTATTCCGTAATGTACCAATTTATAAGTAACGATTTGCAATTTAATAGAACAACATTGGCGATTTTTTATACAATAAATTTCGTTCAATGCGCTGAAATTACATTTTTTAGAAAATTTATATTACAATGTTATCACAATACAGTACTGAAATTGACATGTAGCTGTACATGTCAGATTTCCATTGTTTTAGAATTTCACTGTAGATTATTATTCAAATGTATATTATAACATTGATTTAACCAAGGTATTATATATACAGGCAATTTCCGTTTATCTCTAATACCAAATCAGTTTAGAATTTTCAGCTTAAAAACAAATGGAACTTTGATCTACTATTGTAAATAATTTGCTGGTTCAGGACAAACTTAAGACAATGAAAAAGAAATAAATGCAACATTCATTTAAACATCCGACTGAGTACTCACATTGTAAAATTCGATTTAAGAATTACAGCTCAATCACTCAAGCCGGCCAGAGGGATAGCCGTTAAAAATCAAGAAACAAGACGGAGAGAGAGAGAGAAACCAAGCGAAGTAGCCAACCTCCTGTATATATATAAGAGGAAGAGGAGAATTACCAGCGCGTATCCATGGCGACTGACTGACAGCGGTAAATCTTGAGTCGCGCGCATCGTCCCCACAAAACACGCGCAAGACGAATGGAATTAATCAAAGAAGCGGTCGGCTCTTGCGGTAGTGATAGTGGCGGTAACGCATCTACAAAAAGCTTAACTGCGAATACAACAACAAATAAAAAAGATTACATATAAATCACAAGACTGAAGAGGATATAAGTTGTCGACTGAAAAGTCGATGGGAAGAAATTGATGAAATCTATTTGTTACTGTTATAATGTTCTTTCTTCGTTGATTTTGAACGATTATCAGCATGATGTTTTTTTTCACAGTTACATAAACGTTACATTGTGAAATTAGAGACACAACCGTTGGTATGTATATGCCCTGGGACAACACGGATTACTAGGTGTCAAGCTTGTACATGAATTGCTGCTCGAAACTTTAACAAAGTATTTTGTCAGTCAAGAGGCGCGTTTGAAACTATCTTGCAATGCAAAACTGATTTACCCGGAAATTGTAACAATTGAAAGAATTGGTGACGTAACGTAACGAACGTTTCAGTTGATAGCTGAAAAGCTATCAACTCTTAACCAAGTCAATTTTCGAACGGTAAAATTGAAACGACTAAATGTGATTGTACAAAATAAAAAACGCTTCATATCCGCATCGAGTAATTGAATCTCTCGAAATCGAATTTTGAATTTCAGATAACGAGTCGTTCTGCGATTCACAATTGAATTTGTCGAAAAAGTAACGTCCTCTTGTGTGATTTCTAGAACTATTGAATCACGGAGAAAGCAAAGTAACTCAACGGTACAAAAACGATGTGAAAAATGGTCAACTTATCATGTATATATACATAGCGTTACACTTATACTTTTGTTGATCTGTCGATTAGGTTTGATTGATTTCGTCTCATATTATCATGAAAGACACATCGGTTGGCATAACTTGGACGTAAGATGAGGACGCATCGAGCTTCGAGTTTCTTTTCATGATTCGTATGTCTATAGATCGTTCTGAATTTGATGCACAGAGAATCTACATGTTTTTCTTACGAAGATTAAATGGAATTTTATGGTCGTGATAAACACGTTGTAAATGGCACCGTTTCTGTGTTCTGCGCAAACTATTTTTTAAATTCGTGGAAAGTCAGACTCGCGTCAAATCGAGACATGATTTTTTTATGTAAAATTCTAAAAATTTATTAGATAAAAGATACGAATTTTTTCCAAGTATAGAGTGAGTGATTGTATCAGTACACTGTTCAATCAAAGTTGGCATTTGCCTGGAATCCCTACCAGCTGAGATTACAATGAGTTTTTGATTGATATTCTACAATTCATTTTACTATTATCATAATAAAGAGCTTTATAATCAGTGAATGATTTTTAATTATTACTATCAATCAGTCATTAAATTATACTCATATCATATCACTCCGAATTATTATTAAATCATTAACATACAATTTATGTACACGCATAATTATTCGTTGACTCGTCAGGCATTAAAATTAATTAATTCCAATTGACCAAATATGCTACATACTAAAAAACTTCAACAAAATACGATTTTCAATTCGACTTGTACCTATATATTTTCACGCAATGAGGTGAAAAAAGGAAAAGGCGCAAATGAAAAGTAGACCAAGCGAAACGACAACGGACAGGCTCATTATTCGATAGTAATTAATTAAGCTTAGCGCTGGCGTGTGCCATCCGTTCGTCATCCACGGTAGCAACAGGACACGGCGCGCAAACATTAGCGTGTTTCGGCTTAATTACTAATTGACCATTTTTCTGTTTTTCACCTGAAATCCTAATTGTTTTATTATTCAAACGCGGTATAACCAGTGATTTTCAGTAATGTCATGATCAGTGAACAATTTTATGATTTGTCGTTCACTTGCGGCTTAGTAAAATCGAATTGAAATAAAAAGTTGTTCTGAGAACTATTTCTTAATTTTATAATTGATTGGTCCTTGATTTCAAGAGATATTTCATTGACTCGCTAAAGGATTTCAATTGTTGTTTCAAGAATTCTTTTTACAAATAACACGCAAAACTTGACAATAATCATACCTATTTCCGACATTAATTTCGAAACCATTGTTTAAGGTATCCATTAATATTCCAACACATAAACAAGCTTTCAAATCGATTAGCAGCAGTTAAAAGAGATAGAAAGAGAAGGAGAAAGTGTGAGAGAGAAAAAATATACAACGTAACCCTAACGGAGGAAGTCCGAAAGTTTATGGCGTGAGTCAGTCGCACACCCCCAAGAGCGATCGAAATTTCATTGATCGCCACTACGACCGTGGCTGGGACACACCTTACTAACTCTACTATTAGCTACTCGTATTTTACTGTCTAATAGCCCAACGCAATGTATCATCCTATCTAACAATGTTGTTTCTCTTCGATTAAAATAGAAAAACAAAAAGCAAAATTTTCCAATTTCTCAAGGAATGAAATTCTCTCTTGAAGGAAATATGATAGATATGCGCGCCTGGGGCCTTTTCAACTAAAGCTAGAGCAATAGCGCGCGCACGAGAGAGAGAGAGAGAGAGAGAGAGAGAGAGGGAGAGAGAGAGGAAGAGCGCTATTGATATTTGAATTTCACTGCTATTTTTCGAAGACGAAAAACTTCGCGTTCAGTTTGCTCGCTCGCTTCCCCCTTTTTGGTATATAACTGAAGATGCTAAAATAAACCGTTCAATTCTACGTGAAAGTATTACTTGGATAAATTAAAGCTGTATTTTGAATTTTTAGTGGGCTTTTGTACGTATATTTTCAAGAAAACGAGGGAGCTTTTTCACTTAGATCTGATTAGTCTTTCCTTGAAAGTTGTGCAACTATTTGGCTAAGTTTGTTGTCGTTTAAGCAGGTCAAATATTTCAGAAGCAAAAGTTTACGCAGTTTCTATTTTCAGAGTTTGTAGTTCACCGATACACACTTCCGCGCGCGCGTTCTTTCTTCTTTTTTTCTTTCGCGTTTATGATTTTCGCTCAACATTCTTTTACTTCGGTTGCAAAGTTTTCTTCGGACAGTTTCCGTAGGTGCATCTCGTTTATAAACTATACATTTTTCAGCGTATTTTACTTTTGCCTAGTTTTTGTTTTTTTTCCTTTCAAGTTCTTGACAAAAATCGTTTGTTATTTCAAAAGTTTATTGATCTGAACAATTATACAGAATTATCTTCGATTATTTCTTTAGTCAATAAATCAGAATTGACCAAATATTGCTTGGTCTTATTCTTACCGGTAACAAATCTATATTCATGCAGTAAAAAAATAATTTTTACAATAAAACGAATGATTGTCATTGATCAGCAACATTTAAGTAAACGTATAAGTGCGGTCAGACATTCTTCATTTCAATAACTCTTACGGCCCATCACAAGTTCCTTGGTATACCGTAAAAATATCATGGCAAAATAATCATTAGCGATGATTATGAAACTTATCTATTACAAATCTATTTAATAATTAATTGAAAACCTTAAATAAGCAGAACAAAACGTATAATTGTGACAAAATTATTATGAGTATCCAGTTGACGAGTCAGAAGAAAGCGCGATGCTGCGTAGTTGATTTATGCGAAGGGGGGTTTGGCGTTTATTACGCAACCGCCGCCGCGTGAAATTGGAAACGCAGACACGCGTCAATGCAAATTCGACGAGCGTTGCTCTTTTTTTTCTGTCTGTCGTGGTTAATACACAGGAGGCGTGATGTGCATCGAGTTTGAAGTGGTCTTGCCAACTGTTGACGATCCTGATTAAATTTTCGGTTTTGATTCCACCATGTTCCGAGCTGTAATTACCTTGACGTCACGATCACCCTATTATTTAGAACTTTTGGCTTGATGGCGACTAGCCTTACCAAGGGATTACGTTTTACTTTGTATAGAAAATGAGAATTATTAAAATTGAACGATTTTTTCAAGAAAAATAATTATATTATTCGTTGATTATGGAGAACAATCATATTGTTGTTAATTGAATTATTAAATTGTTTATAATTTCATATTAAAATGTCAATCGAATAAAAGCGGAGAAGATGTAGAAATTAAATTCATATCCATTTTAAAATTAATTAATGTTGTGTAAAATTTGAACTGATTGAAACGTAAATCATTCTTAATTAAGATTATATCAAACCGGATCATCTCATAATCCGATACCGCGAACGTCACATAACATTGACCGGTATATTCGATCACTTTGAGCCTTCCAATTTCAATTCAACAAGAAAAAAAAAGAATATATACGTAAATATATACTTATCAAAACTACTATTCACAAAAACGAACAAAAGGCCTGCGAAGCATTGTATCGGCAGTTTTTGTCGTACAAAGAGTCTTATATTTCACCTCGGCGAGAGAGCAATGTTTTATTTGCTCGACACTTTTTAATTCGAACGTCGACAGCAAGGTAGACCCGCAAGCCAGGAGGGTGAATGACGAATTCGAGCGCGTGGGCATGCAAACACGATTGATTGATCTCCCCCCTCCCTCCCACCCAGCTTGAAAGTTTATCATTTATTTTTTTTAGCGTAATATGTATACGTGTGTTGCGTACCACGAAGTATTGATACTGCGCCAAATATTTTTCGCAAGCACGCGCGCTCATTCTCTCGAGTGTGTGTGCATGTTAATTATTCATCGACGAATATCGGATACACTAAGAGCTCATTTCTTCATTCTTCCATTTATTGAAATGGAATTCGATTGTTTTGTATATCTGCGGGATTCATTGAGTCGATCATTCTAGGTTACGTGCTTTAGACTTTCCAATTATAGGTCACTCGTGGGTCTGTTTTTGTCGAGAAGTGAGACAGAGTTTAATAATCAAATCGCATTTAATAGATTAATTGTACATTCTAATGTGAATGGTCTCTTTCATTTATTATTATTAATATTCCTCATAAATTCATTTTTTTACACTTTTGTACGGTTATGGTAATTATTCATAATCAAAATTATATAAGCCCAGTAATAATTTTCTTTGAAAGTACATGCCAAAAATATTCAAACAAAAATTTAATAAAAGTGCTTTTCGTGAAAAGAAAAAAAATGATACCAGCAAATACAAAAAAACGAATTGGCGTCATTGTATGTTGAGTACGCGCATGATCATTATTCGATCAGTGACAGAGAAAAGCGCGAGGAGGGAGGGGGGGGGGGGAGGGTGCGATATGCGATGCAATAGAGACGAGGCTCAAAATTAGCAATGCCAAAAGGTTATAACGCTGTGCCGCGCCGTGGGATGGTGGCGATGGGTCCTCGATTTATCGCCTGGCATATATAGCATCGGCTTCGCTTTAACGTCTCTATATATATTTCACGATCCGTTGCGTATAACGCCAATTATCCGCGAGAGAGATGCGTCGCTACTACGAGCGAGATGTGTATGTCCGCGAGAGGCCCTCGTCAAGCTACGTGCTGCTCGCTCCATGTGATCGCCTCTGTACGTTAATTAATAACGCAGGCAAACTCTCTGGGCAAAGCGGTCAAACCCTCGGATTATGATTATCGTAACGTTTGATTTTCGGCTTGCTATAGCAAAACGTATTTTCTACCGCGCGCTAGAAAGGGAGGATTTTATGAGTTACACTTCGGACACACGTTTACAAGTTTTTTGTTTGTACTCTGTGTTCTTCATTTTGAAATATTTCGCAAATTCTATTTTCAGAATTCGATTTCGTATAAAATTACATTTCGTTTTAGAAAGTGAGGAATAACGTTTCTTTTTATTTTGCGGTTTCAGGAGAAAAAACGAACGACTTCAACGCCGTACTAGACAAAGCAAATACTTGAAATCATTTTCTACTAATAAACGTCACACAATCGCACACAGCACACTCCTTCACGGCAATAATTGACGTGCCTTTGTACTTTCGAAAAAGCTCGCTCTTTAGCTAATAAACACGTGGTGAAAAAAGCTCACACACGCTCGCACACGAGAAGTCATTACATCACCCTTTTCAAAGCGAAAACGCGTGCGCAAGACAAAGAGAACTCGTAGCAGCCGATTTTTCCACGTCGAGACACTGTCGCCGAAACGTCAGTCGCTGGGTCTTAATTACTTTTCTCGTGCTTCGACGCTCCCCGAAAAGAGAAGATAAAAAAATAACCATCCGCCTAGCCTCTATTGTTTTAAGACTACTCGTTTTTAATTATATTGTACGAGCTTTCATTTTTAATTTTCAAGAAACTTGCATAATATTAACGTAATAACTTTGTAGCCGTTTTTGATAAACGTTTGCGTTGTTTTATCATCTTGGATTTTAATTAATTTTCCATTCAAACGATGAAATACAGTAGGTCGAATCATACGTAATATTTTAGCGATGAAAAATAAACTTCTATACATTGGAAAACAGGTCCTTGGACACGATGCAATGTGTCAATTTTTCAAGCTCATGAACGAATATATCATTTTTTTAATACGAAACTCCCCGTTTTACAAAATAAATTAGCATACCTGAAAAAGAAATTAGTCGAAAGCAATAAAAAGAAAACAAAATTAATCTTAAATAATTAGCAACAACAACGCAACGCGGCAAAGCGCCCGAGATTTTCGTCTGCCTCTCTCTCTCTCTCGTTCTCTTTTGGCATAGTAGCTGGCTTCTCTACCTTAATCAGCTCTCTCCTTCCCACTCTCTCACCGTCTCACCCTTTGTTTTCGCTGGCGCGTGAACTTTCGCCGAGGGCGCGCAAAGTGTTTTATCACGCGATAAATCTCCGGTGGCGGCGTGGTAACAACGCGTTCGCGCACCCGAATCCTTATGAGATGCACGGACATTAAAAGAACGTAGCCTCAATTAAAAGAAGCCCATCCTTTTGACGATGACTGTCGTCATGTATATATTTAGTATAAACGCTAAGACGACATTCAATTATTGCAACAAAAGTATTTTAAACGTATCCGTGGCTAAAGTAGTACAGATAATCGCGAAACATTAATGAACCTCCGGAAAATAACCTACGTAAACAGTGTATAATAGACAAATGAGAATTTTGATTGTGTACACGAACTTCGAGCGCACAAAGGGGAGGTGCAAGAGGAGAAGTACTTGTGCGTTGAATATTGTTTGTCTTGCGGAAAATAAGCGTATATCCTGGACAGTACTGTGCAAACATTTATATATATATGTGTACATTTAGACGAGAACAAGCTAAGCAAAGCACATTCCTATACGAGGACGCAAATTCCTCGCGAGATCCTAATTCGTTTTTACTTAATTAATTAAGTTCGAGATATTCGCGAGTTTACAATTTTTCTTGTTTCTTATCGTGCGAGAAATAAGTATTGTACAGCTATAAGTTAATTACTACCATAAATTTCACATTATAATATTGGCCAAACACACGGCTACACGAAACGTGTTTGGAGTATTTATCACCGTAGCAAGTGAGAAACCTTGAACTTTAGAGAAAAAAATAGACGGCCATTACATTAACATTCGTATATAAATGTATCAAACAACAGCGATCCAAAAAAATAAAAATTATTTCCCGGTCAAAACCGCCTGGGAAAATTACAACTGACCATCGATTAATCAGCATACGCGAGGGCCAATTACACTCACTTAGAGTAGGAGGAGGACTCTCTCTCTCTCTCTCTCTCGCTCTTCGTTGGCGTGGTATGCAAATAACATGTGCGTGCACGAGAGAGCGCATGTTAATTCGTGAAATAAGCATGTGGCGCACACTACACGCGGGAACATCGTTGAACCGTCTAAAACCTGGGCATCCTGCGAACACTGTATAAGAATGTATTTTTGGGGGAAGGGGGAACGTAGAATTTCCAATGTACTTGCAACGCAGTTCTGTGAGAAATTTGCCTTTTATTGCGCTATATATGTATAATTAAAAAATGAAAAAGTTTGTAATTTTCTCATAGATAGGTAGATATTTTCCAATCATTTTGTGTGTGTGTTTTTTTACGTGAAAGTATAACGAAGCAAAATAACTTACAACCATCAATCACAGGCTTCTGAATAAAAAAGTAAACACATTGCAAACAAGAAGCAGATCGAAGTTTCCCGAATATGCACGTGGGAGGAGGGTGGAAGAAAAACGAGCGATTTGCATCGTTTAAACGCGCGGGTGTAAAAGAGCACAGGAGAATACAGCGCTTCCTATAATGCATTCAACGTGCTCACTCCTTTTCTATCTTTTTTCTTTTTTCTGATGCATTATGCAACGAGGCCTCGGACACTTAATTGAATCCCACGAGAACTCGCGGGCGGACCTCTACCATTTAAATCGATTTTAACTTGCTCCCCAGCAATGATGTATACCATGGATTTAATGAGTCGCGAGATTGCGACTTTTAAGTGTCTTTCGTATAATTGTATGCATTGGACAATTTGTCAAGACTTTACTGTTTGGTATTCTTAGATGGGTTGTTTTAATGGTTCGATCTTTACGATTTCTAGTCCCGTTGAACATCCATTTGTTACTCGATTGATTTGTGATGAATTTTAATTATTTTTGCAAGAATTATTTTGCTTTTCCAATATATACTTTGTTCGCAAACTTCGCCCACAAATTTTAACACCATTATAATACACGTTTGTTGATATTTAAAGCCAAATCAAACCATAAAGTATATACTTTTATATCGAAAAGGCTAGTGCAAAAAAAAAGATTCACCTTGACGTTCCCAGGTTGCAGGGAGCGTCGGCTTTGTTTCGCTACTCTCCACTTCTTTTCCCCTCTGCAGTCAACAGCAGACGCCTGAAAAAACACAAGCAATAGAGATACATATAGACAAAGTGAACTCGAACAAAAAAAAAATTGGACGCCCCGACGATTATTCGTTATTCCAGCCAGTCGAAATATGGCCGTGAGAGAGAGGGAGAGAGAGGAACAAACGACGGATTACCTCGTCTCACTCGCGTATATATGTATACATCGAGAGGGTGAAAGAGAAGGCACATATTTGTAACGTAGCCAGTTGCTAATCGGCTTAACCCGCGAAATGCGCACACGTTGCGCACGCGGCTCTCTTTGTTTATTCGTTTGTTATACCGGTCTGCGATGGATATGTGTGTCCTTTGCACATATACATATGCGCGTGAATACCTTTATTACGTTATGGATAGTATAAGTATGTGGTGAAGCTTGATATTAAAATTTGTCAAGAGTTACAAGTGATGTACGTATGTATATAGGCTGGCGGAATATTTGACTGGCTGCCATTTATGGGTTCCTCCTTTAATTACAATCGGATACTGAAAAGCTATATATGCAAACGGATTTTTTCATTTATTTTTTCACCAATACGTCAATAGCAGTGTGTATAATCTCATTCAATTATCTGAAACCATTTGTTTTGTTCTGATAGACAAATCTGTTTGTAGTGCATACTATGCTTTTAAAAAACTAATTTTGGCGATTTCGCATAAAGGTCATGTGTAATTTTTTCTTCCGTACAACGTAAAAAGAACTTTGTAGCTTTGTCGAAAACCCAGAAACATGCATCCCTTGTAAAACGAATGTAACATTAACGGGCGTGCACGCGTAGACGGGCCCAAATTAACATCTACTCATCGTGTACTTACTGCGCCAACAAGAGAACATCGAGAACTTTTTCTTTTTTTATTTCCCGCGATAGAGAGAGAGAAAGAGAGAGAGAGAGAGAGAGAGAGAGAGAGAGAGAGAGAGAGAGAAGGTATAAGCCACCGTGAAAATAGCTTGAGGTAACTCATCCAGTCTGTATAGCTGGCACGTACGACGTCGCACGCTCGTGAGAGAAACAGAGCAACGTAAATTGTTAGCGATATGAATTTTTTACTGTTTTTTATTATTTGACTGTACGCACCCACGCTTTCTCTCTCTCTCTCTCTCACTCTCTCGTTGGCACGAAAAATTCGATACATGTTATATATTGTTTTGCCGCGATATATTTTGCACATCGAGTTTTATTCAGTATTTTTTATTGTTATATTTGAAATTTTTTTGAATAGATTCACTATGTTTGCAACTACATTGACGCGTATTGAGTGACGTTTCAAAAAACTTGCTAAAAATAAAATATAGATTCGTAGTAAAAAATCATCAAATTTTAGCGAACAAAAGTATTTGTTTCAATAAAAAATGTCTATTGAAAATGATTTGTTTGATTGAAAAAGCCCGCTGTTCGTATAAAACGTTATTACGGTAACCGAATAGTTTTTGAACATTTATATGAAACTCACGTACTTCTTTCTACGATGAATCAATCACTGATCATACGTTCATAGAACAAAAGGATGATAAACACAGTGCCATAAACACCCCAAACGTAAAATATAAAACCTTAATACATTATGTTAGAGCTATATTTAAAGATACGAAAATAGCCACGACCCTAAACTTTAATCCGAGAAGGAGGTCGTGCGGCAATTGTATATAGTTGAAAATTTTGGTAAGTTTAAGGGCGGAAAACGATAAATCGCGTCGCACGCATAGCCCAGTTATAAAGGAACAACACTGCGTCTAGTCGTCGTCGTAGTCGTCGCAGTGCATATTTAAACCACTGCCGTAGATCAAACGCCATTCGTCTTTCCCGTCTCTTTAACCTACTCCCACGCTCGCACGCGATACACGCTCTACTCCCTCAAAAGCATCCCAATTACACACACACACACATACACACATATATATATATATATATATATATATATATATATATATATATATATATATATATACATACATATGCACGTATACGTACACTCGTGGAAGACTTCTCTTCATCTCTTTTTTGAATTCAAATAGCCGTGAATTTACGGTACAACCTCGTTAAGCATGTCTACGCGTAGGATTCGTTTTACTGACTTGTTTTTCTTTAACGGAAAGAGAGCCTTTACCAGTGGAGCTTTGAGTCGCGTATATGCGCTTTTAGATTTCAAAGGGTTGACACGCTTGTTTAATCGGGTATTATGTCAATGTTGTTGAAGATTTTGTATAGTCTTTGAATACAAAAAAATCAATCAGATCGCATTATTAAAAGCAGAGTAATAATGCGAATTTGAAATGGCATTACAGTTTTTCAATATCTTAGTTTACTTTGTTTCATTTCAGGCAAAAAGATCACTTGCAATAATTTAATTAATTTCCTAATAACAAGTAACCTAGTTACAACATTTAAAATAATCTCTATGTAACCTCGTTCTTACTAACATAAAAAAAAGTAATAATGTAATCCCATTTGGCCAGCAAAAGCTTTTAAATCGTTGCAAACGCGAGACGAAACATTGAATCATTGACGCAGTTTACCCGATCGCCCCACATTCAGCCATTATCATCAATTATGAAACGTACACTCACGGTACGTATATTGCACTCGCTCGTGTTTACACATTATATGGCAAGCTTAAAAAGAAAACAAAATATAAACTGTCACGTAATAATTAGTAGCTCTTTAACTTGCCACAAGCACAAATCATATTCAATTCCTTTCCATTTTGACTAATTGTACCGAACTCTCGAGCGTATCTTTTTCACACTTTCTCTCTCCTCTCTCTCTCTCTCTCTCTCTCTCTCTCTCTCTCTCTCCCGCTCTATTTTTAGCTTTGAGTAAGTCATTTAATACGCCCCATTTATGACTAACACAGCTGAGTAATGAAGCTACATGGACAGCGAGTTGATCAATCGGATGATCGATGGCTTTTAATGGTTCTTAAAGAGCTTGCCTCGACCTTTTTTACGCCTCAGAGATTTATATTTCATAGTTACAAAATGGTTTGTCGTTACTTTAGCACGTCATTTTACGTGAAAAATGACGACATTATTTACCAAATCTACTGTCCAGCCGGAAGAATCTTACAATACCAAACTCATACTATTATTTTTCTAATCAAAACATGAATTAAGAACCAACAGAACAAAAAATGTTTGTTTTCCTTACAGGCAAGTCTCATCCATTATCGAGAATGTATACATATAGCGATAACGGTGGCGCACCTATAGGTTGAATGAAGAAGCGAGTGAGCGGCAGGAGTGGCGTGTGCGTGTGGAAAGCAACATTAAGTGATTTACAACTGACGCCACGGCTGCTGCTGCTGTTGCTGTTGCTCTGCACGTCGAACGGTCACGCTATGACGTTGCGAGAAGGAGGGAGAAAGAGAGAGACGGAGAGAGAGGGAGAGAGAGGGAGAGAGGTTGAATGATATTTATCGCGATCGCTATCGCAACGAGACCCTCTACCTTGTTATATACCCCAACGAAGACGGCTAATTTTCTAGGTGGATCGTTACTTTTCTATGTAACTGCGATAGCCCTTCGTTGATTTTGATTATTTATCGTTTCATTAGAATATACGTTTGATAAGAATTCGTGGCTTATGATTTCCATTGTCGATGAATAGTAATTAAACGTTAGAATAGCTGATTATTCGTGATCAAATTAATTGACAATAACGATAATTGATAATTCATGATAAATACACAAAATAGATGTGCGAATACATTGTTATATTCGAAATCAAAGTAAATGTACAATATGGAACCGCGAATTTGTAATGAAAATAATGGGAATGATATAGCCTGCCAGTTATTTATTTTTTGAACACAAATGTCATTTAATCAACACATATAGAGATAACTATTGTTGTCGTTTACGTTTAGAAAGAAAAAAAAGACACGCAGTCGTTAAATTTGGTCTATGAATTGCTAACTTTTCCATTGGAGAGTATACCACTCGATTGTATCGGATTTCTTTCGATAAGAATCGTACGTAAGACCCTTTAATTATCAACAACTAGATAAGAAATACATACCAAATGTAATCTTTTTAATGGAAGCACGTGTTCCTTAGTGTGGGTGTTTTAAATAATTATCACGGCTGTAGTATATTGATTTCCATATTGAGTATGAAAGGTTTGGCCAGCTTTCGATTGGAAAAATTGAAAAAAACTTTTTGGTTTTGACTGCCTTGAAGGTATAGTTCTGCGGATGTGATGAGAATACCAAGGTAAACGAAAAATCCATGAGCAATTGAAATCTGACAAAGAAAGTAATAACGGTATTTGGACTCTAGTAATCGCATTATTTCTCTAACAGAAATTGTATTAGTTTAATAATTGAATAAATAGTATACAATGATACAAGTGTGATAAAGCAGTTTCATCCTCTCTGGGAAGTAAAAACCAATACCCTTTCAACCTTTTGAAATCATTTTATGCCTCCAGTATTGTTCGATATTTCATGTTAGAACGTACAGAAGTCGTGATAAGTTGAAACTTACTCATATTTGGATGTCTACAATCACATTTTCTGCTATTTATTGTCGATAAATGAACTAACCGCGTGAATTGTATTGCGCTGAATTATTGCTTCTAGCATTCAACATCATATTATATTACTTGTTCAAATTCGATTTTAACTATATTGTTTACCCTAAAAAAAATAATATTTAAAGTCACATTCAATAACATTCTCTTTTTCTACTGTCAGATGAATTTCCTATTTCAATTTTCATACGTCAATTTAAAAACCTGTAAAATGACAAAAACTCCACAATAATTTCATTAAAATATAGAACAATGCTTTACGACAAATTTGGATTTCCAATAAACAATCAGAAGCTAATAAAAGAGTGACGAGCTGTAAGTCCACTTGCAGCGTTGAAAATGAAAGAAACAGTCACAGAGCTGGTTTGCTTTAATAAACAAAAGGATGGGCTAAGAGAGAGAGAGAGAGATAAAAGCTAGTCCTGCCACAACAGAAAAGACAGATCTCCGTGGGTGCTTCATTAACTTTGGCCCCCGGAAATTCCAAGCAAGCGGGCGAAGGTTGGGATAAAGAGGGAATGCGCTGAGAGAAAGGCTTGCGCATATACGCGAACATTTTGTGGGATTTGGTGAGAGAAGCGACCAATGGGGATGAACGCGTCTACTACGTGTGTTTGTTCTACTTTTGACTGTTTACCTGTAGGGATTATCGAAGTGGCTAAGAAAAAAGTATAATTTTAACGTCAAGGAAGTAGCTTTGTTTTTCAATGAGGAATATTATCACTCTTTTCAGTTCTGAAAAGACTCTAAGGTCAGACGTCATTTCAAAGGATGACTATGAGTGTAAACAATTTCTCATTGGCCTCTTTAGTTTAAACGATATGCAATTTAAATTTAAATAAAAACTCAAGCTTTCAAAAGTATAAATTTCCAACAGTAAAAATATACGTAGTCAAAAGCAAATAATCCACGCCACAAGATCATAAATATCAAAACTCGCAACACACATACACATACAGGGCTGCACGTCGTTAAAATACAACAAGAACAATTCGCTTACTGCAGAGGGAGAGAAAGAGAGAGAGAGAGAAAGTCGAGGAATTAATAGCCGACACTTGGGGGCCGCATCGGCTTAATTAACATACCGTATTTACATAGACATTAGGCGAACAGGTTGATTCGAAAGATATAGTGAGAAAGAGAGGGGCTGTAGTCCTCTGTGAGGTCAGCGTGAAGGACGGAAATGCTTCCTTTGCTTCCTCCTGCCCTCCCTACCGTATGTTATAAGGAGAGAAAGATCGTGATTCACGTGAACGGACACAGAGGGCGATCTATAGATCTGCAAGCCTTGATATAACTGGCAAGACACCACAGAACGCAGAGAAGCCATAGGCACGCAAACCCTCCATACGTTTTACCACCCTCTCTCTCCATTTCCCAAGCACTCTTATGCACAAGGATAAGGTCTCTCTTTCACGGCTGACTTCCTTTTTAAATCCGACATAGGCTAAATTCTTTTTGCTGTATCTCTCCCTCTCTCTATCTGTTTGATCGTACGTTGATTTTTTTTCAACAATCTATGTGAATATGCATGTATCTGATTTCTTTAGGATACTTTATGGTTAAATTACGTTTTACCAATACTATCCTCTTAGAAAGGTCTAGCAAAATCAATCAACTTTTACGTAATATTGTATTTATTTAAGTGTAAAACATTTACTTTACAATTAGAATAATAAATTATTAGATAACATTTTGTTAAGAATATCTTTGTCGCTATTTGTGCAAAACACAATTGCACTAAACATTTAGACCCCTCGAATACCAGGGGTAAATACTAAAGTCTAATAACCCTAATCCTAGAGTTATCATTACTTCAGCCACGTCGCGCAGTAGGAAAAAAAACATTTCGAGCGAGAACAAACAGAAAGACACAGAGCAAACAATTAGCTGGCGCTCACCCTCTCTCTATCTCTTTCTCTCTCGATGCGCGACAACAAGTGGCAATTTTCGTTGACGTCGTCGTCGTCGCGGCATCGGAATCACCGTAGCCTCTAGATCTCGTTCTCTCTCTCTCTCTCTCTCTCTTCTCTGTGCTAAGTGGCAATTCGGTTCACTCATTTTCCTCGGCAAAGAGGCCGTGCAAAGTGAAGTGGATTCTCTTTTGGGACGCGCAAGCGCACGCCCGCGCGTTGATGCCTTCGCTTTTAATGAACGCTCAAGTGTGAACTTGCACCCTGCTGCTGACTATACTACTACTGAGATGGGCTTCAAGAATTTATCATAGGAGCTTTCATCGTGGCGCAAACTCCACGTTGATTATATCGTCATTTGAATTAGTTTTTGCGATATGTTTTGAATTGAAACATATCCTCAAACTTAACACGAAAAAATGAATGTATTATGAAAATTAATACTCAGAATGAGTTATCCTAGTGAAGAATACATAGAAATAGTATATAAAATGATTACTCTGTTTATCCCATACAATACAGATCCAAATAATGATCGATTAATATCTCATTGACCCTTCAATTTGCCACGAATTTGAAATCGATCAAGTGCGAATGGTTTACGCAAGAACGTCCAATCAAGTCTAAACTAGGGACCATATTAACGGAAAGAGACTCTCTATCATTTCCCCTCTCCAATTTGACAAAGCAATTACACATCAATTATCGACGGCACCCGATCCTCTTCTCTCTCTCTCTCTCTCTCTCTCTCTCTCTCTCTTTCTCTCTTTCTCGTTGATTCTGTATTCGACTCTGATGACTTTCCTCTTTGTAAGAGGTACGGGGCATTCCTGAGGGACATTACTCGCGATCCGTTGGGAGCTTTTTCTCTTCTTCGCGCGCACGAGTCTATTGTCTATTAGGACCTTCATCTACGCTCAATTCGCTGGACGGCGGCAATCAATTGACCGGTAAGTGAGAATTGATTGTGTTCGCCTAGACATTCTTTTAATGTTTTTTTACCACTTTATGATTGACGTACACATGTGAAATAATTGATTGAATAGTTTCTCAAAATCGGTAATTTTTTCTGTTGATAGAAGAAAGCTTTTTTATGCAAATTTTTTTTTGCAAAAGAAAGCCTGAATCGAAAGACAAATATTGGAAGTCTGTAGAACTCGATTGTTCTCTCGAAAAGCCAGCGAGATTATATTTCAAACAGTCCATTCTTTCATATAGGGTTCAATATTCACAAGTGTATAGCGCTTTCTTTCAACGATATTGAATTTCAAATTGAATATTATTGCGGGATTCAAATAAAGATAAAAGTTCTTGCAGATTATTATAATTCATGTAATTTCCAACGTAGCTTGCATCGGCGACGATAAAGAATCTTTGCAATTAATAACTTGCAAATCGAGGACAAGAGAACGGATATATACGGAGATAAGCTGCAGGTCCAGCAGCAAATCGTTGTCGTCGTTGGTAGTGGGTGGTACAAAAGAGAGGAAAAGGCGCTGGTGCGTCGTCGAGCGCGGTAATTTATAAGCCAATAAACTCGATTACGGGACAACGACCCTCGCACGCACGCGCGTCGATGACTCTGGGGTAAACCTGCCGTTTTTTTCTTTCTCCTGTGGAGTTGCTTATATCGTACAGTACAGGTCGAAAAGTGCGGTATTAAGAAATGTCGAGAACTAGTTTTTTAAAACGTCGTATAATAGATACGATATCGTTTGTAACACGTGAAATATTTTAATCGGACGTCAACAATAATAATTTCGAAGTTGAAATATTGTATGAATCAATTGCGTAGCAGCTACGAAATGAATAGCAAGATATTCATGGCAGTGCGTTTAACAGGCGTCAAATCTTATTGATAAAAGCGAGATAAAATACTAATTACTCGAAAGTTTGACGTTGTGAGTTATAGAGTTTACAAAGTTTTTATCCTCTTCGAGGCTCGTGAGTAAAGTTTTATAAGGTAATGAGTTTTTATTGAAAAAGGAAAAACTTTAGTGCGATATAATCCGTTTGTATTTGCTTCGGATTTTCTTTTGCTGCGAGTGATGAATCTACTTAAAAAACACTGCACGGAGATTGAACATGTGTTAAAGGCTCATTGATAAGACGCAAATATGGGTATATAGCCAATATTATAACTAGAGAAAATGAGTCCTTTAGCTGTATCTTAAGATCATTAATCGCGACTATAGCTGTTGAGAAGCTAAAGACCGACCGAAATGAAAATGCAAGGCACACGTACGCTACTCGTTTCAAGCAAAACCCAACTATACAACAGAGATTTTCTCTTTTCGATTTTCTCTCGTATCAATTACCCTCTTCTTTATTTCCTAGCTTCTTTTGTTCGCTTCGTGAGACTCTGTGTGCTTTTGATTTCTCTTTTTGTTTCGCCGCGTTGCTTGCATGTGAATTATTTAATCTTGCAACGGCATTTTGAAATATTATGAGTTTATATTTTTAATTTTTTTATCAGCACATTCGATTCTACTTTCGAAAAAACCAAACGATGAAAAGTGTACTAATAAAAAATATTACTATAAGAATATCAAGTTTAAAAGCTTTCACTGTGAATCGACGTTAACCCGCGTAAACATAAAGAGATAAAAAGACCGTGATAACAATTCCGTAGGTAGTGGCTGACCGAACTCGATATGTTCTACTGAACTGTGCGCCCGCTCTTCACTGTATAACAAAAGCAAAGTCAAGCAAAACATATATCAATCAAGTACTCTCTTAGAAAAAAAAGAAGAAATTGCAATAGTAGAACGCACGCTTTAAACAACAATTCCCATCTCTCCGGTTTGTTCTTTTTTTTTGTTTCTTTTTATGCTGGCGCATAGAGTGTCGATTCCAAGGCGCGCCGCGGTAAATTGTGCTTTGGGAATCCAATCTCTCCCGCCTTACCTTCTTTCCGCCTCGCGAGAGTATTCTATTTATTTTGATCAAGGGCTTTATAAATCTAGAGAGTATGCGAGGCGAGCGCTGTTATAATTCACGGCCAATGAAAGAGAGCTCATTATCGGATCATTTGTAGACGATGAAGTCATTTTGGGGGATGGGGGGAGGAGTCAATGGTAATAAGACGTATGGGGTAGGTTTTTGGAGGGGAAGAACTTTGATACGGAACATAAACGCGGATGTTTTGAAATAGATGGCTTTTGCAAAGTGTCGTATTTCAAATGGGATGAACGTTTAATCATGATAGGATTGCAAATCCGTAACATATGGCATTTACGTTAAAGGTTGCGTCGATAAATTATACGAGTTGAAATAATTATTAGAAGAGATTCGATAAGATTGTTTTCAATTAATTTCTCCGATGGATTTTATCAACGGAAAGGAAAATTCTTATTGTAATAAATGCAAAGTAATTGTCCATAATAACACAGAAAAATTATAAAAACAATCAGTTTTCCACTACCAACTTAAAAATCAAAAATTGTCAGTCTGCTCTGGACATAAGACTAACGAACAACGAGAGCAGTACCGGGCAAGAGACGAGAAGAGGATGAATCTCTAACGATCCGCGAAAATTAAAGTGAAAAAGTTTAAAAAGCTAAGCCGAGCGTGTGTTCCGGGCACCAAGAGTGATTGATTGACGCGCGCCAGAGAACGCGTAGTTATGCCGCTTTACAGCCAATCAACGCCCGTGGATCGGGTTTGCTCGTACAAAAAAAAATACAAGTGGAACGAAAAATATTCATTCCCCGTTACACTCTACTATACATTTACGCTAAAATACTTTGTTACGAGTTTGACGTGCAATTTTTCTTTTGTACGATTACGTATATGTGTAGTTGGCTTTCCAAAATTTTCATTCAGAAGTTCCTCAACGATAATTGACAAAGTTTTTCAAATTTCTTTTTTTTCGTGAGCAATTCATGATTTAACGATGACTGCTATACATTTTTTAATTTAATTCGAATTCTTTTATTCGAATAATCGAAACAGATGAAAGTTATCGGTGGATTCGAATTCACTTGACTTTTTTCTTATTGGTAAATGTGACAATATGGTTATATATTTATAAACGAATGATAGTTCCTTATGACGACTGATATTTCTTTATCAAAGTCGATGTAATGATATATACGTCTTTTAATTTTATCTGCAAGAATTAAATACTATCGTACGAACTATATTATAATCAGGCTTGAGTTTAATTTTTCAATTAAGAAATAGCAACGTTTGAATAAATTTGACAACGCATTTTCCAAAACCTTACACTCACCTTCAATACAGAAAATTAAAATTTTAAAATGTCCACATTGAATAAATGTCAACACAGGCAGAAATAGACAAGACGTACGCCCCCCGCCCCTTTCCCATAACCCTATCATTAGCTAATCGTTGCAATGGACTATATAGGTTCGATAAAAATCTCCAAATGACAAATGAATCTATTATGTAAATAACATATATTTGAACAATGTTATGTTCCATATTGTACGTGCGTAAAATAAACGTTTCCACGAATTAGCCAGACATCTTTCGCGCCAAGTTTAAATCGACTTGTGGGGAGATGAAGGGAGGAGAAAATAACACTCTTTGGTTGGCCGCAAAAGCCGCTGCCGCCGTCGCCTCGTTCTACTGGCAAACTTTGGAATATTCAGTGTCGAGATTCAAATCGCCTTTAAGAAGAGAGCGAGCGTCGCGCGAGGATGAACGTTTAATCTTTTACCTTTATCCCGCAAGCTCGAGGCCTTTTCTCCTTTGCTATCTTTGCTTTTCCCTGCCAATCTCCAGGTTTAAACAAGACGATCAATGTTTTCTTAACGAGCCAAATTAATTAATGTTTTTTTATTTCAAAGCTTCTTTTGTTTATTTGAACATGAATTGACTTAAAGTTGCTGAATGTATTATTTGAGGACAAAAAGTCATTGATTTAAGTGGCGTTTCGGGTGAAACTGGGTCTTTGAATTATGTATAATCGTGTTTAAAATTGATTACAAGTACTTTCTCAAAAACATTCAATTTTTGTAATTATATTTGTAATCATCGTTATCATCATCATTCAACTTCGAAATACCAGAAAAAAATGTTCGTTCAAAAACGTCAACCCCGCCCTCTCCCCTCCGGCTCCGCCCGTAAAACAAAAAAGAAGATCCGATCAATTCAAGACGACAACCATTCGTTTTCCTCTTTGGTTATCTCGAAAGTTTTTCTTGGCGTAGCGCCGTCATCAATCGTTTGAATTCTGCAGGTTTCTTTCTACCCACATTCTTGGGCGCACGCACAATTAAAGCTGGTGGGTGCAAGAATATAGGGACGACGACGACGGCCCAAGCATTTTCTATTAACATTCCTGGTTAACCCGGCGTACACTGCGAAATGACCTCCTTCTCTCTCTCTCTCTCTCTCTCTCTTTTCAGGGAATGCCAAGAGAAATGCCACCACTACTGATGCTCTTTCATTTCGGATGCTGCAACGGGAGTGGCTGGTGTGCCAGAGAACTATAACTTCATACGCGAGGGGCTGACGTTGTTCAAGGTCAATTGTTGCGCAATGACGTTTTTTTCGTTACTAGATGATTGTTACATTTCGTTGGTTAAACGCTCAGAGTGGATCGAATTAAATTATTGATTGATTCTATTTTCTAAATATAACTTTATTCAAATGAAAAAGATCACACCACTGTTTACATAACGTTTCATCAACGTCGATATTCGAATAACGTGTACGTGCAACAGGATATATTGATATTTATTGCAGAATTGTTGGGGTACTCAATCAATTTTAACTCGCTTTCCATTTTTATTGTAAAATAACTTTATAATTAATTAAATATTGTTTTTATTAAAATAAGAACCAAACTCGTTGAATCGTAATTTCATGAATTCGATAAATCTGTCGAAAAAGTGCATTACTCTGTAATCGAATTAAAGAAACCGAGAATTGATTATTCAATTATTTGCAAACGATATTCTGAAAAGTACAGTTACTAATTTAATAGATCCTTTGGATTGCAGTTCAAAATATCCTACAAAGACGATAGTCACTGTTTCTGTTTTGTAAAGTGTCGAATTGTAATACAAACAACTATTACCAACATTTCAAAGTCTAAAGAAAAAGGATTGTATCCTCACTTCCTTAAAACACAAATGTATTATTCCTCAGTAATGGCACTTGCAATTTGAAACACAAGACTTCGAATAATTGAGCACGATCCGTGTCTAGCAGAACAGGTGTACAAAAATATCGTCGCGATTAGATTGAAAGAGAGAGAGAGAGAGAGAGAGAGAGAGAGAGAAGTTGCAATTGTTGTCGGCTGCTGCCAATTAAAGCTCGCGTGCTAATTTTCCGTTGCGTTCCGCTAAAATTAGACGACGCTAATTGTAATGCATCCATCGCTGTCGTTTCATTATTCAATCGGATCAACGATAATTACTCAATAAAGATTACGTTTGAATCGTATATAATTCGACGATACTTTTATCAATCTACACCGTACGTGCGCTAGGTGATTATAAATTTCGAAATTATTATACTCAATTTTGGTGTTCGTGTAATATGAATCATACACAGTACAAAGTACAAAGCGAAAAATGAATGTAAATATCGAAGCGTGCTCACTTTGTTGGATAAAATTCAGCCCTCGGCGGGTTGCAATTTTCTTAATAAATTTAATATTACAAAAAAACCAAGGTGATAATTACTCTTCTACATCTATTCAATAAAATGATTCTATACACTATTGATACTAATAATCGTGTATTACACGACGACAACAATAATGCATTGGTCAATATTTCTCATGAACGTATACGTAACGCATATGCAATATTAACAAGCACGCGTAACCGCACGCAAGTCCTTGTAATGATTAACAACATTGAATCCCGAGTTAGTTGAGCTTATGCGATGCGCTTCGATCAAACATGTATTTGTAACGCTAATGAGTCGAATGTTATAATACAACAAGAGGGATTAGCGATTCACCCGCAGTTAATGCCCAGTTTCCTCTCTCTCTCTCTCTCTCTCTCACTCTCTCTCTCACTCTGCCTCTCCTTCATCCGAGCAAATTCAAATCGTGTTATATTAAAATTACTGAACGCATACGCAGAGCTCTCACGATTTTATGAATTTTCTCTCGTAATAGAAACTACTTTTTGTTTACTTCTATTGATTTGTTCTAATATATTGTCGGTATTGTTTTTCGAATTGTCAACTAATCAATCTTTAAAACAAAAGACAATTTTGAAAGCAAAACAAATAGAACTAAGTAAACAAGATCAATCGAACATTTCTATCGGTAAATAATTTATGTAGAATATGACAAAATATAAATTCACAATATCTTGTGTAAAAAAAGAGAAAGAATGTAAGCATGTCGAAAGTTGTCAGCGTAGAACAAAGAAAAAGGAAAGCTACATCGGAATGTTTAGTCCCTTTGCCGATTGAATTCCATACTTTATTTGCGTATAAAGCTCGTGTATACACAGCACGTTGAAAGTTTATCGTCGTGTCTCGCGCGCGCACACTTGCACCCCAACGTAGTCGACAAGTTTATCGACTTCGCCAAACTATGCAGTCATCCCTCAATTACCGAGCTGCTGCATCTCTGCTCTGTTTGAATATAGAAACCTCACGGCGGATCTCACAGAACTAAACGATCAATTAACTCTTAGAGAAAATATATATAGATACAGGTAAAAAAAATCTTGCCAATCAGCTTTATCAAATGTATCGAATGTGGATATACAATATTGTTTCGCTTGAATGAACTATATATACACAAATATGAGTTTCTCTGTGTATGTGACACTCCTTTTATCGGTTATTTACGTACAAATGAGCTTTGCTCTTCTGTTCCAGTACAGTAATTTTGTATATCGTAGTATGTGGCAAAAACACAAAATGGGAGCTTAAAATATCACTAATAATTCTTTTTTTTTTGTATTCTCGTTCAACTGAAAAATAAACGTTGCGCAATTTTAATTGTTATTTTAACGTTCGAGCTTTGTAGAATTTTTACCACAGCGAGTGATGATTCGATGAATTTAAAGAACGTATTTGGTTATGTATGAAATTCACGAATTGTTTGTAAGCTGAATTATTTATTGTGATTATTTGTATGTTTTTTAAACTGCAGTCGATTATTTTGATAAAAACTTGATCCACGAAGAAGATGAGTCTAAACTGCTAACGCTAACGAATATTAGCATTACACACGTTAAATTTAAATAAATTATTGCGTCTGACAATTAAAAAAATGTGTATACTTATTTAAAATAAAACACTCAAACAACGTTTAATTTAAAGCACCAGGTATAAATTTATCTTAGAGATAAATTCATGCAGTAAATAAAACGCATATCGCGACTTAGTTTTTTTGACAGATTATCAATAGTTGGTTGTCATTAGTCAACCACCAGCAAATTAAAAAGTTTGGAAAACTCACGTCCGAATAAATAATAAACATCGATAAAGCAAACTTTTCTTCCAACTGGCGTTTGCTCTCTATTTGTTCGTGGCAGTAAACTACGCTCGAAAAAGTCCTGAAGGCAGAGAATGAGCTTGCGACTCTTCGCGCTCCGTCCTCTCTTCCTTTTTTGTCTTTTCCCCATTCTCGCAGCTCTCTCGTATTAAAAGCAGTGAGCTTGATGTTTTTCTGTTTTCCTCTTCAGGGTGCTTCCTTTATCGCTGCTCCCAGCTAAGAAAATGCACGAACTTTCCGATAGACTTTGATTTTCGTACGATTAGTTTTATTAGCTTCGAAATCATTGCTCGTCGGGGAAGTGATTTTCCATTTACGGTACAGTTAAATAACTTTTCAAAGTTCATACGATTCTTTTTTACAAGTAAACTGTGATTTTAGAGTCGAAAATAACGTGACGAATTTAAAATAAATAAATAGCGGCAAATCTAAAGATGTGTTTGTACGTGGCTAATCGATTAAAATCGTCTTATGATGTTCATTTGAATTATTTTTTTGATGAATATTAAAAACAGTTAAATGTAGTAACTTGGAATGTCACTTAGTCGTTCGATACGTTATCAAATACAATACAAACAAAAGAGTAGTTGAACTTGTTAAAATCTAGAAAACTCTGAACGATATCAGTATAAAAAGGTACTTTCCAAGTCGCTAGAGAATTCATCATCTCGCCATAAAATCACAAAGTTCACGGGATATTTTTGCGCCTACGAAGAGAAGAGGAAAAAAGGACAGCGACAAGACACATGTTTTATACATCATAGCCCAACGGCCTTCCGACCCCTAACCACGACTCTTCGTGAAAAATCACACGCACTTTGGCAGACACAATTTAATGTCCTTCCGGCGAGTCTTTCATTTCGCAAAAGTTAGTTGCGTTTTACTTTCCCTTCGGTGGAGATCGAAGGTTGCTCAATTGAGAGGAAAAGAATCATGTGATTTTGTGCAGCCAGAGAGGCGCGTAGTACTTTTTTTATTACAAACGGATAATGTCCTTTTCTTGATTTTTATATCGTGATAGATTAATAATGGCATTGGTAGGTTAATACGTGATTTTCGTTTATATTCTATCATTTTGAAGATCATTGGTAGATAGATAAGTTTAGTAAAAATGTAACGTCGATGTGAAAACTCAATAAAATCAAAATCTACAGGAAGACGACGTGTCTGGAAATGTCAAATTTTCTGCCGTCTGACAATTAAAATAACTTCAATTAAAAATAGAATTAATAAGTTTCACTTTGATGCGAATCTTACTGAAACTTATATGAATCATCCGTTTCTCTGGTAGAAATCTTTTATTAAAATACTTTTAACTTCCGTGTCAATAAAAACTCGAAAGCTTTTCAGAAAATCTGATCATAAAAAATTCAGTGTCGGTGCTTCAAGCTGCTCTCTACTCGTAATAAACTTTTCTTAAAAAAGCTAATTACATTGTAAGTCATTCAATTAAAGAATTGCATAGGAACTTTAAAATTCACGGAGAAAGAGAAGTCTAGTATACTGACTCAATTCACAACGGAACTTAGTATATGATATAGGTTTTATAACGTTTAATTATCGTTGTCATTCCAGAATAGTAAGTTAAGCATTTCCAGTCTGTATTATTCTTCACCCGTCATTTAATGTCTTACTCTTATCTCTTATTACATATGTGCACAAAACCATTTTGATCAAATGTTCTATGCAGCAATTTTAAGTACAGAAGACTTGCCAGGCAAATGAACGTACCTTAACCTGTTATTACACGTTACAAGGAAAATCTTTAATTTCTTTATAAGTTCTTTTTTATCTCCGAGGGAGAAGTAAGGGCAGGGTCTGCACCCTCTTCGAATAAATGCGTTCGAGTTCGACTTGCTTTGAACCGATTGTTATCATATTTGCGATCGACATTGTCCTATCAAAACATTATCGAAACATTACGTAAAGGCTCGCGTATCCAAAACGAAAAGCACTCGCAACCGTCTAGGCATCTCACGAAAAACAACCACCTCCGATCAAACTTCACTCTACTCTACGTTCACAAAATAAAAGCATCAAAACGTTGAACTAACAAAAACTAAAATTAAAAACTCACCAATCTATCTCCTTGAGCGTACAACAATCCACACGATAAACACCACAAAAAAAATACGAGAACTCAACAGGTATACAATGTCGAAATCGCGACACAATATCGCACGGCGCGACAGGAACGAGCGACAAGAGCAAGCGCGGAACGCAGACTGAACACGACGACGAACGACGGCGACGCCGGCCGTCGCGACGACGCTCCACGTCGAAAGGGGGCGCGCAAACGCAAGCTCGCTCATCTTTTTTCCTTTTTTTTTAACTTCGCCCCTCTTCTATTTGCAGAGATACCTTTAAAGCTTCGTTATTCTATTACCTACTTACTAAAGATGATTTCGTGATATTGAATTACTAATAATGAGCTTAGGTATGGCTGCACCTTTTGCATTCGGGGGTTGTGAAGCTTCGCGCGATACTTTTTTTTCTATTTCGATGATAGATGAATCGATATTTGGCGAACGAATATTTGGGTAATATTTGTTCGATGGCGTGAAATAATAGTGAGAATTATTTACCAAATGTACGTTTTTCTCAAATCCACGTAGCTACTTAAAATCGATTTGTAACTTGAGAAAATGAAATTAAAAGTGTTTGTTAAATATTGTCGATTTATCGATACGGTGTTCCTACGTCTCACGGAAACCAACATCTCGGAATTTAACTGATAAATATTGTTATTTCGTATGAAACCAATATACGATAGCAATTTAATCGATTACGTCGTTTTATGATTTTATGCATAATTCGTTAAAAATAATTTCTGATATCAAACACCGAGCATTTGTACATAATTCATAAGTATTAACTTGTCCACTATCCAGTAAAATTATGATATATGAGTTTATACGATAGAAGCAAAATTTATCCGCGATTAATTTCTTTATAATTATACTAATTGTACTACCTTTATTGGAAAAATTACTCGTACAACTGATGGTGTTCGTCCTCGTAATGAAAGAAAATTACTGGAAAAATATTGCGCTCGTGAAGCGTTCTGACAATAGAAATAATGCAGATTATTTGTTTGCAGCTTTATGTAACATTCACAGAAATAATTGGTGAAATTCTACGCCTTAATAGAATAATAATATTCAACTCAAACAACAGATCGAAAAAAAACAGTAAAAACAACGAACACAGTCAGAGTTGACAATGACGTTGTCAACGAGTGATTGGACCGTTAAGCGCCAAAAAATTGCGATAGATAAGTTATCTATCAATGGGAAATGAAAGCGAGCGTATATAAGACGAAAGGAAACAGAGAAGAATGGAGAAAAAGTGACCAATTCGCTAGCCATACGTTTTTGATCTTTAATATCCCTAATCCCTTGGCTTGCGATGAAAGACGACGTTGGATTGCGGAGGGAAACCTCTCTCCCTACCATGCGACTTTGCCAATGTGAAGGGGAAGCAAGAACGATGCAACAGTTGCCAATGTCTCCGTCACGTGCGGAGCTTTCTCTTTCTCACTCTCTCTCTCTCTCTCTCTCCCCCAATTTTGACCCTCCAACCCTTCACTCTTTGCATCGGCATGGAGAAAGAAGAATGAGATGATCGTGGAAGTGATGTATTAACTCTTTTTTCACGTGAATATTTTATTGCAAATATCGTCGTCTTGGTACTCGAATATACCAAAGTTACATATCTATATTCAACGATTCCATAGATATATATCAAACAGTTTTTTTTCTCCCTTGACGAAGCAACCTTATTTCTAGTATAACAAATGTTTCCTTTGATTTAAACTTGTTATCAATTTTTATTTTCAGACAATGTATATAATTTAATACAGACAAGTGTTCGTTAGTAAGGAACGAATATAATAGCGTTCATTTTTTATCATTGTTAGGTAAGATAGAACATCTGTATTTAAGTGAAAAAATTTTTAAACCCACTTCTTGATGACTTTTTTTACAGTTTTTAATATTTAGCGATATAATATATATATTCTGATATATATATTCTGTCAGTCAAGATATTTCGAATGAATTAAACAGATATGCAAAAAGAGATGTCGCAAATTGTGAAAAATCATGTACACGAGTAGATAGCGAAAGTAAGTAACGCAGGAAGCGGAAAGGAGGTGAAAAAGAGCGACGCTTACGCCAGAATAATATGGACAGGCAGTTTCGTGCCAAGAGTACGTGATGTATAACCCTGCAGCTCGTTACATATGTAGTTAGACTGCTTGTGATGCGATAAAGCGCACTGTGTTTTATTTTTTTATTCAGAACAGTTTTATGTTATGCATCGATGATTTTTTTGTTGTTGGTTGTTTGCTATTCGCACATTTAACGTGAAAATACCCAAAAACCCGAATATATATCTATATAACGTATTTATTTATATCAGTCGTAAGATTTCACACCGACACAGTAATAGCATGTACTTGTCAAAATCAAAAACGTTGGTGGAAAAAAAACGTTATCTCCCTCGCTATGTTAATCCTGATGGGCATTCCAACAAAACCGCTTGGTACTTTGGTCCGCGTGCGTGCATACATATAAATCCTATTTACAATGGACCGGCGAGTAACATGTTCAAAAGAGCTATAATCTAAACACGATTGAAGGAGAAAAGGAGATTTTTCACAACTGACGCGAGCCGAGTAATGGATTACCCGTGGTACTCACGTGTAATGCGCAATGGAACAAAGAAAATACAAGCTCAAATGAAGCTTGGCTCTCGAGATAGTCAGAGTTTTATACCATCTAGACGAGTATGTACGTATGATTGGATTGAAAGGAAAGTGGAATGCTTTTGATCGATGCATGTATATCTTTATTTATTTTAATATTCGCTGATAGATGTTATGATTAATGGTCTACAAAGCAGTTATTCCATTACTTATTGAAAGATTGAGTGCAAATACATCATTTTGATTGGAGCGTGCTATAGATGACGTTCAGCTACCGGAAATTCTCGTGTTACAAGCTTACAAATCAAACAAATGCTGAACATAGATATCGATTGAAAATTTTGCATGGGATTAAAACACCTGGAAGAATATTAAACGATGGGGATATTTTTTTGCATTAACAATAATCACAGTAATTAATTATGTATTTGTCGTGAAACATAGCGTATCAAACATATAAAACTTTGTTTGGCAACATGTTCTCTTTTGGAATAGACGCAGACTATTTTTTCAAAACAATGTCATCATCTACTAAATCACAACCACGACACTATCGAGCTAATTTGTCGACAAAACACGACTAAAAAAAGACAACAAAGCATCTGTCCACAACACCGCAAAAAACAAGGGAGGAAGAGAGAGAGAGAGAGAGAGAGAGAGCTCGCGCATAATCTTCATTGTGGTTTTTTTTTTGTCAACGATTATTATAGCAAGGGCCAAGCTGTCAAGCATCGTCGGTTGGGAAGCCCTCGACGCGCTTAGTGTGTACGTAATGTAGCGGGTGGCGTGTGCCTGTGTAAAGGGTTTTCAAGCGAGGCTGCAATGCAAGGGAGGAGGGAGATGTGAGGGTTTCGGTCACGGCGGCACATCCATCTCCACGCGTCACGCACAGATTCAGCCGCTACACTTGCTTATACACACACTCACACACTCACACGTAGATATGTATATATATATACATATATACGGGTGTATACGATTACCGTGGATTCGACGCGACGACGACGATGATATTGTAATCTATACTTGTTTCCTAAATTCAGGACAGATTGTTAATTTCGATGTTTACAATGTAATATATATTCAAGAAGAACGAGCGTCTATCCGTAATATTTTTGTGTTGTCGATCGATGGGGAACACTTGGAGATTGGGTGTTATTTGTTCAAATAGGAAATGTTCATCGTTACATTTTTATGCGACGTTTAATTTTTACAACTTCATCTTTTGACCAGAATTGATCATCGAATAAAACGTGGCAGCGAAAGCTCATTATTCTCAGGTTGGAATTAAACAGTTCGATGAGTTTTTGCCGTGGTAATAATTCCTTGTAATCCCGATAGAACTCTTGCTGCCAGAGAACAAACAAACAAACGAAAAAATGAAGCAAACGACTTCGCGAACATAAACGAAAAAGGCTTTCAAAACGTTTAATTGCAGAGCGGCGCTTTTCCTCTCCCCCCCCCCCTCCGCTACCCGATCACGCGGTTGGTAACAACTCCGAAGCCGTCGTCGCACGTTCATTTTGTTGCGAAATGGTCTCATCTTCTGCAGAGGCCCAATAATATTTGGCTTAACTGCCGGGACACGCGTTGCGTTAATCGGTGAAATCGATGCTATATTCGCGATCGAACGTTAAGCTTTGATCGTCATACCTTGCTCTCTTTATATACGAGACATTTTTCATTCGATGTTAAATCCAGGTTTTGTTCTTTTCCATTTTCATTGGTTTTTCGAACAACTGACAATAAAGCCGTATTTGTGATATCAACAAACAAAAACAAAAAATGAGAAAAATTAATTGGTTCGATTTCTCACAAGTGTATGTAATATATATAACAGAAAACTCTTGTCACAGTCCCGAGGCTGTTCAATTTTCCATTATTGACTGATGCTAATTCGATTGCGGCGATCGTCGCTCAAAGGCGACCTCCTCTCCTTGGAACCCCTCTCCCTTAATCGAATTACAATAAAGACCGTTTCGTCGTTCTCCGGCTTTTAGGTATAGAGTCATCGTGGTATATTCACACATATATATACGTACATATATGTTCGTGTGTATATTATATATATATATATATATATATATATATATATATGCATATAATATATAGTATACTATAAAGGCTCTGCACGACGACTCTCCGCAATATTATCCTCGAATTCTCCGACGACTTGCGCGAGCGAGCAAGTGAGTGAGATGAAATTTGCAGAAATTTCACTTAGAATATTGTCTCGAGTTTAATTATTTCACGGCGTTTACGCGAGATTACGTCTGCTATTGCGACGTGCGTGACGAGGACGCCTAAATCTTTCCGCGTTTACAGTCGACGCGAAAACCGAATGAATAATTCATGATAATTTAATATAATTCAAATAATCGTGAGTATAGTTTCTGAGATGAACAATACGTTCTGAGCGAAATGGGATTTAAGTCAAGTATGTGACGAGTAGCAGTATCTTGTTAAAAAATAAGCATTTTTAAGAATAAATTTACTTTTCAAATGGTATCCGTAGTATCCTTCAACGGTCTGTACATACGCATAATACATTTAGTACCATATATCCGCTTAAAAGCCACAGAGTGCAATAGTGTACGTTTGTCGCGCATGCATCAGCTCAGAGTTAAATCATGCGCGAGGCTTTAGGCGACTTGTGCATGTATCGGACAATTACTGGGTTGTTACGCGAGAAAAAGAGGTGTGAAAGAGAGAGAGAGAGAGAGAGAGAGAGGGAAAATTTGGGGTTGGGAGGAGATTGAGTTGAGGCCATTACTCGGAGGGGGCAGGGCACGAGCAACCCTCGTAAACGCTCAACTGCAGCGGCTGTTTGCAGCACTGCTGCTGCTGCTGCTACTGCTGCTGCGTTTCATAGGCTGCCAGATGTTGTTGTGTAGTATGAATGTACGTGTATGGTATAGGTGCGCGTGTCACCTGCACATATCTAAACTGGGAGCGCGCACGCACGCACACGACGAAAATGACTCAGACTACGAGGCCTATACGGGTATACGCTCTACGATGTAAGGAGAGAACGAGAGACTAATTACTGAATTACCGACGCTAAACTGTTGAGTGACAAGTTAATTTGTTGTTACTTTTCCATTCAAACCGTATACTATTGCACTCTGTGCGGCATATTAGTTGATGTTTGTACGTCGTAATTCAACGATATCAAAACAAAAACTTATACAAGAGCACGCGAGCCCCAATTAACTGAACTCGCAATCGGCTAAGTGCAAACCTCAAGTTGTTTTTTGTGCTCTCGTTAACATTTAATTATTTCGTAATACTTAATAATTTTCCTACGCAGGTCAATCGAATAGTTACCGCGACGGATCTTGTATGGTAATACTAGAACTCTATTTTTGTTCAATCGTCTGAATGATAAAGCGAAAAATTATGAAAGATTGTCGTCTACTTTTTATTTCTGACCTGTGACTCCGTAGAAAGTTGACTTATTAAATTCCGGTTTGCAAAACAATTTAAAAGTAGATTCCAGAGGCAATTACGTTCACAACGAAATACAAGAGAATCGATAATTCAGTTTCTCATAGTTATTGTACTAAGTTTTCGTGCAATGACAGCTATACATCGTTCAGCAAGATTGTCCCAAGGTAAACTTCTTGAAACTGAATTACACGGGACTCTCCGCCAAATATTATTCTACTTAGAAATTTCGCAACAATTCACTAGACAACATTATGAATATGGAATTTTTGATTGCTTTTAAACTTTTGTATTTTAATCAATTTAATTCATTTGATCAGCCAAGAATAATTATGATAATTTTACAAAACCATATAATCACGGGTCTATTATTAAATAAAACTAAAGGCGTTGTTTCTTTCTATAATTCTTTATATAATCACGGGTCTATTATTACATAAAACTAAAGACGTTGTTTCTTTCTAATGCGATAGGAAAAGAATAAATAATTAACAATTGAGAATGTTATCGTTATAAAATCCGATAATTAAATAAAATGGAATATAAACTTTCAAAAGGTTTTATCTACTCGTCGACTTTGATAAATTATTTATCGTAAAACATTCCATGAATTCAGTCGTTTTAAAAAGCCTCAGCTCTTCCATTCATTGCTAAATCACTAACCATAAATGTACATTTTTTGAATGTTTCAGCTTGTACGAAAGCGATGAATACGGATTATCTGTATTATTCCTTTATCCTGTTTACGTTCTCAGCCATATAATTAGTTACGTTGATCGGATTGCATTTTCAATTATGACTATGATATTTGATGCAATTTCTATTTAAAGAAATACGCACGATTTCCAATTTAGCTTGTATAAGAATTGAAAAGGTAATAACATTAACGTGATTATTCGAAAAACGTACAACGAACTTTTCATAACGACGGGGAGAGACTTACATTACGTTTTTACTTAGTTTAGACAATCAGTCAAACGACGTGAGATAGCCAAGCGTAAGGAGGATGTGGGTGATTACACGGTAGGTTTTTATAATAATCACATGAAAGTTTGGTTTAAACGGATACTAATTTTTATTTTACGATAAAGAAAGATAGGAAGGAGCCGCTAATTAAATAGACGGACGGCATAAAAACCGCGGTCTCGAGTGGGAAAAATCCAACTAAAAGTAAACGTTTAGAGAGAGAGAGAGAGAGAGAGAAGGAAGAAAAAGGATAATGACATTAATACCGTATAATGGTAAGCGCGAATCGCCGTTTGCGCACGCAATTATTTGTGCAAGTGTTTCGTTACGAGAAGCCTCTTACACAGGTTCGCTCTATCGAAAAAGTTGCCCACGGTTTACACGCACTCCAGCACTTTTTTGGTCACGGAGATAACCCTCGCTGCAGGAGAGCAATGTACGGTTCGGGTAGCCATTGCTTAGTGGACGCTCAGGGTGGTCGCACGTTTCGTTGGAAGGCGTGATAGACTCACCCAACGAAATCACAACGGAGCTTCGCATTGACAGCTAGATTGAGTTAGCTATGGGTACAGTGGTTTTTATCGAAGGGTCGATGGCACCACTGTTAGCAGTGGGAGCTAAAAGCGCACACGGTACATAGATGCTTAATCGCAACTACTCGTGTGGCCTCGGTCGTCTCTTCTGCTCTTTCCACTCGCGCGTTCACACGAGGAACCACGCTTACGCCGCAAACACGCGATAATTCACTCTTGTATTCTAAATCAACGTACAAGAATTGCACTCGATCGACCTCGTCTATTTACAGAATGAAACTAACACACATCGTTGGGCGAGCGATGAAAAGTAAATATATGTGTGTGCGTGTGCGTGTGTGTGTGGAAAAACGAAGGAATCGTGCACTTTATCGAACTTCTTACGTATATCGAGCTACTTCGTAGCCTCAACGTCAATATCGAGAAGCGAGATCAGGACTTTGCTCGTCGAAATACAACAAAGGGCATCCGTATAACGTGGTTATACGTTCAACCAACTGAAAGTCCATTCCATTCTTGTATATGTGTGTCTGTGTGTAATACCTTCTCCTCTGCGTCCAACGCTGAAATAGCCTTCGACTCTTACATTCGCTTCGTTGCGGAAATATTTCTGTTTTCCCAGAACGTTCTCTGATTATGTTTCTTTAGTTTCAATCGAGCTGTTGTTTTAGCGACGCTAAACTTCATTGCATTTCGAAATGATAACAAGTTAATACAGTAACATCTTTCGAAAGATATGGATAAATTCATTACAACCGTACGCAATAAACACATAATTATGAAAGTATCATAATTTTTATTTTCGATAAATATATTTTTTTAAGTATCTCATAAATTTAACACGAGCAACTGTAATGATTTTAGTAGAAGAAAGGGTGCCAGTCGACGTAAACGTAATATTGCTAAAGAAACACTTCCATTCGATTGAAACTATAATAGGTGGATCTCTCTCGCAGAGGTTGGTGGTGGATTCGGTAAATTTGATTCGTATTCTATCATCTCTCTCTCTCTCTCTCTCTCCCTCTCTCTCAACGGAACACCACTAACATTACAACGACGTTCGTTTGAAACCTATATATGTACATACATATATACTCTATCAATAGCGTCGTAATCTAATTTACCAGTAAATAGTGTCCCGCGATGTATACACGCACACACATACACACATCTCAGAATAACAATGCCATTGCCTCGCTGGTTGTCCAATAATGCCTGAACCAAAAGCCCTAGATACCCCAGGCGAAACGCGTCCCTGGTCTTAATGTAACTTTATCCATTGACACGCCTGCATTTATAGCTTATTATCAAATTTGGCTAATAATTATTTGAAAACGTAAGAAAAGAGAAACTGAATATCTACCGTAGTACTTTGTATTATGTGTACAATAAGAATGCTACGGTGAATTCAGTTAATGTCGAATTTACATTACACATGTATCAAAATTAGAAATTAAATTGATATAAATCACCCCAATTACATCGAAGAGCATCTTCGTTGATAGTATATTAACCTTCAAAATACAAACAAAGTCAAGTGATCTTATATTAACTGTAGCGTACAATTCGTTCTTTATTGCAAAGTCTAAATATTGTTCTTTTTTCGCGCGCATTTAGATGCCCTTTCAAAAATTCATACTAGCGCCATCTGTCACAAAGCAAAACCAACGTGCGAATTATGATAAATTAAATTCCTAACTTAACCTTGCAGTTGTTTCATGAGTACGAGGCGCGCCAGGTGTTCACAATGGAAAACAGACGCATACCTGGTTTGAAGCGAAAGAACAGACATATACTATAGAGAGGGCGGTGAAGCAGGCTGCCGTGGCGCAGCGTGTCCGTTTTTATACAGTGCTTCCATAGAGACAGACATCTTGGCGAGAAAGAGAGAGAGAGAGAGAGAGAAAGAGAGAGTACTTCGGGTATCATCGGCTTCGAATGGATAAGAGCCAGCGCTCGGAGACGGTCGCCGTGTTGGCGGACATGTCCGAATCGCTGGCGAGCAAAGCCGACAACGAGCGGCAAATCGCGACGGTAGTACAGCGCGCAAGTTCAACACCGACGGTCAACCTTAACGACAACACCACCGTCGTTGTCACGGCATCAACAACAGCACACCCGGTGGCCGTAGCGACCAATGTCGCTACGGCCACCGGGGTACCTGTCTCGTTACCCGTAGGCTCCATCATCGGCGTCGCTAATGCTGCCAGTGGCACCACCTTCAATGTTATCACATCTGATCAACTACAGGTAGACAACTACCACCACCACCCTCTATACTCTGTTCTTTACTTTTTTAAAATTTTTTATACAACTTTTTGAATATAGATAGGCGATGTTTCGGAAACCGTAATTTTTAAAAATCTATAATTTTAAATATCAATTCGATTAATTTGCAAATAGATAATATTTATCAGTGGTCTTTAATTTTCATAAAGAAATTAAAAACAAATTATTTATACATACTTCTGCAGCAATATTTTATATTGACAAATATGTACTTTGTTCGTTTGTAATATCTTAATATAACATAACTAGTTTTTTGTAAAACAATATTAATTCTAAGAAAAATCTAATTCTTTTTCGTACAATTTTTCAGCTACAATCTGGACAATTCAAACAGATGCTCTGTGTTGACAATGGATTTATATGTGAAGCAAGAGATGATAAGTCTGATCCTATGAGATGGAATGGAGAATTGAAAGCGACTCATATTGTGATACAAAATAGTGGAGAGGAGAGCGAAAGTGAACCTATTCATGTAACATCAGGAGCACCTAATTCATTATGCAGCTGGACAGAGTGTGCAAATATGGCAATTTTGCCAATAAGATGTAAAAGTACAAATGCTGAACTACATAAAAATAAATTTGGATCAGGTGGTAGGGGTAGGTGTATTAAATATAATGAAATTTGGTACACACCTAGTGAATTTGAAGCATTGTGCGGTAGAGCTTCCAGCAAAGACTGGAAACGAAGTATTCGCTTTGGTGGTAGAAGTTTACAAACACTTATTGATGAACAAATACTCAGCCCACATGCCACTTCCTGTACTTGTTCTGCTTGCTGTGATGATGATACTGCTGTGAGTACTCTGTTTATTTTTCAAATATGTTTCAGAGTTTATAAATGTACTAAAGAAATTCAATTGGTTTTCATCTTTTGTAGGCTGGTCCAATCAGACTTTTCACACCATATAAAAGGAGAAGAAGGGCTCGAGATCAAATGGATGGTGATGGACCATCGTTGAAAAAACATAAGAGTGAGTCATCTAAGGATGATAGTCACAATGATGATAGTGAACCAGAACTGCAAGACAAAAACTGCTGGCCAGCATTTGTTTCCACTGACAATATTGGGAATCAACATCAAGAGACTGAAAACTTAATAACAAATGTGCACACGGTAAATGGACATGTTGAGACTAAATTTACCAAGCTTGAAGAGCTGTCAAAAAAACTCATAAAAATTGCACAAGATTTTAAAAAAGTCATAGAGGAACTTAAGGCAGAAGAAGGCAGACAACAAAAAAGGGAATTACTAAATGTCAATCGCAATGACATGGTAGACACTGTTGGATTACAACCTGCTTCAGACTCTCACAGTAAAAAGGTAATAACCGTATCTTCTACAAATTAAAGATGAAATTCAAATTTTCTTATAAAATCAACAATATTCTAGTGTGCCAACTGTAACAGAGACGCCTATGCCGAGTGTTCGCTGTGTCGGCGGACACCTTATTGCTCGACATTCTGTCAGCGAAAGGACTGGAATGTCCACCAGGTAGAATGCGTGCGAGATGCTGCTGAGACAGTGATGCTAATCGTCGAGAGTAGCACATCAGATACGGCTGCTTTGGGGGTCCCCACAGCTACTGCTGGGGACCAATAGCTAGTGTTTCTTACTCCAGTGAACTGTATTGACGAGCATTAACAAAGATGACTATTTTTTTGATAGATTTTCCTGAATACAAAATTATTTTAATTTGAAAATACCACTAGCATGACAATGTAATTTTGTTGATTTTTCCATCTACTATTGACTTGTGCACTGTTAATGGAAGTATATATGAATAATTGTCATATACATTCATATACATATATATATATTTTGATTTACAATTACTATTACTAAGTATAGAAAGAATGAAAGAAGGTCAATGTTTGCAAAACATTTGTACAGATGATCAACATAATTGTGCATTTGTAACAAATCAATTATGTTTTTTTACATAAGTACAGCAATCATATTACAAGTTTCCATTACAATTAAGTGTATTGAATATACAGATAAGTGTTAATATGTGTAGGTAGGAAAAAAATTGTTCTTATATGAATGTAAATACTGTATGGATTTTGTACTTATTTTAACTATATCAATCACTCATTTCAACTTCACTGTTCATTTGATAAGACTTGATTTTTATCTCGGTATTAAATAAATTATTAAATAAAAATTTAGGAAAGTATTTACATTTTTTATAAGTAATATTCGATCGGGAGATTTTCATTACCTCGTCAAGTTGTATTAATGCTACTGGTTACTGATGTTCATTAATAGACTTTGCTTATGAATTTTAATGTAATCAAATCGTTTCCATGTATCATTAAAATAAACAATTATAAATTAATTAAATTTGTTTATAGCTCTTTTAATCGACTCGGTAACCAACATATTTTTGTAAGTATTAGATTTCTATTTCATATTTCACAATCAGATATAAAATTACAATTTATAAGTGTCCTGTTTAATATTAAACTCATCATATGTTATCTTCATTGAAAATTCTAAGAAATCCAATTGTTTTTTAGTAATAATCAAAATGAATACAAAAAACGAGTGTAATAACTTTTCAAAGAAGCTTTTCCGAAGAGGGAGCAACATCTGCAACACGCATGCTAGTGTACACATATAAATAGATATATATATATGTACATACGTACGTATAACGCGGGCCGGCAACCGGTTGCTGTAGTGTTCATCGTTACGAAAAGACGGTACGCTTACTATATTGCGCGGAAAAATACGGTATTATTTTTTGTTAATAAGTCTCGTGATTTCTAATTCTACATGCGAAAATGTCTTCCGACAAACTCGATTGGGGAAAGTATGCGGAGGAACAAGAAAAACTGGCCTCGAAGGTGAGTAATTACATTTTAACGCGTTAACTAAATTTTAAACGACCTAACCACATTTTTCAACGGTCATCCATTGTTGTGCGAAAGATAACTTTTTCGAGAGTAAACTTTACCTGTGTATAAAATCGTATACAATATTTTTTATTATTTTCTTGAATTATTAGGCTAAACCAGCAAGTATTTATTGTTTCTTTATAACTTTGCAAATGGAAAAGTATAGTAAGCGTTAACGAAATGTACAATTCGTTGTCTCTTTTATTTTAGATGACGAATTTGGACATTGATTTGAACGGGAGTTCAAATACAACTGGCACAAATAATGTAGTGCCAAAGTCTGTACCTTCAGCTTCAGCTTCAGCTTCAGCTTCTGGTGATGGCGAGGCTGCTGCTGCTGTTTCTGTTGCTGTTGCTGTTGCTGTTGCTGCCAATGCCACTACAGATGACGACGACAAAGATGAACCACTGGCTCCAGCTGAAAAATCTTTACTTCAAAAAATTATCAGAAGAGGACTTGTAGAAACTACAAAGCCACTAGAAATCCAACGAAAGAATCCCAACTCTCCTTTGTACAGTATCAGAACATTCGAGGCTCTCCACCTGTTAGTTTTGCTTTCAACATGTATTGATACTTAATATTAAACCTATTTCATAGTATATGTTGTACGGTTGAATGTTATTTTTAGTAAACCTGAGTTATTAAAAGGTGTATACAACATGGGATTTAATACTCCATCTAAAATACAAGAAACTGCTTTACCCACATTGCTTGCTGATCCGTAAGTTGAATCTTATCAAATACTTTCTTACAATAATAATACATAAATTTGCCCATGGTGGGGTAACAAATATTTTTTCTGGGATAGGCCTCAGAACATGATTGCACAATCTCAGTCTGGAACTGGAAAAACTGCTGCATTTGTACTTGCTATGCTTAGTAGGGTAGATCCTACTAAAAATTATCCACAAGTACTGTGTTTATCGCCAACTTATGAACTAGCAATTCAGACTGGTGAGGTAGCAGCAAGAATGTCTACGTTCTGCCCAGAAATCAAATTGAAATATGCCGTTAGGGGAGAAGATTGTAAGTAAAATTAACTGCTATTTTACGTTGATTTAATATTTTTAATGCAAAGAAAATATCTTACATAAATTCAAAATGTATTTCTGCTAATACAAGACTTGAATTTCATTAAGTAAATTTCTATTTCAGTGGCAAGAGGGAGTAAATTACAAGAGCACATAATTATTGGAACTCCAGGAAAAGTTTTGGACTGGAGTCTCAAATTCAAATTTTTTGACTTGAAAAAAATATCTGTTCTTGTCCTGGATGAAGCTGATGTAATGATCGCTATGCAAGGTCATCAAGACCAATGTATCCGAATACACAAGTAAGAATTTAACTAACATTTAATATTAATTTCCTAAAGAAAAGAATTTATATTGGACAGTTCAACAATTTAAATAACGTTATACTTTCAGAATGTTACCTCCATCTTGTCAAATGATGTTTTTCTCTGCTACTTATGATCCAGAGGTTATGGAATTTGCTGAAATTATTGTTAGTAATCCCATAATTATTAGGCTATTAAAAGAAGAGGAATGTTTAGATAACATAAAACAATACTATGTTAAGTGTAAAAATATGGATGAAAAGTATCAAGCAATAACAAATATTTATGGTGTTATCAGTATTGGACAAGCTATAATTTTCTGTCATGTAAGTCTAATAACATGAAATACTTGGAAGTTAAATACTTACAGATTAGTAATTCCTTCTAAATATAATTTTAGACAAGAAAAACAGCAAGTTGGTTAGCAGGAAAAATGACCAAAGATGGACACGCTGTAGCCATTTTATCAGGTGATTTAAATGTTGCTGACAGAATTCAAGTTCTTGACAGATTCCGAGGAGGAATGGAAAAAGTTTTGATTACGACGAACGTTCTAGCAAGAGGTAAATTTTTGATTACCACATATTGTTATTTTCCGACAGTTTGCATAATTATCAAAAATTCTTATTATTCTATTCCAGGTATCGATGTTGAACAAGTAACACTAGTAGTCAATTTCGATCTTCCTATCGACCAGCAAGGCAGAGCCGATTGCGAAACTTACTTACATAGAATCGGTAGGACTGGACGATTCGGTAAATCAGGCATTGCGATAAACTTGGTTGACTCGCCGCATTCAATGCAAGTTTGCAAAGATATCGAGCAACACTTTAAAAAGAAAATCCACTTGTTGGATGCTGAGGATGCTGACGAGATAGAAAAGATTGGTGCTTAAAAGAAACTTTAAATGCCTGATGCTTGGAGGAGATAATCCTATTTACTATTTAATGAAGTCCTTGTATATTGAAATGTAATAGAACGTACGAATTTCACAAACAATTCTTATTAAATAAATTTGTTTTGTAATATTTTTCTTTCGTTATTTTTTGCATGTATCAGTAATCCCATAATTGTTAGGCTATTGAAATAGAGGAATGTTTAGATAACATAAAAGATCGAACTACATTGATGGTTCGATCGATGGCATTCATTTCTATAGTACTGCATTTTATATGATTTTTATTATACCACACGATTAATTTAAAAGTATCTAAAAAATAAAAGTAAAATCCGTCAATGTCTATAAAAGCCATCTTTCTCAGAAAATTTGTTGAAATAAACAGTTCATTTTCCATTTGTTCTTAATTTCTAGAATTTTAATCCGATCTGTTTGCATTTAAAAATTGACTAATTAGCGATAGTTCTTTTTCTTTTATTTGAATTTGTCAACGTTTCAAATATCACTTATGTACAAGTGAAAGGTCAAAACTAAACTATTACGCTAAAAATAATAAACGGTGAATAGTTTTTAAATTGCTACACAATATGTTCCAATTCGGTGTATTTCTGTGTATAAAATTAATTAATTGTCCAACAACAACGAATCCTAATTAGTTAAATTACCTTACTTGGGACAGGCAATTCAACAAGGACGCTAAAAACGCGCAAATCCATATGAGAAAGCTTGCAAGCTCAAAGATCAAACGTCGAATGAATGAACAATTGCAGACAGAGCTGGCAAGTCACTCAGGGACTGGACTATTGTTACGTGGATGATATACCTCCCACCACCCAACCAGTAAAAGTAGGGAGCGAATGATGCGCTATATACAATACGTCTGCAGACGACAACGAACGAAGAAAGAGGAAAAAGCATCAGCCAGTCGCGAGCCAGTAGTCGTCTGAACAAGAGTGCGCGCGCGTTGTGATATCATCGCGTGCCCGCAACATATCAGGCGTCCTGGTGGTCGATGTTCATCGAGGACGCACATTGTAAGTAGTTCAATACAGATCGAAATGATTTTTTTCTTTTCGTCATCTCGCGCAATCTCTCTCTGGCTCTCTTCTCTCTCTCTTTCTCTCTCTCTTTCTCTCGCTCTCTCTCTCTCTCTCTCTCTCTCCCTCTCCCTCTTCCTCTCTCTCTCTTTCTGTATATGCATATTAAGACAAGCTTGCGATGATGACCTACAAGCCCCGCACAAGTGTCAATGTTATAAATAGAGTAAAGCAGAACGAGGCCCTTTTTGTTTGTGTGCTTTTCTTTGCTCCACCTCGCTGTGTGCAAGCTTCGTAAAGCTTTTTTACATAACCTCCTTTGATCGTGCGCCCCTAAAAAAGCGTTCTATTTAATAAAGGCTTTATCAATAAAAACGAATCAAATAGCGTATATTTAATTTAATTTTTTTAAAAAAGCTTCCAACTACGCCCTGGAGAAGTCCTCTTTGTTACTTTTGCATAGTCAACTCTCAATGACAACTTTTTGTTTCTATCGAGCTTGCGCTGTTGTAGAGTTTGCTTGTGTAACTTTCCTAACAGAATCATAGGGAGAAAGTGAACAACGTTGGCGATGATGGCATTCCACACGTGATTTCTATCGTACATGATACTACCTAACGCGTTACGTTGCCACGTGAATTCCAAGAATAAGCTATACAATAAGAGTTTAGAGAAAAATGTCATTCACTCTTCTGTGTACATATATATATACATACACTTTATACGTTTGATAACAATACGTACACGCGTGTGAGATTACATAACTTATCAAATGAAAATGCACCCTTGAACGTGAGCTAATTGAAACTTGGAACAAAAATTGGCGGCAAAAGCTTTGGACACTATAAGTGCTGCGCGTGAATGTGTCTATCTAAATTAACATGCCGGCAGCGCGTGTTTGCCGCTATCCCGCGACGAGATGCCATGCAGTAGCCGTGAGAGTCTGTCTATGTAGACAAGGTCAGGGCTATACGAACGCAAAAGAGAGAGAGAGAGAGAGAGAGAACAATATCCGAGGTTGTAAAATAATGTTTAAAGGCGAGTTTTATGCTCCGTGAGAAAGCATTTTTATAAATTGTTAAATATGCGATTGCGTTTATATTGCTATTTGCGTTGTGTCGAGTATAACGTCTCGACTAATTTTAAACAGTACCCTGACACTGTGCACGGTTCTATTTTTTCAATTTTTTTCAAAATACCAAATAGTCAATTGAGCTACGGCCTTGAATGCGTTTGACCGACAAGTGAAGCCGGAAAATACTTATCTCTTGCATAAATTATGCAAAGTGTCAAAGTGTTTATTTACATGTTCAGATAGTGAAGACTTTTGTAAAAAGCGTTGAAAGCGCTGGAAAGTTATTTTGAACCGCACCAACTCGTGCTGTAGCCCAAAGATCGTATCGATTTTTTAAAGACTAATGTTCACACGTTTGGATTGAAACGAAAACATCTGTTACTCGATTGTGTGTAACACTGCTGATAAACATTTGTCAAGACTGCATATACAAAAAAAAACTTAGGACGCACGTCAAAACTTCCGGTTTGTATACGTTTGCGGACGCACGAGCACTCGCGAAAAGGATATCTATAAGCGACCTCGGATTATCGACAACATCATAAGTACGCTTGCAAATACGCTACGTATGCCGGTCATAACATATTCATTTCTCTATTGCCTAAGCTGAGTTATTAACCAAACGTGATACCGACGAGTTGGAAAAAAATCTTGATAATAATAACGTGATTTTTTTTCTCTGAACGGCGAATTGTATTTATACTTTTTAACAATAGCAAATGTTATCGTCTGAAGTAAGAGATAAATTAATTTGATTATACCAATTTCGCACGTGATCGCGTTTTGGCGTGGTGCCAGTTATTACGCATTATTATTATTTTATTTTATTTTTTTTTTCACTTTAATAGTATTATTATTTATCGTGTTTCGATTTTTACCACTACTCTTCTAGTATCTGATAAGTGGATGTTTTTACTATACAGCTCAACCTCAGACTTTGACTTGTTATTGTTTTATTGCAAGTTACGTAACGCAAATTCTTGCAAAGTGAATAGTCGATCATTGTTTACGTCATTTGACGAATATAGTACAGTAAATGCAAATGATTAGTGTTATTATTAGCTTCGTTTTAAAAAGAAATTTAAAATGTATATTTATCGTTTATATTGTCTAACGAAAGTTTAGAAAATTCAACGACAATTTGTACGCGTATATTTCCATTACTTCTCTTTTCTAACTATGAAAGTTTTTGACGGAGCAACATTTTGGCACGTGAGTCTCGTTGCTATTTCGGCGTCCGGCTCTGAAGTCTTTTTTTTTACAATCCATCCGGGTATTTCCTGTTATTAATGTTCATTACGAATATTTAAAATAAATTTGATCAAATTTAAAGGTCAACATTTTTAATTGGTTGGATGTCCTTGTTACTTATTATACATTGTCCAATACTTATTTTGGAAAAATTTGCGACGTTACGATAAAATATGAGTAATAGTTCAATTTTTTTCGTAACATCTGTTTACTACTCGAGATTAGTAGGTAACTTGTATTAGCTTACTATGGTAATTTTTGGCCTATAACTATTACTGTAATTCGAATTAGACAAACACTCGTTCGTCAGTTTTTTTTCACAATTATAAATGAGTCAGCGAACCCGTAAGGGTTTAATAGTACTTTTGAGGTACTATTTTTCAGACGTATTCGCCAAATTAATGCAACATAAACCGTGACTATTTTTGATTCAGAATTTGGCACAGAAACCCCATTGTTCCATAATAGAATGTTTGTATTCTTTAGCTCTACAAATCTGTAGCTTCGTACAATTTTTACATATTAAGCAGTCGAGTGAAAATTCTTATTGCTTGCTAAGTCACTAAATAAGAGGTAACTTTCAGCGATAACTCGACATTCTTCTTATAATCCATTCATTGACTATAGAGATACCGACATACGTACATCATTATCAACCACGTTCGTAGATTTTATTTCAGTACGCACATTCGATAATGATTTGTCACTCAATGTAAAAAAAACACGCTGCTTACAACATCCATATCGTTTTCACGGTCATGTCCTCAGCGACATTCGATCGTAAAAAATGTTTTTCACGAGTAAAATCTATTTATCGTACGCAAAGAATCTCTACAAAAATAGTGCAAAATTTGTTGGTACAAGATCATCGTCAGCTTGAAACAATGATCCAACTCTCGGATAAAAAAACGACGTATACGCACTATCATAACGCGTACGAGAGTTATCTTGTTCTCTTTTCTACGACGATGATTCACACAGCAACTATCGATTACGTAATATATCCACACACGTGCCTAATATGAAATAATTGTCCCGCACTAGTAGGGTGTGCTTATAACGGTATATATACACGTACTGCTTCGAATGTTTTGTCTCATTTGCGAATTTGCACATTTATACCGTCGATTCCATTTTGCAGGATACGTGTGTACCTCGGTGTCTCAGCCAGTTTAATCGAGTTTTAACGCGAGAGATTGATTTCAGTCTTACAACGAGCGTGCACAGAGTGATTGAATGGACGGTATGCAAGCTTTTTCATTCGCGTGTTCGGATTTTATACAACGTCGCGATAATTGCATTGAGTCTTGTACAGTTGATGTATGATGGTAACGTTGTAACTTGGATGACGCGGTGTAATTTGTATAAGTAAATTTTGTAGTCGATAATCCTCCGGGTTACAATAATGAAATTCTAAAAGTTGTTCTCGTGTCAAGGCTAGGAAAATCTATTTTAGTTTTAAGCGTGACAATTAGAATAAATAGAAAGGGAGCAATGGTTTGTCTCGTGCCTAATCACGTGTTTTCTTTGACGTTATTAATGAACTACAATCGATTGACAACGATTGACGTTTTATTTTTGTAGCTTTATGAAAACCCGGTCTTTTTTGGTCGTACTTGTATTTAAGATACGATGTATACATTTTCACAAACGTCACCTGTGGTGCTTTGTATCTAAAATTTTATTCACGAAATAAAACTTTCTAATACCAATTTGTAGATTCTATTTCCTTTTTTTTCTTTATTTGGTGCCAATTTCACAATACAACTCTCCTAGTTAGTGATGTCTGGTTTGTTTTTTGAGTAATTCATTTGTATAAAAAGATTGTTGCTTCAAAGACACCGTTTGTACAATAGAAAAGCATATATCGGGAGATAATGGTCTAATTTTGTACCGATTTTATTTATATGCGCCAATCAAATTGATTTAGATGCACGTGTTCACCATCTTTAGAATATAAAACAGTTTCGTGATCCACGTTTCCTTACGAAAATGTTGATTTATTAGTTGAACGAACCTGTTGGAAGTACTTTGAATTGTTATAAAGATCAAACATTGGCTGAAATTAAAAAAAAACTTCCACCGTCTTTCAACGTCGAATGTATACCGCTGACGTTAGTTTTCATTATTTATACAGTGTTGCAATAGAAATGAACAAAGTCACACGCGACGACGTGTCAGATCAATCAAACTTTATCAAAATCTAGTGTTTAATCGGAATAGAAACATTTGCGACGTACAAGAAGCAGATAAATACAACAAAATATTTGCGATAACAAATTTTCCAATCGTCTGCATACGAAAAAGCATTTTATCTGTAAAAATGTACAAAATGTTATGAAGTAAACTAAAATGTACAGACGAATTTTATGACATACTTGCAGCAGAAAATTTCCAGAATTTTATTTTGAAACCGGTTTCTTCCAGATTCGATGATCAAAACTAATTTTCAAATCTTGTACTCTCTCTCTCTCTCACTTCTCAAGAATTTCCTCCTGACGTCGAAGAAAAAAAAAGACCACGAGGATATAAAATTAAAAGAATGCAATATTGATAATCGCTCTGTCACCAGTGCGATTTATAAATTCGCACGTGAGTATCGTGATATCGTCATTCACTCCGCGTGTCGCGATAAAATAGTCGTGTATACACACTCTTCACGCACGAGGAAATTTTTTTAGTCAACGATCCACATGTGGTCTCGTGGCGTCTATATCTTATCGGCGTGATGTCGCTTGATTCAATCTTTTGTAACGGCTTCCGTGCTTTTTATTTAATTCGGCAAATATGACGCAAACTTGAGTCTATTCTCCGGTTCTTTTAATGACTCGCAATAAATTACTGTAGATTCACAAGTGGTTATTTCGTGTTTTGTTGTAATCTCTTTGGCATTGTTATAAATGTAGTATTATATAACAGACTTTGCATAGCACGCCGGTAATATTTCAACAGTTTTAACTATTTCAAATTTCCCCAAGCTTCACAAAACAAAATTAACGACGATTTGTAATTACGCTAAGTCGTATCAATGTCGATATATGGTGTGCCTTTTAAGAGAAGCAATCGGCGTGTAATAAATAACTCGAACTTTCAACGATATAAGTCAAGTCTAATTTTTCAGTGCAATAATCAAATAATGTTTCGTTGTATAGCCACCGATTGCGAAATTTGCATCTCGTGACTCGAGCGTATTCGTAACAATGGGTAACCACTTTAGTTTGACGCTTGTTACACAAGTATAAATCTGAGTAAAGCTATAGTTTTTTGTAAATTTACAATCCGTAGTTATATATCGATTGTTTTTTACCATTTCTGTTTCTTTGAAAAACATCCTACTATTCGAACTAGCTTCTTCGAGTTCTCGATATTTACACCTGTATGTGCACGACATGTTAGTATCGTTTCTAAAAGTACGAGCTGCGCGTATAGATATCTCAGTTTTGCTATCGCTGCGCACGCGTATACGTACATTTACGTAAAGTCAACGATACATTTTTCAAAAAATACATTATTTTGTTACACTCGTTAACTGCAAAGCACACGAGGTAAAAGGTAAAAAACCTGTTATATCGCACGCTCTTACAGTTGATTGGTATATTTATAATAGTAGCTTTCGGATTTGCAAATATATGTATGTACGACGTTAGTTTTACGATCTTGGGTAACCAAAGTGCACGTGTTTTTGTCTATATACGTGGTCGCTCTCTCACTTGACTTTTCGCTTGTCGGGTGTGAATTTAAATCGCTTTATTTTTTCAATAGTTTGTACAAAGGTAATTTATTTGTACATAGATCTCAAAGAAAAAATATCGTTTTAGGAGTATTGTTTTTGGATTGTATTTAGATGTCATTTCCCACAGTGCAAACAAATTATTTCCTTCAAGTCCCGTTTAAAAGATGACTTCAGTCGGATATTCACGCAATGAGTTGCTCTCATAACAATGTTACCTCTCTCTCTCTGCGACTCTCTTGACTGAAGAGCTAATTGTTATCGAACAATTTATCGGCATCACCTCTCTTGGCAGCTCTTCGCGACTCGCGCGCGGGCGTTCCACCGACCTCTTTTCTTTTATACTCGCGAGGATCACGATCTCTTCGTCAAGTTCGAAAGCTTGAAATGTAATTAGGATGCTTTATTCGCATTAACGTTTTATTTGATTACTCGATAGTGAATTGGGTTTACGATGGAATGAAAATAGAATTCACTTGTCTCTCTCTCTCTTCTGTATTAATACGTTTAAATTCGAATGAAGATATTCAAAATTGATAACGTGTGAATTGTTTTTGTTTCAGAATATTTAATACGAAAACGACAAACAAACGACTACGATGGCAACCCTAAGACTTTTAGCGGCTGGTGCGAGCGCGGTAGGCGCTGGCGCACTCACCTCCTATTATTTACTCACACCAGAGAATACAGTAAGTATATTACAAGTATGATGGGAATATTACTTTAATTGATTATATTCACGATCAATTGGTTAAATTCCAGTGGGATAATAAAAAACGATTTTCATATTTGATGCATGGCTTGTTGACGTTGTATAATGCAGAACTTTATTATTTTTATCGAGTGAAATGATGAATAAAAATATCGAACTGGCTGTTTAATGTTTTATAATATTTATTAATAATCGCGTTTTAATACACTACATTATTATATGAAAACTTATAATGATACAATTGATGCTGTGATTTGCTCTAACATATACATTCAATTTTCAATATACAATTAAAAATAGTCGCGGTGATGTTAAAAATTAGTGCCTATCTTAAAATGTATTTATAATTATGATATAAGAAATCATTTGTATGATTGTTTTCAAAAACATGAATAGTTATTATAATGTACATTAAATTTTTTCGATAATTTGAACAGTCTACATATAAAATATTATACAAAGTACTTATTCGTATAAATGTCAATGGAAAGGAATTAGGCCTCTTTTCGACGTATAAACTGATTTTAAAAAACTAAAGACAGAATTTATGTATATACACTAATAATCATAAAGAAATCAGGTATTTGCACTTCTAATCACAATACTTTTGAATGAATGTTATTTATATTGTTATTTCTATCAATAACAAATGTAATCTAATAATTTTGAGTTCAACTTTGGTCTTCTTCTTTTTGTTCTTCTTGATTCGCTTCTATCTAATTTATCAACTCTGTGTCTTTTAGGTACATTATTTACATTTTTGGCTATTACATCCTTATCTTGATCAAGTTTCTCTTCACTTCCATTCATTTTAAGATTAGTCGTATTCCTTTTTTGGGTAGTTTTTACAACTACACTGTCCTTGTTTTCCATTTCCTTTGTATCTAATGCTGAATTAATTCCTAGTATCATTTCAATTTGCGATAGTGGCATTTCTGAATAAGACTGCAAATCCTTTGGTTCATTCATATCTGCAGATTCGATAGAAATGTCAAGTTTCTCTTTTTCAGTTGTATTAACATTTATAGCAGATGGATCGACATCATTTGTATCAATGCACGGTTCAATAATATCTGTTGAATTATCATCCGTTATCGTTGCATCTTTTATAGGAACCATGTTTTCATTGACGTAGGTGCCATTGTTTAAAGGATAAAGATGGCTAGATTTAAATCCTTTCTTAATATTGGCAGTTTCAAATACTTGAGGAAATATTTTTTCAACCACCTTTACAATATCTCTGATTTTCAATGGTTTTGAACGAGCAGCAATCCATGTTTTACAAGCAGTATTTACTTTAGTTCTTAAATTAACAAACACTTTATCTTTCAATGGCTGAAGCTTGTTGTAAGTGTGCAAAGGCAAGATTAACATGAATACACCATTTTCTTTAGCATATGCAGTTGCTTCGAGTGATATACACGAGGCATGATTGTCTAAAATCATCAAGCATGGATTTGCCTTATCACATTGTGTGATATTCACGAAATGTATCAAATAGTCCAAAAAATCACTTTTTGACATCCATCCACTTTTGTTTGAAACTCTAACGGATCCTTCTAGAGCTTTCTCTATCATGTCAGACGTGAAACTTTTTCTTGGTACGATAAACATAGGTGTCAAAGCTGAACCACTTGCGGAAATTGTTGATACCATAGTTGTAAATTCATCTAAAAAGAAAAGATATATTAGTACAAATGACAAATAATGCATATAAATAATATTGTATTTGTTGTTTTCAATCAATACCTTGTCCAACAGTATCTAATTCAACTGTCTCCTTCTTGCCACGACGTGCCACAACTCTATTGGGCTGGTCAGCTGTAATAAAAGCTATTTCATCAACTTTAAATATCTTATCATCTTGAAATTTAAAGTTGTTCAATAATTCTTCATAGTTTTTATAAAAGGTTTGAATACTGTGGGTGTTGAAATTACTAATGTTACTTATGCTTGGATGGCGTTTCAAAAAAGCATTTAACCAATCTTCTCCTGCCATTTCATTTTCCATCCAAGTTTGACGTAAGTCTAATTCTTTCAATAGTGCAAACTCAAATGCAAATTTCCTTATATTCACAGGTCCTAACCCTACACAATAATTAGTGGAATCTATGACTCGTTCCGCAAACTCATATTCCAATTCTTTGGTAAAAACTTGATTAAAGTTTTTAAGCGCTTTGATCTCCTTCTCCTTTGTGAAATCATAATATTTATATCTGTTCAAATGATAATACAAGGATGATACTTTAATACCATATTCATCAGCCACTTTTGTTAATGATTTAGAATCAACTTTTATTGCTTTAACGGCTTTTAATATATGTTCTTTGTTATATTTACTATAAGTTGACTTTCGTTGATATGTTCGCACCATGTTGACTCTGCAAATAAAATATAAATTCATTTAACAAACTTTACGAAATTACCCCAATTAATATTGCTTTCGTAATATTTACTTAAAAATAAAATCACTACCTATATGAAATACGATGGTCACAGTTCAAATGATTTAATTCGGATAATCACAACATAATTTTTAAGTGAAAATTAAAGAAATAGTCAAAGTCAAACTATTATTTTTCACGCTACCCTACCTAACCTCAAATACGTCTCTGCAAATTTGTGCCATTTAATTGAATTTCATCAATTACACTTTGCGATTCACGAAACTTGGGTGATAATTGATTAAACTATCTTTTATAAAATTCAGTATTTACGAATCAACGTTGTAAATATTAGTATTGACACTTTAGAGAGCGAAATACTTTTTGTTTAAAAATAACTATTGATCGATTGACAACCATTGGCGTCCACCTAACAACGCTGGTCTCAAAGTAAAAATCTACATTACCGACGTCGATGACCCGTTCATCGCGCCTGGCGGTAAAATTGAAATTGCTTTAAAACGTTTAATTATTTTGGCAGTTTGATTACACAATAATTACACGACGTATTGTTCATTGGAGAATAATTAGGTAATAGTAAAATAAAATTAAAACAAAATCAAACAGTGCAATATACCGATCGTCAAAATTCTCGTTAAAATATATTTCAGCGTGCGACATACGAATCTCCATTACGACAGATAAAAAAACGATGCTTTGTTTGATAGGTACACGCAGAAAAAGCACGACCACCGAAAAGGCCCTTGCCGTCACGAGAGGATCAAGTAAAAGCCTTGAAGAAAGGAGAGGTATACGACGTTCTTATCATTGGAGGCGGAGCTACTGGGGCAGGATGCGCTCTGGATGCTTGCACACGAGGTATCGTATGATTAATCTTTGATCATTCGAATGATATACGTCAACATAAATGTTGTAAGACTCAAAGTGGTTGTTAAAAAAACCCTTTCGTTGGATTGCGATATTGATACGTTGTGTCGCCAATACACGAGCCTCCTTCAAATACATTGAATTGGATGTTTGATTGAAACCGTGGATTCGTTTGAGTGTTCCCAACGAAAAAAAACTGATATAGTTCAGTCACAGGATAGCTCGAAGCACACTTTTTTAGATGCGCGTAACGAAAAGTACAATTGCGTGTCAATTCGTCTTATAGGTCTAAAGACCGCGCTGATAGAAGGCGACGACTTTGCATCAGGCACGTCCTCCAGGAGTACCAAGCTCATTCACGGTGGTGTTCGATATTTGCAAAAGGCCATAATGCAACTCGACATCGAACAGTACAGAATGGTCAAGGAGGCCTTGCACGAGCGAGCATCGATGATACACAACGCGCCACATCTTGCCCATCCCTTACCAATCATGCTTCCAGTTTACACGTGAGTTTTATGACGAAATTATTATTCTTCGAAATATCAAACTCTCACGAAGTGGGTCTTCTTCTTTTTACGCAGATGGTGGCAAATACCTTATTATTGGGTGGGTATCAAAGCATACGACATTGTGGCTGGCAGCAAGACTGTTAAATCTTCGTATTACCTAAGCAAATCAAATGCACTCGAACTGTTCCCCATGTTGAAGGGTGACAAGTTGACTGGTGCGATTGTTTATTACGATGGTATGGTAACGATGTTTTTTTGAGTAGAATTTAACAAAAATATCGAATTTACGAAGCACGCATATCACTTGTTTGACAGGTCAACAAGACGATGCTCGCATGAATCTTGCCGTGGCTCTAACAGCGTCGAGACACGGAGCGACTGTAGTGAATCACGTTACCGTAACGAATCTTCTCAAAGGTTTAGATAGAGTAAGCGAACAATTTGCCAATGTCTTTTCGCACCTTTTTCAATACGAATCTTACTATAACGAACGTCGTTATTTTTCATAGGACGGAATGCGTGTTTTGACTGGAGCTCGCGTACGCGACGAAATTACCGGTGAAGAGTTCGACGTCAAAGCACGAGCGATTATCAACGCGACTGGTCCATTCACCGACAGTATACGTAAAATGGACGACCAAAGTGTACCAGAGATTTGCTGTCCTTCGTCGGGTGTGCACATTGTTCTACCTGGTTATTACAGGTACTTCGCGCGTGAAAATAGTGTTTGGTCGCAAATCAAACGTATTAATTTTACACTTCGTTTATAGCCCTGACCAAATGGGTCTCTTGGATCCAGCAACAAGCGATGGCCGTGTGATCTTTTTCCTCCCGTGGCAGAAGCACACGATTGCCGGCACGACGGATTTGCCGTGCAATGTCACGCACAACCCGAAGCCGACCGAAGATGAAATTATGTTCATCTTGCAAGAAGTTAAGAACTATCTGAATCCCGACGTTGAAGTCCGCCGAGGTGACGTATTGTCAGCTTGGAGTGGTATACGACCACTTGTCTCCGACCCCAACAAACCGAATACTCAGTCGCTTGCTCGCAATCACATCGTTCACGTTAGTCCATCCAAACTCATTACTATCGCTGGTGGCAAGTGGACAACTTACAGAGCTATGGCTATGGAAACCATTGACGCGGCTGTTAAAGGTTCGCTAATACATACAAGTTTCTCAGAAGTATTACAAGATATTTAATATCTTGTAATAATTGTACATTTTAGCGTGCGACCTCAAACCGGAAAGACCATGTCAAACTGATGGACTTCTGTTGGAGGGAGCTCATGGCTTTTCACCCACCATGTACATTCGATTAGTACAGGACTTTGGTCTCGAGTGCGAAGTTGCTCAACATCTAGCTAAGAGCTATGGCGATCGTGCTTTTGCTGTTGCGAAAATGGCTGCACTTACTGGCAAGAGATGGCCCATCATTGGTAAGAAATTGCATCCTGAGTTCCCGTACATTGATGCCGAGGTAAGCTATTCTTGTCTTATTCAATGGTATTCCTTCAACTCTCAAACGTCACTGAACAAATTTGTAATTTGCACAGATTCGTTACGGTTGTCGAGAGTACGCAAGAACAGCAATCGACATGATCGCGCGTAGATTGCGGTTGTCTTTCCTGAATGTGCAAGCAGCCAATGAAGCTTTGCCAATGATCGTAGATATCATGGCTGAAGAGTTAAAGTGGTCCGAGGAAGAAAAGAAGAAACAATTGAAAGAGGCTAGTGAATTCTTGGCTAACGAGATGGGACAAATCGTCAACAGAGCATCTCGCGACAAGATTCCCATCAATCTCACCAAAGATGAGATTCAACTCTACATTAAACGCTTCCAGATCATCGACAAGGATCGCAAGGGATACGTCTCCATTAATGACATCAGACGAGGACTTAAGGTTCAATTTTCATTGACAAAGATTGTATTGTTTACTTTTTTCGGTTCGTCGTGTCGTATCTTCCAAAATCCAAAATCCAGATTTCTTTGTTTTTAGATTGAGCTCCAATAGTTACATATTTTCACTTAAATTTATTCATAATTTTTTTCTATTATAAATACTCGCGGCGAAAAGTTCAGTTGAAAAGTAATCGAATCTTTTCGAAAAACAGAAAGATAATGAAATTTGGTAATATAGGTATGCGGCATAAAAATGACTGATCCGGAGATGCATTTGTTACTGAATGAAATTGATGTCAGCTACAATGGGCAGCTGGAACTTCAAGATTATCTTCAGGTAATTAAACGTTTACGGTAATGTTAAAGCTTTGTTTCTTTTTTGCATTGCGCAGCTGTTCGGTGACAAGGACGTCCCGGGTGAAGAGCTTCACGAAATCTTGAAAGAAATCGACACTAACATGAACGGTCAAGTCGAACTGGACGAATACCTTCAGGTCTGTCAGCCAGTGACATAAAAAAAAATTAAAAAAACAAAAAAAAAACAAAAAAAAACAAAACAAAACAAAACAGAATGAACACTTTTCTCCAAGACTTAATTAACTAATTTCAAGGAGAAACTCCGCTTTTGTGCAGTGTTATATGTTTTCCTGAATTTAATTTTTGACCGCTAATTTCATCGTGCATGTGATTCAGGAAAACTGTCCATTAATATATAGTGACACTGTGCTTGTTATCATTACCACTAGAACTTGCATCCCTATAACTGCACTAATCATTGTTTAGCGATACTTATGAAAATGAGCTGTAAAATATCGCTTTCCGATACTAAATTCCTTATTTATAAGTTATTCAATTCAAGCCTTGCGAATGACCTAGGTATAGTTGCGTGATTTTATTTTGCTAAAAACACGTGAACCGTTGTTTGCTTAAAGGTTTATTTGCGTGTTAAACATTCGTTACAGAAGGAATTACATTTACATCTTTATTTTCCAATGAATTGCCGTTCGCTTTAGCCAGTCAAAACATCAAATGCACGATTACTTAAAAGAATCCATGTACTAATTTTCTTATTAAAGCATATGCAAGTGTTCAGTAGTATTGAATTACTTGAACGTTACAATTACAAATACTCCATGGTGTTGGACTGTAAAAGAAAATCTTTGCATTATACCGATCTTCGTTTATTTGCACGGTATACGGATTTTATTTAAAGTATCAAACTATTCTCGCATTCTTGATCGGATATTTTTAATTCGAATCCACGTAAATTTGCTGCATATATAGTTTCCATAACTCTATCTCAATTTCAATCGCAATCATAATTTCACGCGAAGAACTGAGTGCTTATCTTTGTCTACTTGACCTTTTGAAAACTGAATAATTTTAAATAAAATTAAAAGTTTTCGAATCCATTAGGTAACGCCCAAACATTGACAAAAATTAACGTCAAGTTAATATACGTAATCCACATCCATATTTTGATAAGATTGTAATTTTATTATACATTTACGCATAAACATTCTAGTGTCAGATATGAATTCAACGAAATTTAACGTTTCCAAGGTGTTGACAATCAAAATACTATCCCTCTTCATTATTTGAATGTTGAGTCGAATAAAGACATTGTTAAAACATTGAAGTTAAAAGCACCTTCTGGACGTTCCATTTTGTTTGTGCATGATTTTGAACTACAAACATTGTACTGATAATTTACCAATAATTTATTTATAGCTAAAATTACAAAAAAAATCTGTATATATTATACAGAATTCCCAGTTAACGAACGTAAATCATGAGTACAACGTCGTTGAAGAAAAAGTACATTGAATCCCTTCGGCGCGTAAACAAGAGTATATTAATCGTACGTTTTGTCGTGCTTTACAGATGATGTCCGCAATAAAGTCTGGTCATGTGGCTTACTCGAGATTCGCGCGAATGGCGGAGATGGAGGAAGCTCAACACGAAAAAGACGTCCTCAAGAAGAAGATCAGTGTAGAGCGGTCAGGTGGTGGACTCTAAACAATTCGTCGTTATATAGAAGAATTATATCGCATCTCCCATTTTTCGTAACAAATAATAGCTCATCCTTCTAAATCTTTGTCTCAAAATCTACAGAGATTTTCCTGTTCTATGTCGCGTCAGTCATCCCTCCCACTTCGCGTTATTTATTGCATTAACCTAGGAAAAAATTTTTAATTGAATTTTCGAAGCGATAGCGTCACTTTGACGCGTATTGTGTGTCAAAGTGTCTCGAGTGACATTTTTTTAATCTCGTACTTTATACGCGGCGTACATCCACTCTATTGTACAGACAATTATCGAGTATGATCAATCGAGATGCTATTGTAACGTTGAGTGGCGGAGTGAGGCTTTCCTTCGAAATGAACAAAGTATGTATAGCCGTTACGGCGCAATTAGGCTCGTTCAATTTTCTCTGTGTAGTAATAATTGATGCACTAAACAAATTTTTCATTTTGAAAAATAGTATATCGTCTTTTATTGGCCAATTGATCTCATTATCATAAAGTCAACTATGGAAACATAAACTACGTCTACGCTGTTTTAAGGAAGATGTTGTGCACTGTTGGTTTTTGTCCTTTTTTTTCAAAGGCGTAAATCGTCGAGAAAGCGTCAATATATTGTCTATGAGATTATTAATACTTGATTCTTCGCAGACTCTGAGATGTAACTTTTATAGTTGGAGTCAGACTTATTGCCTTTTTCGATATCAACCGAGAGATAAAACTTACAATGTATATCAAAAGCAAAGTGTAACTTTTTCATGTACGATGAATCATGAATTCATTTATAATAGATGATAATGCGTGTGTATATAAGAAAAAAACTCATCTATTTCTCGGTATAAGGTTGTGCGACCTTGAATTTGTTATTGTATTTAAGCATTAGATTATTATGGTATTTAAACAATAATATTTCACGAACGCGTGACGCTATTATTTATTTCGCCGGCAATATCATTAATATTGCATTGTCTTTATTGGCAAGAAAGTCGTGATTATTAAGAACAAAAAATATAAGAGTATGTTTAATGCTCGCTCATTGGCACTCTCGCTCGAACGATTTGCATAACTTTCGTGTTAAATATAACATTGAAATTCTCGTAAATTGATTATTTATTTCTTGACCTCCTCCATTAGTACCACTCCGCAAACACAATTCATTTGTTTTTAATTTTATTCGAGAAATTTAAAAAAAGTTTAAGTCCAGTATTTCGTTTCAAAATGTCCTTCTTCAACTAAAGATCGAAAGCGAATAGACACAGTTTAGTAAGTCTAAATATCCGAGACGATATAATTAGTAGAAAGTAAATTCCATTAGCTGCATGCAAGAAGTCTATAAACGAAAGTATATATAACGTATGTTATATAAGCCTTTTAGGAGATGGCTAATATTTGCTTTTGAAAAAATAAAAAAAAGCAGTCAAAAAAGTGTCACTGGTAAGCACGCGGTATAAGGGAAACAAAACGAATCGAAAAGTGGCGTCTTTCGAGACGCGGAGGTTCCTGAAAACGCAATAAATGTAAAGTATTCGGGAATTATTTCTTCACATTTTCAACAATCAAATTAACCTCTGTGCTCTCATTCAAAATAATATACATCGTTTCCATTTTCACCAAAACAAAAAAAGAACTTGCACGTAGTGTATTCAATTTTCTACTCAACTAAAGCTGCTGAATAAAAACATAAATCCTTTAATTTATAGCTGAGTAGAGCTATATAATTTAAGTCCATTAGCGACGCAATATGTTACGATGTACAAAAGACGCAGTGTCGCGAAACTTCCGATGAGCAACAATAGCTCTCCAGCGAAGAAAAAAAGAAAAAATGTTAACTACTTCCTCTCTGTTGCGCGCTCTCTCTCTCTCTCTCTCTCTCCGAAAGAAAAAAATCAATATACATCACAGCACGAACGTCCCCCTTTGCTTAAATTTCAGGCCAATCTTCATTCTGGCGATTGGGGATTTTTACTTCACCCTATGTACTCACACGTACGCGATGAGAAAAAGCACATCGTAGGAGAGCTAAGGCCGCATGCTTATCAGGGTGTGTCCTATAATACAACATCTCCAGCCCCTTAGCGGCGTTCGCTGCTTCTGCTACTATACAGCCTCCCCCTTTCTCGTCAAGGGAGGGGGGGCGGGTTCATAAGGTATATAAAACAAGCTTCTATATATATCTACTACAGTTTAGGTGACCTGAGTGTGCTGATAAGAGAGTTTCGCGCCGACGCGACGAAGACGCGTTGACGTTCTCTCTACGATTGTCGGCGAAAATTTCAAGAACGATTAAAAAAAATTATTTGTTATCCGTGTTTCGTTGGGAAACGTTGAGACGCGGAGGAGTACCCGATGGAAGAAGCACCTGTATCGAATGTAGAACCTCGAACGATGGCTGTTTGGAGTGAAAAATACATCTGTTCAAAGTTGGAGTTGACATCCAAAACTATACGGGCAATATACACCATGAGATTTGGGAATGGAGTACGAACGGTGCATCTGCTAAAAATCGGGGCTTAGATAATTATCCCATTCTGAAAAATTGTCAAGTTCCTCTAATTGAAGCACTGAAATTTTACAAATGTTTACTCACGCTAAATAAGTACCTTCGTTCACCTTGATAAAAGCTTAAAAATATATTCCCAAACAATTCGTTCTATATGCCGACGGAACAAAAAGAATTCAGCAAAAATACACTCCAAGCCAATACTGAATAAACATATACGGCAAATGGACAGTATATTACGTATATATAAGAGGGTAAATATTAACGATGGTTGACGCGTATCGTGGGAGGCGGCGCTTCGACTAGTACGCAGCCAGCTGCTCGTTTTACTTTGCTTTCGTTACCAATCCATCTTATTTCTCTTTCTCCTGCGACTTTCGACTCGAGTGCTTTTCAAATATACAATCGAATACACGTCACACACGTTGTGATATCTTTTATCGATCGTATATCAATCAGCACACCTATATTTAACTATACGCGCGAGGGTCTTCTATAGGGGAAATTGAGACTTTAAAGGTGGATTTCAACGTTCAAAACAACATTTCCGTGCCAATTTATGACACTGAGGATAATTAACGAGTCACATCGTTGGGCGCGTCGCGTGAGAAAACATTATTCGTCAACGTTATAATCACGAGACAGTATTACGAGGTAAAAACCTCGACTGTCGTTATTCTATAAATACACAGTCGTTTTATTAGGTCAAGTTGACGCTGAAAATGTACAACGTTACACGCTGACTAAATTCGTGAAAGCTCAAACTTGTAAAATAATCGAACTCCAGATCTGTCGCAATCGTTTGTCGCTTCAGTCGGCAACTCGAACGGACAGTCATATCGTTAGACCGCGTACGTAAATTGTACTTTTCTGAAACACTATCGCGTGGATAACGTGTAACTATAAAATCCAATAGTCGGATCACCTCCTCCCCTCTACGAACAAAAACGACACCTTCGATTCATCGGTAAGTTTTGGCGAACGCTCGAAACGTTCGCCAGTCGGTTCTCCAATCGAAGGGTCACTTTGACAATACGAAACGTACATTATACGTGTTTCCCCGCCTATTAGCCAGAGGAGGGAAGTACGAGAGGCGCGAACTTAGTGCGCGCCTGCAAAAATTGTATATCGAGGGCCGTGCGCGATGATCGCTCGCGCCTGCCCCGCGACTCCTCCCAATGCTCGACTACGCGTATGCTGTACGACCTCTATGGCACGATGTCGCGCAATACACGAGTACACGAGGAAAACTCTGGTGCCACGATCAATCGCTTCTTCAATCTTATTCGAGGATGAGTCTGTCCAATCCAAGGAATCGACTAGTCACGAGTGCACGCTCGACAAAACGCGTATCACCCTGTGACAATACCCGTTATCATGGCTCTACGTATAATGGATCGTCGTACCATACGCGCAACTATACGCGAGCAATCGTGATATAAAAAGATCGAGTTCCAAAAACGAGTATCGAAACAACGATACCTGTGGTACTATTTAGAGCAGTCTATTCAAACGAAAAACGACAGCCTGGTTCGAGATTAAAACAGATGCAAATGAAACAACTCCAATACGAGATAGCGACGACATTTTCAATTCAAACGAGTGTACGCATAAGCGTTAGTGGAGAATTTGATAAGGAGCTACTTACGTAAGAAAATTGTCAACGTATACGCGGCTCCGCAGCACGTATAAATAGACACCTAAACTCGCGTTTTCTTTTTGGACGTTTATGCGTGGATAATTCCAGCAACCACTTGTTGTTTTATAGGTCGTCAACGCGTTCGTTAGATTTTGTACCGACGTCGTCTTGGGAATTTGCCTGTGTGACGACGTTGACTTTCGCGAGAAACCGAATTTGAAACAAAGGCTCGCGTTCCTCGTAGATCTTGCGATCAATTACAGTTGGAAATAATTAATATTACTCGTTTAAAATGGGAAAGTGACCTAGCTAACGTAGACGGTCGTTGCGCGGCAAAGTAACCGCGGTAAAGGTGAGCAAAACTGCAATATACCAGGAGTCCTCGTACTTTGTCCCTTGCTCGCTAGTGGATGGTCTTGAGAGTAGTCGCCACGCGGTTCGTGAAAAGCACGTGGTACGTCGGGTATATACACAAGGGGGCGAGATCATCGGGGGGGATGCTCTCTACCCAATCGCGTTCTCTGCGCCGCCCCACAGTGTGTACCCTATGTATACTCGCTATACGGTTATCGCTGTACGGTTGCAGCTTATAGCGTGTACATGCATAGTTTTATCGTTGAAAAATATGCACTTTTTGGGCCTTTGTATTTGTCGCAAAAATACCGGTATCCAGGTACATAGACAGGCGTCTCTGTTCTCGTTAATTTATACGTAGACCAACATCTTACAACGTTGTTGGTATCACGTATCTTTTGGTATCGATTGGCGAGTGGGATATTGCATTATACATCGTCGTTCAGAAGAGAGGAGAAAGCCAGTGCGCAAGACACGTGTCTTATATAAATGTGGGCATGCAGCGCGTACACGTTTGTAACGAGAACGATGGGCGTCGTACACGAACATTCCTGTTTCACCTTTCTCTCTCTCTCCCGCGAACGCGACGCGTTGCATGTGTTGGCTCGAGTGTGTGCGCGTGAGGGCGTGTGTTAATATGGTCGCCTCTTTACGCCGCCAGCCAGATGTGGCCTGCCTGCCTGTCTGCTCACTCTATTTCCGAGACTCTACTTTCCTTTCAAATTATTTCAGCCAATCACGCTCGCTTAGCGCTTCTGTTCAAAAAGCGCGCTAGATTTTGAATGTTCATCAAACGTACATTTGTATCGAGTCTGTTCAAGTGTCATTTTAATATGTCGACTCGACTCTTTTTCTTTGTTCAAGACGATTACAATATGATTGGTACTTGCACTTGTGGCAAAAGACTATTAATTGAACTCTTTTGTAATTGGTAACGGTCAAGTGTGCACAGCCTTGGGTCATGTTTTATTACATCTGCTCGGAACGGTTCAAGATTTATTTTATAATTATTGGGTTTTCCCCTTGGATTTAATTATTGGATTTTCCCCTCGGATCTACTTACTGGGGTTTTCCCTCGGATTTATTTTTATAAATAAAGTTATTTGTACAAATTACGACAAATCACCACTCGATTAATCTTAATAAACGACGAAATTATGATTTTTTGGCAAAAGCATGGCAATATTTTTAGTAGTATCGAACAATTATTAATACAACTATTCGAGTGTGTTCGGATATACTTGTCGGTATTTTACTCGTCCCAATTGTCTAAAAGTCGTTAAAATCCTGTACTTCAATGTTATGTAGGCCCGAAAAAAGATCCGGAAGAACGATCCCGTTTATTCTTTCGAAGTAAACAATTGCTAACGATGAAATGTTTGTTAAATCGTTCAAAAACTAACGAGATATTGACGTTGAGTGACCCGGTAACGTGACGCGTTCCGTGTGACGTGTCATGTGAACAGACCGACGCCAAGTTGGACGCGCTTGCGCCATAGCTTGTCTTTCCGAGTTTCTCCCACTCTCATTCAGTCGGCCAGCATATACAGACGTACACAGGCATCTGGGTATTCTATTTCTAGTTGTGAGCGTGTGTTAGTCTGCAGCGAGGCCGAAAAGGCGTCACGGAGAGTTAAAGGAAGGCGTCCTCCCAGAAGTGACACACCTATCCGACGGCGGAGATTCTCCCGGTTCGTTGCCGTTATCCGTTTGCCGCCGCAGCCGCGGGTGCAGTGCGTGTCTACGATATCAGTGATTGTGTGTGCTGATGCTGTTTCCTTGACTGCCGACTTTAACGGAGAAGGGAGAGAGATAGAGCAAGCGAGTCCGAAAGAGTGAGAGAGAGAGAGAGAGAAAGTGAGCGATCGAGAAGCAGACTCGTATAACCAAACCTCAAGGACTACGAGATGTCTCAAGTGACCATAAAGCAGGTCGACAAGGTAATTCGCATTGAATACTACGAATGGGTATGCATGCAGAGTACAAGACGGTAACACCCTAATGGGATTTTGGATATGTGACTATTTCAAGCGTTTGTGCAGCGTTGGATGCGTGTGTTCTGGCTCTAAAGGCTAAATATACGCGCTCGTCGACTTTGTTGTGTGTGCATGTGCGTCGGTGACGCCAAAGAGAAAGAGAGAGAGAGAGCTACTGCGAGACGCTATTCGCTCTGAAATGTGCATGCGTATAGTGTACTAGGACAAAGTAAACTTGGGACGAGCGCGCTACGGGGGTCGATTACAACGTCTACACGATTTACTACAATTATATATTCCGTACCATTAACTCACTGGATTCCAAATACGTTTCGTAGTCACAAGTTGTTCTCAAGTCTGCCAATTAACATTCTTTAGCTCACTAACAAACATTTATAGCAGCCTAATCGAGGACCATCCAAACCTCTTTCCTCCTCCACTATCTTATTTTCCTGATTCACATCCGTCTATAAAAAAAACAGTATAAGAGGAAGCATGTGGAGCTGGCTGACACGACAAGTAGAGGTAGAGAGAAGGAGAGAGCGAGCGTCATCGTCTATTCATCCGTGTGCGGTACGATCGAGAGTTGGAACTCGAATGAAAACCGGCTTCGGAGATGACATAGAGACCACCCAAAGACCGCGTGGTCAACTCTCTCTCTCTCTCTCTCTCTCTCTCTCTCTCTCTCTTTCTCATTTGCTCTCGTTTGCTTTTTGGCCCGCGTTCGTGCATACATTAGAGTGGGTAGGATGGGCTTTTCGGGTACACCACGTGTTTTGAGCTCTCGCGCCCACAGTTGAGTGGGTGGAGGCTGTGGATGTATGCGACGCGAGCAAGAGCGAAAGAGAAAGACAGAGGCCCCTCGTTATCTGTGCTGCGCGCGTGGGCGGAGGGAGACGGGAACGAATTTCATCCCCCTTTTTAGCTCGCGAACGAACGAACAGCTGCCGTGGGTACCTCCCTTTTTAGCTGCTCGCTATGTATATGTATATATCTACGTACGTACACGTATGTACGTTCTCGATGATTCCCGCCCGCCTTGGAAGAAAGGCTTGACCGACCGATCGTTTCTGCCGATGCTCGCTGAGAGGAACAGCGTTGTCTAGTCCGTATAACGCAACCACGTCTTGTGATTAAACGAGTTTTTGTTTGGAGGATTTTTAAAGCAAGCTTCTACGCCAAAACGTTGTAGCAATTGGGGGAATTACGGAAAGTGTCCGTTCACAAAAAACGATAATTGCTCCTTAACTACTGTCGTCAACTGCATCGCTGATTGAATATCTCCGAGACTTTCCGAAAAGCCCTGCGCGCACGCCTAAAGTAACGAAAACATCAGCGATTCAATATTATACAGCAGCGCACAAGCCGAGCAAGCGTCGGGCAGCTATAGTACCAGTCACACTAGAAGCAGGAGCAGCAGGAGCAGCAACAGCAGCAACTCCCCTGGCATATCGTGTCATTACCAAAATGGAACGAAGGGGAGAAGAAGTCGCTCGTACGAAGAGGGTCTTTCTCGCCACTAGTACGGTCCAATCGCCAAGTGGGCGGGTGTTGCTGCATATTGCTTCTGATGCCGTTGAAAGAAAGGCCTGTTCCGTCGGTCCCCCCTTTTATTTTGTTTTGTTCGCTTTTGTTGTGCCGCGCGATCGTACATACCTACTTTGCCCCATGCGGCACGCAAAAGGGATAAGCGGCTTTTGCGCAGTACCTCCCCTTGTGAAATGTATATATACAGCGAAGCGCGTAGATTTGAATTTCGAGCAGCGTGGCAGCTGACGTTGCGCGTTCTGACGCTTCTTTTTCAGTTTTTACGTCGACATTTCTATCGGATCGAGTTTGTTGTTGGCTCAAATATTTTCGCGGAATAATTTAACACGCTTGAGGTTTGCGTTGAGATATCCCATTGAGCAGCTTCGGTTTGATGGCACAATAAAAACGCCAGACGTTCAAGATGTTGTGTACAAAAGGAAAAACATTTCAAGTTGCATTTTACGAGACTCTTTTGTACTACAACCATAGTCCACGGTTAAGCCGAGATAATAATCAGTTTCTCTTTCCAATCATCAGGCGGCATCTTAAAGCCATAAAACTCGTAAAGTTGCTCGATGGCACGTTTGCCAACTTTGGGCCTTCGAGAAGGAAGGGATTTGTAACCAACCGTAAAACGGATTTACCGTGAAAGAACTGCTGCTCGTGCTACTGCTGAAAATAACAGAGAACCACTCGACGCTTAACGTTTGTATTAGCGAACGATTAAACGTCGCGTTAAATATTATCAAGGGGTGCCATCCAATGGTCTTTACCCGTGTGCAACTATCGGCACTCGTGCGCAACTGAAGAATTCGTTTCTTTGCAAAGAACTCGTTTAACAAATTACACAAAAACTTGATTAACGAACAAAATCCGATCCACCAATTAGCCCCACGCATCCCCACGCATTAGTACAATAATCACGTCCATTGTACATTTGCAAGGAATCGTCGCGTTGAATGCCAGATGACGGTCATCGCGACACAAAAGAAATTGAAACCTTACTCGACCACAAAGCCCCTAATAAATACCGAAAATTGACAAGCTAACGTGAACCCGATAAGTCGCGCGCTCTAGTCCCTAGGCGAATTTGGCTCGGAGAAGGCCGAACAACTTGTATACGGAGAGGAGAGAGAGAGAGGGGGGGGGAGAAAGAAAGGGGGGGAGGCGCGAGAGTAGTCGAAGGAGAAACGTTTGCTTCCCCGCGGGGCGACAGCTTCAAGGGGGACGGTCGGAGGCGTCTTTTTACGGTTTGAAAAAGTAACCGGGGATAGAGGCATGGGATGGGCTTTGGGAAAACTCGTACTCGCGCATGCTTGTTGAGAAACTCGGTGCTCTGGTCATTTAGCTACTGACTGTTGGTGCGCGAGTATTATACTATAGATTGTTTGTTCCTCGTTTTTTTTCCTTTTTTTCTTTTCGACACTGCACTCAAATTTTAATTGTACGTGCAGTGAATGAATTGAACGCAAGTTTATTGCGTGGATTGTTTTGGTTGTGGATTTTTAATGGCTTTTGGTTTGATTGCTTTGGAATAGAAACACATTCATTTTGTTGGTAAGCATTTTCACGCAACAGTAGTAATCAACGATATTAACCTTAGCGATACGCTAACTATTATTCGTAGTACGTAGCCTAGTACATTTATTCCGTTAAGCGGATCAATGCATGCATTTAACATTTTTAACGTAATTATGATGAACTTTTTTCAAAATTACTTATTTGAATTATTGATATATAATTGTGTTTTTGTTTAGATTAAAGTTGTTTTTGATGACAAAATAACAGAGTTATCTACTCGATTGATTTGTTTATTTTAGTTCCTATAACTTTACTCGATGATAATTACATAAAATATCACAAATAGAGTATACTAGGTACAGCACTATCATGCACTAAATGTGGCAGCTTCAACTACGAACGACATTTTACATAGCGGTTGAATTTAAGCTCCTCTATGTACATGTCGCTCAGTAACACAACTTGTCATTTGACACCTACCAAATGACAAAAAAAGAACTACTCGTCAAAACGCACATATACTAATCGACTGCATTTTTTTTTCTTCCGATTCACCGTAGTTGGCATCAATAATCCCCGAGCTCATTTCCAACGAGGTACATATACAACTCAAAAACTCACTGATTCCTTAAGAAAACCAGTCAATGTAATTCGATCTTAGTCAAATGAACAATTCACACTTTTTCTAGCAGAAAATCGTTCTAATAACGACGTCGTTGTCAAACTTTGAAACTCTGTTCGCCTTCAATTACTCGAAATAAGTTTTCCATTTCACTGGCAATAAACAAGGTGTTGCTTACGTAATTTCTTAATTATTAACAAATAAATTAGCGCTGTACACGATTCTGAACGCCAGAGCTCACGAAAGCTTTTTTCAAGGCCCGATACATTATTACGTGGAGCATTTTTTTAAACACAATTTTTTCATTTTAAAAATACAGTTTATACAGATTATTTGAAGAAAAAAAAGAAAAATTGAATAAATTGCGTTTATCAACAGAGTGATCCACGTAAAAGTGAGTAAATAATCATATTAGAACGACTTCGAAATTACAATAAAGTAAGCTATTGTTTTCAATTTTTTAAAGTTGGCTGGTTCTCTTAAAGGAATTAATAAAAAAGTATCCCAATCGAATGGTAACCCTCAACAAACTGTCCATTATCAGCCATATTACTTTCCTTGCAGCAAGAGGAATTGGATGAAGCCGAGCAACAAGCTCAACAACAAGCTCAACAAGAAGCTGCTGAACAACAGCAGCAACAGCAGCAACAGCAGCAGCAGCAGCAGCAGCAACAGCAGCAACAGCAACAGCAACTCGAACAACATCAAGCGCAAATTCGCTTTCTCAACGCCAACGTATTACAACAATTGCAACAGCAACAGCAGTCGGCAATTCTTGCAGCGGCTCAACAACAACAGCAAGATGCCGCGGTGGTACAGCAACAGCAGCAGCAACAACAACCCCAGGTTATTACGTTGCAACAGCTGCAGAATTTTATGCCACTGCAGCAGGCGCAACAACAGCAACATGATCAGCAACGTGCTATTTCCATGCAAGCGCTGCCCCAGCAGTTCTTACAGGTAAATTTTGCCGAAAGAATTTTGAACGTGCTTGATTGTTAATCTGTTATATTATAATATCGTCGTACTTCGGTCTCGCAAACTACACGTGATAAACGTTTAAAAGTGAATACACGTGACAAAGTCATTTATCAAAATGGAGCCGATGGTAACAAGTTAGTCAGAAGTTGCGGAAAACCTTTATTCGTGGCTTGTTATCTTGCGATTTATAGGGACGTATGAACTGTGAACTAATTAACTGCAAGTCTCAAGTAACGAAGCACTCCAAAATGTACTTAGCACAAATAATTGCATCGATCGTAAAAATGAAAACAAAAATAGAAAGATGAGCATCTTTAGCTTACTTCGTTATTCGCGTTGTTGAGATAATTCAAGCTTGATTATAAACGTCGACGGGTAATTATGGTATTTTTGTGGTATATGAAGTTAACGAGACTTTCGAAACAGTACAATACAATAAAGACGTGGCTTTGGAGAATGAAAGAAAAGAGTGTGGTAATACCAAAGCATATTGTTAATGAAAAGTCCACGATTATACAATGTACTTGCACTATCGGTAAAATTAGAACGGAATCCATAAGACAGGCACATTATTGCGAGGCTCACCTCTGACTTGTGACCCTTATAATTCACCCCGCGCTCGACCGTCGGCTGGGTATTTGATTTCGCGGGGCATCTAGCGATAACCATTGCTTTATCACAGAGTATAACAGCGACGCGCAACGACTCGTCAGTTAACGCTTCGTCTACCGCGCCGATCGCATGTTGTCGAAAACTTGTTTTCAAATAAAAAAAATCATTTTTTTTCAATAGTTTATTTTATTTTTTTTCTTCAAAATTTAAAACGACCTATTGCTGTTGTTCTTTTTTTTTCTTTTGAGTGAATGACGTCTTGGCTCGAGGTGAAAGTTTAAAAGGTCCCAGTTGAACGATAAGCAACGGGATTTTCATTTGCTTCAAGATAATAAAGGTCACCGATGAAGTGTAGCAATGTTAGAAGTTTCGTCATTTTACTTGTTCAAGAATGTCAACTATACGCGCGTCGAAAAAATTGATGTGTTCCGAAAGAAAAATTTGCCAGCCAGCGTGTGGCATGCACCTCAAACAAACGATGAAGATGAGGATGAACACGAAGAGGAAGAGGAGGTAGATTGTTCATATGATTGAGAGAAAACGTTCTCGGGGATGTCAATATGTGTTTAATCGTTAGCATTGAACTTAGATAACTTCATTATCATTTCAATTGATTTTCCAAAGTTTCCTTTCATTTGTGTGCGTTATTCACGCTAATGTTATTGTTTTTTAAAGACAACATGAAAGTCGAGTTGAATAAGTTTGGGTACTGCTATTGTATGTTCTTATTATCAGATGCATAACGTTTCGTAATAAACTTTTGTATTTTATAATTAAACATTTGACGAGGTCAAATTATTTTCGCTAAACTAGAATAATAATATTTTAAAGTCAATAACATAACTGACACAACTAAAAGTTCAGAAGTGTTATCATTGTAATCACAGTGCGTGAAATAAACGATTGAAAGTACGTCCTGGCTGTTTGATGTTGTTGATGTTGTATCTACGTAGACAACAAAGTCATTAGCGTTAAAAATATCACTATTTTTTGATATTCGTAAAACAAAGATTCGCATACTTGCTTTTAAATTCCAATTATATGTAATTGCTATAAGGTGAAAAAATGATTTTTAAACAATTGAGCTAGGATGAAAAGTAGTAACTCCGAGATAGAACTCCCTTAACAACCAAAATTATTGCAGGGCGCTCAACTTGTGAACAGTCAAGCACAAGCTGCATCCCTTCAACAATCTCAGCAACAACAGGCACAAGCCCAGCAACAAAGCCAGGCACAGCAACAACAGGCTCAGCAAGCCCAACTGAGTTACAGCGTAGTGCCTCCGATGCAAACGATCAACATTGACGGGCAAGAAGCATTGTTCATACCTTCGGCATCAGCAGCAGCACAACAAGCACAGCCAACAATGCAGTTTGCCACGGCTAATGGGCAGCAGTTGCAACTGGCAGGGCAGCAGATTCAATTAGCCAATGGGCAGACGATTATCAATCCACATGCTGTTAGCTTACTCAGGTCACCTAATATGTTCCCTGCCTCTATAATTCAGACCAATTTAGGACAAACCGTTCAATTGCCTACAGGTTAGTTGATCTTGATATTTTGTAGTTTCTCTCTTTTTGCGAGGAACTTATTTATAGAGGTTGTCTTAGTACTGTAGCGGGTAAACTCTTGTTCCCTCATTTTTTCTGTGTACACGCACGTGCATTATAACATCTAGGCACTACTCGTAAAACTACTTTGCACGATATGCTCAATGGTATTTTTAGTTTACAATAATTGTCTTCGAAATCTTATTTCTTATTCTGGAGCATGAAACTCTTTCGATATAAAATGCTCTGTTTGAATGTTTTATCGTTAAGAGCTTCGTCAGTTCTTCATAAAAAACTCTTCAATACTGCACAAAACTAAACTGCTTCGTTTAACACATACAAAAAATAACACTTTTTTAATTTTCGCTTATACTAATGCTTGACTCACCACTCTGTCGCGCATCTTCCTCGTTGTTCCTTTATGTGCGTATTCCACATGCGCGCAGCTTCCAAGGAAGGCTCGGATGTTTCAGGTCAGAGTGTGCAGGTACGCCCAGTGCAATTTCCAATGCAGCAACTTCAACAAACAACAGTACCAGTGCAAGTACCCGTCACCACCAACAATGGTCAAACAGTTTACCAGACGGTTCATTTTCCTGTTCAAGCGCTGTCCAATGTTTTCAATATGCCCACCGCGCAAATGATTCCTCAGATTGCACAAGTAAAACACAATCGTATTAAACCTGATAGTTTATGTATCAGTTCGTTTTTTAATGGAAATATTTTTTTCTTATAGCAAATCACACCTCAAATGGCGCAAATCATTACTCCTAATGGACAAATTCAGCAAGTACAAATCGCTAATTTGTCACAGCTGCAAAGTCTGCAAGTAAGTATATAGTAATTTTACTTTACCCGTGTTATTACAAATTCTTGGAATGTGAAATATAGTGGTTAGGCTTTTTTAAGTGAACTACTTGCAAGTCTTGCGACTCTTTCAATTTATTCCACATCTCAGGGAACTTTTGACTGTGAGTGATTCACCCTAAACACTATATTTCAAATACAAGCGAGCTACTCGCAAGATTATCAAACATCCCATTAAAAGCTCGTTTAGTTCTTTCTTTTTTTCTCTTTCTACTGATTTTTTTTCTAGTACGAAGTAATACATTTTACCGGGCGTCACAATAGTGAAATCAATTGATAATTTCGTTCATTCCTCAGTCTCTGCAAGGTCAGCAAGTAGCGCAGCAAGTGGCCCAGCAGATGGCCCAGCAACAAGCCGCAGCTCAAGCTGCCCAAGTGCAAGCGGCTCAAGTCGCTCAGGCGCAGGCTCAAGCTCAGGCCCAACAGCAAGTCGCGCAACAGGTTGCCGCCCAGCAACAGCAACAGCAACAGCAGCAACAGCAGCAACAGGCTGCTCAGCAACAAACGCAGCAAGCTCAGCAAACTGCTAATAATGCATCGGGCAATGTTCAGGTGATTACCTACGTTCTTTCTTATCTTCGTCAAGTTGATGTTAAACCGTACATTTTTTTTAGTTTTATTTATTTATTTATTCTATCTAGAGTGAGAAAATTACAAATATACGACATACAAATAAAGAAAACAAAAAAAACAAACGAGAGTAGTAATAACAATAACAGTAAAATAACACTATAATTAATGCGCAAAGGAAAATGGAAATAACGTATTGAATAACATTCTTGAAATGTAACAATATTCATGTTCTCAGTGAGAGACCCTTATCAGCATACCTTACACAAATAATCAGTAACCACAAATGTTCTAATATTAAAGTCTTTCTTGAGTTCAAATATTCTTATTGTGACTCAATTAATTAATCTTGTGTAACATTAAATAGATTTCCTAATTTCCTAGATAATAGGATTTCAGCTTAATACCTGTTTTTTCTTTATTACAGAATAAATATTAGATTTAACAGTATCAGCATAGCTAAATTTATTGTTCTTTTTGATCTATTTCACGCGTTAATTTTTTTAATAAACCGGATTAATTTTGTCGCTGGTTCCTTTGACGCGTTCGTGTTTTCAATATGATTAATGATAAATTTTACGTGACAGGTTGTGGGAATCAGATCAAGTGGATCGAATGTCATAACGACAAAAGACGGTCAGAAAATTGATGTAGCGTCAATTAGTATCAGACCACAACAAGAAGTACAAGAGAACGACATAAAAGTAACAAACATCGATGCCAGTCAACTTGCAAACGGTCAAGTAATACATATTCCCGCGGCCCAAGCTATACAGCAATCTGGTCAACCGATAAGTATAACTGGTAAATACTCGCATTTTTATTCAAGATTAAAGATAAAAGACAGCAACAACAACGACAATAACAATATACGATGTTAATATAATTTTTAGGTGCTCAAGGACAACAGATCACTCTGATCCCAGCATCAGCATTAACCAATATAACATCCCAGCAAGGTGGAATGATGCGCGGTGTTAATTTAGGTGGAGTAATGCAACTTCAACCAACAGGAATAAATACTCCAAATGGATTCCTACAGTCAATACCTGTGCAAAATATACCTGGTCTTGGTAATGTCCAGGTAATTTCGGCGGTTCAACCGACTTCGGTGCAAACGTTGCAGCCGGCGACAACTCCGGCGACAGTGCACATTGAAAACGCCGCTGAGCCACAAAAGTGGCAAATTTTGCAAACGATACAGTCGAACGGCACGACGACTATTTCCACTCCGCAACAGGCTCAGCAACCACAACAGCAACAACAGCAGCAGCAGCAACAGCAGCAACAGCAGCAACAGCAACAACAAGCACAACAGCAGCAGGTTCAAGTGCAGCAATCACCACAAGCTTCGCAACAGAGTCAACACAATATTAGCACTGCTAGCAGTGAAGGTGTGCCAGAAACTCCTAGTAAACAACATAGGAGGCGAGTGGCTTGTACGTGCCCAAACTGCGGCGATGGCGACAGGTAGTTACTTTTTGTTATGTTTGCTATTAGAGAAATTATTTACATAAACCCATTACAAACGAAGTTCTTTATTTCAGAAATCGCGACATGACACGTAAACGACAGCATGTTTGCCACATCCCAGGTTGTAGTAAAGTTTATGGCAAAACTTCACATTTACGTGCTCACTTGAGATGGCATACAGGCGAACGACCATTTGTCTGCAGTTGGGTCTTCTGTGGCAAGAAATTCACGCGTTCGGACGAGCTTCAACGTCACAACCGTACACACACGGGCGAGAAAAGGTTCCAATGTCCTGAATGCACCAAGAAATTTATGCGATCCGATCATCTAACCAAACACATCAAGACTCACACTAAGATTCGCAGCACGGTCAGTGTAATAACTTAAATGATAACTTATCCCGAGTAGGACCATCTTTTTCTTTCGTTAAAGACAATTCTTTGCTCGTGTTGCAATTCTTTGCAGCGTGAGATATTACATAGTTGTGTTGGATTTGTTATTAATTCAGAATTGTCTTTGATAAATCAAATGTAGAGTTATATTTTTTATTTTTCAATGTTTTTATATTGTCCAACGTTTATCATTATTATTGTTCTCCATATCTTGTGTATATCATTCATGATCAAGAAAAAATACTGAGCTTTCCATTGGATAATGTTATTATTTTAATAAGTTTAATTTTTAAACGGCAAAATGTATTATTTTGCTTACTTGATCAACAATTATTCATTCGTATCTAGATTAGTTCGTCTTAAAAGTTCTTATTTAAGCTTCAGCGTTCTTATTCATTTTTTTCAAGTCTTTGAAATATCAATAATACATTGCCTAATAAATGTCTGGTATTTGCAGGAAGCAGCAACGTCAACACAGGAAGGTTCATCGGACAGTCAATCCTCGAGTGAAGAAAAGATTATAATTTTCACCAAGGAGTCCGAACAGGCGGAACTTGTGCTTCGCGATCCCCTCGATATGGACAGTCAGGGGACCAACGAATAGATATTCTTTGCTCCTGGTGAACAAATTTCTCTGGCAATTTATTAGATGCAATCACAGCGTTCTTATTCATTTTTTTAAGAAATGAGGTTTGTTTTTTTATTTTTTTACGTAAAATAAAACAACCTTTTCGCGTCGGTATAAATAATTATGTGTTGTATACTGTCAATTAAATTGTATGTTTTAGAATATCTCGTCAATTTATAAAATAATTTTACTTGAAACGATAAAGAACGATATGACTTAATTGTCAAACAGCAGAATTTACTTTGATAGTGTAGTAATTGATGCATACTTGAAGACTGTCATATTAAAAAAAAGTTAAAAGATTTTTTATAAAAATTGTTCTAATTAACGTATTCTTTATGGTTAATGTTTGACGTTAAACAGTTGACGATTTAACTTGAAAAGTTCATTTTAACTATCGACACAGAATATTATCAAATAAATACTCAATTACATCACCATTGACATAGATAAAGAAACTTTTGTGGTCGATTCGTTATTTCATTTTGCATAAATGCCAAAAATGCGAGAGAAATTTTGTCATCAGGAATAACTTCGCTTTTAACCTGAACGTGTGGATTTTGATAAAAAAAAGCGAAGTTACACTAGTCGTTTCGGTCAAGTTTTTGAAGATTATAGCAGAACATGTGATGATTATATTAAAAAAGAGTTTTGATAGCAAAAATACATCTGATATCAATTCCAATTTTAATTTCAGGACAATATATCTTTATATTGTTGTAATCGATTCATCAATCGTTTTCTACAACTAATTATTGAAGACATTTCATTTTATGTTGTTTTACAATAAAAACACACACATGTCTTCAAGCAATAGTCATTAAAAACTTATGTAAAAATCCGCAAACATGTATCATGGAATTAGATATTCATATGGATGTAGTGCGTATATTCTTTCCTACAAGCATTGTAGTAAAGATATTTCCTATATTTTTATAACAATTTTGTAAAAAATGTAAATATGCAATCTTGCAAATAGTGTACAGAATTATGTAGTGGTTTTTGCACAAAGATATTTACATTTTTCGACATTTTTCGATGTAAGTAATGCGAACATTAATTCTACGGTTACTCGAGTTATCCACTGATTAACTCTATGAGTTTTTTGACAAAAGTGCTCAATTAGGACAAATTTAATATAATATGTGTTCTACTAATACCCATTTCTTATCGATTCTTAATAAAATGGTTTCCCATTATGAAAAATACTAAACACTGTTATATATAATAATACATTGTTATAAAATTATTCAAATCAGTGAATTGATACGTTTTTTTTATTATACCCTCTCTTTATTTATAAAATGTAGTTTTGTACAACTGTATCTTGGAAATTATCAAATAATTTGAACTGCTTTCAATAACAAGAAAGAATATTCTTTTTGACAAAAAAAATATCAGTGTTACGTAATAGTTTATAAAATAAAATAAAGACACAAACCAACTTAGGATTTCATTTTTTACGTATTCAATTGATCTTAACTATTTAATATTTCAAGTGAGGACGCAGTTGCACTCTGGAGCTTAAAGATTACATTAATAATATACATTTATCAATTATTAATTTTATATAAACCTTACACTCATACTTAAATAAATAGCGATAGTATAGATTTTCCAAATGACAAGGCAAATAGGATAATTTTAATAGTAACAATCTTTGATCAGCCAAAGATTAAAATCAGTAAATTGATAATAAAATCATTTTGTAAATGATTGTTTACACATGCGTAGTTAAAGTCCATTCGTGCGCACTAATACTATTTTAGTCCTTATTTTTTACATTTTAAATGTTTATAAAATGACATTTAAAAGTCGAGTCTTTGAAATGCAATATTCAAAATGTATTTTGCATCGGCCAAAAGGTTAAAATAAACGATTAAACTTATTCACATGTCAGCTTGCCAGCGGTTTTGGGTAAGTTTATTCAATAAATTATTCTAAATGAATGACATTCATTGTACAGGTTATATCTATTCTAGAATGGGTTGCACTGAGCTCATCAAACTACTATGTTATTTGGATTGTCCTTGTATCTCCATGGACTTTGACAAAAGATATCAATCTGTTGTTAGGCAAGTATTTGAAACTGCTGCTAAAATTAGTTGCAAAAGAGCAGCCGACGTAGAGAAACGCTTAGTGATTGAATATTTTGACAAATTAATGGATATCTTTGCAAGATAACTTGACGTTTAGTTGTTGATTCAGTTGATTTGAAACACATCTATGTTACTTATGTATGGCACGCTTTTTATTGCAGTTCATTTAGTCTGATCGGATTTTTTTAGCTCTTCAAAAAACCAATATTAAAAAATCATTGCTCACATCAAACTGGAATGTTTGTTATAGTACTTTAAAATACATAGAATATTAGTCTTTAAAATCATACAACCAAATAACTTTTTTTACAAGATTTTTACGCTACGACCTTTATTATACATGGAAAATAACTAATTGAATACTAAAAAACAATCATGAATCGATACTTGCAAACAAACACTCAACTTGTTTACTTCGACGCAGAGACGTCCAGAATTGAACAATCGTGATATTTTAAAGATACTGCTTCAAATGATTTTAGTTTATATGCTCTGCCTAATCAAGCTATCCCTATAAACTGGAACAAAGTTGCTCGACTGTCTAGTCATTCGGAACTTAATTTTTTTAACGGAAAATAATCCGAAGCTGTTTCATTAAAAGATGCATTGATTGAATTTTCAGCTTTTTTTTAAGTTTCATCGTCGTACATTATAGCTGCCCGAAACTCTACTTATAAATTGACTTATTTACGCTATTCAGTCATAATTTATTGGACAAATTCAATGTGATCAACAGTTACGTTGATACCCTTCGAGTTCTTAGGTCAGAATATCCTAAACGGAAAGCTTCACATGAAAGTTTTAAACTAGTTAACTTAGCAGGTAAATTTTTAGATTTAAAAGAGAATCCAAAGTTCCACGATATTTTATAGGACTTTCAGATTTAAAAAAAAACTAATAGAGATTTTAGATTTAGAAGATGAAGTATTTGAATAAAAATTAGCTTTTATACTTCAGTTTAAACAGTTATAACTATGCAAATAATTAACAGTGGGTTGAAAACTGTCGTAAGCGCTGGTATTTTATAGAAAATAAGTTTTGATATCAGTTTTGATAATTTATTGACAAAGTACAGAAGTGATCGATGTGATGGTGTGATAAATTGGCTATCCGAAAGGAGTAAGGTAATTGGAAGACCAATTATTACGAAGGATAAAGAGGCCTTGCGTAAAATAACTTAGTTTTTAGATAATTATAAATAGATTGACTACTTTTACGAGCGTTTGAAATGTGATTCGTAGTTTAAAAAAGATATCAAGAAAAAATTATATATGTATGAAAAATGAGAAATACCAATGGATGACACTTGGTCTGAAAATATGAAATATTTGTAATTAGAAAGTAAAAATATACAGACTGAAGAATATTTTTACTTTCTTGTATATACAAAAACAATATTTATAAAAAGATAAATGTAATAAAAAAACTTAATGAAACTGAGCTATTGAAAATGATCACAAGTTTTACGTTAACAATGAATATGTTATTGAATGATTCCGGAAAAAGCTCTATTATATTGTGACTGCAAGTATTACATAAACACATAAATATAGCATATACTTTACTGTTGAACAATGAATAAACAAAAATTGAAGGTTACTTTGGATATAAGTAAAAGTGTATTTTTATTATTTTCGTCATCATGTTACCCAACTATTTCTTATTATATGAATAGGATTTTTGTCTACAGCGAAGTTGTACAGTTCAAGTGTGCTATCATCACATAAAATCACCAATTAAAATTTTATCAAAATCGAAACGATAAAATTGTAATAAGTGATTTCCCGGCAAAAACGTATACACTCGCTTCAGATTTAAAATCTCGCATTCTTGATGCGACCGCGCAATAAAGTATTGCGCAGCTGTATTGCCACATTTTAACACTAGTTAACGTTTGATGCCGGACAGGCGAAAAAATTATTTATTTTTCAAGCCGATATCTTCGAAATGGTAAAGTAAATTATATTTTTTATTGTATCAATTTGTAGATAACAAGTTTTTGTTAAACATACTTGTTTTTTATGAAAATCTATAAAAAAATTTCCGAGTTCTGTGCGAAAACGTAGTTGTAATAGCGTTTCTCATAAGACACCGTATATAACGATTCAACTTTGAGATTTTCTTCTCAGTTTCGGTGAAGGTAGGGTCTCTGTTATCAGGATAATTCCCTTAAGACCTGGTGTATTTTCCCCAAATGTGTAACATGAAGACAGATGCAATGAACAGAAGTGACATGACCAAAACTGGAACTGGACCACTGTAAAAACAATAGATTATTCAGTTAACAAAATACAAAAGAAAACTCATCACATATGATAGTTTAAACGTCTGATGTTTTCTAAAAATTAATTATAAAAATCTATTGTTCAAACTTGACGATTAACGTAATATTCCTTTTCAAACCATTTAAAAACTTTAAAGTTATTTAATGAAAACAAAGGCGATATTTAAGCTTACACTTTGATTCCTGGTGAATCATCGGTGTAGAATCTCCACATGCCACCAGAGTTGGTTCCAGTAGTACGGTTTCTAGCTGATGTTGCTGTAGTAGTTTTGCGCTGTCTGACAGTACCTCCAATACCAGCACGAGGAGCGATGGCTTTGCTTGGTGAGCGACTGGCAGCTCCAACAGAAGTTGAACTTGGTGCAGCAGGCTGTAAAATCGTTGATTTAGAACGATAATGCATCAATATTAGTGGAGACAGGTGTCCAAATTGTAATTCAAATTGAAAAGTTTCAATAAAAAAGTTTAACTAAATATTTAGATGTTTCAAATTATAAAATTTTTGTGTAAATTTAAGATCATATTGTATTGCAACTTATTGTAAATTGTAGTGTTAAGAGATATATCAGTAAGCAATATTTAACTTTGTAAAAATATCTAAACAATAGATCCTTTAAAAGATGTTATTTCACCTCAATTGTCTAAGTATAATTAGCTTGAAAAATAAATTTTGATAAATGATTGATGATAAAGCTACGTTGCTCAATAAAAGTATTGGTTTTCAACGACAATGATTTCTGATACAATCGTTGAGCGAACATCTGTTTGTGCTATGCAACGTCAATAAACGAACAAATTATTTATAACATGTCACATAAACATAAATAGTTCAAGTCATGGATTTCAAACAGCTTTGAACACAACAAATGATCAACCATGTGAGGTCTTGAAAATAGATCAAGCTCACAAAATTAACGCAACAACATTTGATTCTCGCATTTCTATCTATTGTTTAATAACGATAAAGAAAAAAACCAACTCACCATTTTACGAATAGTCTTGTTTCAGTCACGCAGAAAAACAATCTGTTTCGACGAAGTCATGCGTCCAGACGCACAGAAAAGCGAAGCAGCAGGCAACGAAAGACCGTTGAAAGTTGATCGGAAAGTGAGAAAAAAAATCATTTTGTTGTACATCACCTAATTATCGCTTACCGCGCTTGCATTGCGTAGAATAACGACGAGTAATTATTTTGAAAAAACAATAAATCCACCCACCTGTGAGCTACGATGCACCTCGACACACGAGCAGTCGGAAAGGTTTTGCGACGACGCTTCTGAACGGACGAAGATCGACGTGTCAGTATTCAGTAGTATACTAGCCAGATACTCATATGTATGAGTAACTTAAGTTCGTGTGCGTACAACTGTACACGTCAGCGCATGAGGCGATGCTGCGCACTGCGGCGCGGATTTACTGTTATTATATCGATGATTATCATTTTAAAAATATTTTTCATTTTGTCGACTGTTCGCACTATTTTTCAATATATTTCGTAAACGATGTGGTTTTTATTAAATTCTGCTGAAAAAAAATCGTACGATAAATAAAAGAGCTCTTCTTTACCGTCGGTCAGTACTTTGAGATTCCACTAAGAGATGCCGCTAACAGTTGATTAAGATAACTCACCGGCGGTAATCTTCCCCCACTCGCTGTACGAGACGCCGAGCCGGCAAAACGGCGCAAGCAACCGCGAACTTAGCGCGCGCATCGTTCAAGTTGCATTTTGGATGCGACCGAATGCACATCGGGTAGTCCCCGCGAGTATAGTGTATATACCCGTTGATCCACGTGCTTTTTCCATACCCTCGTGTGTTATCGTAATAAATACCATTTCTTATAGATCACCGTTTTTGACAGTGTCGGATACGGAGTTGGTACACCACCAGTTCCTTTTGTTCGAGATTGAGAAACATAGCACTTCGTGGAAAAGAGGTGAGCTATTTTTTTTTGTTTTTTTAAAAGTTCAGAGCCTCGGGCGCTTTTATGGTTATTCGCTCGAGCGAGTTTTCTCAAACTTTGATCGTGTCCCTTTTCCGGGAGCAGTAAATATCTCGACGAGCAAGACGAGATATTTCACAGTGGTGCGCGCACAAGATTATTTTTTGTTCTTTCTTCGTAGGAAACTTGCCTTTCGGCCCGTGTGGATGATTGCTTGGATTGTGCACACGCCTCTTTGAGTATTTTTACTTGTTACCTCGACAAGTTGATTTCGCACGTAACTTACCGAGTGTTTCGTTCGTTATTGGACACTCGCCTCTTGCTTTTCTGCTAGAAACTAGACTAAAGTGACCATGTAAACGTTTGAAAAGCCCGTTGCAACTCAAATTAAAAGATGCAATAAACGCAATCAAATATATCACAGACCGCCGGCACATTTGTGATTTATGAAAGGTACCATTTCACATCCGCGGAATATCCGAGAAAATCCAATAAATCCCCCATAGTCAAAAGCACGCTCAAGCGCAAACAAAGGAAATTTACGGGGAAGGTCTCCTTTCCACCTCGAGCGAACTTGCGACGCAAGAATATATGCAGAATCAGCTTTTGCACAATGTAAACAGGAAATGGAAACGTTCGAATACGGGTTTGGTTTACGCGTGAAACCCCGCGAAAGTACGCTTATCGGCTCTGCCTGAAAACCGTATCAACCGATTGAACTTATTGTTGTATAACAAATACGTGGTCCGCGTTACAAAGATCGTCGATTCGAATTACTAAGTGAATATTATCGAACAATGTTGCGCTCGTTACGTCGGTTTTCCGATGGGTGCATGCGCGCGCGCGCACTTGCGGCGGCATATACACGCGTTGTTTGCCGTTTATATACGCATGGTACAATTGAGCGTGAGTCGGTCGCGATTGAACAGCGAGCTTTGATTGTTGAGGTTTGCGGCTTTGGTCACGTGATTTCGCGCCAGCTGAAATTATTATTCATGATTCTTTGTGACTATTGCCTTTGGTTTGCAAAAGTCACGTTTTCGCGTAAAGCAAATAAATAAATGACAAAAGAGATAATTTTGAATAACGTCGCACCAACGGAATCGATAAGAAAATACAAGGTAAGATCAAGCATCTCTCCCGACTTGCAGCCGATTCATTGCTAAACCAACCTTACGTTTCCGGTTTTGATTTAATGACAAGCTACCATTGAAAACGTTGTTGTTATCGCTTGACTGCCATTATTAAAACCTGATTCGTTTTAGAGTTTGTTTCTTTTTAATTTTCGACATAATGAGATTGCAACGTCGCGGTACTATAATCCCTCGCAGTAACGAACGACGTGGGGGTGTGGGCTGTAGGACGTTGTTAATGCATTCTTTAGAGAAAAGATGAAAAGTTTTTACATAGCCTCTGCACTACAGGCTCTAAAGGAACTTTGCAGTGACCCCATTATTATACAAAAATATTCATGCTTACAGCGGACTTAATTGAAATGCATTAGACTTGTTTAGCATTCATTAGCCAGCTGGATATAGAACTCGAAGATAACGAAAAAAACCCTTCAATATTGAGTTCACTGTCCTACCGTCCAAAAGCTAATCGGCTTTGTTGTCTCGTCGTCTTGACAAGATTTTTGCATGTATATAATTTAGTCGTTGGCTTTACTCAAAGTTTATTTCTGTTAAAATCGTGCGTTTGACTTTTCCGAGCGATCGGTGTCAACGACATCAATTAAAGTAACAAGCTGCTGCTGCTGCTGCTGCTGCTGCTGTTGCTGCTACTGCTAGAAGCTTCAACACGACGAGTGGGCGTCGAGAGAAAATTTCCCGTACCGCAGCAGTAGCAGCAGCCGCACGACGCGCACATGACGGGAGAACGAGAAAATGGGAAACACGGGGATAGCTACATATTCTAGTGCTTTCAATAAAAACGATATATAGTTATATACCTATATGCGTACTGCAACGTACACGTTGGTCGAACGTCGTTTCAACACAAGCCGATTTCGATCGTTTGCCACGAATAGACTGGGGATTATTACATCGTATATAAAGATTTAAATACGTTAACTCTTTCAAATGCCAAAAGCATTATAGTCTTCGGTAATCATTCGCCTAAGATAACGCCGATAAAAGTCAACTGTTGTTATCGTTCGTTTTGTTCGGTTAAAGTTTGGGATTGCAATGTCAATTAATTGTTGACGATCAATCGAGCACGTAAACATTTCTACAAAAGGGAGCTTTGACTAGAGTGCAAATTAAACATTCTAAATTACAGTAGTAATTGATTAAATGCAGATCCAACGGCCGTTATATAATACAACTGCGTGTGAAAGCTAAACGTGTTCCAATTAACGCAACTGCAAATACTAACCCTTTCAGTCAAAGTGTTATATTCGTGAAAAGTCAGTTGTGTTTAACGTCAATTTCATTGGTGTCGCTTATCTGCTATGCATAATCGATTTCCATGGTAATGATCTATATTTGTTTACTTGTTAATGAATTTTCAGTCTTGTCACATTCAGAAATATCAATTGTTTGGTATTTTTTATCAAGGAATTCTTTTTTATGCGCCTAATAATAATTCAATGTTTTTGAATCCACAGCATACATGGCTTTACGTACGAAAGTAATATTATTATTATTCATTAAACAATGAAATTCACTAACAATAGCATCAATTTCCAAACGATTGTAAACAAGCTTTTCTTGTCTCGATTCGTGGAAGCTGCTTGTAGCATGGCAACATCCAATTCGAATGCAAATATAAACACTCTTTCTCTCTCTCTCTCTCTCTCTCGCTCTTGCGTGCAATACTCGACAAACCGCGACGGCAATCTGTCGATAAATAGCCGCTCCGCGTTAATTAAATTCATATATACACGTGCGTACATATATGCACACTCTCAACGAGTGAAACCCTCGTGCATTTCACTTTTCAGGTCTTTTGTTATAAAAACGAGCGCTCGCTGCTGCTGTTACTGCTGCCTGTCAGCCGAAAAAATAGCCCCCCTTTCTTCAACGACTGAATGAAAAAAAATAAAATAAAGACCGCTTGCAGCGTTATAATTACATCGTGAATTTTTCAACGTGCGCGGCTTATTATTCTTTTAGAATTAAAAAAAAGAGAGAGAGAGAGAGAGAGAGAGAGAGAATCTATGCCCGAGATATTATAATGCAGAATACTTCCTCTCGTGAGAGAGTGCAGACAAAATTTCCTCGGGGAACAAATTAGCGCGCGTTAGTTGAAAATCGTGGAAATTATTTTATGAGTGTGGGTATTTTTTTAGAGCACAAGTCAGCTTACGCGTCTTTTTTTCGCTTTGGAAACGTTTGTGAAAGGATTCACACCTCTTCAACATCTCGTTTGCGTTGTAAACTTTTTCCCGATAAGATTACACGTACATTTTTGCAGCTCGTATATCCGAGTTTTCCCCCTTTTTTACTGAAAATTAACGTCGTGATAACAAAATGTTGGACGTTGTTTTAGCTTGCTTTAAAAATTAACGTTATTTTGTGAAAACACCAAAAACCTCGATTGTCTATAAAACACGTAATTAGTAAAATGTCATTTATCGATAACAAGGCATAACGATAAAACTCAGCTGCCCTTCCTTTTCATAGAAACTCCAACGGTTACAATAGAATTTTAAACGACCTAATTAGTCAACTTGTATTCCGTGCCAACAGTGATTCCAATCTCGTGAAGAACCTTTTCGCGAACGAGCCCAAACAACTTCTTCTTCTTCCTCATCCTGCTTGTGGCGAGTTTAATAAGACATAGACTTTTAAAAGGAGAGCAGTAAAGGAAGAACGTGTTATACCTTCTCGAATAAAGAAACAACCTTCTTCTCATTCTTCTTCTTCCTCTTCTTCTTCTTCTTCTTCTTCTTCTGCTTTTTCCTCTTCTTCGTCTTCATTCCTCTTTTTTTCTTATTTTTTATGCACTTTCCACTGCCGCACTTTTACGCAAAACAATTCTGAGACCAACGCGCGACGAGCAGAGAACTGCTATGCAAAGCGAGAAGCGTCAAATGACATAAAAAAGAAAAACGGGGGAAACAGTGAGCTTGCGAATTTGTTTAAATTTTACGACTTGGTTTATGCTTTTTACAATGAGGTAAATTTTTTTGCGGTATACACCAATTTTATTGGTATTTTATCATTTATTTGAAATTTAATTTGAAAGAAAAACCGTTTGTTGGATAAGAGCGGGAGTACATGCACGGCTTGGTACGTACAGCACGTAAAATTGATTATTCCAAGAGTCATATAAAAATACATCAAATTGCTTTCAAACAACAATGAATTGTACGTACGAATACCTTTTGTAAATCCCGCTGTAACGGAGATGAGTGATACTTTACAGTCGTATAATCTCTCTTTCTCCGTGACGCTTGGGCGATCAATACAGTAAATAACTTTACGTTATTTTAAAATATTAATCAACCTTTTACGTGCACGTGTTTTCAATTGATGTATCGTTCGCGCCCAGCTTTTCAGATGGAAATGCTAATGAATATCGGTAGCTCCTGCAACAGTGATATCAATTTCATTGTTCGTTTTCTGTTTACATTCGACGTCATGTTTTTGTTCATTTCCTGCAATTTTGATAAACCTTAAGCGCTATGGATTTTACTTGGTACGTAAGCTAAATTGTTTATTTAGAAATCTAAGGTGCTAAAGGCTCTTAAAATACATTATCAATATCGCAAAGTCGATGTATTACTAAATATTGTCGATTAAAATTTGAATAAATTTCTCGTGTAAACTCACACCATGCGTAAAAAAATTAATCGCCTCTCAGAAAGAGAATCTCGCGGAAAAAATACGTAGCCCACGAATTATAATTGAAACGTCCAAACGGAAAAGAAAAGCTCGTTGTTTTCATCCGAGAAAAGTTGTTTTTTTCGCTCAGTTTCTTTCTCTATTTCACTTCTGTGGGTTGGCATTTCAAGCATTACGCGCGGTGGCTGCGTGAGAAAGTTGCGGCAAGACGTCTTGGAAGGGACGCACATAAATCCTATAGCAGCGCTCGTGCGCCCGCGCAGCAACCTTATTTTATCATGCGCGTAGTTTGTATAGATATACGTGTATACATATATACAGCGAGAAAACTAAGCACTAAATAAGAAACGAGCGAAACTGCACTACTACAGCCTCACCTCTTAAGTGGCATAACGTCGTGCGAGAGAGAAAGAGAGACGAAAAATATATACGATATATCTTGACATTTATGCCACCCTCCTGAACGTAATACAAGTAGCTCGACTATGAATATAAAAAAACTTTGCAGTCCAATGGCGAGTGACAATTTAAAACGAATGGGATAAAAAAAAGCCCTATGAGCGGGTAACGTTTCCTAAGTGGATCCCATTTTTCCATGTACGAACTTGCAAATGAAAACAAACGAATTAAACGGGTCATATCGGGAGATACAAGCTCTCTCTCTCGTGCGCGCTTTAATTGTGTATCGCTGTATATGCAATATCGACTTTATGCCCGCAGATAACTACGTGCGTGCGATCAGTTTTTTTCCATTGATTTTCTTGTTGTTTTGGTCGATTGTGTACACGAAGACGCCCAATTACAAATTTTCTTGAATGCAATCATAAAACAAGCCATTGGGCTTTCAAATTGATTAATAAATACGTGCTTGGTAAAATGTATATTCAGAACAACGACGTGGTATTTTGTCCGAACGAAAAAATACCAAAGAGATAGCCATTAATAATTCATTTTTACTTATATCGCTGAATTTCGCGCTGGTACGAACTCGTTTCTCGGGGCACTCGTTCACGATTGGTTAAATTTTCAAAATTTTGTATGTATGAAGATTTACTTTGATATTTATAATTAACGTTCACGTCGGTAAAAGTATGTAAATATATAAATTATGTGGGTATAAAAACCAAATGCATCCACGGTTTTAACATTAATAACATGGAATAATAATTAGCCTGCAACTATAAAGATATGCATCGTAAATCTTGTAAAATTGTCGATCAAAGATACATAAAATATGTGCTTTTTGCATATTCAGAAATAAAATTCAAATCATAGACAACTTTCGTGGCGGTATATTTTCCGAGCTCTTTTTATTTTGCACCTCAATTTCGTCGTCGCTTGTACATGCGTGTACACACGTTGCTATGTGAATGCCGCGCCAGATTTCTCGGCTGGTATGATTCAATTACCTCACAACGACTCGGCATTGTCGCGGCTCTCTTCGTGGGAAAAATACACGGATGAATATTTGATGTCGAACCAATTGAGCTTTCTTCTCTTTTTCTATCGCTATTCAGACTTGATCTAATTAGTCTTTCTTTGATTTTTTAATTTACTTTTGTTAGGTGAGAATATTTATATGACCGGAATTCACGAAATTTAATTAAAAGTCCCGGTGAGTTGGGACAAACGAGGGTAGCGGTTGGCACTTTTGTTTTTGTTTCAAGCTACTTTGACGCGGCTGAAAGAAAATTTTTTTGTCAAAGAACTCGGGTTTTTGGATATTTTTTTTTATGTGGAATTCTTTTCATGTAACGTAACATTGAATAACTGTGACTTAATAAAAGAAAAAATATCATCGTCGTTTTACATTTCAACATCGTGATAAAGGACACGACCCCTATTTCCTTAAACTTTTAAGAAGAAAACTTAAAAATACCAAATCAAAATTCAAGCTCACGCCTCTCGTTGAAAAGTCAAACCCTATCTATCTCTCTTTCCCTTTAGCTCTTGATCGGGTCGCCGTCGTCGTCGTGCCAACAAAATCCCATTTGACGAGCGTGCAAAGCGTTTTGTTGAAAGAGAGCAAAACCCCCTTTTTGGGTATATCCCTCTTACTATGGAAAAAGAGAGTATTCGTGAATACGAGGAAGCACAACGGGCCTACGTTTTCTTTCGATCGAGTAGAGCCGATTTCTCGCGTTGAACGTACGTATATGTACATATTTATCGGGCGACCCCTCGTTTGTGGTCCTCGTGCTTGTTCGGAAGCTTGTCTCACGTTTTTCGACCTTTTTTTTAATAGGGTGGAGGGGGTAGGGGTCACTTTTGAGCGCCACTTTTTTCCTATCGTGTTCATTCTGTGGCCCTTATCGCTTCGTGTGTATTGCCTGTAGGCATCATTAGGATACGCGCGGTTATGGTTATCGCGATACGGTTCTTCCTTTTTTTTTCGTGGGAAAAGAGATTGAAATTCTTTGATTTCTACCTCTCGGCATAAAACGTGGTATCTTGAGATATTGCATTCGCCAAAATTCATTTGTGCAATGTAGTCGTGACAAAAAATTGAATCGTTTATCGTTATTCAATCATTCTAACGTATACGAGTACGAATTTTCATTATCGACCAATGAGTCAAGGACGAATGATCGTATAAAAGTCAAAGGATAATATCCTTCCACAGTATACGGATTGGATCTTAATATCACAAGAGTATATACACAGATATCACGAACAATTCTTTTTTCATACACAGACAATCGTTCGATCGTGCGCGCACACCCACACGTATACGCGCACACACATTTTTACAGAAAATAAATATTCGTACAGCAGGAACGCCGTCGCCCAAGTAGAGGCACTTGAACGACTTGAAAGAACGAAGGGTCGCGTGGTATATACGTGTATATAGGTATATAGCCTGTGTATAACTCTCGACGCTTTTCTTCTCGGCACAATGATACACCGGTGCGGCGCTCTTGACTTTTTTGTCCGTTAAATGATGGCCCGTTAGGAAGGATAGAGAGCGAGAGAGAAAGAGGGAACTACGTTTGATTTGATTGGGCTAATAAAGGAGCGTTGAGTGCTGCGGGGTTTGCGTTGCGCACATATAGCGGATTATATTCGCGCGGCAAGTCGCCTTGGGATCTCTCAAGTGTATACCTATGCGAAGGGACGATTGAGAAGAATGAGCAAACAAAAATAATTTTTTTTCACTGGTGTCAGTTTTTCGTCGGTCGCGATTACAAAGCTGAATTGGATCGGATGGTAAATACCGAATGAATGCAGTGCTTTATTGATTTGATTCGTGAGAGAGGCATGACAAATATTCCAGCAGATTTATATAACATTTGTATTAGAAATTGTGATAACGATAAAAGTTTAATAGTTTACTAAGTGAATCGTATGGAATGATCTAAATCATTATTTTTAAAACAAAATGAATAACAAAACAACAAGAAATATTTTCTCCGCGTTAACAAATTTAGTTCATAAATCAAAAGTAAATTACCAATCCCATCCAAAATATGCAAGCCAAGCACGTTCAATTAACACGATAGCACCGGGTAATCAAGTTAATCCGTTTAATCGCAATAAAAAAACAAAGAGCATGGAACTTCCGACTTCTCCAACACACCGAAGGGAGAGAGAAAGATACAGCTTACTGGATGACGAGGTCGAAATATCCATAGAATGACGCTGCGAGATTCTGTTTGTAATTGCCGAAACTGTAAGGGAGATATCTTTTGTGCTCATGCAGACAGTAGGAATCATAGAAACTCGTGTGTGTGAATTACATTGGAGTATGCCATGGGGTGGCAACTGTAAATGGTAAATTGAAATGAAATGAATTTTATACCGTTTGAATGCTGGGCTTGGTGCTCGAGCGTATGTTGTATTTTGTGATGATACTGCACTTTTCTTGGTTTTCGAGAAAAATGCATGTTTGACAGAACAGTTTCAATAGTTTGTTTTGAATTTTGTATTTAAATAACTAAATATAATACGATAGTTTAGAAACCCATAAATAAATCGACGTCACATATAAAATCTCCACCTTGAACTCACGAAATGAGAGATTTCGATTAAGATTGAGAGTTAGGAGCTCTGAGGCCTCATTTATTAGGATAGAACGACGCTAGAATTACGAGCGGCGCTCTTCTTCGAGGAAGTGAAGAATTAATGTATTGCTGTGTAGAGACGAGAGAGAGAGAGAGAGAGCGAGAGTCAGATAATGAAATGAAAATGTTCCACACGCAACCCTCGATTATGAATGGTACCATTTGCCGATTAAGTCAACTGTTACCCTTGTATAGGCGCTTTGGCTTCTATTCTGCAAATATATACTGCAAATTCTTGCGTATGGCATTACTTTTTAAATTCGATTATATATATATATATACGCTTATTATGGGATTTTTCAGCGTGGGGGTGTATCTACGAATAGAGTCATTCTTTTTGTTGTCGAGACTCACACGTACTTCTACTTTATTAAGCCGTTTGTTGGCTTGGAAGGAGATTTATTTTATAGAATTTCTAGTGCAAATTTCCATTAAGGAAGTGTCAATTAGTTGTTCTTGTTATTTACGAGGTGAGGAAGGCTGTCGAGAATAGAGAGAGAATGTCCAAATTACGCTATTTGTAAACACTAGTCAGTTTTATAGAATTGAAATTGGCTTCTGTATATATATACATATATGTTTACTAGTAATAAAACTATTTGAACTATTTAACTATTTGAACGTTTATTTATGTAAACGAACTAGTTAATTGATCGATCAAATACATTTATAAAATAAATGTTTCAATAAGTACATCTATCGAAGTGGAAAATGTAACCATTCAAATTAACGTATTTACATTGATATATGTCTTTCTTTCAGGTGAGTGCCATTAGTACAATAAATTTCTCCATGTAAAGTCATGTCCCGTAAGTTGGAAAAAGTTCAACGCATTCTATTCAAATTAAACGTTTATTAATTAAGGTGAGTTGGTCGATTCTTTCGAATTTTCCAATAATTTAAACCTGTGAATCTAATCAACGCATTGCATTAGCCTCAACACTAATGTACTTTCACCTTCGTATACTCGTTGTATAAGACTCGTATGAGGTAGCGAGAGCGATGTGTAATTACAAACAACGAGAGAGAGAGGAATTGTTGGCTAAACTCTCTCCCTCTCTCTCTCTCTCTCTCTCTCTCTCAGTCACTCACTCACTCTCCTCTATATATCGAGATAAACAATCGTTAACGGCTCTCTCGGTGGCGCGTTGCAGACGGACAACTCGATTATCGTAATTCGATTGCCGTGTGCCGTACCGACTAGCAAGAGGGAGAGAGAGAGAGAGAGAGAGAGATACATTATCCATGGCGCCCTCGATTGCATTAATGCAGAGCGTACTGCAAAACACTTTCATAAAGGCTGCAAGCCCATTAGCCAAGCGTCACTCGCACTCATCTTCGATTAGGGACTGCTGTCTCTTTTATCGGACACTCTTGTGTGTGCGTGTACATTTTTTCAGACTGCTGAGTTATGAACGTCAAGGGTATGCGTGCGTTGCCGTAGGCTAAAAGTGCGTATCGGTTAATTACTGTACACTTTGATTGAGAGATGAGTGCGCATTGCTTGCGTACTCTACGTGTAATACGTTTTGTTATACGAATAAAGTGTAATGTTTTGATTGAAATTGTAACATTTACATTTATGAATAACACAACGCGATTTGACACTGTTTTCACTTGTATAACAAATCATTCGTTTTTTAGCATGCACGAGGAATACAAATTATGTTGCAAATTAGAAAGATTTTCTATAATGTACAAATTTTACACTTTCAATGGCTGAGTGAATTATAGAGACTAAATATTCATTGCATACAAGCATGTCAAAGAACCTGAAAATAACGATATTTCGTGTAAAATATCAAAGCATAAGCAGCTGCAGCTTATGTAACGTGTTAATTAAAATTTTTCATTTTCGAAATATTTATAGCGTGGATTCTCGTACTAGATCAGCCGAAATAAAATAGAACAAGAGAATACCACGCATATATCAATTACCGACATAAAAAATGAAGCAGAAAAAATTTAATTAAACAAGAATTCTTTCAAAATCACGTAGGGTAAATTAAGTACAATCGAGGCGTGCGCGCGCGTACTCTGATATTTCATTATATTAATTTCTGATCTGATTCTCCCCTATGTTAAAATGATAGATTGACCGATCGTTTTTCAACGATGTTATAAATTGGCTGAGCGTTGAGTGGATATTTGTATTCTTTTTGTAGAGAACATGTTTGCGGATTTATTGCGCGATGTTCCGCTTTGTTACATTCGTGCATTTGGTTTCTGAAAGTATTAACATTTGATTTTTGGCTTAATGGAAAGTTTAACCGAAAGAAAAATACCGTGCTGCTATTTTGAGATCGATGGATACGTACTGTTGTAATTGTTAATTAATTGAATTTTCTCGCTATACAGAAATGTTGTCGTTTACAAATTGATAACTTAAATTATCGTCGTTCTCCAAAAATCTCGATCGCTTTAGTGTTTTTTTTATTTTCTCCCATTACTCAGCCTTCATAAAGGAAGTTAAACGTCATAAATTCCTTTATAGAGCGATAGATAAAAAATGTGATGTCAAAGAATACAAACATAGTTCCATATCTACGTTAAAATTGAAAACCTTCTCTCGAGCTGCATCCAACAGATACTAATTGATAAATACTTACCATAAATACATGTTTTAGTGATGAGCCGTGCACAAAGAAAAGGGCAATCAGTACATATGCAAGCAATGTACGTGGAAAATGCAAATAAACACGTACACATCAGAGCTTTCAGAAATTGTGGATATAAGCATCACACAAGTGTGAACCTGCGAAAGCAAACATTTTGTTTTTTTTCCTTCCATTTTTGTTCTGATTTATTGCCGATAAGATTATACGATCACGTCTTCAAGACTCAAAATCAGGCAGCTCGATATCCGTTGAGTAAAGCCAAACAGTATGTGTACACGCGTATGTGTACTTTACCGAGAAATTTAACCGCAGCTCGCTGTGGTATCAAGACCGCTCTCTACCGAAATTTCGCCAACTCTCACTCTCTCTCTTTCTCGCTCTAGTCGCTAGCTCTTTCCAAGCTTGCGTTCGACCATAAAGCAAAGCCAAAAGCGTCCTTGGTACTTGACAAGAACTGTGCGAACCAGGCTTTTGTGTAAAGTATCGGACTCAACATTTTTTCGATTTTATTTGCATTTGATCCCAAATTGAATTTGATATTTTTTTCTCTTCTGCAAGTGGCATTTTTGAGAGTTGTTCGAGTGTTTTCTCTTTGTAATTGGAAATCGAAAGCATTAATACGTTGTTAAAAAGCGCTTACCAGATTCCTTTCATTGATTTTAAATTGTATTTATTTAAAAAAAAAAGTTATAAGAGACCGTTAATCTTTTAATATTTAATATATCGAATGAATTCTTGATTATACAAAGATATCCGTGCGACAAAAAGAGAGAGGAATCCTCATCAATCATATTCATCACGTTAAAAAAATATATGCGAGTAATACGCGTTAGGAAAAAAATATATCTACACCCTCTTGTAGATATGCGAAGAGCGTGACATGAAAAATAGTCAATTAGCGTGCATCTAAGCGCAACGAGGCCGAACGCGTCGCTAGAAAAAAAGAGCAGAAAATCTACTTTGCACACTGTCTGTATTATTATCGTGCCTCTTCACCTACGTCATTGTACTTGTATGGTCGACTAAATTGGATGGCCTTTGACATGGCTTGATATTTTTTTCACTACAAAGTAAGAATGATAATTTATTAAAATAAAGATGATTAAAAAGAGTGCAGTTTGCGCTTGTACTTTGTATATTATTTTTCGAGATACGCAGCATACATTGATGGAAATAATGGATTCGAAAATATGCGACTTTTGACGCATAGCAGTATACATCTAAATGCTGAAAAATACACGAGCGTAAAGAATTAGACTCACCTAATTGCAATGACGCGATTGCATAAAACAGCATTTTACATGAACCTAGGATAAAGAGGATTGTTATACCCGAACGCACACAATTAGGATCGTCCAGTCTCCTATCGTCAAACATTTTTTTACAGTGCGTCATCCGTGTGACACGAGGCGTCGGAAAAATCGACGCCGCATGCATCATTCGTCCGTAGAGAAAGACGAGGGGTGTCGATCCGACTACGTGAAAAATGAATCCGACGGGCGTTAAGCGCTGATTCATAGGCCTCTACTGCTTCGGTATAGCGGACTTCATCGGGAAAACGTTTTTTCATTTCGAAAAGAGGGAGAGATTGAGAAAAGCTTTTTTCAACCCACGCGGGAGAAACAGAGAGAGAGAGAGAGAGGGAGAACACTTTAATTTATTCATTGCAACGCGTGTACTGGATAGCTACGGTGGGTTATACCGATTAGGTAACCTCCCTTTCCCCGGCAACCCTTCTTTTTGCATGAAATATTGATTTCGCGAGGATTATAAAGTTTTGCGAGGAATCTTTTCCTTTTTTATACGTTGCACAAAATTTGACGTGTTTAGAAATTGAACCGAGGGTTGCTATTGAAACAAATGACATAGGAAATAGATTATTTTTATATAGATTTCATTTTTAAATAGATTTTTCTTTAATGAAGCTATTATATGGTATGGCAGACTACTTTGGTTATTAATTCAACGTTTTATCATAATTCACTTCCTCTGCAAGAGGAGTAACGTTTAATGAATGTTAAATGTCAACGAGACAATCTCAATATAATTTTACGTTAATTTTTACTATCAAATTAATTTCAGTGTTCCCGTTTCGACTTGATCGAATGGAGTATATTCTCTCTTTGTAAAACGTCTTCAGATTAAAATTAAATATCAGCGACTTAATAATAAAAATATATTTAATCCGTGAAAAATCATTAAGAAATTACAATTGAATATTTTATTCATTTAATAAATGTGTCTGGATTATAAGTGCAACAACCAATTTCAATGTGTCGGTATGGTAACGATTCTCTGCTGTGGAGTGCTTAACGACCCAAATACAAAAGAGTATCGTATATTATATATACATTCACACGACACTTAGCAAGGTTTCCACGCGCGCAAAGCATCCTAACTGATCAAGAGAGCTTTCAATTCACTGTGACGGTCCGAAAAGTCGTAAAGATCCAACTGACAGACCAATCCTCTTTGTTTTCTTCTTCGTTTCGCCGTGTGAAAAGAGTCACACTATAACCACAAGCGTCGAACAATGCTGCCCATTAATTATACGTTTGTGTAATATCGACGGGTGCAGACCAAACACCTTGAAGCTCCTCTCTTCTCCCCCCCCCCCCCACTCCAGCCCTTCATTCACGCTCGCTCGCGCCTTTTCGTCGGTTTTCCAAGTTGAAAATTCTTCGCAAACAAGGCATGACGCATATAAATATATACATGTACTTCCTTCCCTTCGGTAAGTGAATCCACATGTGTCCTTCGAGAAAAGCCAATGTCATTTTGGACCGTACAAGCTGCAATGACAATGATGTTTCGGTGGGAGATATCTTTTATTCTTCGTCTTTTTCATGGTGTGCGACAGAGAGTTTTCAATCGGCTCTTCATGTCATTGTGCAAGCACGCGCTTATTTTTTCTTCCTTTCTGCCAGAAGTTGTGAAAGGGATTTTCCTGTGATTTATTGTCCCAACGAATCAATTTTGGTGCACGTGTAATGAATATTGAAGTACACTTTAATTTATCTTGCGATGTAAGTTTCGACATCGCTCCGGTGATTATTCCCATTAATCATGCTCTCCATTTTTATATCTTTTATATACAGATGTAAAAGAAAGATGTTATATTTCATAAGTTTTTCATTTATCAAGGATCAATTCTAGTTTTTACAGAAAAAAAGTATCGTAAAGAGAGTAAAAAACACGTTATTTTATCGGTATAGGTTATTTTATCTGGCTGTAATAATGAAATTTTAAATTAATTTTTTTTTAATTATAGATCTGTATCAGATTCGAAAAATAAAAAAATTATTTGCGATCCTGAAAAAATTTGCTTTTTTACGATCTCGCATCGTAAATTTTCGCGAATCCCGAAGAGATAATTTGGAATTTCGTCGATGCCGATATGAGCAAAATTCCGTGCGACTGTCGGGGATAAAGATCCTAGGGAGGAATTATATAGTTTGGATTTTCGGTGGCTATATATATGGGACTACTGACAAAAGTGATGGTGGTACGATTAGATAAGAGCTACGCGTGCACAGCCCCGCTTTTGGAGATCGTGTTTTTCGATATGTATATGGGCATCATATACGGTCGACGAGTTGCCTTTAATCTTTTAGTGATATTCCGCTGGAAAAATGAATCCGACGGAATATTTATATGAAGTCCTAGTCGTTTGTTTTTGCGATGATATACATAGATAAAGTAATATAGCAAATTGAATTGGCAATTTTTGCCGTTATCTATTTCTGTTGTATCTAATTTGTTCCTAAATGCGATTTGAAAATAATTATAGTGTACGCTATGGATAACTTTAGAAAAATACCACTGGTTTATCTTGCCCGAAAGGTTGTAACGTGAAAATGCTCTCAAGCTTAACAAAAACTAAACAGATTAAAGAGGTGTTTCAAATGATTTTGAAAGAAAAGAAAAAGGTCTGGAAGAAAATATATTTTCCAATGGGTTAGTACATATATCGTCTATTTTACAGTAATATATAGTTTTGGGATTTTTAATTCTGTTTTCATGTATTTGGTTAGAACAAAATTAGATTTTAGTACATCTTTAAGAAATATAAGAACATTTTTATAGGCTATTATATTCAATTTCATACGGAAATCGATAATAAAGAAATAAATAAGAGTTGTTTTGATAAAGATGTAAGTTAACGATTGCAATAGACACTTTTCACGTGTAAAGAAAAAATAATTTTTCTCATATTTCTATTGATCTAATTTACATAATTTTATATTGTATTCGAGACAGTACTTTGTCCCCCATCAAAATCCAAATCTTCATCAAACAACCACTGTTGCGTCGCAACAGCGTTTGAACAGAGTGAGTGCGCACGCATGAAAAAGAGTGATTGTGTTAATGCTGTCATTAACTTTCGATTCGTATAAAAAACGGTCAATCGTCACAATGCGTCAAAGGAATCTGCATGTCGACGCGCATACTCGAACTCTCCTCTAGTCAGTAGCGCGCCTTAGCCCTTCGAATTCACACGTGTGCATGCCTCGTGTTGCATCCTTTCGAAATCGTTTATATCTTTGCCATCCTTAATTTTATTAATTACATCTAGTTTAAGAATATCGGGCTGCATATTAAAAAACCTATATTTTCGCGATTTTCGGTTCTTTATTTGCATGTGCGTGAACGAGTGAAATTAGTGTGCACGTGTTGAGTGTCGAATTTCTCATAGACATTGTCCCTTGTCACAATGTCTATGTTATCTTAGTAAGAAAAAACTATTTTAGTAGACATTGTCCCTTGTCACAATGTCTACATTTTCTTAATGAGATATAACAATTTTAAGTGTTCGTCATTGTGACAACACCTGTATTCTCTAAACGAGAAAATTGCCAGATTAAAGGTGTTCGTTATTACAACAACACCGGTGCTTTCTCAATGAGAAGCACTTCTGATCCTTGTGAATGTGTTGTGCGTGTGCTAATAAAATCATTGTCACGCGGACGAAAAGGTCTTGCAAACCACGTGCGAACCAACACTTCTAGCAAGCGTGCTATATATTGTACCATCCATTTGTGTTGAGTGAAGTTTAATAAACTGGGTTTTTTATGCCGTTATAGGCTTTTTCCCATTATGTGCGCGTGTTAAATCATTTCACCTTCAATATATTTCCAATCAATTCATAACCTTTATAACGATAGAAAATGAGATCGATGCCATCTAAGGCAACGATGTCACAAGTCAAAACATGGTGCCTCCTGTGAGGTTTGATATCTCACATTCTTTTATCCGCGCATAAAGTGACATTGCGTGCGTGTGAACGAATTCTGTTAAGACAATCTCGCGAAATTAACTTTGTAAGGCGAAGATTGCATCAACCAACGTGGACTTTGAGACAAAAGCCATCACTCCAAGCCCAAGAAGCTTCATCCAACAGCTAGTCATCATCGTCGTACAAATACGACAAAGATAAGTATTTTCACTTATATTATTTGCAATAACACATTTCTTTTAGACTGTTTTATTGTGCCTTTCCTAATCCCTCATCATGTCGGTTAGTTTAAAGAAACAACAACGCGCTCGCGTAACACAAATAAGTGTGAAATTTGATAGTCTCGCGACTAATCTTAGAGAGCTACAGCAATACATTGAGGGTCCGGTTGCAGAGCCGACAAACGCCAATATACGGCTATCCAATCTCACGAAATTGTTCCACGAATATTTCCAATACAATGACGAGTTGATAACGTTAGATGCTACGCACGACTCTATTGAAAGGTTTAACACGATGCGTTCCGAGTACTTTGATGTTGCGGCTGCTGTTACAAATTTGAAATCGAGCAACCCTATTGCTAATTCCACCATGAATACTAGTAATATAACCCTCAGCGAGTTACATCAAAATCCCAGGCTCCCGACGATAAAATTACCAACCTTCGACGGAACAGCCGACAAGTGGCTGACTTTTAAACACAAGTTCGTGGCATTAGTTCACTCACGTCAGGATTATAGTGATTTAGTGAAACATGCTCGCCTGGAAGACTCTCTTACCGGAGAAGCTCTGAATAAGATTGCTGAATTCCCGCCTAGTGAAGAAAATTATCATAAAGCATGGGAAGCTCTCCTAGATGCATATGATCATAAAAGGCCATTAATAATCAAACATCTGGATGCTATTTATGATCTTCCCAAGCTCAATAAGGCTACAGCTACAGATCTTGCAGCGTTGGTGGATAAAACCAAACAACATCTGCATTTATTGAAACATCTTGGTCTCGTCTTACACGACGGAGCAGTAGTTCGAATTTTGGAACGTTGCCTTCCGCCAGCAATAATTTCAAAATGGGAGGAAACCCGCGATCTTGACGAGATGGCAACATTGGAAGAAATGTTCGTATTTCTCAACAAGACAGCTATCAGATTGCGGTCCTCAGAACAAGGATGTTCGGTTGAAATTAACAATCGAAAAAGAATCGGAGATGTTGTTCGTCAGATACCAACCAAAACCAGCAGGACTTCGAATAGGACGTTAGTTTCAATTGGTAGGTCAACAAATTCATCGAAGGATGCACTTTCCTCATGCCCAAAGTGCAAGGAAGAGCATCGACTTTTTAAATGTCCGGCCTTTGAAAAGCTCAACGCATCAGAGCGATATGAATTCGTCAAGAATAGCAAGCTTTGTCGCAATTGTTTGGGGAATCATCAAAATCGTTGTAAAAGTGAAAAACGTTGCAGAGAATGTAGAAAGCCGCATCATTCCTTGCTACACTTCCCGCAAAATATTTCTCAACTTAAAGGTCAAGGAGCTAATACCGGATCAGGTTCTTCGGCATGACTAACATACCCGACTTTTACTTCCGTAGCTTTCTCCCCCGATTCGCAATTATTGACCACCGCCATGATAAAGGTTCGCAATCAACGTAGGGACTTCGTTTTGGCGCGAGTCCTCCTCGATTCATGCTCGACCATCAATCTCATCACGCGAGACTTCGCGAGATCATTGGGATTGCCCACTCAGACCTGCTCAGTGAATATCGGAGCAGTGGACGGCCTCAGTGTTGCCGCCAGCCACCAGGTCAAGCTCATAGTCCAGTCGCGTTTCAATAAACACCAACAACATTTGACGTTTTTAATTGTCCCTAGTATTGCTGATTTAGTGCCTAATGATGTTTTTCCGCGTAATCTTTTTGCTATTCCTAAAACGATTCGTTTAGCAGATCCTCAATTCCACATTCCAAGGTCAATAGACGCTCTTTTAGCTTCAAGCACGACGCTATCGGTTTTAGCGGTAGGCCAAATCAAGTTGCAGCACGAACAATCGACCATTATTCTACAAAAGACGAGCTTCGGTTGGATAGCTGCCGGTGGTACTCCTAACATGGCGCCTTCCAACTATGGTACTTGTCACGTTATTCAACTCGATAAACTTATTGAGCGGTTTTGGACTATTGAAGACTTTGATCATGAACCGATCAAGTCTCGTGATGAGGTAGCGTGTGAGCAACACTTCGTCGCACATACTCAAAGAGATGTGAATGGTCGGTATGTTGTTCGTCTTCCCTTCCGGGACAACCAATTTGATCTCGGACAATCGAAACAACAAGCATTGCGACGTTTCCACGCATTAGAACGAAAATTCCAAGCCAACCCGGTTATGCGAGACGAATACTCCAAGGTTATGGAAGAGTACGTGTCGTTAGGGCACATGACTTTGTGCACAAATATTGAACAAGACGACGGATATTACCTTCCCCATCACGCAGTAATCAAGGAATCCAGCGAGACAACGAAGGTTCGAGTAGTTTTCGATGCGTCTGCGAAATCATCCACAGGTATCTCTTTGAATGATACGCTTATGGTGGGTCCGACAATTCAAAATACCATTTTTGAGCAAATCCTACGCTTTCGGACTCATTCGTACGTCATTACCGGTGACATTGAGAAAATGTATCGTCAAATCCTAGTCCATCCAGATGATAGACGATTTCAACGGACTTTGTGGTATCATCAAGAAAGGATTCGGGAATTCCAGCTGAATACTGTCACCTTTGGCACAGCAGCAGCTCCATTTCTTGCGATCCGCACGATCCAACAACTCGCTCGAGATGAAGCCCTCGAATTTCCACGAGCAAGTAAACTCTTGCTGAGGGACTTCTATGTAGACGACTTCATTTCCGGAGCCAACTCCCTCGAAGAAATTATTGCAATCCGCGAAGAAATGACGGCATTGCTCCAGAGAGGAGGTTTTCCCATTCGAAAATGGGCTTCGAATCACCCCGGTGCGTTAGACTCTATTGATAAGGAAGTTTTGGATCTTAATTGTCTGGTGAAAGAAAATCCCGTTCAAAAAACTCTGGGCATCGTTTGGAATTCACGAAATGATCTTTTCCAGTACAGCATATCAGAAATTGATCCATGTACCGTATCCACAAAACGGAAGTTGTTGTCCGAGTTGTCCAAGATTTTCGATCCCCTGGGTTTGCTAGGACCTGTCACGTTGTTTGCCAAGGTTTTGATTCAAGACTGTTGGAAGGCTAAGCTTACATGGGATGAATCGCTTCCTCAAACGATTCATACGAAATGGAAATCCCTCGCCGATCAATTGAGTCTACTACAAGAAGTGTCCTTTCCTCGACAACTTAGTATTCCGAATTCCAGGCAAGTAGATCTTCATGGGTTCTGTGACGCTTGTAGCTATGGTTATGGAGCTTGTCTCTTCATAAGATCCATCGACAAAAATGGAAAGGTGTTGGTTAGGCTAATTTGTAGTAAATCCAGAGTAGCACCGTTAAACGGAATTACTATTCCCAGGTTAGAGCTTTGCGCGGCTTCCCTTTTGAAAAGGTTGTATTCCGAAGTTGTAAAAAACCTTGAGTTTTCCATAAACAAGCTCACAGAGTAGCAGATATCCAATCATTAGGAGACGAGGTCGAATGGAGACACATTCGATCGGAAGATAATCCAGCCGATGCGTTGTCACGAGGGCAGTTGCCATTTGATTTTCTCCGTAATTCATTATGGAGTAATGGTCCTAGTTGGTTAGAACTTCCCGAATCGGAATGGCCCCTTTCAATTGTAGCGACGCCGACTGAAGTCTCAGGAATTAAGAAGAACGTCTGTCTTGTGACTATTCCACTTGGTGAAAATTTCTATTCTCGATTCTCTAATTTTGATCGTTTGATTCGAGTCATTGCCTATGTTTTACGTTGGAGAAAACCTCGCACCAGTCGACATTCTCCTCTTCAAGTTGATGAGCTCCGAACAGCCGAACGTAAATTGGTGGCTTTGATCCAACGTGAAAGATTCAACAATGAATTGAATCGATTAAGGAGTGTTCACTCGTCCGATTCAAACGCTAAATGCCCTGCTTCGGGACGTAAAGGAACTCCATTTGACGCGTTGCATCCGTTTCTCGACGATGAAGGAATAATACGAGTCGGCGGACGGTTACAAAAGTCTGCCTTAACTTACAGACAGAAACACCCTATGTTGTTACCGTCTAAACATCACGTCACCGATCTCATCATCAGACATCGGCATTTATCGAATTTACACTCGGGAATCCAAAGCACTCTCCATTCTCTACGAGATCAATTTTGGATTTTAAATGGAAAGAACCAAGTTCGACACGTGATCCGTCATTGCGTAGAATGTTTCCGCAACAATCCAAGACCTGCGCACGCCCAAATGGCAGATTTACCAAAGGCTCGAGTCAATGAAGCTCCAGCGTTCTGTCATACAGGAGTTGATTTCTTCGGGCCTATCCGCATTAAGGAGAAGAAATTTCGGAACAAGATCTTCCTGAAGACATATGGCTGTGTTTTCATTTGTATGGCGTCTAAGGCTGTACACATTGAACTCGCCACCGACTTATCCACTGAAGGTTTTTAGCGGCGTTGCGTAGATTTGTTAGTCGTAGAGGAGTACCAGAAAGAATCTACTCAGACAACGGAACCAATTTTGTCGGAGCTGCCAAGGAGCTTCGGGAAATATATGACTTATTTGAAACTCCTCAATTCAGAGATTCGATCAAGTCATATTCTATGTCGAAACGGATTGATTGGCAGTTCAATCCACCTGTATCACCACATTTTGGAGGTCTCTGGGAAGCAGCAGTCAAAAGTTTTAAGCATCATCTGAAACGCGTTGTCAAAGATCAAGTGTTGACATACGAACAGATGAACACACTATTAATAGAAATCGAAGCCGTCCTAAATTCTAGACCGTTGTACGCGTTGTCCTCCGATCCTACTGATCCTCTTGTCATAAGTCCTGCCCATTTACTAATAGGTAGACCATTCAATACTCTACCTGAAAAATCTTTTTCGTCAGTTTCAGAGAACCGACTTGCAACCTACAATTTCATATCTAAAGCCCGCCAAGATTTTTGGAAAAGGTGGCATAAGGAGTACCTCCATGAACTCCAAACTCGGCAAAAATGGCATGATTCAACAACCGAATTGAAGGTTGGAGACGTTGTCGTCGTCATGGATGATGCCACACATTGTTTCAGGTGGCCTTTAGGTGTCATCATCGAGGTGTGCCCTGGGAGTGATGGCATCGTCAGAGTCGTTAAAGTTAAGACGATTAATGGCGTGTATACACGTAACATCACAAGACTGTGTGTGTTGCCCTTTATGTAATTTCGGAAGGAAATATTGCTATCAGTGCGAGGATGTAAATGTATAATGTAAGTTAGTCCTACAAGCGATGCGTTTCAATCACTGGATCAGTCAATCCAAGGGAAACTGATCCACTCTGCTTATAAATCTGCGATTCGTTCCTATTAGTTATAATGTCAATCGCCAAAGGTCGGTCCCTCCAACGGAAACCACTCTTGTTTGTACGGATTTCGTCCATTACTATCCGCAGACTACTCAAAGATTAAGTAGAATCTACCAGTAGTAAATCTTTTTTGTACCTACGTTGTCAACTGCGTTATGTTGTCACTTAGCGTCATCATCTCGCAGCCTTTCCGCGGGAGTATGTTGCGTCGCAACAGCGTTTGAACAGAGTGAGTGCGCACGCATGAAAAAGAGTGATTGTGTTAATGCTGTCATTAACTTTCGATTCGTATAAAAAACGGTCAATCGTCACAATGCGTCAAAGGAATCTGCATGTCGACGCGCATACTCGAACTCTCCTCTAGTCAGTAGCGCGCCTTAGCCCTTCGAATTCACACGTGTGCATGCCTCGTGTTGCATCCTTTCGAAATCGTTTATATCTTTGCCATCCTTAATTTTATTAATTACATCTAGTTTAAGAATATCGGGCTGCATATTAAAAAACCTATATTTTCGCGATTTTCGGTTCTTTATTTGCATGTGCGTGAACGAGTGAAATTAGTGTGCACGTGTTGAGTGTCGAATTTCTCATAGACATTGTCCCTTGTCACAATGTCTATGTTATCTTAGTAAGAAAAAACTATTTTAGTAGACATTGTCCCTTGTCACAATGTCTACATTTTCTTAATGAGATATAACAATTTTAAGTGTTCGTCATTGTGACAACACCTGTATTCTCTAAACGAGAAAATTGCCAGATTAAAGGTGTTCGTTATTACAACAACACCGGTGCTTTCTCAATGAGAAGCACTTCTGATCCTTGTGAATGTGTTGTGCGTGTGCTAATAAAATCATTGTCACGCGGACGAAAAGGTCTTGCAAACCACGTGCGAACCAACACTTCTAGCAAGCGTGCTATATATTGTACCATCCATTTGTGTTGAGTGAAGTTTAATAAACTGGGTTTTTTATGCCGTTATAGGCTTTTTCCCATTATGTGCGCGTGTTAAATCATTTCACCTTCAATATATTTCCAATCAATTCATAACCTTTATAACGATAGAAAATGAGATCGATGCCATCTAAGGCAACGATGTCACAAGTCAAAACAACCACGACATGCCAGCACCACCCCAATTATACCTTACCTATCGATATTCGGAAGCAGATAAGTACGAAGGCGGAATTCTCTTGGGCCTTTTTGAGGCTTTCTCTCTCCCTCTCTTTTCCGTCGATTCTCGCAGACCAGATGCTTTGAATTTGACGTGTGCACAGGCCCCCCATTCTCGTCGTGTGCGCTCAAGGAAAAAACAAAAAATAAACGAATCTGACCATCGCACCTGCCCATCTCTGATTTTTTGGGAAAAATACTCCAAACGGATGTATTGTATCAACGTCTTGTATCAAAGCTGATACTCGTTGAGATGCTTTGCTGATTGCTTTTATTATATCGAGAACACCTCGTAAGACAAGTAAGTTGGAAACAGTGTAAACATCTCACAATAACAAGAATTAGAACACACAATTATTCTGATTAAAATTTATGAATGGATCGAACGTATGATCCATTTTATTATATTCGATAACAAGGGATGTAGGAAACTCGTTAATAAGTTTTAAGGATTAACATGAAAAAGGTATAGATCCAACAGCTAAAGAGGTAAGATTAATCTGTGAAAAATCCAATCGTTAGCGAGATAAAGAGAAAAAGAGAGAGGAAGAGAAAGAAGGCGATTTAATGAAGTAATCACAAAGTCCGAATAGCAATAATTATTTTGCGATGGAAAAAGTTCTCTTGGAGTGAAATTCTCTTTCGCTATCCCTCTTTTTCTTTTCTTCATCCCACCTACCGTCCTCTTTAATTTTCTTCCTTCGTTTGGCTGCATCGATTTTGCTCCCGCATTTTACGGCGTTCGCGACTAACGACGTTTTCCATTGCGAAGAAAATCAATTTGTCCGAGCATTAATCGTCGTGCGGCTTTATTGCAATTTCATCATTGGAAAATCCTTTCAAATCGTGTTAAATATTAAAATGAATCACGATGCTTGGATCTTATAGTTACGATGTTCAAATGCATTGATATAACAACAGTCAAGTACACGTGTATAAAGTATTCATCGTTCGTAATATCGTCAAAAGAATTACCCAAAACAGTAATGTCGAGAGATGAAAGAAAAAATCGAATCGGTGGTCTGGCGTAAACGAGCTGGAATAATCTCTAACGAAGACTTGAAAGAATCATTCTTTCTGTGTCTGCGAGGCCGATAAATACACGCACGGTTGTGTGTATATCTCATCTCTACCCTCGAGTCTCCGCCCCACGCGTACAATATATAATATCAAGAGCTTTTTTAACCGAGAAAAAGAGCCGCAAACGTGTCCGTTGCACGCCCCATGCTCCCCAATATTTTTTTCGTATTCTTTTCTTTTTTACTTTGCGATCTGCGTGCCGTTACTCTGCTTTGTCCGCATGCGTTTGCGTGTTTTTTGGCAACTTGTCGTCAAAGTGAAATCTTTATAATGTTAATAAAAATGTATCTTTGTTTGCCTTGCCTTAAAAATTTCTTTCAATTTGTCCACGACTATCAAACGGATTATTGATTATAAATTAATGATTTGTCTCTAAAAGTGCGTAAATCTTGTTTTACGTTTCGAAATCTCTTTAGGCTATAGTCGTTCGTTTAAAAAGTCAATCTAATTTATTGAAAATTAGAAGATTTTCGTTATAATTAGCTATCAACACGAATGTTCAACTATACAGTTTAATACCTGGAAATAGTTCTAAATACGTTCATGTAGTCTTATTCAGTTAGTGGACAAATCCAGAATGATTTTTACGTATAATTAGCAACGGAATAAACGCTAATTAATAAACACGATGATTTACTTTCGAAGTAATCATTCCCACAAAGTGTGCAATAAAAACACGTATCTCTTATACTTATTCTTCTTTCTTTTTTAACAATTCTTTAACCTGTAGAGAACATTAAGTTAAGCCTCGTACACGATTATAAATTACGATGTGCACTTGTGCACTTACGAGGCAGGTATACATATATATGCTGTAACTCCACTTTGTGCATAGTATGACGCCAAGGTGCATGTATAGGTACATGTAAATTCGTGGGCGGTCCGCTATTGTTTGCTGCGTTCGCGGACCCCGGAAGGGGCGCTTAGGCTTATTCCGACTGGTTTGATACTCAAGTCTTTACATAAAAAAAAAAAGAAGAACACCTTGTTACGCCTCGTAAAATTTTCTTTTTCTTCTTTTTTTACAATTTTTTTAGATGCTAAAGAGGATATACCACGCGATGATGTTTTCTTTTGTTTCGTCGACTACGATTGGCCATTGTTGGCATTTGAACAATGGGAAATGTTATGGGTTTCGTTTGAATGTTTTCTCGAAGAACTAAGAAAGAAATATGTGGCGTGTAAAATTGGTTCAGTTGTCAGGAACTAATTTGTACAACTATGTTGATTTCAATCGGTATTCACGTTTAACGTAACATCGAAAGTATGTTTCATAGCAGATATTTCCGGTTAATTTTAAAATACTTTTTTATGAAATATAACATTGACCAGATAAACGTTAAAGGTATTATATTTCTCTAGCTTCACTTTAATGAATATTACGTGCATGTGAGACGATTTCACTTGTGTTTGTATTAAAAAAATATTCAAGTTGTAAATCCACGGTTATAAGCCATTTGCGTGTTATATATTTTTTGCAAATTAGAATAGCCTAAACGAGCCGTTTACACGCGAGATATTTAAGTATAATGTCAATTTTAACATCCCTCTCGTCAACTTTTACGTCACGAAATCTGTAAGACAATTACACTCTATAGACTTCACTCGTGATCATTGTCTTATTTAATAAGGATAATACTTCTCCAGCATATCATTTGTAAAACCATATCAAACATATCTCACCTCCTCATATTTCTACTAACGTCTTATAACCAACTTTTCAAACAGCTCCCGAACCTCGTTTAAAAAACCAGTCGAGAAAAAAAAACTTGCTGTGCCAAAGTCTGTGCCAAAAAAAAAATAGAAGCGAGCATGAGTTGATTGAAGTGATTTCCAACATACGCTAGTAGCGTGGAAAGCTTAAGAGATGCAAATTGGAATTGGAATTCACGTAAGCAGCGCGTTTTCTGACAAGACACGCCGAAGGAAGAATTTTCGCAGCCATGTGTGTATGTGTATGTACACAGTAGCGGCAGAAGCAGCAGCAGCGTTCACCTCTTGGATTTCCCGGCGAAATCTCTTTCGTTGAGGACCTCGCGAAATTCGACTTGAAATTGAATTCTGCATTCTCGTTGCTACTGCTACCCTGCTGCTCTTCTCTTACCTACTGGCTTCAGTTTTTTTTCTTTTTTCGGCAATGCTCTGCTTCTTTGTGGTGGGTGAAGCTTGACCTCTCTCTTGTTTCTTGTATACGTTTGTTCTTGGCAGTTCTCTCTCGTATATACTGCTTTCCTATGCTTGGACGATCTACAAAGCAAATATGTTTTCCTTTTTAAGAGGACTAAGTCGCCCGAAACGCTTTAAAAGTAAAACTCCAGAGTTCTCTCTTTCGTTCACCGTCAAACTGAAATTCGTTCGGCAAAAAATAGCTAATCGGTAGATAAACGTAGGAAAATCATATCGAGAAATATATGGATGCAACTTTTAACTGAAATTTGGTAATCTTAGTGAAAAATCGCCACAATTAGAAATAGACACTGACGAATATTTTGTTCTGTAAATTTAAAATTATGACTATTCGGACTTCTTTGACTTAATACGATTAGAATTTCGATACATCCAAATGTTACCATAAACATGTTTATAGTTTCAAGATAAAAAAAAATCACGTTTGACTTGAAATTCATAACTATATCGCTATAAATTTATTAGGATAAGCACCCTAATATATCCTTACATATGCTCCGAATCAAACAAAATCACACAATAGATGTAATAAAGACTGTTGAGGTTGCCACGAAGTATGACGAGATAATAAAGTTGACAACACAAAGAAAAATCATCGATATTTTCAAGTAGAGAGCGGGAGAGAGAGAGAGAACAGCTGCAATGTACGCACGCGCACTCTGAATTTCTCTTTTTTTCTTGCGGTCTTTTCATCACGGCTTTGTCACGAAAAATATAAGAATACTGCTAGAATTATTCACGCGGACGCTGAGCCTCTTTCAGCCAATTCTCAATGCTTAAAGAAAAGAGAGAGAGAGAGAGAGAGACACACACAGAGGGCTCGAGGGGGGATGCCGCCCATCCGTCTGTGTTTTAACAACGAAAAGGCGGCTCGTGAGTTATTGCCTGTAGGCTCGCGATCGAGAATGAGAAAGAAAGAGAGAGAGAGAGAATGTTTGATTTAGCTTTTTCTGATCTACTCGGGTGTGCAATGGATAGTGTATTCCATGATGGTTTTTCTATGCCTAAGGGAACCATTTCGCATTGGTGACCTTCAACGGCGTGTGGAAAACGTGTGTTGGCATTGTCGGAAGGATACAGTACGTTGGACTTTTCAGATCTGACCATTTAAAAGTATTTAACTATTATTTAGAAGTATGTTTGTAAATCAATTGACAGTTTCCATGCATGGCTTGGAGAACATTTGTTTTTAAGTATCGAATAGTCA